>CM065319.1:1264123-2528247 GCA_033032175.1 Saturnia japonica | reverse complement strand
TCATCCTTTACTGCCATTTTACATTTCGATTTATGATTATTATGGTTATTGCAAAAAATAATTTTGGTATTACAAGATTTATAAATGTCAAATGTAAAAGAGTGTGGATGAAACCTTAATTGCAAAAATAAATATCTTCCTTTCTATATCTTCCACATGACAACCTTCACGTCCACTGCTAGATATAGGCCTCTCCTAATGAAGGTCACAATGACAAGTTCTGTGCTACTTGCATTCAGCGGGTCTACCCACACTACGTCTTCTGGTACTCGATCACCACTCGAGAACTCTTCGGCCGCATCGGCCATTCACTCTACGATCTATGTGCCTTTTAAGTCTCGCAATTCTTAGAGCGATGTCGGTGACATTAGTCCTCGTGTAGATCTCCTCAATTCTGAATGATTATTCAATTTTTAACACTAATAACATTTTAATTACCTTGGGAACTTAAATTGGCCATCCTCAGAGCCTTCTTCGCCAAAGGATGAAAGCACGCGCCCATTTACATCGAAGACCTGGATCCTATGATTGTTAGAGTCTGATACTAGGACTCTGTTAGTGCTGGAGACAGCGATGTAATGAGGATGCTCAAGCTGCCCAAGCTTAGAACCAAATGAACCAAACTTGCCCACGAACGTGCCATCAGATTGGAATACCTATAAAGATTTTTAGCAATGTCAAATTCAAAGTTTTAAACACATTTACAGAAATTTAAAGTTTTATTGTTTTTTGTCGTGGTCTTGGTAGATCTCGATCTTTTGTTCGTGGTTTTAATTTTCGCCCATAAACTTGCTTGTCCCAATATCATGTAATAAGATTGGCTTTTGTGAGATTTTTTTTTAATAGCTCGGCACACTAACGGTACTATCACTGACGGTAAACACAGTCAAAAAACAACAGCGACCACCGAGAGATCTAAATCAATCGGCAGCCTGCATAAATATCTCTTCACGTTACGCTCAAAAGACCCGATGTCGTGAATACTTTGGTAATCGTACACAAGTGAATTATCAATAATAACTAGAAGCATGTATTTTAAGTTGACACAATAACTCACTGGACAGGTTTAATAAGAGAACCACCATCTTATTAAAGCATTGTTTGAACTCAGAAGCTTAGAAAATATTCTATGGATCCGCGTGATATTGGCATAATTGGCATAAATAAAAAAGAAGAAAGTTTTTATTTAATGGAGCATCAATCTAAGGAAAATACAAAAGAGGTCGTTAGCAATAAAACATTTAATTGTTCTAGTGGAGCAAATTAAGATGAGTTACGTTCAACAGTAAATCAATAAGGACCAGTGGTGTGAGATATTTTATAAATAAAATAAAAATCTAGCGTAAATATTAAAAACAATGAAACTAAATTAAATAAAAACTTGTTGGTTTGCCAATTACATATTCTGGGTCATCTACACTGGTACTGGTATCTTCAGCTACATAACATAATCTTTTAACAAAAATCCACATTAGCCCGTTTCGTGGTCATAAGAGTCCTAGTGTGAAAGTATCTGTCCTTGATGTGACAGTGAAGTAATGCATTGTGAGGAAGCCTGAATATTTGAGAAATGATCTTGCAGTAGAGTGTAACTAGGAAAAATTTAAATGTTGATTTCTCGGTGTTTGAAATCGCCGACACGCCAAGAGGCCTTTGCTTTGTAGTGGAACACTTACAGGCTGATATAATTACTATTATTGTCTTTTGCCTATTTATATTACTAATTATTTTCTGTAGGTCGTAGCCTCACCTGAACTCTGTGGTTTTCCTTGTCACAAACATATATGAATCCTAGCGCGTCTGTGGTGATACCCCATGGGTAGTTGAACTTGCCATCTCCTGTTCCTTGGCTTCCGAACGCTCTAAGGAATCGACCTTGAGGGTCAAACACCTGGACAGGGAAGAAGAAAAACAAAATGCATAATACTATTATGGTTAAGTTACTATCGAAACGTAAAGTAAATTTAAAAGGCTTATAATTTTTTTTAAGTTGACGCATTTATTATAATGTAAAATTGAGACCTTCATGGGGATCATTCGATAGAACTGCGACATGATGGTGATAGTCATCAAAGGCCATCAATTATAATAATGTAAATCCATATAAATTAAATTTATTTTTACACAATTACAAAAAAATCAGTACATGAATTAACACTATTATGACTGACGACTAACTTCATCATATTGTTGGCACGTGCGATAACTTTTATGGAGTTATTTTTGTATTCATACGGCAAAGACGAATAACTTCTTACGTGCGTACATAGTACACACATTTTTTTTTTTTTAAATTACAAAACCTTTCGTCTTTGTCCACTTTTAGAACTACTGATTTAGGTATTATACACAAATATAAGTTAAGTGCTATAATTTTTTTGATTTAAGTATAAAAAAACAGAGTTCTATCAAAATTTAAATTTATAATAAGTTAGTAGGTAAGCATTCAGTTTATCATTATTGACCTTACTAGTGTAGACTATCTCCAGATCAAGTTTGAAAAGTGAAAATCTATTGGACAATACCTAGACTTGGAAATTACAGCATTCACATCGAAAGTATATCTTTAGAATTTTCTAATACTAAATATTAAATTTTGCACTTAAATATATTTTCTAACAAAATCGATTCCATTGCACTTGAATTTATTAGAAAATAATATTACACAGCAACATTAGCAAGTAAAAATATTTTTTACTACCGGCTCGAAAATCACCTCAGTAAACGAAAAGAGCCGGAAAAAAACTCGATCAGGTTTATATGTTTTTAGTAACAGTGTAAAATAATCTCTTAAGTTAATACATTCATATATCACGCTTCTCTCCCAATTGGGTAGGCCTAGACCACGTCCTTCAACTTTCTACGATCCTGGTATACATCTTTCGCTTCTTCAACATTCATCAATCTTTTCACGCACATTCGTCGGTTTAGAGTATTCTTTACTTGACTTTTCTTCTGAACGTACCCGATTTGATCGAGAAACGTTCGTATAAGCCTTCCTCTTCCAACGTTCCCAATCACACTCCCCTTATAAATTTGTTTAGTCATTCTTCTTTCATTAATCTTTTCTACAGGTCTAACCCATATAAGTAAGTTAAAGTTAATAATTTTATTATTGTAGCCACAGGGAGGCAGGCTGTAATTAAGCAATGAGTATCATTAAACTAACATAACGTTAATCTGTTATGGTATAAAACCAAATCTTCTATTCCATCACCGAGGTGATACGATTATATCTAATTATGGAAGAAATATGACGTCTCAGGGAAGATAATATATTTTATATCCTTAGAGAAACAATCTCTGAGTTTTGCGAGCCCTTGACCGTCACACGTTTGGCCATGACTGACACTAATGAATAACACTGAAGACAAATGGGTGGATGGGGGAATACAAATATACCTACGTCCGCGTCCTGGGAAATAAACTGAATAGTTTGGAATGTATTTTTACTGGATTGGTCTTCGTACAATTAATTTCAAATGTAACTATTTTTGAACATTTTTGAAACGATATTGTTAAATAATTTTAGCTACTACAGATTTCAATATTTATTTTTCATTATTTTACTCGTTGACTCAAGAAAAAATATTATTTCTTCAATAAAACATCAATTTTAGTGTCCATATAAACAAATATTCAGGATATTAAATTTGATTACTCAGTTTCTTCTAGTAGATAAAATAAAGAAATTAAAATTCAAATCCATATTTATTGTCCAAGTAAAACATGATCAGGCTTTTGAAGCTATTTAGAAATCAATATCAAACTTTCAAAACAATATAAAAAAAAATAGGTATCTTAAGAAAAAAAATATGTAATTTAACGTCTTACTGAAAATTTTCATGTTATATTTATAACGGAAAATATATTTATAGTATGTGCAAAACATTTTTTTTTAAATGTTTTTTAAATTCTAGTTAGGTCCCATGGTCATCAATAACAAGTTTAATGGGATGCCAATTGGTAGATCAAATAAGAATAGAGAATCAATTAAACCCAGATAGATATGCATCTGCGTCAGCATGATGAATAAGGCATTTTATATTACTGACCCCGCTAGTTAAATTATATAATTTAATAGAAAATCCTTCACCGAGTACCCACCTATGTGTCTCAACAAGTGCAATTGAGAATCTTGTTCAACTATTTGACGCGTCACCATCAACTAATGTCTGAACTATTGATAAGGAAAGGGAAAAAGGAAGAACCAAAAATAAAAGGTTTTAGATTACCTGTATGCGATGATTGTATCTATCAGCTATGATGTACTGTCCTATACGGTTGACAGCTACGCCGGCGAGGCAATCAAACTCGCCTTCTCCACTGCCGTACTGTCCGAACTCCTTCACGAATATACCGTTGGAGTCGAACACCTGGTAATTTATATTTATCTGTTAAATCTATGAATAAGAATATTACAATATCATCATTTAAATCGGCGTCCTTCAAGAATATTGACCCTATATTCGGCTCGCTCGGAGCCTTGTGGAGCATAATCTATAACTTGTAAAACTTTACACTACGTTTGTCTATTGTTGTATGTACACATAACTGACATATTTCAACCCGAGTGCAAAATAATATGCTTCTAGATTTATCACTTTAAGCAATAAGTTGTCTATCTGTGAGTCTTAAGAATTTTATTATAGACTAGCTGTGTCCCACGGTTTCACCCGTGTTAATTTTATACGACAAACATCGATAACGCACCAGTGTTAGCAATTTTCTATACTTTGTTACGACATTTTTATGAGCAATAAATTAATTTTTCATATTACTTTTGTTACTCGCTGATACTTTAGCTTTATATTAGTGAAAGAATTATTGTAATCGGTTCAATAATTTTTGAGTTTAACCATTACAAACAAAAAAAAGAAATCTAATCTTTCCTCTTTGTAATATAGGTAGCTCGGCCGGTAGATGTAGATTCTGCCTTTTCCGGTCATTAATTAATTCTTGATAAAATTAATATATTATGGTAAAAGTTAATCGGGCAAGTCATTCAGAAGTTATATAGAAACATTAACAGACGCACACAAGAAATTTATATATAATTCTAAAGTAAACCAAGCCTAAAAATTACAATATTTTCTTTCTTAAACGTGAAAAAGCAAAATCTAAAACATAAAACAGAGTAAAATCCGTATGAGCAATGGAAAACAATATTGCTACACTAAACATGATATTATTTCGACTAAAATCTACTATAGCCCTCATAGCAGGCAGTTGCGCCAAATGAAAACGATAATGTGAATTGTAACAGTTTCATTAGACTTTTGGCACAAGGTCAAAAGTGACATTTCGAGTGAATTCTTAGTACTTTTACAAGGTGAGTGTAAACATTGGTTGAAATAAATTTGTTATACAATTGGCTGAAAACATGGCATGTAGAATTTAATAACATAAAATATACAAATAATCAGAATATTATTGATTTTAAATGTATACCAGAAAATATAATATTTTAGAAGGACAAGAAATGGGAGTAAAATCTTTTTCATTCATCATTGTCTTTCGAGCCCTTTTTCGTCGACATCACAGGAGACCGAAGAGCTGGCAGCTACCTCGGACAAAGAATTAGTCTAGCTATTCAAAGGCGGAATGCTGCCAGTATCTTCGGAACCTTGCCTAAAGGGACTCCTTTTAATAATATATTTTAGTTATTAAAAACTTTATTACATTATTTAGCATCTTTGTGTAAAATGTATTATATTTTAGACAATAATAATAAATTACATTTATAGTCTGTGCTTTAAAAATAATGAGAGCAGAAAGTTGCAACAAGTGCTCGGCACAGACTGTGAGTGAGTGCGTGCACTCGAACGCGTGCTTCAAACAATCTGGTTGAGGCGTCGTCTTTAGTACACGATGTGGTACATAATATCTCAATATCTATAACAGACTTACTCACTAATAATATTTAATGGTGTGTGTTGGTCCTGGTATTTAACTTACTTGCACTCTATGGTTAGATGAATCAGCCACGACCATTGTATTGTCGGGGCCCACAGCGATACCACGAGGCCAAGTAAAACAACCGGGTTCGCTCCCCCGACTCCCCACGCTGAACTGTAAACGGCGTTTCTGCATATACTGGCTCCTAGGGGAGGAACCTGCTGCTGCGAAACCTAACACCAAAAAAATATGTTAGAATATCAAAGTACAAATCGGAAATACCATGAAATTAAGCACCAAACCTATGTACACGCCACTCGTTATTCTAACCTGCTACCGCTGCTGTAGCCGCCGTAGGGGAGATGGGGGAGCCTGCCGCGTTTTTTGAATCGTCATCAGAACTGGCAAGCTCGTTTGCCGAGCGCAAAGGTAGCCCGAGAGACAGGCGACGCGACGTGCTCGATGAAGTACCACCGGTGTCTCGTTCTTTGCCTCGCGAACCGTATTTATTCTTCAAATATCTGGCCCAAGAACTCAGTGCTGCTCCATCTTTTTCCGTGGCTGTAGGGCGCTCGGGTGAGTTTTCTCTAGATTTAAGCGCATGCGACGATCTGCTACGAGATAATTCTGAACCTCCAGTTCCTGAACCGTACCGAGCTGCCAAGTAAGCAGACGGTGACGCTGTGGTTGGTGATACGGGTTCATCTAGATCGTCGTCGTCTCCAGCTCCAAAGCCAGTATGGCTGCTTTTGCTTCTAGCGAGACGATTACGCCTCTCTTTTAGAGCGAGATACCGTGATCGAGCAGTTGGGTACTTCGTTTCGTCATCAATCGACGAATTCATCTCGTCTTCTCTTGGCTTGCTGCCATATCGGTTGCTGTAGGAAGAACTAGTCCCGTATCTTGGAGCTGGCTCTTCCTCCGTTTGAGAAGTTTGTCGTGTACGGTAACGCGATTGAGCAGGTGTTTCTTTGGATTTGTTATCGTGAGCGTCACTGCGAGCATTATTGCTGCGCGCAAGTAACGGTCCGATGTCGCTTCGAGCCATCGCCTGGCTTTCGGGCTTCCTTGGCGGGGCAGGCTCCTCTTCGCTCTCCTCTGACGAGTCGGTTTCTTCTTCAGAACTCGTATCGGAGTCTTCATGTGCCGGCTCGGCGGGCGCCGGGGCGGGTGTAGGTCTCTGGGAACCGATGAATCGGCTCTGAACACGTTGTGCCCCACCGACTGTACCGTTCGTAGTAACCGGTGCCGATCTATCGTTGCCTGTGGACAATAATCGAGATTTTGGTGTTGGTGCATTACTGCTGTACTTTGCCATCAACTCCGCGATGCTTAAAATCGCACCTGTGTGTTTCACCGCCGAGCCGGAACTTTCAGTGGATGCGCTTGATTCCGTACTAGGAGCTCGTGCGGCTGGTCTGTGTGGTGTTGGTGCATCTGTAGCTGACGGTCTTCTCCCTGTCACGGTTGGTTTTTGTATCGGAGGAGGGGCTTTTCGTGTGGTTCGCTGCAGAGACCCAACAGATTCATCGGATTCGCCGTCACTGGACGCCTGAGAAATACATTGAAATTCGGTATGGATACCGTATATATTTGTAGTTTTGTCTCTATGTGTTTATGTGTGAATGAATTAACGTGGAGTGTACATTATGGAATGCTGTTAGTTTTTGCGTTTTCTTGTTAGTATCGATGATGTTCCTAAGTTCTACGTGGTACTGCTGAATTTTATTCATCTCTTTCTTCTTCCCAACTCACCTCACGGGCTGGTGTAGGTGGTTTGCGAGCTATTGAGCTTCGTTCTTCCTCAGCAGCGCGTGGGGCTACGCGTTCAGGTTCCTGAGATGAAGCTGCCCCTTTGTTCTGTCTTTTTAGTCGAGTTATTTCATCATCTTCGCTCTGCTGTCGTTGCGTAGGCGGTGGACGGCGTACTTGAGGCGTTGGTTGGACAGGCTTGGGTGGTGGTGGTGGTGGTTCTTTCTTTTCTTTCTTTTTACCACTGTCTACATCCATGATCCTCTGCATCACACGTGGACAGTCACTTAGGCGGAATATGCCACTAAGCGGACCTCGGGTCGCATCTTCAGTGTCAGTTACTTTCTCTTTTTCTTTTTGCTGTTCCGCTTTCGCAGTGCGACTAGTTTGTTCGGTATCAGAGTCGTTGTCTTGTTGATGACTCCTGACGAAACGAGAACGGAACCTTCGAGAAGGCCTGTGTTCAGATTCATACCCGCTGTAATCATCTGTTGCACCGTAGTCTCTTGTGTGCCTTTCAGGTGGTGGAGGTCGGCGTTCACCAAATTTACGACCACCTAGGATTGGTTCATCATTATCAAAGTAGCTCTTAGCTTCCTCTTGTTGACGAAACTGTGTTGCTAAGCGGTGGTCACTCTTCGACCTTGTAAGGCCCTGACTCGGCTGCAGTCCACCAGAATAAGCGTTTGGTTGAGTTATATTCAATTCTCCGTAACTCGCGACGTGCATTACAAGCTGATTAGGATCATGTGTCATAATAAACCTTATTCTGCGATTATAATCACCAGCTTCATAATCAAAGTTTCTAAGGAACTCGACCGTTTTAAGGAATATTTCTTTAGTATCCATAAGTTCGGTATCTTCCCATTCAGTGTCATCATTTATGTACTTTTCAGCGAGATCACAATTGCTTTGTATATTACTTAATTCTAATTCTAAGTTATCCTTGAGGTGAGTGAGGTTCCTGAGCTCAGTGGCTAGATACCGATCTACTTCATTTCGTAAGAAGTCGGTTCTATCTTTCAGAGCTTTGGCTAGTCTTTTGTGAATTTCGTCGACTTCACCTGCTACTGCTGCACAATTTGTTTGTAAATTCGTCGTGTTTCTTTCAACAATACCCAAGATATCTTGAAGCCTGTTCATACCACGACGCACTTGATTATTAATTCTGGTAATTTCTCTCCGAAGTACCTCCATATGAGCTGCTTTACAGTCTTCGCAGACTTTTTTGTCGCAGTGGGCACATGGCGCACAATATGCCTTTTCGGAGCAAACGTTGCATCTTTCCATAACCTGCCCAGCTGTAGGATCTGGAAGCTCTCCAGCGATTTGGGCATGAAGTTCGAGAAAACGTTGAAGAGTGACATTTGTTGGGAATCCTTGAACACCCTGGTAAGGGATCCGATGTTCTGCACGGCATTCTGGACATTTCACCTGAAAAGATATAATATTATTAAAACATGAAATACTTAATTAAGAGAGGTAGAGCAAAGACAAATTTCATTGGATATTTCTCTCTACTCGAAGCAGCCTGATGGGTGGAAAACCTCGACCCTACAACAGATCACAGCCAAAAAACCTAGTGCTGTGCTCCTACGGCTAGGAGCGTTTTCAGAACTCCTTGGGGTAAGGGGGTTCAAAGTCGGCAATATGCTAGCGATACCTATGGTATTACAAGCGCCCATAGGCTCCGGTAGCTGCTTAGCATCGGACAGGCCGTTTGCTAGTTTGCTATCTTAGTGCTATAAAAATAGTATTTATGTATTACAAACAAAATATAGAAAATAAAAATGCACATATAAACAACAACCTACTAGAAACATGAGAAATTTATGGTTTTTCAATAAACTGGTCGTCATACTCGTATGTTTGTAGGAAGTTAGTAAAAGATTGCTTAAATATGTTAAATATTTTTGAACCATTGATTTTCTTATTTATTTCAAATAATTTTAAACCATTATCCGAGAAATCGGTGAGATATAACATTTGTTAAGGCTTGTAATACTCAGATTTTATTTACTAAAATTAATAACTGGTTTTTGTTATATCAGGTTGAAGTATAATTCAGGTTGAAGTTAAAGGTACTTTTCTGTAAGCTCATAGGAAAATAATATGTTATTTAATACTATTATAAATGAATAATTCTTATCTATATGTATAATAATTGGTTTCTTGGAAACGGCTGACACGATTTTGTTAAAAATGTGTAATTAGATAATGTTTTACATTCCAAGTTTACCTAGATAGGTGTTTTCTTTCAATTATCTTTTTTTAAGAATCTCAGCGCAGCTCGGTCGCCTAGATATTATGTTTATAAATATGTGTTGATTTCGTTCAAAAAAATTCAACACACCTGTCGCCTGACGTAATCGACGAGTCCGTCCATGCACGGTTCCATGCAGAAGCTGTGCTGGCATGGCAGCAGCTTTGGGTTTCTATACCGGTCTAGACAGACGCAGCACGTCAACAGGGATTCAAACTGCTCCATGTTTGCTTAAACCGCTTTTACGTACCTGTTACAAGAAAAAAAAAACATTAACACATTTCCTTTTTTTTTTGCCTCATCGACATTATAATCTATCTAATCATAATCTTAATACGTGAGCAGAAAACTTTGAACACCTTTTTAAAAGTATTGCGTGCACGAAGATTGTGAGATTTGGCATCGTTAAAGTTTATATGGAGAAGGAGTGCATAAAGCTAAAATGTATCTATAATATCTGTTACTAATATATTAAATTAAATCAATTAATACTGCGAATCCTAACCCGACCAGTGCCATTGAATTTAGACACCCCAAAGTATTGACATTGTCATTCAATGAAAAGTGACAGCAAGGGATATAATATTCATTGTTTAGGTTGTAGAAGAACTATAGCAAAGGGAGGATCCTCCGACCAGACGGGTGTTATGTCTGGCGGGCAGCTGCCCGACGGTTGTAGTCGGGTTCTTGTATGTACACTCAATCGAAGAGTTAATTTCTATAGTGCGATGTAGGATGCGTCGTATGTGGCTCGATAGATGTCGCTGTGTGTCGCTTTGTAGATGTCGCTACATTACTCCCCTCCGAGACCGGAGGTCGATAGCAGGTTGAGTCGTCCATACATCTTGTGATGCTTGCCGGGCCAGTGGAATATTCCAGTGAGTCGGAACCAGATGCCGCATAGTTCACGGTGAGTCGGAACTGTCTGCGGTGATGTGCCCCAGTGAGTCGGGGTGATGCCCCCAGTGAGTCGGGGTGATGCCCCAGTGAGTCGGGATGATGCTGCAAGAATGCTCAAGTGAGTCGGAGTGTTGCAGTGCTGCGTAGTGGCTGGCTGTTGCGTCGACCAGGAGAGAAGTGCGTCTCTGCTTGCTGACCGGCCGAAGTGCAGTGTGCTGTGCCTAGGTCGCTGAGAAGGCTGTGGGTGATGACCAGGAATGCGCGTCCGCTGCATGCTGGTGGTCAGGATACCCGTAGTAGCCGTGGATGCTGGCTGGCTGTATGACTCGCGTTGCTCGAAAGCTTGTGGAGAAGTGATGATGACGTCACGATGTAGCTGTGCGAAGAAGGTTGCGCTGACGTTCATGCTCGGGGTTACCAGTGTAGAAAAACTATAGCAAAGGGAGGATCCTCCGACCAGACGGGTGTTATGTCTGGCGGGCAGCTGCCCGACGGTTGTAGTCGGGTTCTTGTATGTACACTCAATCGAAGAGTTAATTTCTATAGTGCGATGTAGGATGCGTCGTATGTGGCTCGATAGATGTCGCTGTGTGTCGCTATGTAGATGTCGCTACAAGGTTCATACTGAAAATGTCAAACAGAAAAAAGTCGCAGGTCGAATTTCGAGCTTAGGGTGATCGCTAGTACTATTAAATGAACAATTCTTGTAAATATATTTATAACTGGAAACAGTTCCAAAGCCTTAGACGAAATTTTGTATTTAGATAATGTTTTAAATTCCAAGTTTACCAAGATAGATGTGTTTCATTTTTTTTTAGATACCAAGCAAAGCTCTGTCATTCATATGTTAAACGATGGAGAGGTAAAGTTTGGATATTTTACTAGGACGTTATCTCAATTTTACCCGATTGGATCGTGACTAACATTCTTCAGATGTGTCATCTGTCATAGTAGTACGCTTAACCGTGTCACGTTCCAGGATCAACCGTTTTATATCTCTGGGAAATAGTATATATTATTTTCTGCTAAATTATAAATTCAAATAAAGGATGTAGACTGTATTCTAAAACAGACAAAAGCCCACCCCACACCCACACATCACAACAACGAACACTCGCTTGCACACACACATACACACACACAATATTGCTCATTTAATGGAAAAGTATAGTTTTTTTTGTATTTTTCATTGTATTGTGGAACGCAAATCCACTGTTATATTGGCTGGAAGTGGACGTTATTGGCTTCGACACAGACTTCACTAATGTAGCTAATATCGTACATTTTTTTTTGTTACAACATGATTTATGGTTCTAACAAACTATTATTATTATTACATTATGAGAATAAATTGTTTTGAACATATACAGTTAAGACTCATTTAGATACTTTCCTTTACAGACGAATAGGCATGAATACGAGTATTTATGCAACTTATTCGGGTGTATTCGGTACGCGCCACGAATACTCGTCCTTTATCCGAGTGGTGTCAGTTTTTTGACGCAAATCAAAGGATTATTGGCCTGTATTCGTGCGCGGTGTTTACATATTCGTCTTTGTTCAGTTTACTCGTGAACTCTGTTGCAAGCGGTCGTTCGAGCAATTCACAATTAATCGCTAGGTCATAATTAATTTTCTTCCCCATTTCAATTCAATCGATATAAAAGATCGTAAAAATTAAAATCTTAATTTTTGTAATAAAATATTCAAAGTATCGGCATCTCAAAAGTTACATTTACAATATTTAAAGTTGATAATCGTCACAAACGTAGAAGCTTATCTAGTACAACCTCAACAACGTCACTTTTAATTCCTGAATCAGTTTCCTAGATAATTCTCGGCTGACCTCGCAAAATATAGATGTGATGAAATAATTTTCAGAAATTTTGTTAAAGAAAGTAATGCATCGAGAAAGATGGAAGCAATGGAGAGGCTTTTCTACTTATCTACTATATAATTATAATTAGTATTTTAAACTGAAATCAGTCAATCTATTTTCATATACAAAGCACTGTTAGAATAATCAATTAAAGCTACCGTTTTAGGAAAAATAACGATCGAGTAACCGTCAAAAACTTTCAAAGTGACCTTCAGTATAAAAATGGAGTTTACGATCGTTCATGAGCTATTACATCGGAAGCGTGTTTGACTGTATATATAAAATTTTGCAAGCAAGTTTAATTTGGTGTTCATGTATCCTATACGCCGGTTGGTTTTAAAAATAGCGCAGCATTTCACACGGCCCGTGAACGAAACGCGTCTGAACCGTTTTAAGTGTGTTCAGAAAAGCATTTCGGAAGTAATATAGTGGAGAACAAAGTTAGTAATTAGGAGTAAAAATGTATTTGAATGTAAAAAATGAAATTTAATTTCACGTTTGAATTAATGAAGAAGTATTTATCTACAGAACTGCTCCAATTTGGAAAGAAAATAAAATTAGATGGGGTTCCAGAATTTTTTTTAATACTACTACATTTCTAATTGCCCGTAAGGAAGAAAAAAAGATCAGCCACGAGAAATAAAGAGTAACGGATGATATTGTTTAAAATAAGGTAAATACGTTATATTGTGATATTGTCAAAACCAGTGTATGAAGATTGTTTGAGGAAGATTTATTTATATTCATAAATATCTATAAACTTTATTACTGTCCGAATCGAAATAAATAGAAATGTTATACATCTGTATTACAACACCCTAATTGTTTTATCATTTAAATGTGATACCTATAATTATTTGTGTTAAATTAGTTTAACCAATGTTGTTTTTATTTTTTTATTTTTTTTTATTTTTCTTCGTTATGCCCTTATGCTACATACTTAGAGTCAACATAACATGTTTTCCTCTTCAATTTTCCTCTATTAATCTCAGTACTATGACCTTTTATATATATACAATTCGTACCCTCGGTGCAACACTATCACTTTTGTAATATTTCCCAAAATTAACTAAGTATGTATAACCCAAATTACTTTATTTTAAATAGTTGGTAAAGGAAGGAAGAATAACAGAAGAATAATAAAATAGAGAGATAATTTTAGATATAGTTTCATTATCTCACTATGAGACCATTTCCTCACATGACACAAATAAAAGAAAAAGTATTGGAGAGGTATTTTTAAATGTGACAACGGACTGCGCATTATATAACGTGTCTTCCTTTGTGGATGGCACGATTGGCTTTGTTACTAATGATTCATTTTGTTTCGTAAGTGAAAAACTTCCACACTAATTGCCATAAGTATATTATCAACATTGGTGACAGAGAATATTCACGTATTACTCATATTTGTTTTTGGCCTATCTTGATAATTTCATTATTTACTAAAGCTTGAATATGAAGGAGTTACCTACTGTTGGAAAAAAATAATTATTAACTGAACCTATGCATTTAGTTTAATTAGATAAAAACCCAAAGCAAAGCATTAAGTATCTCTTTATCTTTCGCAGTTAATCATAATAATTATGCAAGCAATGATTTTCCGTCACGATATGCAAAGTTGGAAGAAAAAGTTATGCAAAGTAAATAAAAATGCAAGTGATGACGTTAATAGAAAACTAGATTCAAAATAAAACTTCAGTGAAGTTATTCTCAAAATACTTTAAAAATAATATAAACAGAAAAACACGAGAAGGAATCTGAACTGTTTTTAACTGTGATGAAACTCTAATGCGTCAAAACAAAACACGTTATAATTCGCGGTGATGTAGTTGTGACGTATAACATGAAATAATCTACACAGATACATCCGGATATAATACGGATATCACGGATCTTAGAATCAGATTTTTGTATTCATCGAATATGACGAAATATTTTTATTTATCCTGTTTTATTCCTCAAGAAAATTTAGATACTAATTATTTGTTATTCCCTATTAAAGCTATTGTCGAAGTTTGTTGTCTATATATATAAAGTCTTCGGCCTCGTCTTCACTTTCCACCAGGTGTGAGCACAGTCACATGACTGAGGCCAAGCGTCGAGCGATAAGAAAAAATACACAGTTTTTTTGATAAAAATTGTAATGATTTGGGTTCGTGTGTGGAGCGAAAATGAGATGTACAAACCTGTTTTAAACATACCTTTTAATAACGGACAATAAACAACATTATGGTCTATAAAGCATCACCGAGACCACTAGAGTTTCGACTTATGACTATGATAATTATCCTTATTCTAACATTTAAAAGTATAACATAAAATCCAAACACAATCACTAATGATGATCGCCCCAAGGGCATCTATGAATAGGACCTGGTGCCTGTTCTTAGTAAGGCAGATCCAAATATGAGGAGTGAAGAAGGTGAGCTTAATGCCGATAGAGTGGGTGAAGTTATCGCGTAAAGAGATCAGGGAAGCCCTAATCCGCAAGGGTGATGGGCGTTTCCGTAAACTGCAATAAAATTTACGTCCTTATATAATCCCAAAGATTTAATTCATTTATAATGTAAGTTATTTGTTATACTATCACTTACCCCGTATTGACAGGTAATAACACGATCAAACTACGATAACATTCAGTATTTTTTCTCGCACACAGTAGGTAGGTACCGTAAATGTTTTTCTATGCATACCCGAATCGTGCGGGCTACCGCCATCTCTCGGTTTCATTTAATAAACGTTCATGACAAAATATTAAAATTGTCTCTATCAGTCCAACATACAAATATTTCATGGGCTATCATTATTAGGTCACCTGTACTTTGTGGATTATTTAAATATATCATTTAATAAAATTTGAGGACATATTTTAATATATCTGTAGGATCGATTATGATCATTCAGAATTTGAAGCTCGATACCAATGTTATATAGTTGCCACAGTTTAGTGTACTCTACAAAAATATTAATACACCATAAAAGATAATTTCAAATTATAAATTTCGGTAGTAATAAGTGGTTTTTTATAATGGCTTTTTACAGTTTAAAGATATCTCTTCTGTTTTGAAACTCTTTCTAGGATGCAAGAGAGGCTACAGAAAAGAACACATAAAACGCAATTTCCAATAATGCTAAAATTAAGTTGTTGCTATTGTACGCGAATTTCCTTTATTATCATACGTTACACAGAATAATGATGGTGTATTTATTTCTGTATGTATTCGCTTAGATTTCATTTTTCTCTCTCGTTGATTTGATACTTCGTATTTGGCTCGGGCACACAAAGAATTCTTTTGTCTGATTCCCATTTCAATAACTATTACGCACTATAACATCACTGTTGGGAATTCTCTGAATGATTTTTATAGTGAGGGATGATTTCACGCGGTTTGAACGTCTGTTTAAGGTTTACGTTGTGCTTAAACATCATTCTATCTATTTGTCATTATGTCACATTCCTACAAATGTAGGTATATCTTTTATATCAGTCAATATTTTCTTATAATTATCGCATTTTGCAATTTCCACTTTCCTAACTAAAGCAGAAACTTTCCTTTACTCTTCTAAAATTGAACTGATAATAAGACAATTTTTAATAAAAATAAAAATCAACATGAATAATTTTGAAGAGTTCCCTTTTGTATCTTCGAATCTGAAGTTCCAAACCCAATAAAATTGAAATGGAACCACCCCTGAGGCATCCCTTATCAAACAAAAAAATAATAAACTAAATCGGTTCAAAAACAAAGAATTTATGGCTGAACATTCATAAAAAATATACATTCGAATTGAGTAACCTCCTGACTTTTTTTGAAGTCAGTTAAAAATTGATTTATTAACTACTTGCATATCTTAACGTTCTGACTAAATTAGACTATAAAGTATAAAATAAATTAATATATTGATGACAAAGATGTCTCTAGGTAATTATTCTCTGCAACATGTTATCATTTGCAATTAGTAGCATTATGTTTTATCTGTATGTAGGTACAGTATAATGGTATAGGCTCTGTCAAAATATCTGTCCTTTGACCTATTTGACCACATGCAATACTTATTTATTGCAACCCTACGAATTTTATTCGGTTCGTAAAAGTCCGTTTTGGTTTGCCCGGGGTTCAACTTTCACAATGCATATATTCTACACAAATACCATATAATATGTAGTTTATATCTATATGTGTGTGAATCTTAAAAAAAGTCTTTGGATCGAGAAAAGTCCCTTAATTGGTAGGTAATCTCAATATATAAATGCACAAAATAACTGAATAACATCACTACGTCGCACTTTTCTCGCAATTTGGATTATAATATTAATTTCTTATGTCTCACTCATCATAATGGCAGTTGTTTAAAAGGGGTCTTTAGAAGGGCACTTAAAATAATCCTATATATTATCATGTTCAAAGTAAATTTCGGAGCTTTCTTGCCTTTACTTTGATCTGAAAAGATCTTAAAATAAATAAAATAGGTATTATAAAATAATTTAATATAAATATAACAACACAGTAATGGGTTTTGGCTAAGAACTGCTTTTATTATTTAAAAAAGAAGTGTATATTGACTGAAATGTTGATCCCAAAAGTTTCCAAAAATCTGCGTAGGTTTTGCAAAGTTTACGTTGTCCGGAATCCTTGTATGAAGTTTGTTACTACGTATTATCTTATTCTTCTTCTTCCTAGTTCTATACCACTTTTGGAGGGGACGGCTCCTAATTATCTGGCGGTAGGACAATCTGTCATGGGTTGTCGGGCGAGCATTTCTTCCTTCAATGGGAGTTTCGTCGTGCTAGTCCATCAAGTATTGGAGGTCGCCTTCTACCTCTTTTATTTCGAGACAGTTGCAATGCTTTCTTCACTACATGTTCCTCATCTCTTCGCATCACGTGACTATACCATTTGAGACGGCTCTTGGTTAGTTTCTCTGATATAGAGGCGACTTTGAACTCGATACTGATATACTCGTTTCGTAACATTATAGCCGGGCTCACCACCGTTCTGTACATCTTGCTTTTGGTTCTTATTGTATTTTGCATTTGCAACCTTAAACATACAATAAACTAACATATGTACTATGTCTTGAAACGAATTGAATACGGCGACTTTATCATGGAAGACTGAATCCTAATCTTATTTTCAAGAAAAATGTGTACATAAATACATGCTTATAATACAGTTCCATGAGGAAGTTAGTCGAACGACATCCAATTCTAATAAAACCATTTTTATTGTATCCCATTTGGCGAGCGTATTTCCCGGTTCATAATTCGCTTCCCGGCTCCTTCAAGATTATATTTACTCTCGTTTTTAACGCCACGATATGTGGGTAGAGATTACAATACGGTTTCACATTAATGCGTGAAAGAGAAATGTATTATCAGGATTTGTGATTATTTTATTTTCAAACTTCTTCATGTCGCTTCTAGGGTAGACAGAAACGATGAAATAATATTTTTTACTTCTTTATGCGTTTGCGTTAGTTTTGAACGTCTTTTATTTTCCTACTGTCAATAATTTTTCTATTAGACATTCATGAGTAAGCGAAAGTCTGCCTGTCCTTCTACTTCCATTTTAGTATCAGGGAATGAGTCAGAAGAAGTATCGAATTTTTGCAATACTTTCTTATTTTAAGCAAAAATTTTATACAAAGTAAATTGAAAATTCATTAAATCCCCTACACATGTAAACATATTCATTGAAAATATTCCAATGAACTCGAATATAATATCTCTGCTGTTACCTAACGATACCTAATGGGGTATCCTATATATTTCAACAGCAGCAGCATCCGGCTAAGGTTTTTATAATATCGTTGAAGTTACAGAATACCAAATCTCGACTCAATCAGACCTGTGGAAGAATCTCATATCTATTAATCAACTACAAAAGAGCTGATAATCTTCAAATAGTTAAATAGATTTTCTTGAGTCATAGCTAAGAACACTATCGAAAACTAGATCAATATCATTTCAGCCGTTTGTGAGCTACGATGTAAAAGACAGACACACACATACAAAAACACACACAGATAAACTTATTACATCCCTCTGTTTACCTCAAGGGTTAAAAATACTGACTTTGTTTGTTCTAGAAACTATTATTATTAGTGTTTATTTATTTATTTACACACGTAAAAATTTATATTTCTTTAAAATAACCAAAGAAAAGAAACACCTAGTCCACGTGCCAACGATATGAAAGTTAGGCATTAATGATAATAATATTGGTAAATTAATTATATAGACTTTTTATTTATTTATGTAAAAATAATTTTACGTTTTGTATATATAAAATATGCATTAAAAACACCGTCGAATCCGAAAAGGGTATATAGGTACCCCAATGAAATTACCAAGAAAAAACTTATAAATTAACTTATTTAGTTTTAGTTTCCCTAAAATTTAGCAAATTTTTAAAATGTGATAACACCGTCGCATGACCCTGCGAGGCGCAGCGATACGTTTGATCGAATGGCGGTACCCTGCGCCGCGTCGCGCTGTGTAGTCATATAAGTTTCCTCATTTAACGATTTTTTTTTACATTTTATTAGGAGTATTTTTTTACATATAATCTGAGATAGATAACATAAACAGAATGTAATCTCGATACCTAATAACACCTTCACGGATGCGACGGGGTTTTTAATACACACTGTATACAACAATATTTATTTACATAAATAGTTAAATTATTTTAACAAAATTAAAAAACATAAAAGTTAGTTTGTTTTTTTTGCTGTTTTCCAATGTGTACAATTTCGCCAATATCAAGTGTGACAAATACATGTTATTGCCAAATTTTCGACGTATTGTAGAACAACACATAAACAAGACACATTGACACAATACAAAACAGTCACAGGTGGCCTAACTTCATTATGTCGCACTACCGTCACGTGACGCGCGTGCGCTCTGCGAAACGCAATAAAAGAAGTAAAAGTTCAAAAAGGGGTTCTATAGCACACAAAGACATGATATACAAACTTTAAATGATTTTTTATTACCATCTCCATTATGATTTTACTGTATTCAAAGTACTTTTTATAATAATGTGTTCTAAATCATTTTAAAATATAATAGTTTATAATAACGTTTAGCTAAATTATAATATATACATATGTGTATTATGTCAATAACGCTCATGGCGAGAACTTTTTCTTCTACCCACAAATTCAGTTCTTAGCCATCATAACAAAGCTTCGAAATTAAATAATACAATACAAAAAAACTGAACAAATACATTTTATAGTATAAAATTAGTCACACGAACATATACTATATATTTCAAACGATTAGTCAAAACCACGCTTGGAAAAACCATAAAAATATATATATTTAAAACACCTCACTGAAGAGTCATATTTCGCGGAATGACCGCGCATTTACTGGACGTTTCATAAGTCCCCGAGATCCCTTTGTTACTCTTTGTCACACAAGCGCTGAAGCGTTTGTACTTACGGCGTAAATATTGCCACATTAAAACACTCTATATTCCCCTCACTCAAGCGGAAAAGCGGTATCACTCAAAATTTACTTGTCATTGTCGGTAGCGGTTTTCGACTAGATAATATCACAGGCGTATACCGATCGGCTGGTCGGCGATCACTGAGAGGAACACGAGACGAGTGGCGGGATTTTATTTTTGGATGCAGCGTGATCGGCTGGCGCACCACGTTTTAGTGGTATGTTTTCCAACCGTCACGGTTTACTTTTGGACGTGGAAAGGTCATTGGACATTATTTTGTTTGCTAATTCGAAAGTGTTGTATTATTCTAACTACTAGTGATTTTTCGATAAAGGTTGTCCAGAAACCACCCTGAATTCTATCTAGGTTTGTAAAGGAATTTAAAATATTCCAAATAGGTTGAAAAAGTAAGCAAAAACTGTAAAAAAGGTAGAAGAAAATGTAGGCGAATCATTCAATAAACCAAAATGTTTTTTTTTTTTCATTAAAATTAGACATTTCAAAGAGAGTCAAGGGCACAAAGGAATATCTTTGAAGATCTCTCTGGTGGAATATCTCAACGCTGCAGAAAATCGCAGTCGAATATCCTTATGTTGGATTCCTGCGGTGAGTAGGATTACCAGAGCTCTTTGGGGTAGGGGGTTCAAGGTATGCATCGCGCTAGTTATACCTATGGTATTACAAGCGTCCAAAGGCTACGGTAGTCTCTTACAATCAGTGGGGCCGTATGCTTGTTTGCCTTCTTTGTTGTATAAATATAAAAACTTATGAATATTAACACCCTTCTATTGGTTTGGAAAATATTCCGAAATACAGATGTCAAGTGTTTTTATAATCAGTTTTTTTTTTGTAAATAGTACACGGCAAATAGGCGGTACCTACTTTCTTTGGTGGTAAGAACTGTGCAATCCTAATAAAACAGCGACCACCGAGAGATTATAATCCATAAACAGTCGCATCCAATTTAACTGGGCATGCACGGGCTGTTCCTGAAACGCAACACGCAAAAGCGAGCCACGAAGACGTAATTTTCAACACATATAAGAACATAACAGCCCTACCACCCCGTTATCGGCATTTCCTCGTTCTTTCGTCAGCAGGGTGCACCACGTGCAGGCAAGGAAGGCTTGGCGTCTCAGCTTTAAAGATGTACTTTGACACCTCTTACATTATATACTTTAAAAAAATACAAAATCAAACTTTTTTTTTTTATTTAAGCCCCAAGAAGGCACTTATGAATGTCACACTACCATCGGTTCGGAAAACATCCCAGCCATCGAGAAGTACCGACAAGAAACTCGATCGGGTTTATCAACATCTTATTATCTTTTTTTAATTAGTTATTACAGTATTAAATTATATACAGTTATTATCATTTTCAGTAGATGTACAGAGAGGGAATCACATCCAGACATCACCATCATTCACGTAATCAGCCACCCTATAATACCCCTTCGACAATAAAACCAGCTTAACGTGATTCTTGAACTTATTGTCCGGCAAATCAGTAATGTGCTTAGGAAGTTTATTAAAGAACATAACACAATTACCTAAAAAAATATATTTGTTTTGGTTTTGTAAGTATTTGTTTCATTAATTTAATTACTTTCTTGAATACATACTGTTAAAGTCGTGGTAAATGGTGAAGTTTGAACTATTTTTAACTTTTTGAAGTGTTGAACTAATTGTACCAAGTTGAACTTTGATTAAGTAAAATACCAACGTCGACTGCAACTCGTCTAATTGACCACACAGTATCATTTTTTTTTTAGAACTGACTACACTGTTAGCCTTAGGGGCCCTATCCTAAAACAGAGCTGCTGCGGCTTTTACAGCTTCATTGGACTTGACACAGTATCATAAAAATGTACATACACTATTAAAAAAAGTAAACATTATGATGGTTAGTTCATAAATGATACAGCGCCATCTTTTGAGAACTATAAGACTTAACACATACACTAAGTAAAAAGTTCTATCTATGTGTTATCTTTGTCGTACCGTGAAACTGTGGAACCATCTCCCGCCATGTTCCCTCCTTCATACGACATCGGGTCCTTTAAGCGTAACATGAAGAGATATTTATGCAGCCCGGCATGACAGTGACCACCACCGAGGATTGCTGATCTCCCAATCATCGCCGTTGTTTTAGGATTGTATTTTGTTAGTATTAAAAAAAAGACAAAGCAGTCACGAAGACTGCCGACAGAAGTGAAAACTTAAAACTATAAATAAACAGTTGTTATTTTTAATAAAATTAAATATTATATAATATAATATTAAATTAAAATTGAATAGTGATAATTTCCATTCATCTATTTGTACATATGTGCAAGTTTATTCATTGAAAGCATTCTCATATTAACCTAAATGCTCGATCAATGAAGATATTATCCAATTTATAAACCGACCACCCACTTTGATTCTCTAAATAACTGAAAATTACGTGCGCAATAATCAAGAGGAATCCGCATGTGATCGCACTTGACCAACTTTTTTATCGACTTTCCGGAATAATAGATACTTCAATAAGTTTTTTGTTATTCTTAGAGATATCCGATGTTTTTTTTATAAGTAAAAAAAGTATGTGAAGGTCATACATCGGGGATAAATGTATTTCTTTACTGACTTCCTTGTTGTAGTTTGTATAAATGTAGGAAATAATCCCTAGAACTTTGAATCCGTTTTGAAAATTTTATTTCACTGTTTTACATTATTGCATTGGTTACATATACGTGCCGAGAAGAACAGCGAGATGGTGCTCATGGCCGAGTAAATTAGCGAGACAGTCACTCGGATCCTATTCTACTTCACAACCCCGCACTGTCTTCCTAGCGCACTCGACAAATTGTAAAAACACTCGCGGTGTATTCTCTTTTTTTTCACTTTATTTACAGAGCTTTTACAGTTGGTGTAAGCCAGTCCCATTGGAGCATATCCAAATTTAACAAAATTACATACATTTCTACAGTAAATAAAACTATTAACTGAATGAAAATATAACATATATATCCCTTACACTATAACTATTAACAATAAATTTCCACATCACACCAGCCGAACCAGAAGTAGGTTCCGCTGGTATACTGTGGAAAATACCTACATCTAAAGAACATAACTTAAAAATTAAAATTAAACGACTTCTGCTTATTTCATACCTAAGACATTACACCAACAACTGTTGAATATCTTGTATTTTCACACACAGTTCACAGTTAGAATCGGTAATCGTTGCATAATTGCATGAAGAGGGACATTTTATCCGTCAAAGACAGATCTTATAGAACTGCACTGTTTTGTACTAAAATCCGTCGTGTGCCTTATGCGATTCAGTTCTAAACTATCTATTTTGACAAACGAAAAAAGACAAAGCAGTCACGAGGACTGCCGAAAGAAGTGAAAACTTAAAACTATAAACAAACAGTTGTTATTTTTGTATATCCAAATTAATTATTTGATCCCAAATTAAAGCTTGTAAATCAAAACTGTTTTACAAAACAAATTTGTTTTATCACGTTAGTGAAATAAGACCCAAATTACTATAAAATACGAATTGCATAGTAATTGTACTAAAATGTCAATATTTTTTTACTAATTTTATACTATTTATTATTTATATATACATTCACAGCTGACTCAGCGCAATAAGTTATACTAATAGGAACAAATATAGTGTTATCGTTAACACGTCACGTGACCATGTCGATTACGACTTACATGAATTTACTCCCTATCCAAACCTTCCTATAGAAGTTTTCACTTCAAAAAAGTAACTCAAGGACTCTGTGCCTCCTCTGTGCAGGCCCTTAACGATCCACTGTCCCGCTATTATATGATTAGTCCTTAAAAAGCATCAAATTTCAACTGACTACTAACTCGGTGTGGTGAAAAGTTCAAAAATACATAACAACACTTACTCGCCAAAATCGCTCTCTCGGTCTAGAGACATTTTGGTCTTTCGCCATTTTACTCGGTATGTGTAATAAAGGCAAGTTCTATATGTATTTTTTTACATAACATAGAATACTATCACGACTTTATCCCCGAAGGGTTAGGAAGAGGCTATGTACACAGTTTTCCGGGTATGTTTTTAGGTCCCATGTGATAAGAGGCGAGCCTATTGCCATTAATCGGTCACAAAGCTAAACTCCGAGCTGTTACTGAGGATTTCATAGAAAACCCCAATAACATTTTACTGGACTTAGGAATCGAACCCAGGACCTCGATCGTAGCAGTTGCCCTTAAGACCACTAGGATAATAAGACAGTGAGCAAGCGAAATCGCATGCAGTTACTAGTTGGGTATAAATCTATATATTCTCAGACCAATACAAAAAGTTTATAATCAGATTTTTTAGGGTTATGTCGGCCTAGTTGCTTTAAAGCAATTTATTTATAGTAGCTAACAATCAATTTGTATACCGAAAGGGAGTTAGTAGTGCCAGGGTTAGTGGAAGGCACCCTGATTATGCATATTGAGACCAAGACTTTCCTTCTCTTTTCTGTTCCGGACACATTCCATCAATACGTAATGCATATCTGGATAGAGACAGATAAGTTTCTTTTTTAAAAAGATTTTAACTCTACAATCTATTTCAAAAATTGAAAATAAGTTACTTATCATGGTCATGAAAGATTTTTTTTATTAAATAATTTATTATTAGGCTTATTATTAAAATTGAAAATATAATAATTTTTAATATTAAAGATAAAAAAATATTTAAAAAGAAATAAAGGAAAATATCAATTAATAGGTATTATTTATTTATAAAGAAATCCTCTGTTGACTGAACCGTTCGTCTGAGCTTATGAAACTTAAAGGTGATCTCAAAAATCTCTATAGACGGATTTGTAGTTTACGTAGCTGTCCGAACACCACCCACGTACGATCTCTGAATAATTTCCTAACACACTGATATAAATTCGACCTTCGCATTCTGACGTATTTCCACAATGCGTCGTTACAATGCTCTCTACTGAGCTTTGTGTGTTTAAAATTATCTCCGAATAGAAAATATTTATTTCTTCAAATAATATAGTCGATGGCTCGAAAGGACGGAGTATTTACATTAAAAGAAATGACAGAGCATTTTATAATGTTTGGCTGGATAGATCACTTGTTGCCTACAAATCTAACCAATTTATAGTATATAGTGTATAGTAGTAGTTTGTAGTTTGTAGTTTGTGTAATTTGTAGTATTATAGTATAGTCTAACCAGTGTATAGTATTCCTTTTACGAGTTCCTTACCTCACGATGAAAAAAACGGAATCCTTATAGGATAACTTTGTCCGTTAAAAAAATAAACAAGCAATAGGACTGCAACAAAAACACTTGACTAAAAAAAATATTTTTCTATTTTTGCTTTTTACGTTATTCCCAGACGCCTTACTTAAATATTAAATAATCTATGTTATTTCCACAATTAAGACAAATCTAACACCTCGTATGCTAAAATCCATCAAGCCATTTAGGCTACAGAGCGTGCCAAAGAAATAGACATACATACATACATATATATGCTCGAAAAGCATAACCTCCTTTTTCACAATCAGGTAAAAAAGTCACTAAAATATTTTCATTTAATAGTTATTCGTGGCTAACTTCAGATGTAGCACTTCCGTCACACGATGCGAGAACAGCTTTCAATTTTAACATCTACTAAACGCGTCAGAGGAAGTGTTGGGTGAATTCAGACATCTTTATTATTACTAGCGATCGCCCTAAGCTCGAAATTTGACTAACGACTTTTTGATCACAGATTATTTTCTGTTTGACATTTACAGCATTCATTAACCTAAACAATGAGTATTATCTACATCACTTGCTGTTAATTTTCGTTGAGTGACAACGTCAATAATATTTTTTTGGGGGTCTAAGTTCAATGGCACTTTTCGGATTAGGATTCGCAGTATTAATTTCTGCACTCCTTGTCCATATAAACTTTAACCATGCTAAATCTTACAGTCTTCCGTGCCGCAATACGCTTAAAAAGGGGTAGAAAGCTTTTGTTTCATGTATTAATATATAGATGAGAGACAGTTCCGTTTATAGGCTCAACATGTTACCGATTTTAACTCAATAACTTTCGGCTTGCAGTTTAGGAGCTGGACATATGTGATACTAAAGCCGAGCGGCCAAGAATAAAACTTATCCGGCTCTCAAATAAACAATAGCCCCAATAACTTTCTCGTCTATAAATAAATCCTACCGCTTCGACTGTCCTTTCCTATACAAATGCCAATGACTTCATTATAAATAAATCGAATATGCCCCTGCCAAAATATGCAGCGCCATCCTGTTTGATATTTGCGTTTATTTGGACGCGCATACAAAATATTTAAATGGGCAAATTTTTTATTTCAGTACGATATAGTACTTTCGGTATTCCTTTTTACTTTCTAACCAATAGACATAAGGTGACTTAAGGACAAGCGGTAGAAACCGCCGAATCTTAATTCTGTGCGTCGCCAATCTTAGCCAAATTCATCGTAGGTGAATAGATTGAGACAGGTTCTCCCATGTTCGGTGAAGCTGTAAAACTGTCCGATGCTCGAGTAATTGGGCCCTTATTGCTAACAGTAGGGTCTGTCAGAAAAAAAGCCATATTCTTTAGATATGTGTGTAAAACAGCATGATAACAGTGGGAGAGTATTTCAAAAATATCTTAACCAAAAGAAAGAACACATAGTAAAGTGACTTTCTGAAAGTCATAGGACATGTAATTTTAAACCTATAATTATTTGGTGTAAGGAATATAACTGCTTGGATCTATGCTACAGTATAGAAATTTTACTTTTTTTGTCGCATTTAAATGGAAGGCTTTTGTTTTTCGAGATTTGAGTGTTCTCATACGTTTCTAGAGTATTTTATTCGTTGAATTCGTAATATTATGTATGCTAAACTTCAAAATATAATCAAAATATTCGTACGAGCAAGAAATTTTTTATAAAATTCAAATAACTTTAATAGATCACATTAAGTATTCCTGAACAAATAAATTGTACAGTACACTGAGTTAATTTGTACATGTATCAGATAGATACGACAGTAACTTTTTATATTTGTTTAACATTTTGTTGTCCATAAACCACAACTGTAAAGTGAAAAAAATAATCTAAATTTATCGGTTCAAAAAATATATATTTTGGTTCTGATTGATTAACATTTATGTGAGACAAAAAAACCCGAAGCTATCCCACGTTTCTTTTAATACTAACTTTTGTTTCAAATTGAAGTTTTTGAGGTGAAAACTTATTTATCAACGTTGTGGTTTGAAACTCGATGAAACGATGCAGATACACTAAAAATAGATAAAACATACATCTATATGATTTAACCGGCAAGAGAACGAGATAGAATACATTATACAGTGTTTCCTAGTATCTCGGTCTCCTCTTTGTACGTGTTTTAGTACGTACTGTGCGCCTCTGTATTACGAATCCTTGGGAATAGGAGTTCATAGCCAGCGTGGTATACTGTTCACGTTTGTCATTTATGTAAATATTTTTATGCTTCTTGATGGTTTCACTTACACCGCGTGCGAATACATGTTTTTTTATACAAGATTCGTTTTATACATATTTTCATTGTAAAACTATCAATCTAATAAAAAAATGGTTAAAGATTATTCATCACAACATACTGCCAATAGCGATTTTATCGCTATTTCTCATATATTTGCATAACCTGTCAAAACACGATAATAATAAAATCCCCTTATATTTGTTTAATGTTGCCAGTAATAAAACAGATGAAACGACGAAATGTCCCGTACCTTTTTGGCTGGAATTTAGTAAACAGTTTTGCTTTAAATTACTCGTATGTTTTGTTTGTTACCTTGTACAATAACGAATAATGCACAATAAATAACATTGTTTATGTAAACACGACAATAAATGTATCTTTATAATCACGAAGGAATGTGAGGTAAAGGAGAAATTGGACGAAGGAGAACTCACTACACTGGTATAAACTAAATGACAAATATATTATATTTTAAAATACCCATATATGTAATTCTGTTTCTATAAAGGTACTCATATTTATTAATATTGTACGATAGTCTTTAGTTTGGATTCTAGGACTTGAACTGATTGTAGTGTTGAAACATGCATAAATTATAAAGTTTTTATCTCAATCAATAAAAAACCTAGTTTTTGAAATTCAACCTTTTTTGCTTCAGCCGTCGTCGGTATCTAGCTTTATTTTCAACAAGGTCGATCATATTAAAATTTACGTCTACGTTTAAATGTGCAACACAAAAGATTTCAGCTGTAAACTAAGCTGTGCTTATGTATTATTGAATAAAAAGGACATAGTTATAACATAAATGTTTGCGGTCACTTCAATACCAGTTACCACTAGCCGATATATGAAATATATGCGTCGAAGCCAGTTGTTTTGGTGGTAGTCGTAAGAGCCATCCACGCCATCCAACTTGTGTCATTAAAAACATATATATAGTTGTAAAAGCCACCGTAATAATCCGCGTACATAGAAAGGTTTTCGCCTCCAATTCCCATATTGTTCCCACAGTCAGTCAAACTCACTTACCAGATTTAATTTATTGCTGATTCCCAAATGGCAAACAACGAATTGTGAAGACTCTCATTGTCTGAAGCGGATCGCGACCACAGAAATGTATTTAGAAAATTTATTTGTATTTCTCCTACGCTTCCGAATAAATTCTATTTATAATTATTAGTTTTGTTTATTTATAGAAAATCTTCATAAATTTCGTCCTCATTCCAGGTATCTTAGAAAATAAGTCACGCAAAGAAATTATTAAAGAAAATTATCACTTGCTTTAATTGAATTTTGAACTGTGTTTTAGGAATTAAAGATACCCCAAAGTTATTTTCACTTACAACTTAGAACGTTATAGTATTTTATTAAGTTTAAAAATATCGTAAACCCCACATTGTTGTTTACTTAGTGTCAACAAAACTGCTCTTTATAGTCGTTTTATCACACCCTAAATACATTTTAAAAATACGCTAGGATCTCACCATATTGGAAATGATACTTAAACCGACAGATTTAAGATTCATATTTACTTGTAAAGTTATATTTCATATCAATTTATAACTCGATTTCTATGGAGTTTAATAAAAGTTTAGTTTTATAAACACGACCCCGCAAGTTTCATTGAGTTTAAAAGAAAATATAGTTTGATTAATATTGCACAAAGTTATCAAGAGCAAATAGCACTCTGAAAAAAAAATCCTAGTAAATAAATTTAACACTTTATCTGGGGGCTCAGTCTACGGCCACTCCCATAAATACAGCCCTGTTCGTAGAAAATGGAATTGAAGCGAAGATTTCACAAATAGCATAATGCTGGTGAGGGTTGCCTGCACTTAAAAAAAACAAGCCATCGCACAGATTTTAGGAAATAAGTTATTATAAGTTTATTTGTACACCTTAAATTTTAAGATACAACGCGGTCATCAAAACTTTCGAGACGTATCATCACGCCTGTATAGGGTTAGGCAGAGGTGAACTAATGTACACCCAACAGTTCATCGTGTATGTTTTTTAGGTTCCATGTAATAGGGAGCCAGTCTATTGCCATTAATCGGGCACAAAGCCAAACTCCGAGCTGCTACTGAGAATTTCATAGAAAAACCAAACAACACTTTTCTCTACCTGGGAATCGAATCCAGGACCTCGATCATAGCAGTCGCGCTTACTACCACTAGACTAATGAGGCAGTTAAAAACATCTAAGAGTAGGTTTTAACATAACAACTCAGTACAGCTGTTTTATCTAATTCCCTCCTGTTCTTTCCACAACAGAACCACACGCACTGTGCTCCGGAGTTACAGTTTTACGGAAGCTTCTATCTCAGCACGAACTAAATTGCTCTCTATGAATTAGCTTTGTTGCACCGTGCAACTATGAAACCCAGAAACCATGTTCCGGCCAATGTTTCCTCTTTCTTTCGACATCGGGTCCTTCAAGCGTTACGTGAAGAGATATTTATGCAGGCCAGCATGACAGTGGTGACTGCCGATGGACTTAGATCTCTCGGTGGTCGTCGATGTATTTCGATCTCTCAGTCTCGGTTTTTAAAATGAGGCAGTAAATATTGTCGTCCAGTTAAGCTTCACGACACTAAAACCGAATTTTCGCATTAGATCGGCTACCTCGTACAAGATTAGAATCAACCGAAAAATAATAAGTCATTTGTTTCATTTGAAGCAAATGAATTTTTAAATTTATTAATAAATTTTCACGATTCCGATTATTGGGGAACCAAGAGAATTTATTTTAAAATTAACTAGGAATGATATTACAAATTAAAAATTTTAGTTCGTAGACTAAGAAAATATTAATAAATTATAAACAATGAAATGTTTACTACAAATGTGTACAAAATTGCGGTGATTATAAATCAATATTATAACATAGATACTGTTGCTCGCGAGTTGCGTTGTTTCTAAAGGAAACTTTGGTCTCACGAGAGCACATTTGTTACAGAGGTCGCTATGTTATGATAATAATTAACCGCACAGTAAATATTTAGACAGATAATCAAAATTATTTAGAATATAATTTTTTTTTTCTTTATTTTTAATATTTATTGATAAATTATGGAGATGTGGCACCAAGTGAAAATCTTACAATTTTTTTTTAGTTGTTGAACAAACCACATGAAAAAACGATAATATGATTAAGCAAATTAAGCACATTCTATTAAATTTATAAATGTGAAAGTTTTATATGTAATCACACAGAAATGGCTGAACGGATTTGTATGAAAATTGACACAAAGATTAACACACATAGAATACTTTTTCTCGGCAATTTTTTGTTGATCACGCGAGCGTAACCGCGGGCACAGCTATTACGATATAAATACACACATACGTCCAAACACGAGACTGACATTGTGTTTAACATACAAGTTTAGTTGTAAGTTCTATAGTCCAAACCCTGGCATAGAAATTTCTATCTTCATGCCTTAAAGCTACTGAAGTATACAAAAAAAAATGTATCACCGCCTTTTACTATTCTTAAAAATCTCTCGCGTCCTTCAGATTCGTTAAACTCTTCACCTATACAATTAATCGAATTGAAGTGTCTGTTTGTAATGTCAAAATAACAATTTTTTACTAAATTCACATGAAAATATATACAATATCAATAACAAAAACCCCATTTTAAATTTTTTTGTCCGTCTGTCTGCTTGTTCCGGTAATCTCCGAAACGGTTGGACCTATTTTGATGGGACTTTCACTGGTAGCAGTAACTTAGGCTACTTTTATTTTAGAAAATTATTAGGGTTCCGAGCAAATAAAAAAAACTGATCTCGGTGAATCAATTCGGGCGCTTAAATGGCTTACGCTGAGTAAATCCTATGAGATATATCAAATTAATGTACTACATAATTCTAGACATTAAAAAGACCTACAAAAAAGTCAGGGAGAGTATACGTATATCTTCTAAAGAAAACCTACAATAAGCTTTTTTTTTAAATAGACACGAGTGGGCAACAATATTCGTGTGGGCATTCTGTAGTTCACGTGAACAAAGCCGCGGGCACAGCTAGTATGGAAAGATAAATAATCAAATTGAAAGTGGCGCATGCATTATGCAACGCAACTGCAGCATGATAGAAAGATCAAATTCATTTTACCAACTATTTTTATTGTACAAAAATAGTTTAACGGTATATAAATAAACATAAATTTAATTTGATTAACATTTACCGTATACGATGTTATTTTTAGACAATTTGAAAACATTTAAAGCTGGTTAAATGACCTCAAACTATTTTCATTAATGATTAACTTCATTATGTCGCACTTCCGTTACACGATGAACGCGCACTATTTCACACCGTACTAAACACGCCAAAGGAAATATAATTAAGAAAAAACCTTGAAAATATTTTGAGGCTTTATTCTCGCCACTGAAATCTGTGTAAACAGATTAAGTATGTCTATCTGAAACGGAAAGTCGTAACGTTTATTTAACCCTTAAAGTTTAAAATGCGATAGTTTTAAAACATGTATTTAGTTCATTCACAGCGCTGGATTAACATTTTTAATCAAGCCACTTGGCCGAGACGATGATCATGAATAAAATATAAAACTCAGACACAAAATCTGAGAAGGCAGTTAGGAACGTCCAAGCTACCAGCACCTGCTTGGAATGCATCTCTATCATCGAAAAAAAGCCGACAGAAACACAACCAGGCTTTGTTATTATAATCTTATCTATATTAATAAATCCGTAGTTCTGTCTGTATATGAAATTTTTCTTAATATCGGATTTAATTCACAAACGGCTTGACCGATTCTTAATCTATACAATTAATATAATTGAAGTGTCTGTTTGTAATGTCAAAATAACAGTTTTTTTACTAAATGCATATGAAAGTAATACAGAACATATAACAAAAAGCCCATTTTTAAAATTTTTGTCTGTCTGTCTGTTTGTTCCGGGTAATCTTCGAAATAGTTGTACCGATTTTTACGGAACTTTCACTGATAGATAGCTTATGATACAGGGAGTAACTTAGGCTACTTTTATTTCAGAAAAAGAATTAGGGTTCCGCACAAATAAAAAAAAAAACTGGCTTATGATGAGTAATCCATAAAAGATATAGCAAATTAATGTACCACATAATTATAGGCATTAAAAATACCTACAAAAAAGTGTGGGAGAATATAAGAACGTCCAGAATAAGTATTTTTATCTTTAAAATAGCCGAGAGCGGGGGAGCAAGATTAGCGCGGGCATCCTGTAGACCACGTGAGTGAAGCCACGGGCACATCTAGTTATGTAATATAATAATATCATAAAATATAATATTCCTCGCACTAAATTTTGCTCGAAGTATACGATATAAAATTTTTCAATAAAACATTTAAAAATAGCAAAAGGAAGAATTCTATAATGTTTATTTTTTGTTAATTGGAAAACTGTTTTGATGAAATTTTGTAGACGGGAAGTAAACATAATTTCCACAATGGCTACATTGTAAAGTTTATCAAAATTACTTTCAAAAATCGTAAAAAAAATCCAAGTTAATATTTTTTTATTAATTTTCATGAAAAAAAAACGTTAAGTCGTTTAAAGAATGGCATTACAATTTTTATAACTTCTTATAAACAACTGCAAAAAACACACAAACACAATAAATATTTTTAGTTTTTTATTTGATTTCCAGACGTACTTAAATATTATATAGCCTACGAGACTGCCACAATTAAGAAGAATCTAACGACACCTCGTATGCTAAAATCCATCAAGCCGTTTAGGCTACAGAGAGTGCCAAAGAAATAGATTATACATGCAATTTATACGCTCGAACACCATAACCCTTCTTTTCGCAGTAAGATAATGCTTGAATATTATTATGAAACCTAAATTAATCTACATATTGCAAGAGGAAATTTTTATGTACTGTTTACACTTTACTCTGTGACATATGTCGGAGTATACGCAAATTGTTTTAAACTAAGTAACGTAAGAAACTTTGACGAATTTATTGCTACTTTTATAGAATATAAATTATTTCGGAAATTCAGTTCGCAATCAGTGTAAAGAGAGATCGTAGTTAGCGGTAGTTTATGAAGAAACAATTAGAAAAATTCGTTTAAAATACATTATGGGAGACATCTCGAAGAAATTTGTTTTTCCATGTGCCGTCATTTGTGGGGTAATTCTTTTCTAATTCTTGGAATGTATATTTATTTAAAAAAAAAAAAATTCTTTATAGGTTTAGCGTTTGGATAAAATCTCACCAGATGTAAAGTGACGATGTGGTCCAAGATGGTAACACTCTAAGCCTAGTGGAGAAGTAGCTTTCAAGTGCAACTGACGGAACATAGATACCTATTATAGCACGCTTATGACTATATATAACCAAATCTTTTAACTAAAACTAAATCATATATAGGTAAGTAATTAGAATCTTTACTTTGCCTTTGGTACGTTTGTTCTATCCGGAATAGTCGTATTCGCTTCCTATATATTAATTTGCGAGTTTATAGTGAAGAAACAGATACAAAACTTCAAGATACGTTATCTTTATATTAATACGTGAAGCAAAAGTTTCTACTCCTTTTTAAGCGTATTGCATGCACGGAAGACTGAGATTTGGCATGGTTAAAGTTTATGTGGAGAAATAAATTAATACTAAGACTCCTATAACACTACCTGTGTCATTGAACTTAGACACCCCAAAATATTGACATCGTCACTCAACGAAAAGTGACAGCATGTAATGTAGATAATACTTATTGTTTATGAATACTGTAAATGTCAAACAGAAAATAGTCTATGGTCATAAAGTCGCTGGTCGAATTACGAATTTGATGTAAATTTTAATGAAAAAATATTTTGTAGTAGCTCGTTTAATTGACGGTACCTGCTGTCTCTAATGGTAAGTACATTACAATTCAAACCCAACGGCGACCACCGAGAAATCTATATCCATCGGCTTCAATAGATATGAGCTCGAATTCCTGCCAAGATCCTGGGTCTCCCATTTTGGAAAACATCATGATGAAACCATAGCATTATGGTAGACCATTATCTAATGCTCTCCTGCCTAGCTAGCACCCTCAAGTAAAAAAATTGTCGCCAAGCATTTATTGGCATGACTGTTTTACCATATTGAACTATATAGTCACTTAACTTTTAAGTAAAATCCGCTAGTTGACTGTATGTTTAAAAATTAAAGTAAATTATTGAGTAATAATGTTAATTTTCCCTTTTGAAAATTAATATTTTTTATCTGTGATTCACATGATTTGAAACTTCGATTAGAAAATGTGACCTCACCATTCAGGAATTATGAACGTTAGACTCTTGCGTGAGTTGTCACACTTGTCACTGTTATCATACAAAATTACATTTAAAATGAATGATGACGTCACGGGACCATAATGTCGCGTTTTTGTGTCGTGCTTTATATTTCAGTAAAAAAATCTTTTTATACCACTTTTTATGATGTGTTAATAAAAAAAAAATCATAGGTATAATTTTCAACATATATAGTGTTTAAAACAGTTTTCCAAAAGTTGTCAACTGCTATGAGCGAGGTCCTGGGTTCGAATTCCAGGTCGAGCAAAGTGTTATTGGGTTTTTTCTATGAAATTCTCAATGGCAGTTTCGGAGTTTGGTTTCGTTCCCGATTAATGACAATAGGCTCGCCCCCTATTACATGGGACCTAAATACATACTCGGCGAACTGTGGGTGTACACTAGTACACCTCTGCCTAACCCTTCGGGGAATAAAGGCGTGATGGTATGTCAACTCCCGGATTGTGGCTGACACGCTAAACTTAAAAAGAATTATTACAGAATTTAAGAAATGTCAAAGAAGAAGTTAATAAAACACTAACAGATCTAGTAAAACCAATATCCTAGAAATAGTTCGCACAGAGCTCCACGCTCACTACATTAAGAAATATTAGAGTCGGAGGTGGAAATTTTAATATCACAGATACTTGAAATGCATTTGTTTTCCTTAACATACCGCAGACTTCGCAATTACTGAGTAGGAGTATTGATTAAACAATGACGTACAATGCGAACTTTCATGAGAGTTGTGTCCATTTAAATTGTGCAGTGTCTGGATTATATATTGTCTATACAATATACTAGCTGTGCCCGCGACTTCGTTCGTTCGCATACGCGCAAATCGTGCTATTCCCGCTCCCGGTGATATGCTTATTGTAGGTGATCCTTAGAAGATACACATATGCACTCGCTGACTATTTTGTAGGTATTTTTAATATCTAAAATTATGTAGTACATTATTAGCTGGTGAGAGCCAAAATGGAAAATGTGTCCGAACCGACCGACACTAAAAAGAGAAAAATATATACAGAGTGCAGTTTTCAAGTGGGCGTGGATGGCCAAATCCTAAACTATTAGGAATAGTGAAAAAAACTCAAAGGAGTCTCGGGCTCGATTTTTTGCTATTCCTCATAGTTTAAGATTTGGCCATCCTCACCCACTTGAAAAATGCACTCTGTATATATTTTTCTCTTTTTAGTTTCGGTCGGTTCGGACACATTTTCCATTTTAGGTTTCACCATGCGATAAGTAACTTCGTTCCAAAAACTACGAGACGAAAATCATTACTGTATAATAGACGCGAGCAATGCCACGGAGCAAACTAGTATAGTAGGTATAATATAATTGCTAATTACTACAGTGATATACTTATTGTCATGTGTAAAATGGTTATATTAACCATTTTAAGCTATTTCTTTAAGCTAATGTTGATCAATTAATACTTAAACAGGCTATAAATTATTAAAAAGGAAACAAAAACCCGACTGCAACCAAAACACTTGACTAAAAAAAGTATTTTCCTATTTATGATTTTTATTTGATTCCCAGACGTTGTACTTAAATATTATATAGCCCATGTCACTCCCACATCAAAATCCATCAAGGCGTTTAGGCTACAGAGTGTGGTAAAGAAATAGACATACATACTCTCGAAAAATATAATCCTTCTTTTTCGCGGTCGAGTAAAAATAAATTTTCAATCGATGTTGGCATATTATATTTATAGACTATGGTGCCTACTTTATTAAACCCTTGAATTATTTAAAAATCCCGATCAATCATTCAAATATGCTAACAGAAATTGTTTTCAAAATAGCCTAGATAACTAACAAAACAACTATATTATTTCTTGTAATTAAACTAATAAATAAATTAAGACAAGGTCGTTAAGTTTATTATTCTTAAGAAAGTAACTTTCCTGACTCCCGTTACACTTAATCTTAAACTTTAAGCTGTACAACGTTCAAGTTAGTTCTTAAGGTATTAACTTGCGCCTACTTAGCAACGAGATCTAAGAATATTATTAATTTGCTTAGTCGCGTTTGTAGGAACGGAAAAGTGATTTAGTGGAAAGTAAGTAAAAAATTTATTGATTAATTTAATTTTTATTGTATTTATTTCACTGCGTTTCTTATTGAAAAATTTGGTAGGACACGAAAGTTCTGTTTCATTGGGTTACGGCAATTATAGCTCCCGTTTTAGAGATACGTTTATAGTCGTACATATTCGTGCACGACCGTCCTGTTCTAGGCGTTGGCGGGGACGAAGTAGCACGCCACTGCCCTACACATTACACTAAAATAAACAGTACCTATGCTATCTCAGCAGTATTCTTGAAATAATTACCTGCTGCCGCTTGGTAGATAAACACGTACTAGGGTTGCCCTCTGACTGTGTTTGACGTATTGGTTAATTCTATATTAAGTTGTTATGATTATCTTTTGACTTTTCACCCAAAATATATTACTGCTAATTTTGTATATTTTTAAATAAATTTTTTCTACTTTAGTTTTATTTGTAATTTCGAAAACTATTGTGAGTTAGTAAGAAGGAAACGCATAATATAATATTTCCTCATTCGTTATAAATTGCGTAATCGTAACTATTGTGCACTGAAGGTTATCCAGATTTCGTTTCTATGGTTTGTATGAAGACGTAACACTGTGTACTTTAATGTACTGTGACTTGCGCGCCTACGTCACGTAATTGCACAAGCTTCACTTCCTGCTACATTACCCGCCCCTGGTGTTGTCTATTGTACCTCGTCCCTGCCAACATCTGTCAAAAACGTAGGACGGTCGCGCATGAACTTGTACGACTATAGGTATGTCACGTTCCGAGATTAGCCGGTGTAATACTAACTGCCGGTAGTTATAGTCATGAATGAATTGTTTGATGAATGATATATACATATATATAAATATGAAAGGATACCGAGGCTGACTGACTAATCTATCAACACAGAGCTCAAACCACTGAACGTATTGGGCTGAAATTTGACACCAAATAGTTATTATGACGTAGGCATCCGCTAATAACGGGTTTTTGACAGTGTAAAGGAGGTTTCAAAATTAGTATGTATTTTTTTATAACACGGGTGAAACCGTGGGCCATAACTAGTAGGCAACAAAGAGAGTTATTGCATACTTTGCCTAGGTATTCTATAGAATGCATTTAATTTAACACGTTTTAAGAATTCACATCGAAAAATCAACTCGAAAAAAAAAAATGTTTAAAGTTCGCTCAAAATAAAATAAAAATCGAAAATTGTTAAAAATTACAAAAAGGATATTTATGTGCAGTGACAGTGTGCCCACGGCGCCAAACGCGTTTGTTACGCAGTAGTTATTTAAATCCCCTAAATTTTGTTTTTACTCATATTATGGACAATTCATTTAGTCTGTCAATTGAAAAATGACATAATATACTTCCCGTGTACAGAGTATTTCATGAAAATCGGTTAAGAACACAAAAATTGTTACGATTCCTAAAGTTATTGACGATTTTTAGCCTTTCAATTATGGAATGACGTGCTTCCCATGTACAAAATTAGATCAGAATAGATGAAAATTGACTTATTGAAATCCGTTTTTTCCTTAACTAATAGTAGGTTAAAAATAGTCATCAATTATGGAATAACTTAAACTTCCTTTGTACAAAATTTTTATAATTATTACTGAAACTTTTTATAGCCTATCAACACCTTCCTGTCTATAAATTTCATAGGTATTGGTCCAGCCGTTTTAATACAAACAGACAAATAGACAAAAACAATTAGAATATATTCGTGATCAGTTCTTTATTTAGTATGCCTATCTGGAAACTTGGAAAAAAATATTACACGTACAGACATGACTAGAAATGTATTATTATAGATAAATAGATAGAGGTCACTCATGATTTTTTTAAATTATTAAAATAGCGTTCTATAAATTTGTTTGAGCGACTGTTTATCCCAAACCACGGTGAAGCTGTGAAAGCCGTCTGAGGCTTATTATACATCCTTTTTTGCTCAAATAAAAGTACAATTGGAGAACTTAATGCTAAAAAGCATTCTCTACCAGTCTTCCAGGGGAGCAAGAGAAAGGTATATGCAAGTTGTGAATAATATTTAGTAAAAAAAAAGAAAAAAAAAGTAGCCAATATTCAGTTGCTCCAAGTAAAACCTACGTGGCGAATACTTAAAGGAATCCCAAGTGTCCGAAGAGCTTCGGAGGCCTTAAACAGTTCTAAAAAAAAGTGACTGGTTATATTATATACTTTATTATACAGCCAGTTTTATGCAATGACGAGTTTAATACGAGGCATATTCTTTCAGCTAACTTGTTTTAATGTGGAAGGAGAAAGGGAATTTTATAACTTTATTGAATAAGTAAATTAATTGCATATCATATTTCTTCCCTTAATTTTTATTTCCCGTTATAATATATACCGCCTACCTATTTAAGGAGATGGCAACGGAGCGGTAAGCTTACACGCCTCGTTGAGCTCTTTATGATACGTGAACAGGTATTTAGAGTTCCTTAGGCGGCTAAGCGGAACGAGTACTAACATTTATCTCCCTATTGTTCGATCAATGAAGGTATATTATGAAGGTAAATAAAAGTAGGTAGCAAATGAATCAGTTGGAACACATCGTTACGTAACCGGTGATATAGTTTCTAATTGAGGGTACACGCGCGAATCTCAATTTTTTTTAGGTATTTTTAAAGTCTAAAATTATTTTCTATATTATTTTGATATGTCTCTTATATATAGTAGTGTAATACACACAGCGCCTAAAACCGGAGTAAACCAGTTTACACTAGCTTGTAGCTACCACGTGCCTCATACTCTAACTACAAACTTACACTCTACACTACCTACACGTATACTATATGTATACTGTACACTACTACAAATGCAAAAACGTCTCCAAGTGAATTTGATCATAATGTTAATTATGTTCAACCGTCGTTGATAGATTCCATCAAAAATCGTTGCCGGCCTGCTTAAGAGCGGCCACATACAGTCGGTATTCCGTTTCGGAATTACGATTCGATATATCAAATCGGGATTTCGAACGCAGTAAATCCATGCAAATCTATGGACCTATCACAAACATACAGTAGTGTTCCGTTCGTAGTTTTTTCCGATTCAAAATTCCGCATGGTTGCAAGTGCGTCCAGAATCTCACACGAAAAAAAACTATTTCGAATGCATCTCTTTCATAGATTTTGTACGAGTCGTATAATGTTATATAAAGTATAATTATATATTAATTTATTATAATATTGACTGTCTTGCAATCTTTGAGTGTTAAGTAAATGTACCCAGCAACGGCAACGTATTTTCTTCTTCTTAGCAAGATATAACAACAATGCAATTGCAAGTAGAAAATCATCGTCCGTCGCTGTTAAAATGTCTGAACACAATGGTCGTCGTCTCTCAACTGAGCTTTGTTATTCCTAATGGAAATAAACGTATGTGTGTGAAATATGTACGAAATTCCGATTCGATATTTTTAATCGAAATTCCGAAACGGAATTCCGACTCTATGTGGCCGCTCTTAATGCTTCTTCATACCTCCTTCATATCATAAAGGAACGAAAATGTTAACAAAAAGATAGACGTAACGCGCTTATCAACACCTTGATAGGTCAGGGTTGCTGCTCTTCCTACTAGTATCTGGCAACGTCCATGCAGATGACTTCATTCACAATTCGCTTGAAGACTTCAAAGTTATAGGCGGGTAGAAAAAAGTCTGAAGTGATTTCCACTCCTCAGCCGTTCGCATTGTAAACGAAAAAGCCAATTCGGGGAATATCCATCACATAAGTCGGGTGGAAACCCTCAAGACGTCTAGTTTTCATATGGCCAAACGGAAAGTAATTTGCCAGGTGAGTATTATAAATACTCTACCACCATGCTACCTACGCTCTCATTATAATGATTTTGATCACAGAAGAAGACAGGTTCGAAGACAAAGGCCTAAACGAAAATTCTTCGATCAAATTAGGGACGTTTTGAATAAAAATCAGGTCAAGAGTACTTTAAGCCGACAAGCATGCGTGGAAAGATTGATGAATGTTGAAGAAGCGAAAGATGTATACCAAGATCGTACAAGTGATAAAACGTGGTCTCTGCCTACCCCGTTGGGAGAGAGGCGTGTAGTTTGTATGTATGTGTAATTACTGAAAGATAAGATTCATTGAAGGATTTAAACCCACGTCAAATTTCAAACTGACCGAGCACGCTACAACTGTGCCATTATTACTTAGTAATTTAATAATAAACATCTGGGCGATAGAGCTGTCTTCGTTGTCTTGCGAAAAAAAAACACCTATCTACTTTAATTTAGAAAGATTTATATTATCCTAGTACAATATTTCATCTAAATTGTGAAGAGCCGCTTACGAGATACCAATTAAATAATCCCCTAACCATCCCTGGTTGTAAGCACATTCTCCATATATCACAGGTATATGTGCAACTTTCGAACATAAATTGGCATCCGGAACCATAATCTGCATGTTTTAATAACACTTCCCTTCATACTGAAACACTGGATAAGTCAAAAATATATACTCGTATATGGGAACCGATATTACAAATAATTGAGAGAAAATTATTTTTAATTTCTTTCTCAATAACACAGTCTACAATAATAACTAAAAAAACCCCTACGTATTCCAGCAACTTATCTGCTACACAAAACAATTGTGTATAGGGAATAATTAAGTTATACTAGAATTAAATTGAGTATTAATATAACAAATTATAATAAGATACACTGCATACTGTATTATACTATACAGCAATACAGTACATTTTCAAAAGCAAGTTTAGCATTAAAAGTTTACTGTAATAGAATTTATGCAATATATCATAATTATACTAATACGTGAAGCAAAAACTTTGTAACCCTTTTTAAGCGTATTGCGTACACGGAAGACTATGAGATTTGGCATGGTTAAAGTTTATATGGAGAAGGAGTGCAGAAAGCTAAAATTTCTCTATAATATCTGTTACTAATATATTAAATAAATTAATACTGCGAATCCTAAGCCAAACAGTGCCATAGAACTTAGACCCCCAAAAATATTGACATTGTCACTCAATGAAAAGTGACAGCACGTGATATAATATTCATTGTTTATGTTCATACTGCAAATGTCAAACAGAAAATAGTCTATGATTAAAAAGTCGCTGGTCGAATTTCGATCATTGGGCGACCGCTAATAAATAAAATTGTGCGAGGAGCATAAACGGTACAAAGATGCGTTGCGGTCCACTAGCCCACACTATTTTGCTCACTGACGTTTCTATGCACACACTGCTTGTTTATATCTCTCGCTTTTGTGTACGTACAAATACCTAGCTCCGATAGTTTCTGATAGCCTGTGAGCTGTGGTAAGCGAGGCTAAGAAAATAAAGTAACCCTATTGGTTAATTTTCTCTTCACGCACATCACTGGTGGATAGTGTACGTCTTAAAACATGGTCATTGTCTTGGATGTGACAAGTTGTATTGGTACAATTTAAATTTATAATTTCTACTAAAGATACCAATTCCCTTATTTATGTACTAAATTATAAATTATTTAAATAGATTTTGAAATATCAACGCACTGTGCAGTCATTTTTCAGAGCTAATATAAAAAAGAAAAAACATAAATGTCATTGTAATTATCATGTAATTAACTAAAATTCATAATTACATAATAAATGACAAACATTAAGTAAAAAAACGAGTTAAATCCATTAGGAACGATGCAACACATCATCACGATAATGTTATAATGACGTGATGTTTGATAGACGAGATTTTTAACGCTGGACGTTTTTTAAACGCCCTTAAATTTACCCTTTCAAAGTTTACTGGTATCAAATTTGTTCTATTGTTTTGTTGTTTGTCGTAGTTTATATTTTAAGCTAGAATTATTCTGTTGTAGAAAAATAACACTTCAAAAATTTAGAGGCACAAGAAAAGATATAATAGGCATTGTTTGCGCTATAATGAGTGGACTGTATGGAATTATTAAAATTAAGCAGAAACGAAAAGATTTTGATGTACCTACGAATGCTAAGTGAAATTCATATGTGAACCGATGCGTTAATGGAGAACAAATATAGGTAGGATAGGAAAAAGAGGTACTCACAATTTTGAGTTACACACTGTCCAGGCCGAAGATGGATCCTTTCTTCCAAATTACAAGGTTTTTGACCACGCGGTCAGGCTCAACGGCACGATTTTGTCGGAGCGATACGGTTCGTTTTATGCTAATTCAATGAAGACACTGGCGCGTACGACGATAGGTACTAGCCAACGGTAGGAAATTAGACGGAGCGGGGCGAGGGGCGGATTCAGGGATGAAACATTATAACATCGATTCACAATACGATAAAGAGGTGCAAACAGGCATGGAATCAGCAAAAACTGAAATTGAAGATATAAAAAACGGAGCCAAGCATTTTCGGAGAGATTAAAGCGCATCATCGTCGATGCCCAGTCAAGTGAAAAATAAAAGTTATGATAAATGAGTCATATCACGTCAAGTGAACACCTATTTCCCTCAAGATTTCAATTGAATAAGAATTTATTTTTATATGTTGAAAATATGCCATTATCAGCAAACATATCTTAAACCCTTTTTTTTCCACTTACCCACCCTAACAAAGCAATCGATCTGAATTTCTTCTTTTGTTTTTTCTATTATTTATTTACTTTTTGGAAACAAGTGCTGTTTATATTAATTCATAAATATATCTTGACTATGTACTGTCATCACTGGTGTTAAATATTGTGTTGGCCTACCTTATATTAACTGGACGCCTTCACATTGTTCCTGCATCGCCCGTTAAGTTACCTGCTCGGCGTTTCTTACACGGTGTGAAGTGCTGCATTTGTAATAAACCGATTTACATAAACATTATAACTTTAAATGCGTTGGTTTTCAAAAAGACAAATTTCGTAAAACGAGAGCTTCCACTGAGTCGAAATGGAATGGTCCATGTTGTCTTCAATTATACACAAAAAATAACCGATTACACTAAGGTTACACACAACATGGGATTTGACTGCACCCGCAAGTAGTGCGCTTGAGCAACTGATAGTAGAACCATCCACTGCTAATACCTCCATTGAGTCGTCACCTGTTAGTGGTTCTAAACCTGAGGACTACCAAAGTTTATTTAATCTAATAAAGAACTAAATAGATCATTTTCGTGAAGACACCAAAAATGACCTTGAACTTTTTAAGCAGGAGATTTTGTCTTCCATACAAGAGAAATATAAGGCTCAAGAAGAGAAGATAAAACAATTATCAGATACGATTAACAGGATTCAGGTTGAGTTATTTGATACTGACAAGCGATGCTCTGAGTTGGAGGATTCTTGCAGATTTTTGAGTTCGCAGTATGACGTTCTGCTAGGAAAAAATAATGAACTAGAAGTTGAACTTAAATCAATTCAAAAGCAAATTGAAGGCATAGATAAGAATGACAAAATTATGGAAGAATTGAAATTTAAAAAAGATGAACATGAACAAAAATTCCGCTCGCATAACATAGAAGTACGGTACGGTAGTACGGTATACCTGAAAATTCATTAGAAAATATATTTATGATTATCATAGATATAGCAAAATTCATAGGTGTCGAACTAATTAATTCAGACATTGTTTATGCTACACGAATAAAGCCGAAACAAAATATTTCTGGACTGCGTAAACCAATTATTGTGAAGCTCAGTTCTCTCTTGAAACGTGATCAGTTAATTAGTGCAATAAGAAGGAAAAACGGTTGTAGTTCAATGAATATTGGTATTCACGGAGAACCTAAATCAATTTATATAAACGAACATCTTACTATTCAGAATATATCTTTACTTAAAGCCACAAGAAAAGCTTGTTCTCAGCTGGGGTTTCAATACTCATGGGTGCGAAATGGGAAAATATTTGTAAGAAAGAGCGATACATCACCACCTCTTCAAATAAAGACAGAAAGCGATTTAATGGCACTCAACGGAAAAAAAACGGAATTAAGGTTGGGAATCACTGGCAGGTTATTCTACCCACATATTATTATTTGTTATAGGTTAAGTTTAATAATTATAAACGTTTTTTATAGTATTTTGTGCATCATATATATAAATGTTAATGTTAAAACGGTAATCTTATATCCATTCATACACACTACACAGAATCTCAATAGACACACCTTCAAATTACTTATGAATCATATAACTTTCTATCGAAATCTTTTAACGCTCTCTACACATACTCAGGTAAATATTGTGTGTGTAGCGATTGACTCAATTAACTGTGGTGCATTTATATTGATAATAACTAATAATATTTCTTTATGTCCAAACATTATAGTCTCATGTAATGTTAATATTACGATTAATACATTCAAATCACTACTTGGATGTAATCAATGCATTTGTAATACATGTTTTAATTACTTTATTTTAGTCATTGTTATTTTTTCCTTATTCAGTAATGGGTTCTTTGACTGTTTATTACCAGAATACTAGGAGTAACCGCGGTAAGACGATGCAATTTAGACAGTGCTTGCTATCAATTAATTTTGATCTGATAGTTATAGTAGAAACGTGGTTATTGGATGATATTTACGATACCGAAGTATCGGATAGTCGGTATGATGTTTTTAGATGTGACCGTAATGCTATCGCTACAGGTCATGCTCGTGGAGGAAGAGTGATGGTGCTTTCAAAGCGTGAGCTTGGTGCTAGTATCGGAGTTGATGTTTCACTACCATACTCGGAGTTCTTTGAAGCGGTGCGCATAATTCTGCCGGCACGAGCAATCAATGCTAAATTAGATTTTCATGTGGTTTGTGTCTACCTTCCGGGCACTCGTTCTTCGGGAGATTCTGTCCTCGATAGTACTGGTCTTTATATAAACGACATTCTTAGTCATTCTGCGGGGAATCATTTCCTTTTGATAGGTGATTTTAATTTTGGTTCGCTGCATTGGTCGGGCACTCCCGGATATTCATTAAATTATATAGGCTCTCTTGAGAGTTCTTGTCATCAGTTTTATGATATGATTTCAGAATTTGATTTAGGTTAATATAAATCATAATGCAATAGCTGAAAATTTGGACCTATTTTTTGTCAGTAATGCAGCGTTTAGAAGAAAAGCTATTGATTTATTCAGAGTTTGATAAATATTTTACTATTACACACACACACACACATACGCATTCACACCATAAGCACTACATCGTTCTTTTTGATGCAATTAATATTTAATTAATAATTTCGTTGGGATATAGAATTGTTATATCTTTATTGTAATATGATTGAAATCATTTTGGCTAAGCTAATAAGTCAACTTAATTATGTATGTAAGTTAGAATCTAAGAGCTGTAGATTTCCTGAAATACATAAATAAATAAAATAGATTTTAACACATTTATTATGTAATTAAAATTTTATGATTTTTTATGTTAATTAAATAAAAAAAACATATATCTTCAACCTTTGATTAAAATAAAGATTTTACACAATAACTCCCGAAAATTTAATTATGATGTATTATCATACGGTTCACCTACGGTTACGGCTACGGTTTTGTCATCATTATTTTATTAATTGAAAGTCGGGAAGCTAATTTTTTAAATTAAAATGTAAATTAATGATTGTTTATAATGACTATTACTTTCATAAAAATAAATAAAATTCAATTGTATGATGTTAAGGTAACTGTACCTATTATCATTTACAGAGTTCAAACGCTGCGTTTGAACAGCCGGTCTATTCAGCCCTTTGCAAAACCGTCCATGCTATAATTAATCTCTCGGAACAGCGTCATTTTCCCCTAGCTTTCTACACTTAATTACATCGTAAACAGCGAGCGCTACGTGGCTTCCTACAACCAAAATATGGACATAATATTATGCCGTCGAGTTAAAACAATGAAGTGTCTGCCCCTGGGATGTCCTTAACTTTAAAGTTAATAGACGCTGTAATACTTAGGCACGTCGAGTTTGGAGCTTACTTTATCCAATGAAAGTTTTATTTTGATAATAATTATTAACATGGCCGTTTATTTCTACACTAAGCACAAGCAGATACTACTTATGTGTGTTATAGGTATTCAAAGAAATATCTGAGCGACCAAGATTTACTCGTCTTGGAAATTAAAAACACCTATCTAGGCAAACTCAGATAACAAAACATCATCAATAATCTCTAAATTAATACGTGAAGCAAAAACTTTCGGTAACTTTTTAAGCATATTGCGCGCACGGAAGACTGAGATTTGGCATGGTTAAAGTTTATACGGAGAAGGAATTCAGAAAGCTTAAATTTATCTATAATATCTGTTAGTAATGTATTAAATTAAATAAATTAATACTGTGAATCCTAACCGACCAGTGCCATTGAACTTAGACCCCCCAAACAAATGTCAAACAGATAATAGTGTATGATCGAAAAGTCGCAGGTCGAATTTCGAGCTTAGGGCGATCGCTAGCATGTATAATTTGTTTTGGGAATGTGTCCATACCGAGCAATTACATCAAAAAATTATCTTGTTGTCTTGGAAAAACTATTTTCGTACTACTATATACTTACATATATAAAAAGATTTGTTCACTTAATTTTCTTAGATAATATTATATGTCTATCAGATTAGAGTCTCCTGTGTAAAAACAAATCTGGCTGGAACAAACCCTAGCGATTACTGTAAGCGTACAATATCCTACATACAATTCATTCATTAAAGTCATTAAAGAGACTATGGACCCATTTTAAGGTAATATATGAACGTGTCAAAGTAAAAGTTAAAACAAATCGCATCTGATTGGTTAATCTTGATACTTCAGATATTGACTCCCGCGCGCCATCTCGTTTACAAGTTTTCTTTTAAATAGCTATTTTAATCTATACAATTACTAAAATTGAAGTATTTGTTTGTATTATCAACATAAACGCTTTTTATTAAATGTATATGAAAATATATATACGATACTTATGAACAAAACATCAATATTTAAATTTTTGTCTGTCTGTTCCGGGTAATCTCCGAAACGGTTGGACCAGTTTGAATTTCACTGGCAAATAGCTTATGTTGTTAGGAGTAACATAAGCTACTTTTATTGTAAAAAAGAATTAGCGTTTTGCGCAATAAATAAAGAAAAACTGGTCATGGTAATCAATTCGTGCGCTTAAATGGCTTACGCTGAGTAAACCATAAGAGATATATCAAATTATTGTACTAAATAATGTTAGATATTAAAAAAACCTACAAAAAAGTCAGTGAGAGAGAATAACATAGAGTGGGTAGCGGGTTCACGCGTATAGCCGACCGACGGGTTTCTGAAGTCCACGCGAGCGCAGCTAGTAAGTACTTTATTAAATGTATTTGAAAACGTTCAATACAACAAATAAAAAAATTAATGAATACATAGAAGATGCAGAGTCGACAAAAAAATCAATTGCCCCGAATTCAAGTTAAACCGTGGCCTGGTCTACATTAGCGAGAAACGTTGAAATTTTATTCGCCATAAAATTTTCTTTAACTCAGCTCCGAGATAAACGACTCAATTTATTATGTCCCCTAATTGCTCTATTTTAAATGCGTTCAGCGGGGAATCTAAACAGAGCGGTAAACTTTTCAAATTTATGTTGTTATTAAAAAAATATTTAAAAAAACTTAAATTGATACCAAACTATTCGCATTGAGCGATCGTAAAAATGTATGTTTTCGTTTACAGTCTCCGTTAAATTGATTAAATTTATTCATAACGGTATCTTATAAATGGTATAAATTCTAAATTCAGTCTTGCAGAAGCAGTGAAGATAGAAGTATTTTAGTGGTTCAGCTAAAAAAAAGAAATACGGGTGGATAAAATTAGGTATAACTATATTTGTGGGGAGTTTTTGGCGGGATCTCAAATTGTCGTGTACTGGTTTTTATTTTTTATTCATAAATTTGTGTTCTTTGTCCCTATATCGTGTAATACGGGTGGTATTTTACAGAATACAGCTTGGCTATTATGTATAAGTGAAGAGTATTAGAAATAATAAGGTAGATCATTAATTCTGAGATGCAAATAAAAGTTCCTCGAGTTTCAAAAACTGTTTACGATAAATTCTCTTAAAAAAAAATACCTTTACTTATTAAATATCCTGAAAAAATATAGTTCAAACAAAATTCGGTCTGAAAAAGTGTCGCAACTTCGATCTTAGTTTAAACAAGACAACTTTAACAAAATAAGAAAACTAACTTCAATTATTTTGAGTAGGTTTCTGGTATATCTTCGAAGTTCAAGGTCCAATGCCAATAAAATGGCAAATGGGACCACATTTGAGGTTTCCGTATTCCATCAAAAAAACGATCATCCAAAAACAAAGAAGATAATGCTGAACATATTTATAAAAAAATATAAATTCGAATTTAATACCCTCCATATTTTTTTTAAAGTTATTCGACATATTAAACCAATGCGTATTAGGTCCTTACCTACATAATATGAAATTGGCATTTTTCATACTTCACGACAGACGATCGCTAAATTAGAGGAACTGCGGTTGGAATGTCTCCGACACCCACCATACTCCGCAGACCTTGCTCCAACAGATTACCACTTTTTTCGGAATTTGAACAATTTTTTACAAGGAAAAAAATTCCATTCCGATGAGGCTGTCCAAACCACCTTCAAATATTTTATTGATTCTCGCTTTCACAATTTTTTCAGCAATGGTATCAATGAACTACGTATAAAATGGCGAAAGTGTATAGATAATTATGGTACATACTTCGCTTGATTAAATATATAATATAAACTATATGTTAGGTACTATACAAGAGCAATACAAAAGTTTGAGGATGGTTTTGAACTTTAGACTGAATAGTGGCTCGTTTTAGGTCAACAGTTAGTCGGTAACAAAGACCTTTGAATTGAATTAGCAAAACGTTTTGAAGGGATTGTCTAAACTCCCAAACTCTTATTATTCCAACTTTGTTGTAATACAAAAGCTAGCCTCTACACAGTTTACAACAATGTTTAAGCACCTATATTCTGGTTAGAAAATATTAACACAACTTAATTTCAAGAGTTCTCGTAACGTTCAAAATTTGAAATTGATTATTAACGTACTTGATGATGTGTAAAATAATTTCAAAAAATCGCCATCTATTTTCAAAGACTAACAACTATGTAAAACAAAAAAAATACCGTGTGGTGTCGTGGGACACCAGGTAAGAACGAAGTTCTATATTATTAAATATTAAATTCAAGTTCTATTCGAGGTATAAAGAAAATAATTATTCGGGTAAGTATACATTTTTTATTATGATTTTTTTATCGATAAAAAAAAGACGGTGTAATTAATTAATTATATAATAACAATGGCAAACTGCAATAATAATAACAATCATCACGTACACTATACATTAGACACTGTATAGACATCATACATAAAGTCCGCAATGCCCCATAAGGAACTTCGTTCCAAAAATTAATTAACTGGATCGACCATTAAAAACAGTCATATCTGTGTGACAAGAAAGTAAAACAGTAAATACTAAATACTGCCATTTACTAGAAAAAAATATCAATATAAAACAATAATTAAAATAACCACCATATAGTGACCTCCGCGAGACAAGAAGGTAAGGCAGTAACCGCCATTAAAGAGAAATAACATTGTATCATATTTAATATATTCTTTCTCAAAGTGGTTTTTTTTTCCTCGGAAGGTCATACCTCCATTAATTCTTTATCAAAAAGAACGATTCAAATGTCATTTTAAACATTATTTTTCCCGCTATTGATAAAACTTTTAGTTACGAAATGACAATTATTAAACGTACCAAATAAATAAAATATGATCTCTATCCATTCATGACATTTTTTGTGTATGTTTTTACATGCTAACCTATTAAGTTAACTTAATAGATAATAACTATTAGGTCGTATTATGTAGAATTTCCCGAACTTATTTTTACGTACTTAATTATTTTCGTAATCGTGGGTACTGATTTTAAAAATTCACTTAAACAAAAATTAATATTCCGTGTTCATCTATTTCAAATGACTTCCATTCAATTAATTCCATAAGTTTTCTATCAATGACATAAGTTTCCCTTGTACAAAAATTTATAAAAATCAGTGAAACCATTTTGCAGTCGATATTGGAAATAAAAACAGACAGACAAAGAAAAATCATATTCATCACGAAATTTACTTTAGAATTAACGTTTATCAGGAATTTGAGGAAAAAAATTTCGCCTTTAGATAATATCTTCAGGCTCTAGTGGTTATTTGTTGTGGTACCTAATGTTCGATAAAAGTGAACAAGCTGTACTCTCGCCTATGTATCCCTCATTTACATTCACAAGTATCCCAATCTCCGAAAACGGTCACATTTAAAACGCAACTCAGAGTAATTGAAAAGTATTTTTGTGTATGTAGGATCTTTTCGGTTACTTAGGGATTTCCACATAATTTGTTAGAGATATTTCAATGAATTCTATTTAACCCTAGAATCGATGTTTAATTTTTTTGATACGCTATAGGTTTAGCTTTTTGGCCAAAATGTCACTTGATATTAGGTAATTGGCGATATGGCCCTAGATGATTACATTGTGGGCTGATGTGAATCAAACCCACTTAAGAAGAGAACGTTTGCAATAGTTTAGTAGGCGAAGATTAGGCAGAAATTAAGCGAGTGAAATGATAACTTAAGTTTAATATTTACATAAACAAAGATAGAGATACAGTACATAAAAGACGTAGGTAATTTAACAAAAGCAAGAATAAGCGCGCGCGATATGTCCAACCTCCAAGATAATCTATCCACGAGTAGAAGGGTGAAGGTGCGCGAGCGCGGCTCGTGCTATCGATCGCCGCGCGGGGGGGAACAGTGTAGTCAGCGGTTCAGAAACATAGGCGCCAGCGATTTAATGCACAATATGTTTCTCGGGCACGTTACATCAATGAGATGTGCCACAACATGCTAAGACTGGCTCTCAAGTGCAGCTGTCGGATTTTCAACTAATTCAACGGTAGCTAGCCTGGCTGGCATTAGAATAAAGCCCTACCATCATGCCATGGTTTCATCACGATTTTTTCCTTCACCTAAAGCTCAGGTTCAGTCGATTGACGCGATCCCCATACACGCTACCATTATTAAAAAAAAAAATCGAATTGAGTACATAACCTCCATCTTTTTTTGAAGTCGGTTCTTCTTCTTTTTCTTGTTTTGGCGCCGCAAAAGCACTTGCCAGTGTCAATGTTTTTAAACCTTCATAACATTTTCCAATAACAAATTGAGGTTTTCAATTTCAATGTTTTAAAAACTTAGTAAAATTTTCCAGCGTTAATGTTCTCAAGCTTTCGTAGTATATACAAAGTGGCATTCAACAAGATGGTGGCCGCCTTGTTAGAATGATATAGGGAATTTTTGTGGGATCCCAGAATGCACGCTCTTAGTTTATATTTATAATCCACTTCACTTAAGCACAAAAACCAAACTATATGACGCAAAACGCCACCAATATTACTTATATAATATAGGGTGAAAACCTAAGTAAATGAATTAAAAATAAAAACCACAACATTTCACTTCAAGATCCCGCCAAGAAACCTTAAATTCGGTTAAAAATAAAACAACCACGTTAAAGACCAAGTTTCCGCTAACAACTTCCAGTATATATCTGCTGTTTTTTTTTTAAATTGTTTTATATTACGCTGTTTACTCCTGTGTTCTGAAACCACATAATTTAATATTCAAATTAGAATTTAATATATTAAGACATTGATTTTAATTAATAAGTCGTATAACAACTTCTAAAAGGTATTCACGGTTATTGTGAAAACTTTATATTGTCGCTTCGAAGTTTGGCGTTTAATGAAATTATTAATAAGGGTAGGTAGTAAAGTTCGAGTGGGACGGCTATAGAGTGAAGAGTACGGCACTATGCTTTTGTTCGGAGACTGTGAACATTGTAACCGTCTTTTCTTTAGATAATAATGTAGTTATAACTTGCAGCGGGGTTGCAAAGGTGATGTACCTTGAAATCTATACAATTAATAAAATTGAAGTGTCTGTTTCTGATTTCACAATAACAGTTTTTTTTTAAATGCATATAAATTTAAAATACAGTACCTACCTACTAATAACAAAATACTTTTTTTTTCATTTGTGTATGGTAATCTCCGACACGATTGGACCAATTTTAACGGGACTTTCACTGCCAGATAGCTGATGTTTTATGGGGTATCTTAGGATACTTTTATTTTAGAAAATGAATTAGGGTTCCATGCAAATAAAAATCAATTCGGAAAAACGACGATTTTGGAGTGCTTACCTAAAAAGCTGAGTAAACCATAAGAGATATGTATATCAAAGTAATGTAGTACATAATTGTAGTTCTTAACAGACCTACAAATAAATCAGAGAGAGCATATACTCTTCTGTGTCTATCTTCTAAGGATCACCAACAATAAGCATTTTTGTCTTTAAAATAACCGAAGGAGGGGTAGCGCGATTCACTTGATCAACGGCATTCTGTGGTCCATGGGAGTTTTTGTGGCAACTCAAAATTCATGCTTCCAGTTACTATTTATAATTCACTTCACTTGTGCTATATAAGCAAACTATATCATGCAAAATGCTATCAAAATTACATAATAAAGGGCCAAATACGTTAATGAATCAAAATAAGATAAATTTGAACAAAAAAAAGAAAACCGACTTCAGTCATTTTGAGGAGTTTTATGGTGTATCTTCGTAGTTCAATGTCTAATGCCAATGACATAAACATGGCACCACCCTTGAGGTTATACGTTGGCGACACTGAAAGTTTTTAGAACTGGCCACTTGTAAACGATATAATAAAAAAATAAGTTCAGATTTTGAAAATGGAACTCTTTGCCAATATTATTGTGTATGTATTTTATTCATTTGTCATTCGTTTACAATTTGGCGGCGTATTGAAAATTGTCTGAGTCACGTCAGCATGAATTTAACGTGGGAAAATTTTCGCACAATGAAAGTTATGATAGACTTCGATTGGCCTTTCACGATGCAGCCCCATCCCGTGCCACTGTTTACAACTGGTTTAATGAGTTCAAACGTGGTCGCTCTAATCTCACCGATGAACTACGTGAGGGTCAGGCCTTCTACGGCGACGACTGAAGATAGCATCAGTGTTGTGCGGTGTATAATAGAGACTGACAAAAAAGTGACTTATCAGTAAATTCGGACAAACTTAGGCATCGGTATGAGTCAAGTGCACAAAATCATCCATAAACATTTAGCGGTCAGGAAGCTTTGTGGATACCTTATAATTTGACAGACGCACAAAAACTCGGTCGTGTTAATTGGAGTCGTGAAATGGTTCAAAGATTTAACGGAGGTGACTCAAATGCTGTGTTCGACATACTTACGGGTGACGAAAGGTGGATATAATGCTATGATCCCGAAACTAAGAGACAGTCTATTGTCTGGGTGTTTCTTTCCGAGGAGTTGCCAACTAAAGTGAAGATAGATCGAAGCGTGGGGAAAAAGATGGTGGCTTCGTTCTTCGGAAGGACAGGTCATTACGCAATACTTGCTTTAGAGTATTGAAAAAAAGTTACTGCACAGTGGTACACTAACAATTGTTTGCCACTTGTCTTGAGGTCAGAAACGACCTCGCAGTAGAATTCTCCTTCACCACGACAACGCCTCGTCGCACACCGCTAAGCAAACAATCGACTCCTTGGCGACGTCAAACGTGGAATTACTGGGTAATAGCCCCGAATTCGTACCTTGCGATTTTTATTTATTTTTCAAAAGAAAAGAAAAACTTCTAGGAAAACGTTTTCTGGACGCCGAGGAAGCAGTGGCTGCGTTTCAAAATGCCGTCGAAGAGACCCCTAGGGACGAGTGGTTCCATCGGATGTATTGATGTAAATGGACGCAATTATATGGAATAACTGAAACTGATTTATTAATTCTGATATAATTATCATCTGCCTGATGCCACCCACATACTTAGCAATGTCATCGCCAGTAATATTATGAATTTGCTTAGCATGGAGTTTTTTTTAAAAATAAATTACAGAAGTTCGTCCATCCATGACGTCATGATATCATCATCATGTAGTTTTATAATAACCAAAGGGACCAAAAACTCTATTTTGGTGGTTTTGAAGAAAAAAATATGAATTTACCGTTTGTGCGTATACACAAAATTAGCAGGCAGAGACATTGAAAAATAAAACTGGTACATATCAGTCAGACTCTGTTGCTTACTTATAATAAATTTTGATATATAGTTATAGGTACAAATCTAATAAATTTTATTCAGAAAACTCAAAGAGATTAAATTATATAGAGTAACCGTATCACTCAAATACATATATTACAGTTTGTAAAATATAATTCGTACAAAAAAAAAAATGATTTCGCTTCAAGGGTATATATACTTTTTGATACACATACATTTGTAAACAAACCAATAAAAAATAAAATAAACGCATTCAATTGATTAATATATTAATTGTAATTAATCAATCAGTCGTGCCTGAATTATGGTATCAAAATCAAAAAACGCTTTATTCAATTTAGAACTTAAGAAAGCTTTATGAACGGATGAACGCTATTATCGGTTCGGAAAACATCCTAGTTATATAGAGCAGAGCCGAAAATAAATTAGATAGGGTTCCTCAGTTTTTTTTTACTATTTATAAAGTTTACATTTAATAGGTATTTGATATTTAGTAAATGTATAAATTTACAGTCAATCCCCATACAACACCATCGCTTACGTAATTATCCTTCTTAAAAAACATGTGTGCAGTTCACACGTGGCGGTAAAAGTGAAACCATCAGTAAAAGCAAAATCACGTGAATAATAGACTACGCTGGCTATGATGCCTTTTCCCATGTCTTCGTAATATGGCGCACACACTCAGACACCAACTAACAATACGTACAAAGCAGAGGCCGATATAATAGGAAAAACTGTATGTATTCTGTCTTATTCTCTCTCAGACAAAATCCTATAGATATGAGTTCGTCTCTTTTTACTTTCGCTTTTTCGTTAAATCGAATTTAAAATAGCACAAAACATTCGGTATGATATTTTTCTAAATTTCTCTATAACTGAACACCATGTGTAATGTCTTTCTTCGAACCTTAAGATGACATAGGTACAATGAACGTTCAACATGTCCACCGGTTCGGAAAATAACCTTGTCGACGAGAATACTTGGTATGAAACTCAATCTGGCTTATATACGTTACAATGTACATCATTTTTTATTACAATACCACTCCATTTCGTTATAAATCATAGTATCTGAAATCTATTATTCTTTGTATCTCTAGTCCTATACTACATAGTTGGTAGATTTTCAATATTTGTCGGAGAGAGATTGCATCTTTTTACTTACTAGCTATGCCTGCTCGCGTGGATTACTGAAAGCTGTCGGTCGAACGCACACGCTAATCGTGTTGCTTCAGAATGCTTATTGTTGGTGATCCTGAGAAGACAGACATATGCTGTGGCTGAGTTTTTTGTAGGTCTTTAAAAAAAAATATATATATATTAATAGTAAAATCTGTTTAGCACGATCCCTGAATTCCGCACAGAAAGTAATTTTTTAAAATAACTAAGAATCTAGAAAAAATCTCGTAAGAAATTCAAACGGGGTTCGATAATAAAACCGGGGAATTTTCATTTTTATGGGTACGAACGAACGCCCCGAGGATTTATTGTCAGTTCGTAACAAACGGTTCCCGCGGAACGGTTGACAGTTTAAAAATAGCGATCCTGTCTGTTGTTTGCGAACATTTTTATTGGACCGATTTGATTCACTTATTGTCATTATTCGCTTTATATGGGCTTAGATGGGAAACGCCGAATTGGGTGTTAGGAAACCGCGCGTACGTTTTCGCTTAGATTTTCTGTTCGCTAATTTATTTTCGCCGTGAAAAAAAAAATCATTTCCTTTGACTTTAACGGATATATTGACAAAATACTTCTTCTTTACGGCACTGTACCTCACACTGATTTTAGATAGCCAGAAAGCGACACGCGGGACACGCCTAACTATGGAACCATGGTAATTTGACAAGCTACATTTTGACAAAAACCACCATAATTGGAAAACTAAACATAAACATATTTTATTCGTACCTTGTTTTAGACTTCGTAAGACCAATAAAAGTTTTTTAAGTAATAGTGTTAGACTGGTTCTATAGAACTAAGATATAAGAATTAAGATCTCAAAGTACATTAATGATTTGCCGGACAACAACTTTAAGGACCATGTCAAGCAGGTATTAATGTAAAAAAGTTATTGGGTGGACCATTCTGTGAATGACAGTGATGTTTGGAAGTGACTCACTTTCTATGCTTTCACTAAATTGTTAATTTGATTTTGTTAATGTAATATTATTCTACAGTTGAAAAAAAAAACTCGGACGAGTTTCTTACCGGTTCCTTTCGATATCTGGGATATCTTCTTAGGGTCTACATAGAATTAAGTATTTTTCGTCAATCATGTACGGTTTATTGTGATGCGAAATATTGTTACTTATGAATCTACTTGATTTGTTGTTGCGAAAGTGGCGGGCCCAGCCAACAGGCGGGCCCGCACGAAGTCCTTCTCTGGTGTCTTCTTCTAAAATATTGATTCCGCGCCTGAAATTGAGACAATAATTATATTAGTAACGTACAATAAAGACTATAAGTGTTTATTTAGTAAAGAGGATCAGGCAGAATATTTAATAATTGTCAGAGTTATTAGACTTTCAATGGGATAAGTTCAAATAATACGATTAATTTGAGCTTTTTCAGAGATGATCAACACGTACTGGTGGAATGTGTTAGGTATGAAATAAGCAGAAGTCGTTTCATTTTAAGTTATGTTCTTTAGATGTAGGTATTTTCCACTGTATATTAGCGGAACTGACTTCTGGTTCAAACACTAGTTGTTAAAAAAAATCTCTTATTACAAACTTGTCTTCATTGTAATCTGAATAAGGTCGGCATAACATGTTTTTCTCTCTATCAGCTTTTATCTCAGTATTCTCAACTTTTCATATTGTCCATTCGTAATTTCTTCGGGTTGTCTCTACGCTTAATATTTTACTTTGATACTTTTTTTTCTAAAACACAAATCTGCTAACTCTTGGTCCACACCTTTTTTAAAGTGGGTTTCTTTTATAATATTAAACATTAAAAATTGCCATGAAAAAAGATGCAGTTATGTACTATAACTAAGTGAGCCTTAGTTTAATATAACTAATAACGAAACTTATCACTAAATTACATATAAATTGTTATACAATACACTGTTGCTTATTACTATTACAGATGAATATTGTTGTATTAAATTTACAAAAATTTTGGGATTGTTATTGTGTTTGTATGTTTGTGTGTTTGGGTGTTTATATACTTAATACTCTTCTAGTTACATATCTTTCATTCTTTCTCATGGCATACATATATCAGACTAATCTATTACTCCTTAGCTTCTTATTTATTTCCTTGTTTTCCTTGGCTTAATCTTTTAAATACTTATATATACTCATTCCCAAACATGCCCACTCTAGGTACACCATCCATCTTCACTTTCACATTTCTTTCTCCCACATGTAATCATTCTGAGTCAGTCAATTCAGTTCTTATAATTTCTTGCCGGCTTTTCTCGATGACTTATGTATTTTCCGAAACGGTAGCAATGTGTTAAGTACTTTCTTAGGGCCTAAATATAATTAAAAAAAAAAGCAATATTGAATGGTTTTATACATTTTTTCTTGTTTCATTTTATTGCAAACTATAAATCCTGAAAAAAACTTAATTTCAAGAATCATTAAACTAGTTAATCTTTTATATTAGAAGAAAAAAAAACCCGTTCCAAATATAACCGAAGAATCTGTTTACTCACAGTAAATCTGGCGAGAAAGGTACACAACTTAAACTAAATCTGAACAAGCAAAAATTGTTGTGTACAACAGTGAACGTCGGGCACACGCCAGTATGCGCTGTCGTGAAAGCCTGGCTTTATTTCTTTTGTCTTTTATCTCTCCTTTCGCAGGCTGTTTGAGTACTGGCAAAATGCCAGCGTATGCATGCAGTTTAAGTTTAGAAATACCGCGGTTTCGTATTTAATTAGTTATTATAGGATAATTAGCTTCATTTAAAATATTTACTTCAGTATCACTATTAATTTCAGTATTTTATTACAGGTGCAGCATTTATAACATATACCAATTTTAACCATATTAAGAAAGCAATAGTAGGTTTTTTATGGATGTTCAGACATAACTTCTTTGTTTATGAACCGATTTGGATTACTGTTAACGACATTCAATCTGGAAATCTGTAGGCAAGTAGTTCTCACAATCAAATTCACATATCACAATATAGTTTAGTTGTTGTGCATAAGTCAAGTGAATTATAAATATAAAATATGAAGATGCATTTTGGTATATCACAAAAAAACTCCCTAGATAGTTCTGACAAGAGATACACCATTTTGTCAGAAGACTCCACTTTGTATAATTTTTAGAAAATTTTACGAAGGCTTTTAAACACATTGACACTGGCAAGTGCTTTTTGCGGAGCCAAAACAAGAAGAAGAAGAAGAAGAATATGTGTATGTTTAAGTGATTGGTTTCTCGGAAACGGCTCCATCGATTTGGATAAAATTTTGTATTTAGATAATGTTTTACATTCAAGTTTACATAGATAGGTGTTTGTCTAAAATACACCGAGCAAAGATCGCTCACCCAGATATTACGTATGAAAAAGGCAAGTACAGTCCAAATTTAACGCAGGTGAATCCGCGGGGCACGGCTAAGATATCAGCTATGTATAATGTATCAGCTTAGCTAGAAATATTACATAATAATGATATACTTATTCATAAAATAAAATAAGACAATTTATTCTTTGATTTAAAGGCTTGAACGGCGATGGAAAAGTTAAAAATTAAATTAAAGTTATTCAGTGGACGCCGTTGCATAAAAAAGAAAAAAAAGAATTTAAAAAAAACTCATAAATATATAACACGTTATACGAATAAACAAAGTGTAGACAAATAAAAAATAAGATAAATTTGATCATAAATATACATTTCGATAAATTACATTCAGCCAGTGAATAAATTATTCCATTTGTCTTCATTGCAAATAATCACATTGTTAAATTATTTAAAAGCTTTAACTTTTTTTTTTGTTGCTATTTGAGGGAATAACGTGCTCCAAATAACAGATAATTACATTAATTGCAATAACAGGACTATCTGTATTAAATTATAATAAAAAAAATTAAAGCTTCTTTAGTACCTACTGTTGTGATTTCAATCTCGCTGAAACGAAAAAGCGACACTAAAAAGAGATAACACATACATCTATAGCTTGCGAGAGAATGAGATAGAATACATTGCATAGTGTTTCCTATTATGTTTGTGCGTGAGTTAAATCTGTAACTTTTATCTCTTTTTAGTGTCGCTAAACTAACGAACGTACGCGCCAGTGTATTACGAAGCGTCATAGCCAGCGTGGTGTATTGTTCACGTGAATCACTTATGTGAATATTTTCTGATGGTGTCATTTCTACAGCGTGTGAACTACATACATGTTTTTTTTACTTCATATGTTTAATGTTTGAACTTATATTACCTGAACTTATGTTAGCAAGTGGTCCAATATGGTAGAAGCATAAGAAAGGCTGTTATTATGAAAATAGTAAATACTTATTCCAATTAATCTGAGTTATTATCAATAATAATATAAGACGGCTGTACCCGCAGCTGCGCTCGCGTGTACAAACAGAATACCGACAATCGCACCAACCCACTAAGTACTAACTGTCATTTCAATAATCTAACTAACCAGTGTTTTTGCTACTGAAGATAGAAAGATATGTATGTTGGTAAGCTTTTGTATGAAGTAGCTACACGAAGACACTTATTGAAGTGCAAAAGCTCCATAAAATATATATCTTTCTATCGTCAGTAACATAAACAGTGGTTAGATAGATTATTGAAAACGGCCGTTAATCATTGACAAATACTATCGATTTTCTTACCCACCCTTCTCGTTATTTGGGATGTTTTCCGAACCGGTGGTAATGTTTTGACGATCTTAAGTGCCTTCTTAGGGCCTAAACTGAATAATATATTTCTAATTTGGATATTAATAGTTTCATGTATGTACATTTTTTCTAATATGGTAAACTATCCGTATACATGGACCCTGAATAGGGTATGGCAAATTATTACATTTATTTTTTAAACATAAATTTTATACATTTTTATTTGTGTAAATTACTAATTATTTATATGTTTATACATACAATTTGTTTATTTCATTGTCATACATTTATTTATATTAGTCATTTATCTCTATAATCATCATGTCAAATATTTATTACATAATTTATTACTATTCATATTATTTACAATATCTGGACGACCGAGCCTCGCTCGGTGTCTTACAAAAAAAAAAACCACATGTATAGGTAGGTATACTTGGAATGTAAAACATTATCTAAATATACAAAGTTTCATCCAAATCGCTGGAGCCGTTTCCGAGAAACTAATTATTAAAGAATTGCTCACTTAATATAACAAGATGAATGTCAAGGTATTTTTTCATAATTGTTCTATGTGGTTATGTCATTCATTCATGAAATCTGGTAATGAGTAGAAAGATTTATTCATCAGATGGGTTTTAAATTTCTTTTTAAATATATTAAAAACATCTTCTTCTGTAATATTATGTGGAATTTTATTGTACACGGTAATGGCTCTGTAATAAAGACTGTTCTTAAACTTAAACTGGGTTCTGAGGGGATGAACTTATTTTTCCGACGATGGCTTTTATAATATTCATAACATCAATCATATCATTATTAGAGGTTAGCTTGAGGTCTTACTAGTGATATAAATTTTACATCATTACACTTCCCGAAACGGGAATCAAGCAATAATTGATATATATATGAAAACTTTGAAGACAAGGACAATTACACAAGACAATTTTTAATAAAAAGAAAACCTTCTTCAATTATTTTAAAAGTTAACTGGTGTATCTTCGAAGTTTAAGTTTCAATTTCAGTGAAATGAAAATGGAACTACTCTTGTGGTATCCCATATCTAGCAAAAAATCAACCAAGTCGGTTCATAAACAAAGAAGTTTTCGCTGAACATCCATTAAAAAACATATGCTTTCGAATAGAGTAACCTCAGTCTATTATTGAAGTCAGTTAAAAATTCATATATTTTTAAGAGGTTTTGGCACTTACGCAACATTGTTGCTAGTATATAAAACAAAAAATTAATCGTATGAATTTGCGGTATTTTTTTGTAGCTTATGAGATCCGTAGGAAGATATGAATCAAAGGTCTGTTGTGTATACAAATATAGAAATCATTTGGCTACTTTCCAAACATTGTATACGTGAGGATATAAGTTTATTCTGTATTTCTTTGTAATATATATTTAAAGCAACAACCGGGAAGAGTCACTGTAATAATAATATCTGGGCGACAAAAAAAAAAACATCACTTTAGTTAAACTTTCAATGTAAACCATTATCTAAATACAAAGTTTCATCCAAATTGTTGGAGCCGTTTCCGAGAAACCGATTACTTAAATACATATATTATTAGGTCGAGGAAAAGTTTCTTCGCATTTCTATATGAAAACTCAAGACATTTTTTTTTTTCAAAGTTTATTTACAGTATATATGTGCCGTATCAAAAAATTTTTGCTGATTGAGTTGCATTTTTGCCTTTTTGTAATATCATTTTAAAATGTATCGAATTTCTTCATTACATTCACTCATTTTTACAGAAAGAAAAACAAGTGAAAAATAGCGGGAAACAACTTTTTTTTATTTTTTTATTTTTAATGTAACCTTTTTAATGTTACGAAAATCAGCCAGATACAAATAGTAAAGCCAAAGAAATTTTATAATAAGTTTATACGATACCTACGTTACACTTTTTCCCCGACCTATTATATGTATTTATATTTTTTATCTTATTATAAAAATAAGTTATGACAAAATTTCCTTTAAAAATTTATTAAAAAAAATAAAATTAAAATTATTATTCTCAATTATTCTTAAAGCCTGTAAATAGACTAATGTATTAAGCTACCCGAATACAAAATTGCAAATAAATGGCTTTATACGTTTATATAATATACGCTGGTGTTCTGTATTGGGCTACAATGACTTTCCTTCCTTTACGGACCCATAATTCCTGTTCGGTTCGTATAATTTAAGAAGATATTTCATCTGCTTAATACGTTACCTCTAGGCAAACTTGTATGCAGGCATGAAAACGTGGCGTAAGGACCCCTTGTTTATCACGCATTATGCATGAAATATGCGAACACTCCCGCGAGATGAATAAATAAATAAAAAAACAAAACAACCCTTATAATTTTCAATTTTCGCTAGATTTACCCTCTCATCGACCGGTAAATTCGTTTCGGAGGAAAACTTTTATATTACTTCTATTTTGCTTGCGTAACAATTAATGAAGCGTAAATATACTCGGAACGTTGATGCCTTATCGGTACTGATGTTTATCTTGATGACATATCCCAATTTGAGTAGCTAGCTTTTTACATTTTTGATGAGAAACATTTATAGGCAAGGGGTAAACCTGATTGTTGATGTGGCGATATAGGCCATGGCGACGCATCGCCACGCTAAATGATGGAATATATGTACTATGAATTATGAATATACAATTATGAAAATAATCACTGCAACCCCACTGAGCACCTCTGACCCCAATTAACCACCACATATCCCACTAACCCCACATTGGATCCTAATGACCCTCCCCCACAAGGAAAATGTCCGGACACCCGTTGGGACTCCCCACTGACCCCCAAGGACCTACCACAAGGAAACTGTCGGCACATCCTTTGCGTGACAGATTTTTTCTCGTTAGCTTCTGCTCTTCATGCATCTATGCCGGTTTTTTATCAAAAGGAATTAGCAAACAGGTATGCAGTTCACTTGATGTTAAGTGGTCTTTGCAGTCGTCTGCCTAGTTCGGGTTCTGGAGTTCTACTTATATTTAAAATTAGAAAAACATTATTAAGAATCGGCACTTAGTATCAGTTTTAGACATTAGCGCAATAAATAATTAAAAAAGAAGTAGAATTAATAGAAAATACTCAGTGTCACCAAATATCCAAAAGGCAAAAGACTTCTCTCCGTTTAGCTCTAACGTGAAGACAAAGAAAATGCAAATTTTATTCCAAGAATTTCCAATTAAATCTGTTTCAATGTGAAATAATATGTCCACGGAGATTGACACAATACCTCTAAGTGTTAATATATTTTATTTTCGAGTAACTTTTAATCTATTTAAAGTGTTTCCATTTCAACAGCTAGTTAGTCAAATACATCTGAAGAAACCATACTGTCCATAGATGAGAATGCTGGTTGGTAGACTAGTAGTTTAATAATCAACAGAGTGGCACGCTAAGGCGTATAGTATTCTGGGATCAGTGTAACGACAATTTTCTACACATATTTGACATCACCATGACATCATAAACATGTATAAATTTTACGAAAATATGATACGTATTATGTGAGTTTGATGTCAAATTAAGATAACGTTACCGTGATTCTCTTTTGATTTGTCGCGTTTCAGAATCATATAGGGTGTATCCAGCTACCGAGAGGCTTTCAAGCCGATATGACAGCGATGACCAACGGTCGGTCGCCGGTTTGGTTTTGGATGTACTGTGTTTTATCATCAGAAAATGACATTACAGTAGAAGTGACTTTATATGTTGCTATATTAAGAAACAACTGTAGAGGTATCAGACTTGTACGCACTGTTGTATGTTCAGTGCTTAAAGAAAAAAAAAAATTTTTTATATAAGTAAACCCAAATCAGCGTGACTCGAACCATCGACCACTCGTACTGTACATAGAACAGTGCGTATAAATCTGGTCATAGCACAGTTAAGCCAATTCCACGACGATCATAGTCTTGAAAATCAATATATGTTTGTCACTTTTTCAACTTCGTTCCCACCCCGCGATATGTAACTTCGTTTCAAAAATATCTTTAATATATTTTGTTTAACTCGTAAACAGATTTAAGTGTACCTACAAATTTTGTCGTACCCAGATAATAATTATTTTGACGAGTTCCCTCGTGTATCTTCGAGTTCTATGGTCCAATGCCAATTAAATTAAAATGAGACCAACTTTGAGGTATCCAAACAAAAAAAGAATCATCTAATTCGGTTCATAAACAAAGAAGTTATGGCTGAACATTCATAAAAATAATAACATATACATTCGAAATCACCTTTGACATTGACCTTTTTTGAAGTCGGTTGTATATTCGAATTGAGAACCCTCCTCCTTTTTGAAAGTCAGTTACAAATGCATTCTATTTTTAGTATAATCACGTTTCAATAATCGAGTCTAAGTTATATCAATTAGCCGAATGGGGGTTCGGCTTTTGGTAATGTCAGGCTTATGTTTATGTCAGGCTTTGTGTTGCAAGCTTAATGGGGGATTTTAGAGAAATTGGCAAAAGCGACATTCGCAGTGGATATAAATGTTTGTCACAATAGTATCGATTTTGATATTTAATGATAAAAAATTAAAAAAAAAATTATATAATATTATTTCAGTTGCCAAGTTAGATTTTCATGTTGATGTTTATAAAATAAATCGGTGTCATATAAACAAAAAAAAGAAAAACACCTATCTAGGTAAACTTGGAATGTAAAACTTTATCTAAATGCAAATTTTCATCGAAATATATATATATATATATGTTATTGGTGTTGTAACCGATATGACTCCAACGATTTCGATGAACATTATATATATATATATACACAAGAATTGCTCACTTAATATAATAAGATAAATTGAGCCGATTCTGTCCGTTGAATACTTAATGTTAATAAGCAATTAAAAATATATTTTAAGATACATTTTGCAACGAAGTATTAGTACTAATTAGATAAGCACAATAAACTTCCAAAAAAAATCGAAGATTAAATAATTTATCATATTGCGAACAAAAAAGTTTCAATATAATTTAAAAATTGAAATATTACATGTCATTTGTTAACATAATATCAAATTTTAGACCATGTATAGAAATACCTAAGTTCAATGCACCTAATGACAAAGTTATATCATAGAAAACTTGATATTTTGGCTTCAACTAGAATCCAAATATATAATAATGATACGTCAAATTTATTCATCTTGTTCACAAAAGCTTCGGATATCATCGTAATAGTTTGTGAAATAAAATAAATTACATATAATATTCGCTTAACAACTGAAATATATGTCTGCTAAATTAATTTTGTTTCTCGTGTCCCTTTTATATGTATAAATGGTAATTTGAGACATTTTTTCAGACTTGATTCTAAATAATTTATGATTTTTTAGACATTAGATGGCAAAAGTATAACTGAATATAAGTTAAATTTAGAATTTAAAGGACCCCGACATAAATAAATACAATACGATATCTTTACTGTAAGTTGGTGAGGAGCTGAATATCCCAAAGATTCCAGATAATGCTGCAGCATCAGATCAAGGTTACCATTTTCTTGGTTATATCATTGAACACCAAATTTCAAATCGATCACATCTGTGGAAGTTATTCACATACCTTCTTAAAAAAAAAATCTGCAAAAAACTAAACAGAACTTTTTTAAATCATTGCTAAGAATACTCTAGGTCAAGAAATCTTTCAAAGAAAAAAAAAAGAAAAATTAGTTCAGCCGTTTACTCCGAGTGTTAATTACCAAAACATAAGCGTATCAAATAAGGAAATATCGAATTAACGATAACCTATTTACCTCAGTATTAGTGCTAGGTTGATATTCGACACACGTGTATCGAAAGCGGTACTTACCCACTTGGTATAGCAGTGAGTTCACCTAAGTAATACTTTCAAGACCCACATTAAACCCTAACAGTGTACTTAAGCACTTAATGTTACTAGCTATTTGTGAGATAATTAAGATAGAACTTTATTTATGCTTAGATAAAATGCTTTTTTACTAGAAAATACTTAATTTTAACTATATCGTATATTAGTCAGTCTGCGATGAAAGTATTAGCGTTAAATATCCCAATACGTAAGGCGAATAAAATAAAAATAACTAATTACTTATTGGTGACATCATTAAAGTTGCAAAAACTCATTAGGTATAAATATTGAAACATAAACATAAAATTTAATAAAACATAAATGTAGAGGAGTTTTTGGCGGGATTTTTAAGTGTCATGCTGTGGTTTTAATTTTTTATTCATTTACTTAGGTAATATTGATAGCGTTTTGCGTGATATAGTTTGGTTTTTCAGCATAAGTGAAGTGGATTATAAATATAAACTAAGAGCATACATTCTGAGATCCCACAAAAATTCCCTAGAAAGTTCTAACAAGGGAGCCACCATCTTGTTAGGATACTGAAATCGTCATAAGACAGGACACTTTATTGACTTTATAATGGCAGTAATTGTCTTCATTAAAGAGGATTAGTTGCCAAGTTAGGAAGAAGAAGAACATAAAACATTGCATTTGTTCATTTTGGTCTTTCGAGCCGGAATATGCAGATTGGGACAAATTTGATCGGGTCCAATCTACACACCCTAAGTTAATTTAACACCCGATCTCGCAATACGCAAACGACCATTTTTTTTTTCACTTAAACGCGTCTTCGAATCTGACCGTCAGCGTTTCAAACAATTTGTCTTACCCCATATTTCCCTCGAGACGTGCAAAATTTCCTTTTTGCTTAGATCTTTTCATATAAAAGATAAATTTAGACAAAGGCGTCCCGGCCTTGTTATTGCAAATGAAATGAACGCCCCAAAAATGTAAGTAACAACTCTATCTAGGCTCTCTGAGATGGGTAAACGACTCAGTTGTTTTTTTGTTGGTAGAAATAAAAAAGTATATATGTTTTCTTGTACTACAATCTGAAATGAGGTTTAGATAATACTGGTTATTTCTAAGCATTTATGATATTCGGTTTACCTAGAATAATTTAGTATTAACAATAAATCTTTATATCTCTAGTACATACAATACAAAAGAACTTTATTTTTACGTGGATAGGTTTTGGGGTCTGCCATCGAAAATTTTCAAAATAAAAGCACTACAGAACACAAATTGAGTTACAATTATATACTAACATAATATTGCTTAGTTACGACAAGGACATAAGTCAAAGAGAGTTAATTTTGAGTACCTAACTATTTCTTAAACGATCTCTCTATTTGACTTCCCTATTCTCTTTCAATAAAGAGCTCATTCTTGGGAAATTTCACTCTCAGCCCAATGAACGAACTTGCTACTCCACACGTATTTGACTTCCCTATTCTCTTTCAATAAAGAGCTCATTCTTGGGAAATTTCACTCTCAGCCCAATGAACGAACTTGCTACTCCACACGAAATAATACATACACTGACGAAATACGAGTTAAATTACAGTAATTTTATTCCATAACTAGCTGTGTGTGCGGTTTCGCTCACGTGAACTACACAATGCCATCGATTGGGCACACGCGCGAAAATTACTGGCCCTTCAGGTTATTTTAAAGACAAAAATGCTTATTGTAGGTGTTCCTTAGAATATAGACATATACTCATGCTAAATTTTTTGTACGTCTTTTAATGTCTGCAATTATGTAGTATATTAACTTGCTATATCTCTTATGGTTTACTCAGCGTAAGCTATTTAAGCGCCCGAATTGGTTCACCATGACCAGTTTTTTTTATTTGCGTGGAACCCCATTTCTATTTCTAAAATTAAAGTAGTCTAAGTTACTCCTTATCACATCAGTTATCTGCCAGTGAAAGTCACATCAAAATCCAATCGTTTCGGAGATTACCCGGAACAAACAGACTCATCATCATCATACCATCACGCCTGTATTCCCCGAAGGGTTAGGCAGAGGTGTAGTAATGTACACCCACAGTTCGCCGAGTATGTTTTAGGTCCCATGTAATAGGGGGCGAGCCTTTAGCCATTAATCGGGCACGAAGTCAAACTCCGAGCTGCTACTGAGAATTTCATAGGAAAAACCCAATAACACTTTGCTCGACCTGGGAATTGAACCCAGGACCTTGATCATAGCAGTCTCTCTTACGACCACTAGGCTAACGAGGCAGTTACAAACAGACTGATAGTGAAATTTTTTTAAATGGGTTTCTTGTTTGCATTTAATAAAAATTGATATTTTGACGTTAAAAACAGGCACTTCAATTTTATTAATTGTATAGATGTTTCTTAATTTGTTTACCTTTAACAAATTTTCAACCCTGAAATGTATTTTTCATAATATCTAAACACTCTTGTATTGAACATAATAGGATAGAAAGAGTAATTTCAAAAAATATAGAAACTTCTCAGAAAGAAGACAATTCATTAACAAGTGAACTTAAAAGAACCACACAGCATTATATATACATAAATACACATATATTAATTTTATATTTATTATTTAAGGCTATCCTATAATTATTATTACTGGAACACTCCATCAAGAAATCCATCATCCATCTTACCACACTTGTTGCAAAATGGTGAGTCAACTATTTTCATGAGATATCCAAATTTTCTTGATGGAATATATCCAGACCTTAATCTATAAGCCGTATTTTATGTTACTCGCCTGCAAGCCCTTCGTCAACTGCATATCATACACTGGATGGTCCCGAAACGTGACAAAGAAAAAGAGAGTCTGAGAAAAACTGTCATGGGTTTATGCATGATACGTTGTGCATACTTGTCGCAATTCAGTTAGCAATTAATTTTATTCCGATAAGCGTATAATATACTGACTGACCTGCTCGGATGAACAATAAAAGAAAACGCAATGCTTATAAAAATCGTAGTTTCTTAGAACATTAATAACTTATTATTGAATAAAATTATCGTGCTTTTTTTTCTTTTTGATAAGGATTAAAAGTACTTATCAAAGGAATAAAATGAAAACAAAATTATCAAAATCTTTCCAGTAGTTTTTTCATGATGCGTGCAGAATGACAAACCTCTATTATTTTAATTATATAAATATAATGTAACTGCTATAAATATGTATAAATAATCCAAGCGCGTTAATACATTTAAAATTTAATTTAATTTTAATAGAGATACACGGAAGACTGCTGCGTCACAAACAGGATTTCCGTTGCAAAGAAGAAAAAAATACTCAAAGAGTTTTCGTACAGAAAAAGTTTTTAAAATCTCATTTCAGCTTTAGTTTGTTCGACTCGTACAAAGTTCGGAATTGCAGAGGAGAAAATATAAATTTATTTTCAAGTAAAATATAATTTTAACACTGGCAGCTGATAGTTAATATTCATTTATAAATTTTAAGTGATTATAGTTAGTTAAAAGTAAATTATGTTAAAATCTAAGAATTACGTCATTTGAATTTTAACAGTCTTACTATTATAGCAATTATTTAAAGTGAGTCTTCGAAAGGACACAACGACCAAAGTATTTATTTACTAGCAATATTATTAAAGTAACTAAAGTAATTTAAAACATTTATTTGGAAACTAAACCCCAAATTAAAATAGTCTAATACGTATTACTATTAAAAAAAACCTTGTATTGTTAATTTTAATGCGCCTGTACTAGTATGAGGTATGTTTCCTTTCAACTTAATTGTAATATTCTTCTTTTCACTTATTGATCACTGAGTTCATTCACAATTCTGCCAACGTCACGTAAATAGAATATTGTAGCTTAACAAGATGGCAGCACTCTTGTTAAAACTGTCGAGGGAGTTTTTGTAACAACTTTAAATACATATTAGTAGTTATTATTTACATATATTCCACTTCATATGTGCAATACAACTAAACTATATTATGTAAAATGCCACCAAAATTAAATATTATATGGCCAAATAACATAATTAAGTTTATAAGTTAAAACAACAATCACACCATGATAGATCAAGATACCCCCAAAAACTCCATTAAAACATTATCTGTGACCCAGTAATTTGACTCTATATATTTATATAATATAACTCGCGAAAAGACTTTATGGCCCGTCTGAACACAGCGACGAGTTCGAACTTGCGCATTGTTAAGTCAAATAAATAAAACTTACGACGCCATATTAATAATATGTTATCATGTTTTATAACTGACTTCAAAAAATGAAAAGGTTCTAAATTCGATTGCATTTTTTTATGGAGGTTCAGTTATTACATTTTTACTTATCAACCGATTTAGATTATTCTTTTTCGTTGAAAAGGGGGTACCCTCGAGGGTGGTCCCGTTTTAATTTCATTCGCAATGGACCTTCGACTTTGAAGGTACACCAGGGATCTCTTCAAAATCATTGAACTTCTTTTTCTTTTCTGTTATCAAGATATTATGTATATAATAGAAAGGGTTAGAGAGAGTGGGTCGTAGGCACTGTATTATAGGTAAGGTTCGGCTCCCACATTATTCTGCATAATAAAAATGCGCTCGCGATACTTGATAATTATTTTGGTGCCGAGTTATTTTAAAACTGTTATATCTCTTAAGATATTCATTTAAATCAATTACTGTAAACGGCAATATTGTTCAAAATTAAATATTTTTGATGGATAACGTATTTATTTCGATAAGGATTAATACCATGTATGTAAAAACACCGCAAATAATTCATTATTTTAGAATAAATTTGATCACCATACAAAAAGGCTATATTGAGTAAACCTGCCGCGAGCTTTTTAAGAAAAATAAATTTCATCACACATGATTGTTGCGTAACTTTAACCATTCACGCAGCACACACAGTGGAAGCTTTCAAAAGGAATAAATTTCCCCCGTTTTTGCAACATTTTTTATTGATGTTCCGCTTCTATTAGTCGTAGCGTGAAGTTATATAGACTTCCTCGATAAATCAGCTATCCAACACTAAAATAATTTTTCCATTCGAATCTTTAGTTCCTGAGATTAACGTGTTTTAACCAAACAAACAAACTTCAGTTTTCTAATATTAGTATAGATATGATATAAAATTTACATTTTATCTCTTTGTTCTATTTACACGACTACGTTGTATATAGGATTTAACAGTTTATCACAGTGGTAGAGATGTATATCGGACGCGAAATTGTGTCCGGGATCAATTCGTCGAGATAAACTCACTCGCTCCGACACTCGTTGGGGATTTGCAGAAATGAACAGCGAAGAACTTTGTATAGCCTTCTTTATTTCAGAGTGGAATTTTTATATCGCTATGTACAAAGATAGAAACGAGTTGCCGAGGGCTTTTGTTTTCATCCCTCAAAAGTTTGAAACAGTCGGTTAAATATCTAATTAATATTTATAGGTTATCTGTACACTAAAATATCACTAAGCTTAGTGTCGATAAGTCTGAACTCGTTAAGTCTAAAAAAGGGAAACCTGTAGAAAAAAGTGGCTGATTTTTCGAAATTCGATCTCACGAAATGTTTTGTAGAAAAAAAAATTCTCTACAAAACCACACCCCGATCTTTGTTATCTATAGAAATAAATAAAATATAAGTGTCTGTATGTAATGTCAGAATACAAGCTTCTTACTTAATGAATATGAAGTTATATACAATACTTATAACAAATAACCAACTGTTGAAATTTTTGTCTGTCTGTCTGTTTGTTCCGGCTAATCTCCGAAATGGTTAAACCGATTTTGATGAGACTTTCATTGGCAGATAGCTGATGATTTAAGGAGTAACTTGGGCTACTTTTATTTTCGAAAAAGAATTATTGTTGTACGCAAATAATATAATAAGCATTTTTTTTTCTTTAAAATAATCACTTAGTGAACCCCATGAGTGTTCACCAAAATAACGAGAATCGGTAGTCCACGCGAACGGAACCGCGAGCACAGCTAGTATGAAAACATTTGTTGAGTTATTAAATAAACAAGAACGAAAAAATATCACATTTAATTTTATGTAGGACATCTTCTTTAAGCGACTGCGATCTGTCTAAGCAAGTTAAAGAACTTAGTAAAAAAGTTATATTTGCATATTGTTAGGGTATTTTGTAATGCCAGCCTGGTTAATACCACCATCAAGTTATAAATCTGTCATCATTCATCACTTAGGTATCAGAATAAGATTGTGGTCAAACGATAATAAAATATATATTACCAATTACCGGTAATTAAATTTTCATATGGGATTTAGAATTTGTTTTTTGGTCAAAGTCTAGTTATGCTGTTTGGTTGCTACCCCAGATCAGCTATAAATGGAAGTAAATTATTGGATGACTCAGTTTAGAATCGAATAGCCGTATATATCGAAAAACCTAAAAACTTATAACGGACCCCAAAAAATGTAAAATTTCCTATCAGACCCTAATAAAGATTGTATGAATGATATTTTTATAACATACAATAACATTCGAGACATTTTATATAACCCTTCTTTCGTAACTATAAAAGGAATGGACCTTTACGGATTATTGGTAGAGTATGATGTCCTTTAACGTGACCCTCCAGGACTAGTGATGACCGCTCGTGCAATACAACTGTATTTTTTATTATAATACTAGCTGGTATCCGCGACTTCGTCTGCGTATTATCGGATATCACTATCTGTGAGCCGTTTTGCGTCATTGAGCAACAAAGCTACAAACTTTCCATTTATTATATTTGTTAGATAACACTGGTTAAACTAAGAATTTTACCGGCACCCTATATGTTATTCCAGGTCATAGACTATCTATATGCCAAATTTCATTGAGATCTGATCAGCCGTTTTTGCGTGATTGATTAACAAACATCCAAACATACACACTTTCACATTTATTATATTAAGTAAGATTTTGGTCGCTTGTGAGACTCTTTTCGTTGGAGTTTTCTCTTCAAGAAACCATTTACATAAAATAATCTCCGTATAGAAAATTTATGAGGAATGAAATATATAAAAGCGTTACGTCAAGTGTTAACAAAAAGCGTTACGTTTTTTTTTGCGCAACGTACCTTACGCGCCTTTCACTTTTCAAGTCATGTATGTGTATTACATCATCTTGATTTTAGATAAATTATTAACCACTCAGTGAGTGAGTGAGTTAGAATTTGAGTGAGTGATTGCATATTTAAAGACAATCGTACTTAAGGATAAATAAACTCCAATCGTGTTTTTTGTTAGATTGAAAGCGTTAATCTTTGGAACTACCTGTCAGATTTCAAAAAAAAACTTTTAGTATTTTAAAGTATTTTTTAATTGGAGAACGCTGTATAACTTCATGCTATGATCTTTAGTATTGGTTGTACTGGAGTGTAGGTATGTAGTAGGTAGAGGTATCTTAATTTTTTATAGGACAATTTTTTTTCACTTATTATAAACTTTTACGTTTATATATAAAAAAAGAAAACGACTCCCTCTCTGCTTTAAAAACATAAAGAAACCAAACGGTTTATCCGGATAATACAAAAACGGGGAAAATTGTATAGTTCAGGTTTATATCCGTTGGGAAAACTCGAATTGTGTAATAGAATTTTATTAAAACAACCTTTAGGTATGCGCGGTCGTATCCAATCTCGACATTATATAAAGAACTCAGTTTTACGCGTGGTTAAATTTATATTTTCTGGTCTACATAAACGTTGGTTATTTTCTGGTGTTCTTCTCTGGAGTGTAACGCTATATTATGCAAATCATCTTCTAAAGAGGTCGGGACAAAGCATCCTCTCGCTGTCCAGAATTGATACGTATTATCTCCAACTGTTCTTGTTTTTATTTTAATAACAATTGCGTGTTTATTATTATTAGCAGTCGCCCAATGATCGAAATTTGATCAGCAACTTTTTAATCATAGACTATTTTCTGTTTGACATTTTCAATATGAACCTAAACAATGAATATTTTATTACTCGCTGTCACTTTTCATTGGGTCATTGTCAATATTTTGGGGGGTCTAAGTTCAATGGCACTGGTCAGGTTACGATTCACAGTTTTTTTTTAATATTTATTGTATTAGTAACAGATATTATAGATACATTTTAGCTTTCTGCACTCCTTCTGCATATAAACTTTAACCTTGCCAAATTTCGTAGTCTTCCGTGCACGTAATACGCTTAAAAAGGGATAGAAATTTTTTGCTTCACGTATTAATATAATGATTGGCGTGGAAAATATGTCGCTTAAGGAAGTTAGTGATGAAGGCTAAGGAATTTAAATCATATGTTGTTACTGTACCAATTTTGGCCATTCCTACTTGTTTTTTGGAAACGTTGAGCGTAAGTATAGGCCGTTAACAACTTCATTATCTCCTTTATATTGTTATATATAAGACACATAATCAAAAGAAGTGACATATATGGAATGGATCTAAATATACAATCAAATACACTACAAATACAATAGTCCGACACCTACCAAAATTTATACCGGATCCACAAGTTTGCCAAATCTCGGCAAACATTAACAAACTGAAATGTGTTGATAGGGCGTTTAGTTTTGCTTGCTACCTATTTATAAAATACATCTATCACGAAATTTAGAATAAGCATTACATGTACAGGCAAACTACAGTTTTATTTATGTAGATAATTTACACGTTTCTTAAGACAAATTCAAAATAAGTTCCAGTTGGCTACATTCAAGCACAAAAGACAAAAGTGAATCAGCGAAATTCCTGTTAACCGGCAACTGAACAAACACTTTACTAGAGATACGAAAACTTTCCAACTGCTTATTCCGAAATCCGAGAGAAAATAATCGACGATTTAAACAGTTAAAAATACATCAAACGGTATCACAATCCGTTTAAGGGAGCCTCTACTACGCGGTACGGCTACGGTACACTCGAACCGAGATGTTAAAACTCTAAATTACTTTCGAAAGTCCCACAATAAATTCCCACGGAGTGTTTCAAAGTATTTCATAAGGAAAATTGTAAATAAATTCCGCATAGTTCCAGGGCTGACGCAAGAGTTTCTGATCTTTTAAAACTGGTGATCTATTTGCCGTGAAAGATTTGGAAAGGAAAAAAACCATCTTCGAATATATAATGTCTTTATATAATACTGTAAGTCCTCTTTACTGTTTATGAAAACAATCAATCTTTTGATAAGATAACATATGACAAAGAACCTAAATTCGTTCTATAGAATCAACATAAACAATCCCAAACTATTATAAGTTATGTTTTCTTAACCATTTCATTGAAATATAAAAGGTATTTTGATATAAATTATATAAGTTGCCCAAAAATCCCATGATGGACCCATTTACTATGGAAAAATATTTCTATGTAAATAATTTAGTGACAACCCTGTAATTACGAGTACGATAAACCCAGTCTGTAATCTGCTAGGGCCCCGAGGCGTGCGATATTCGAGAGTTTATCTAAACTTCTATTCGCGAGCGACCAATGTTTACACTAACAAAGATCCCGCCAATTTTAGCTGCAAGTTGATAGGTACTTATGTTAAATAGAAATTATTGCCCATAGCATACAATTAATTTATCCGAATTGTCTTTGCTACTTCCGTCTAAAAACAGATTAACAGTTGTTTTGTCTTTCTGCAACAATAAAACCTTTGTTATTAATAATTTTCGAGATGCATCTGAAAATGTTAAATCTGAAAATAATCTTGGAGAAGAAGAAAAATCAAAAAGAGAAATGTTAGTAACTGAAACGATTAAAGGGATTCAATCAAGCCCGTAGACGGGATCATTTTTAACATAAAAGGAATAAATATTATAAATGTTAAACAATAATAATAATAAATAACAAAATTTGATAATAAAAACTATGTAGCAGACGAGGCGTGATACGACCACAATCGATGACACGTGTTTTATCTTTCAACGAGGCACCCTCAGATCGATGTTGGCTCCGCCGATGCATACAATGTAATAAAATAAATAAAAATCGTAGTCAATGAAAACTACTGATAACAGAAAGAGTAATACTTTCAAATATCTTGAGACCGACGAAGTCAGAAGATGGAACATGTAGAATCAACAAAAACTTGGAAATCGAAGATACAATAGACAAGTTAAACATTATAGGCGAAATAAAAGCGCACTGTCTCCGGTGACTCGGTCACATTGAGAAAATGGGAGAGGATCGAGTGACCAAGAAATCATATCTAGGCCAAATACCTGGAAGAAAAATAGAAAAAGACTTGCGAGAACTCCAAGTGGAAGACTTTTTTTTATTATGGATAGGCTTGCGTTTGACCACGGTCTCGCCTAATCGTAAGTGATGATGTGGTCTACGATGGAGCACGCTTGCCTAAAAGATACCTATTAACTCGAGACTTGAAGATACCCAGAAGATTATCGGGAAATACGAAATCCGGCAAAGTCTTCCACTCTTTAGCGGTGCGCATTATAAATGTGCTAGCAAAACGCTTTGTGCGCACTGGTGGCATATCTACCATAAATCGATGACGATTCGCCATGTCTCTTGTCGTCCGATGATGGCAAGGGTTTGGGGGGAGACGGGGCAGTGTAGGCAGTCTCTTTTAGATTAGCAGACCAAGAGCCATTTTAGGTCGTTGCGCCGCTGTAATTAATTAGTTGTGTGTCGCCAGTTTAGAGATTGTAGCGTGGAAGAATAATTATTTTTAACCGCCGACACAAAAAGAGCGGTGTTATAAGTTTAACGTGTGTCTGTGTGTGGCATTGAAGCTCACAAACGGCTAAACCGATTGATCTTTTTTTTTGTTTGAAAGTTGACTTGATCGAGACTATTCTTAGCTATGATTCAAGAAAGTCGGTTCAACCGTTTGAAGATTATCAGCTCTTTTCTAAGTTGATAAATAGATGTGAGCATCTTCTACAGGTCTGATTGAGTCTAGATTTGGAATTCTGTTACTTCAATGATATGAATAAAACCTTGACCTGATGCTGCAGTGTCATTTGGAATATGTAGGATACCTAACTCCTCACCAACTTACAATAGAGATATCGTGAGACCTCATTGGAACGGTCTCAATGAATAGGTTACTTGTGTCGGGGTTTAATAATTTTTTCAATTTGTCTTGTTGAAATAAATGCATTCGCTTGCAGCATTTCGAAAAGCGCACGTATTTACTCGTGAATAAGAACTAAAAACATTTTAAAAAACTGTACAGTAAAAATGGTAAAGTATATACTCGTGAAATATCGTGTGAAGAAAAAAGATTAGTAGACAATTCAATACTTCATTTGTGCCTTTGTGAACAATTTTCTCATTCGCTTTTTCGTCCGATCCCTAACGCAATGAAGCGAGGGGATCGTTTTATATTCTTTCTTATATTCTCTCACGGTCTTATGGATGATGTTATAATCTTTTTCTTGTGCATGTCTGTCCGTATGAAAGTTCTTTTATCTCGTTTGTGTAACAGTGTTATTTGAATATACACGCTTATGTTGTGTATTTGTAATTAAATTTCGTATATCATATAAAAATTGTAGTTTCCTAAAAATTTTAAAAGTTTTCATTAAATTAATATATAATTTTTTAGATAGAGAATAAGTATCTAAGGCGTAAAACCTACAAAAAAAAAATCTATCCAGTAGTTATTGCGTCAAACCTATATAATTTTATTTATTTATAAAAGAATTATGTTGTATTAAAACTTTTATTACTACTATAATTATATAATTAGTGTAATAACATTTTTATTAATATTAATAATCAAATATAAGTGCAACAATTTCACCCTTCAATTCAAGATTTGAATTTTCATTAAAATAAATTATATAATTAAAATTATTAAAATAGATTCTATATAGCTGTAGCTTTAAATAAAAGGAAAATATTTACAAGAAAAATATTGGTGTAAAAATACATCAGTATGCATTTAAGGCTTAGGATAATTAACTAATTGGACCTGTCTTTTATTTGACATTTTTTATAATAAACATAAAATTAAATATTATAATTATTGTCCAAGAAAAAAAGGAATAATCGAATATTTCATCTATACCTAATATCTTATTGAATATTAAGTGAGCAATTCTTTTAAAAAATATATATGCTGTGTAATATGTAATTGGTTTCTCGGAAACGGTTCCAACGATTTGAATGAAACTTTGTATTTAGATAATGTCTTACGTTCCAAGTTTACCTAAATATATTATGGTTTTTTTATTAACATCTACCACAATCTAGTTTCTCTATTATTAGAGTAATTGGCGATACTACTCACATTAATATATTTTTTTGTAAATTATAAACAATAGAAATGTATTAACATTTGTATGCATTTTATTTACGACAACATTCAAATCATATAAAAAGCTTTGATTATATAAGACATCTATTTAATCTATACTATACTAATATAACAAAGCGGAAAAGTGTTTTTTGTTTATTTGTTTAAACACGCTAATCTCTGTAACTACCGGTCAGATTCGAAAAATCATTTTTGTATATGATAGCCAGACTTTAGAGAAATAGTATATAGGCTATTTAAAATTAGGCTACAACTTTCAGATAGCATTAAATATTGATTTTTGTTACGTAAGTCGGAAGTCGAAGCCCTCCCGAACGCTTTATCCGCGTGCGCTGACGTGATCGTTAATGATACAGAAATACAATGTTCTACAATAATATTGTTCCTTAGTATGTCTAAAAAAAGTTAGCGATAGCATATGCCTATTTCTTATACATAAGTCACAGTAAGGTACAAAACAAAGATTTGTTGAAAATTAAGAAGTGATTTATAACCATTATTTTTAGACATGGCAAATTAATCCTTACGAACAAAAGTTACTTCATCATAAAGACAATTTTATGGAGAGGAGACAATAAAAAATTAAAACATTTTATACTGGCAAGAAGAACAATTATGATAGACTGTAGGTATTGGTATAAAATTAACACGGGTGAAACCGTGGAGCACAGCTAGTCAATAACCTATATGTAAATTCATTCTAGCCAGTTATACCACAGTACTAGGTGCAAACTGTTTCAGTTCATAACAGCAATTCTAGTGTATCGTAATAATTATATAGTCTATTGTTAAAGAATAAACATTTTATAGACAGAAAGGCATACTTAACTGTACTGGCAAATAATACAAGCAATATAAAACAGTCTATTACATGTTCAAAAACAATAAACAGTTATTGCCTATAATTTTGTATAACAATAGAGAATGTAGTTTGTGATTTTGAAAGGGGTGCGACATTTATTGAATATAGATAGATATAAAAGATATGAACGGTTACCTACATTGTTTAATATTGTATTTAATTAAAAATATATATCAATCTGTAACAGTACTCCGATAGACGATGGTCTCTTTACGTAGAAAGGCACTGGTTTAATAATGACGTTCACCTCAATAGCTATTTCTAATTTATAATTAAAATACAAAGAAGTATACATAGAGAGTTTTCTTAAAGAATATACCAGAGTAGAATGAAGCTATATTTTTTTAAATTGTTTGTGGCACTGGATATAAGTTCATTAGGCCTTACTTTGTACTATTTTTCTAATCTTAAAAAAATCACTCTAACAAGATGAAGCTCAGAGAGTTTTTGTGGCAATTCAAACTCAAACGCAAATTTACTCCATTGTTTAACGCAAAATACCACCAATATTACATAATATACTGTAATCATCTACTTAAGTTCATCAATTAAAATAATAAAAAACTTGGCCGCAAATTCTTAGTGAATACTAAAAAAAAAAAAAAAAAAAACCGTGTTAACCCGAAACACGACAAGCCAAAAGAAAGCCACTGTGAAGATTTTTTATTTTATTACAATGTGTATGGTGGTCGTGACCTCTACCCACCAGTTTAAATCTATCCACGTTTTAACATGAAACTTTGATATGATCCAGTCTGTCTATTAAAGAAAAAACGAACTCGGCTCCACACCGCCAACGTTGGTGCCAAAGCGTCGCCACACCAACAACCGGTCTGATCCGCCGCACTAGAAGTTTCACATCAAAATCCAACATAAATGATAGATCAAGATCCTTAGTGCTATTCTGTAAGAACGTTATGAGACGTCGACAGCTGAATCCGCGCTGCGGTATCAAATTTGTATTCTCTAAAACTCGAAAGTACCGATGGCACCACATCGACGAATACGGAAAGGAAATGAACTGTCAAGTGTGAGAATATTTTCATTAAATTTATGGGTTCGGTATTCTCTAAGGAAATTCCCGGCTCGATTGTCGAGTTTTAACACCTTCGAAGATCGAATTCACATGTCATTTTAAAAGTAGCCCTAGACCTATCGAGTTTAGTGTGAAATTATATTTAGACGTAATTTTTGTAGTTTATTTTGGTTGAAAAAGTAATAAATACTCAAAGCATTATAATTTTTAAGTAAGTATATAAATAATAAGTACGTACGATTACATATGTCTCGTTACTTCGTGTAATAATTCTTCATAAAGAAGCATATTCTTTAGATTTAAACGAGAATCACCGTCAAGGTATTTACATGGATTAAAAATATCTAATAGGCACAAAGACTTTATTAAAAACGTAATTATAATATTATTATAGCTAGTTCGTAGTTAATTTATTTCTTAGTATTTTATAACATAAGCTTCTAACCAAATTTAAGGGATGTAATAATTAAAAAAAAAAAATTATAAACTAACTGTTTAATTATTAAGTAAAAATAGTTTCTATTCACTTCAAAAATATATTTTTAATTCCACCAAAAAGTTCACTATAAACTTGTCACTCAACTCACTCGGCAACTCGACGCTTGTATGTTGTAAAGTAAACAAAACGTCGACACGTTTTAACTTGTGGCAAAGGTACCTCCCTATACAGCCAAGACAAATGATATTTTACTATGTAGTAATATTCGAAAAACGTTGTTATTCTATCATTGAAACAATAAAATATATAATATATTATAACAATATACGTATTTTCGTAGAAAAGGGATCACCGAAATAATTTCGGCTTAGTTATTCGTAGTCAATACTTCTCTAATAAGACGTTCGTCGATAAGAATCTCACTTCACTTCGCAAGTGCGTCCCATGTGTTTACAGAATGCCGATCCAAGGTAAAGTGAATTAACTGTCGAAGTGAAATATCTCACATGAGTGAGGCTCGTTATCGAGTTGGTATTTTACAGAATAGCACTACCTGTCAAAAACTCAGAATGAGTTTAGTGTAAATAGTTTTTCCAATGATTCTACATTTTATTATCTGGAAGAGCAAGTCGCAACACGACAATATACTTCGAATCTACGACCAAGTTACGTATCTACGCGTAAAAATGCTAAATAAAAAAAAACGAGTCATGGAAGCAAGCCTTAAGGTGAATGTAAATACCCAGATGTTACCTTTTCTGTCACACAAAGTGGTATGGTGTGAATAGGAAGGTTGGCGACAGGTAGCGCGAACGGATGTCCGTGTACGGTGGCGGTCATCGCATGAGGGCGCTAATTGTGCCACTTTCTTTTAGAATGTACGTTACACTGGCAAAACACTTCTTATTACAAACTGCTATATTTTATAAATATATGCGTTATACTCTCACTAAAAGTAATTTAAAAACGTTACAAATTTTGTTATCAGCCTGTTGAAAGAAAAGAGATAGGAAATCACAGCGTAAGGCGGAAGCTCTGTTGTGAAAACAGGATAAAAGTTTCATTCTCGCTCACTCCGGTATCAAGTCAAAAGGTAAATAAGGGCAATTGCCCACCATTCACGATGGCATATAAAGAGCGTCAGTGCCGTATCTACTTATAAAATATCATTGATTTCATTACTGTTATACTATTGTAGATATTTTGAAAATGTGATGAAGGAAGTGTCCTGGTCCAGAATAATTTGGTAGAGTAGTGACGTTTACACACCCACTTTACATACAAAATTTACTATACCTACACCACTTTACATGGTCTATGGGAATTGCGGCCTGTAACCGCCGAGGCATGAAGTAAGCTATTTTCGTTTGTAAACGTGTGCTGTTGTTACAGTTTGACATTGTTGTCATATAATGTTAAAATCGAGGCTGACATACGAGAATTGCATAAAAGCCTCTAAAATTTAAGAAATAAAAAAGGGTAATTGTAATATTTATCGTCTGTAGAACATTTTCGCAAATGAACCATAATAATAATCCATAATCACGAGTATGCTTTGTGATAAACGACTGTTTATTTTTTCTGTACCACCGATTTTAGTTAGAAGCTCTAGAAATGTTAAAGATCTATTTTTTAAAGATTCAATGTAACATTAAAACTATTATAAAAAATAGTAGGGACAAAATATATCCTAAACGGCAATGAAGTTAAATTAATTACTAGCGAAAATAACACAATTAATTAATTTATGTATTATTTTATAATAAAATGTTATTAAGCGAAATTAATGCAGCTCAATATTTTATATTCATCCCTTGACCGCTAAATAAATGTGAAAAAAGTATATAATATAGTTATAGTAACATTGCGAAATGGTGGCTAAAATATTAGAAAAATACATTACTTTAAATTTGAATGCTCATAGTACATGTTAGATTCTGACTGCCGATGAAATCCGTGTCGCCGACGGTCACCGTTGTATGTGAACTATACCGCGCTTCTCATCAGGTTCTATACAGCGTAACAAAAATCAGATGATTAGCTAGAAAATTCACTATCTTCATACATAATAATATGTACCAGTACAACGCACATTATCACCGGAACTAAGGCCCGCTAACGAGGAAGGTGTTCTCTCTCTTCAACGTTCGTAAAAGTTTATCGCTTAGAGCGTTCACGGAGCGGAATGTAAGCGTTTCTAACAGAGAAGGTAATTCTTAAAAAAAAACCCTTTCTCCAGGATATAAGGAATGATATGCGACGGAGGAAAATATTGTTATTTCGTCCCAGTTTATAGAATCAAATATCTTTTCGTATTTTAACAAATTTCTTTCATAGCAAATATATGTCTTTTATAATATAACATCGCGCTGGGCATTGGAGTAACAGTTTTACGGTAGTCTTCATTTAGGCAGGAACTAAAAAGTTCTCCATGATAACAACAAAAAAATAATTCTTTTTTGTGGTTTATGTAGGCCAATATTTTTGTAGAAAATTGTATTTACGTATCATTAACCATTACGCCAGTGCACGCAAATAAATCAGTTCGGGAGCGCTTCCACTTCCGACTTACTTAACAAAAATCAATATTTAAGTCTGGCTGAGAGTTGTAGTTTAGAATTAGATACCCTAAACTATTCCTCGTGGATCTGGCTATCATATACAAAAAAAAAATTTTTTGAATCCGACTTGAAGTTCCATAGATTAGCATGTTTAAACCAACAAACAAATAATTTAAAAACTTTCCACTTTATTATCTTCTTATATTAAGTGAGCAATTTATCTATATTGGTTTCACGGAGACGGCTCTAACTGTTTCGATGAAACTTTGCATTTAGATAATGTATTATAATCCAAGTATACCTCGATAGGTGTTTTTTTTTTTCTAAGAAACCGAGCACAACTCTGTCACCCAGATATTGTTAATAATATATAGTATTATAGTACAGATGACTAAAGGAATTGATCGTCGATCTTAGTGGAACAACTAAAAACGATATAACCCGAAACAGACGTTTCATAAACTGGGAAAATAAATAAAATAATGGAAAGCAATCACTCCTTATCACGGAATAAGAGTTTTAAGTGTGCTACTCGTAAACTCGATCGTAAACCGTTTGAGTTGTTGCAATAGTCGCCGAGAGGTTATTACGGACGAGTTATTGCCGAATCGACGTTCGAGGTACAATCTCGATTTCAAACCGTAAAGTGATCGAAGTTTAGATTCGGGATTCGTGTCACGTATAGTTTTCTTTCTTAGAATGACTGTGGTTTTTTTGTTTTACTCAAAGTTATATCTGTTTCGAGTTTTTGTCTTGAAGTGACATATTGTGGTTTATATTTTTAGTCCATTCAATTAAGTTTTTGATCTTATAGTATGCAATATTGGTGGCATTTAACGTGATGTAGTTTGAATATTATGCATACGTGGAGTGGTTTACAAATATAAACTAGGAACATACATTTTGCGATGCCACAAAAACTACATAGAAATTTCTAGCAAAGGAGCCATCATCTTGTTAGGATACTGGAATCGTCATAAGAGAAGACACTCTCTATTCACTTGATAATGGCAGCAGTGGTCTTCAGTAAACAGGACTAACTAGTCAACTGCCAAGAACAAGAAGAAGAAATCTGTTTCAACTTTTAATGAAAAAAGAATTTGTTTTTTAACTGTTCTTAAGTATTGTTAGAAAACTAAATTACTAATCGTCACTGGCCTAAAATGCTACAGGTAAGAATGGTAAATAAGCCGTCTCAAAAATCCTTATAAATTGCATTTGCAATTTAGCGATTGTCTTCACTAAACAATGGTTCTATATTTTTAATTTTCTCCTACGAATAATTATATTGAAAACACTTACTCTATAAACTAGAAATAGATGGTGATAATATAATATTTTAGTATTAAATGATGTGACGTAGTCTAAGGAAGGAGATCCGCTAATATTCTATGGACAGCTATATGAATAACTATTACCAAGCGGATAATAGAGCCTTTTCAGAAATGAAACATTCGTTTATTCATCTACAAGGGTATTGTTGCATTTGTATATTAACTCAGAGGCATGCTAACTTAATTTTCCGTGATAAAAATCTAACATTGAGTTTCACTTCAACTATGTGTCAGTGTGAACATTGTGCTGATCTTTAACAAAATCTAGCTTCTCTAAGATTTTACGAGCATACATTAAGTTATCAAGGATGTAATTGGACGACAAAGGTAAAATCCTAATTTCTTTGAACTTGTTCTTCGGCGTGTATCCATTACCCAGCTACCGAGAGCTTACAGGTCGGCATTATAGTGACTACTGGCGGTCGCTTGGGTTACCAAAATACCGACACTTTGCTGCGGTAGTATAAAAAATATAATTATGTGTGCAATTAACACGTGGTAGAAGTGAAACCTTCACATCTATGTTTTTTTTAATTCAGAAAATGATCAAATACACACTAATTTATAGTTTATAAAAATGTACATACAAGTACTCACAACATCATTTTTAATTAATGCACATTTGAAATATCCATGGTAACCTAACAATTTGTTTCGTGCTTTTTTGGTGAGCTAATAAAACTCATTATTGCGTGGCAATAAACTTCTTTTGTACCATTTTACCATTGCCTCAAACTTTCCTATCTCATTTTCACCCACATTAAATCTTATGAATTTATGTGTCTGTCTCTTTTTACTGTCGCTTTCGTTTTTTCGTTTCATCGACTTTCAAATCACAACAATGCTAAAGAAGTTTTCACTTCAACAAAATCGTCAAAGTTAGTATTTTGAGTGGCGCGTAATATTCGCAATTTAATCATCATTTATACCATTTCCATTTCTTTATTAACTCGATGATAGCTCTTGTGAAATCTTGAACGAGTGTCTTTTTTACATTACGTATGCATTATTTTATATAAATATGACTTTTACATACGTACAAGGTTATACCAGAGTCGGAGAAACTGATAGGGATGGAGCTATATCGATAAACATAACACGATAACAGACCCGATATTTTTTTACAAAATGTAAGAAACTAAACTACTGCCGGATACTTTTGTACAAATTTATTAACTAATATTATATTTCATTACAAGATGTTACACGTATTAATTCTTTATTGACAATGCCAATGAAACGAAATAATTATAACGACAGGGTATCTTTATTTGAATGTTTTTGTTGGATTTGTCTTTGTTCAAAATATAATAAATATATGCAATCGATATCATCACTTATTTGGTCACAACACTACAACTATCAAATTAGAACTGTCATCGAGAAAATAAAGAAATGGAAATAGTTTAGTGACCGGTTTTTCATATCGCAACGTTATTGTTTTATTAGTTCAGAATAAGTACATCGTTGGTCAACAAACATAAAATATTGTAGTATGTTTGTGGCATTTATGTTTGAATTTTGACTAAGCTCTTGTAATTTAGTTTCGATATATTATTAATAAACAAATAATAAAATAATGTTATTGTAAAGTATTCGCTGTTGTGCATTTTATTGAGAATAAAGTAATATATCGATATATATTTTATTAGTAACTAGCTCCAATTTATAAGACAAAATGACAAGGTGATCATTAGCATAAAGACTTATACTGTACTAACATTTTTGTAGATCTTTTTAGAATCTATGATTACAATTATGTAGTACATTAATTTGATAAATCTCTTACTGGTGGTTTACTCATAGTAAGCGCTCCAAAGGCGTTTTTCTTCCAAATTCATTCACCATTATCGTCCTTGATTCTTTAGTATATTACTTTATATAACTAAATATAATATAATATATCCTATAACCCGGCAAGAAAACTTAGCTATGAATTAAAAAAGAAAAAATAGATAGATAGATAAAAGATAATCGTGGTTTTCGCGTGACAGTAACATATAAACGGACAGACAAACAGAGGTACGTTGAGTTTTATAACATGTGTTACATAACTTTGGATAAACCATTAACTGTCTAGATTTTGGAGATCGCCTGCAGTCAATATAGTTACGGAAAGTATCACATAGAATTTATATATACTTCTTTGTTTCATGAACGCTCTGTAATAATTGAACGATATGTTCAGTTTGTTAAGGACCTACACCACACTGCGACACTTCATAATAGGTACAGAGAGACTGCTTCAGACGACTTTGAATTTACTACTCGTGCGTGATAAGTTGGGACCTGAGCGTGCTGACGTCATTATCGGGTCCTGGCACAACTGACACAACTGGCTTAGTATAGTAAGAGACTAAAAAAAAACCTGTATTAAATAATGGCGTTGCGCGCTGTACAACACTGGTGTTATCGGGGAAGCGGGTGGGGAGTCGCATTCCGCGCGGGTCTCAACTTAACGCGCACGAGTAGTAGTTACCTTCACTTAACTCTAGCCTAGGGTTGGCGTCTACAATATTCTACGAAAATTCATATTTGGGAATGGGTGTTGTCCAATTTTTTTACACTTTCTTTTTAATTTTTATCTTGGATACTATGAAGAATTTTGAGACACTAATTTGAATATCTTATTATTTCATGTTTTTTTTTGTGTTTCTGAAAACAGTAAACATTATTTTTTGACGACGTCATCACCATCATAAATATTTAAAGACTTGAGCTTTTTCTTTAAAAAAGAAACACTAAAAAACACGCTTTTATACAAAATACAACTAAAAAATAGATAATATAATTGGCTATACAGGCAAGAAAGCAAAAATAAAGTTCGGGTAACCAGGCAAAGATGACGTCATGAAGGTCAAACAAAGTGAATATAATCTCCTTCCAAAATATTTTCAATCATGCAATAGTTTTATTCTATTAAATTATAATAATAACGTAGAATACAATTCCTCGAAATGGTTATTGATTAAGATCTGATTTAAAAAAAAATGAACATACCCAATTTTAATAAAAAAGCGGCTATTCGCAAATTGAACGAGAATTGAGGATGAAATTTCAAGAATATGACGTACAGAGATAGACAATAGAGATATCCGTGTCTCTCTCTTTAAGAAGTTTTACTTCTATCAAGTGATGCACGCGCATTTTTTAAAATAATTTCTTTAAGCGCATTTATTTCTAACAAATAAATATCTATAAATTGGCTACTAAAAATGTTGGTTAAAAACGTGAATTTATTTAAATGAAGTATTTAACCTAAATCAAAAAAGGAGGAAGCTTATGGATATTTTTATGGATGTTAAGTCATGACATAAACTGATTTAGATGATTCTTTTATTTTTGGAAAGGGGATACCTTAAATGAGACCACCATTTCAAATTCATTGGAACTGGACCGTCGGCTTTGAAGATATACAGGGATTGATGATTGTTTTCACTTTTGTTAAAAATTATCTTGTAAATACAACAATTTCGATAAGATCGTTCATTTGTTCATTCAGAACCTAGCTTATAACAAAATAATAATTACATAATATATCGGGTGAGCGTGGACACACGCGGCTGGTGATCGACTGATTTGATCCGAGATCCTCTTACGTACGTGTTTATGTGTGCTTGCGCCGTTATCGCTCTTTGTATGAAGCTTGCTTTCTGTACCTATTTTATGACTACACACGATAAAAAGAGCCTGTCTCCTTTTTAGAATTTGCATGTCGATATTATTAAAATCCTTTTTATATTTTATTAAATTTGAAACAATCGTATTATACATAAAATAATTCAAAGGCAACGAGATCCAATTGAATTTGGGTTGAATAAAGTTTCTTAAGAGACAGCGTTCCAAGTTTCGCTTCCCGGGCAATAATGTAACAACATTTTGGCTTTAACTGGATAATGCAATTTACTAAGACGAATACGGAATATTGTCGATGTAGGAAATACTCAATGGAGCTGGCAATCTATACTAATCATAAAGCTCCAAAGATTGTTTTCTGTTTACTTGAACGCGCTAATCTCTCGAACTAACAGTCAAATTTGAATATTGCTTTAGTATTTTATAGCCTATTTATTAGCTTCCAACAGTTTCACCCATGTTAATTTTATCCGAAAAATACCGCGCTACCAACGCACCCATTTAGTCTATTATAATTGTTCTTCCCGCAAGTAAAAATTATTTTATTTTTTGATTATCTTCTAAACTAAGTGTCCTAATAGTATACTCTAAAGAGCAATATTTAACTTCATAAAATTGTCTATATGTTAATGTAACTGTTGTTTGTAAGGATTAATAATCCATGTATAAAAATAATGCTTATAAGTCACTCATTAAATTTTCAACAAATCTTTGTCACAAAATACATTATTGTGGCTTATGTATAAGAGATAGACATATGCTATCGCAGACCTTTTTTTAGATATAATAAGGACCAATATTATTTTAGAATATTATATTTCCGTATCATTAACGATTACGCCAGCGCACGTGGTTAAAACAGTTCGGGAGGGCCTCGACTTCCAACTTACGTCACAAAAATCAACATTTAAGGCTAATCCTAATTAGTCTATACTATTCCGCGAGAGTCTGGCTATCATGTAGAAAAATATTTTTTTGAATCCGACAGGTAGTTCCAGAGATTAGCGTATATAAACAATCAAACAAACAAACAAAAAACTTTTCCGGGTTATTATAATAGTATATATTTATCGAGGTAGATTACAAGCTACCTTACATTACGTTATTAAACGATTTATAAAACTATTGCTATAAGATTTTAAATGTAATTTAAAAAAATATCTAAATTTGTAATAAATAAAATTCAAAAAGCAATAAAAAATATGGAGTAAAGTAATAAAGTCTAGTGTGCGCACGCACTAACGCAAGGGAATCTAGAGCGGCGGCGTAGAACGGGCGTGACGGCATAAGAGAGCATCATGCCGTGTGCCCTCACAGCATATGGTTCGATTTTACTACCAGAGTGCGCCAATATTATAGCTATCTCACATCAATATTAAATACTCGAAAAATATCGCATGCTATGTCCACCTCTAATTAGAGTAGGTAGTACTACATTATTCTAATGTCTCCGTCTAACTAAAATAAAAACATATCTTTAAAGAAACTATGTTGGCGCGCTAAATAAATAAATAAATATGAAAAAAATATGCGAACAAACTTCTCCGAAAGAATTATTTACCGCTCAGGATGTGTCTTGGTTCCAAGTCGATTGCAGTGGACCGTGCGGGGAATCGTGAAGTTGATTATTCCCATTGAAAACTGGCATGAAACACCGCGCAATTTGCTTTGGCCACTGGCTACATGCAGGGACACATTCAAGAGACTAATATATCATATATTTTGAACTAAATGTTTTACATAATGTATATAATCACAGTTTATAATTGATTAGGTATAGGTTAGTTAGATTCACTTCGCAGAATTGCATGCATGGCAACAATTTCAAGCCGAGGTGTTTGTTAACTTGGCACCGTCACGCTTGTTACTACATATTTCAGTTGAGTGCTTTCTGCGCTTCCAACAAAGCCCGATAAAGCTATTAAGGTCCTTCAGACTAACAGTGATATTTGTTTAGAGAAAAAGGCAACGACGTTCTTACTCAGATCGAAGGACCACGCACACCGACAAAGGCATTCCTCATGGTAAACCAAGCGAAGATTAATAAAGACAAAACTATTCTTGAGGACGTCATCCTTAATGGAGTTAAATTCTTATAACTGCTCCGACTACACCCTCTTCCTATGATATAAATCCCACTAAGATATGAGGTTCAGAAACTAATATGTCGAAATATTATATCTCCTATTTCGGTGAAAACATTCTATTAATTTATATATTTTTGTACTAACCTACACTATTAGCCTGATGGGCCTTAAAAATAGAGCCGCTGATGGCTTTTACAGCTTTACCGTGGCTTGGGGGCACTCAGCTGTGAAAGCGTGGACAACATGCGCGCAAGGGTGGCAAAGTGGCTGGACCTCGGCTTGGGTTGTTGCCGCGATTGCAATGAAGTCGCGATCTGACTAATTCCCTATCCGTAAAATTCGAGCTAAACTAACATATACATATTCCTACCTCCCGGGAGAAAGGAAGGAACATTTGTGTATATGTATTTAATAATCTGAAAGTATGGTCTACACTAACTTGCGTAAAAAAAAAGGTTCCGTACAGAACCTATGTACCTATGTGGTGTGCAGCTAAAACTTTTATAAAGACCTACATTACAACATTACATTACAAGACCTATATTAGACCACTTCTTGAACATGCTTATATTATCTGGGATCCCTACTTCAAAAAAGACATTAAGCTCATTGAAAATGTACAGAGAAGGGCTACTAAGATGGTGTATGCAATGCGTAACTTACCCTATGAACAGCGCCTCATAAACCTTGGCCTTACCACACTAGAACACCGTAGACAAAGGGGCAGGTTAATCGAAACATATAAAATCCTCACTAATTATTACGATGTGCCCAGCCTTAAAGATATGTTTAAGTCAAATGAAAATAAACACCTACGAGGTCATCCCTTGAAACTTTGGAAATTCCCAGCAAAAATAAACCCAATGAAGCAGTTCTTGCCTAACAGAGTGGTCACAGCATGGAACAAACTTCCAGAAAAAGTTATGATGGCTCCTACCATAACCTCCTTTAAGAGCAGATTGGACAAGGAAGATATCTCCAAGCTATTTGATACGCACGCATCAGCTAATTAGCTGCTAGTGTGTTATAATAATAATAATAATATTGTGTGTAATGATGTATGTGGGTAGCTAGTGATTGCAAGTGCATTGTCACTTGTATCGGGCGAGCGGCTGCATGAGACTAAAGGGCTTATATTCATTTATTCATTCATTCTATTTATTGCCTTATGAATCATACATCTAAATCGATTTTTCAGTGTTAAAAGTCGATCACGTGTCTAAAAACCTACTATTTATAATTCCCCGAATGACCATTGATATTAAAATAAACATCCATCCTAAATGCGTCTCTGCCTTTGTATGCACGTATGACACAAGGGGTAAAGTTCTTCGCTTCCTTGACTTTTAACTGAAAACGTGTTTCCAGCTTTTAATATTTATTTTTACTTGCGAATTTATTTTAATGATATTATTTCTCTTTCAAAAAATGGCACTTTATAAGTAGATACGGCATTGACGCTCTTTACATGCAATCGCGAATGGTGTGCAATTGCTTTAATTTGACTTTTGACTTGTTGCCGGGTTGAGCGATATTTTTTTTGTCCTTTTTTAACAATAAAGATTCCGCCTTACACTGTGATTTCTTATCTCTTTTGTTTCAACATGCTGATAACAAATTTTGTACCGTGTTTAAACGGCTTTTATTCAGAGTATATCGCGTCTATTTATAAAACGCCATTGCTTTCAAAGCGTTTTCTCGTTATGGAGTACATTAATATTGAAATATGTGTGATGTCGTGCAAGATCTAGTATCAGAGGCAAGAAATTGCTGGTTCGATTAAGTCAAATTTACTACAATGTTCCGGTTGACACGGTGCAAACTGTTTAGTTTTAAATAAAAATTAATTTCTGAGATTGTTTACCTTAAATATTCGTATTACTAATACTGATTCTAAAACTAAATTTATAGAAGAACTAGCAAGTTGGTTAATTAGTTAATTACTGCAGTTGGTTGGTTAAGTACTAATGCTCAATTAACGATGTTCAATGAACGATGACAGTAGTCCTGTGTGGGCTTATATAAGAGTGACCTAGTTATGTGTTAGGGAATTTCCCCTGTATCTAGGGGACATTCCCCTTATAGTGTATAATTGATTTATATGTATGTAAACCTATATTAATTTTCATAATTAAATAAACGATGATTTTCATAACAACACTCGGCAGTTTCATATGTCTCTAGAACCCGATTATCACGAAGCATCAACTTCTTAATTTATATTGCAAACGGCAAAGGAGTGGAATCCACTCTTGACGTCTGTGTTCCTGTCTGTCTATCTTGGCAGTATTTAAGGGAAGAGTCAACAGACAATATGTACGGGTCACGATCTATCTGGTAAGATTGAGGTAATGAAAAGCAATTAACGAATGAGTAAGATATGAAGAAAATAATTGCCGGGATCTTGATGGATTGTCTAGTGTTTGTAAATCTTTTTTATTTAATAGGGCTTTTACAACAGGTGTACGTCACCCGAACTACATAAAAGAAAACAAAATTATACTAAACTATTACCAAATAAAAAGACTATATATTTCTACTCCTAATACTGTATACTAATACCCATTAATCTTCCTCATTTTATCATGCAATATTTTTTAAATTTAGTGACGTTTTACGTAATTTGGTTTAGTCATTGTACAGAAGTATGGTACCAATGTGAAATTATAATTTGAGACATGTATTTCAAGATGTTCAAGCTACCTCGAAATCTTTCTAAGAAGTTTTATTGAAGTGACGATTACTTTAATAAAATGTAACGATATCACGTCGAATAGATTTGCATTTTGCTCGATGGCTTACATAAACGTTAAGTGCTAGCATTGAAGAGGTTATAAATAATTTTGATTTGAAATACTAGTCCCCGTTTGGACAAGTGCTTTATTTCCAAGCTTTTAGAATGTTACTCGTACGGGCGTTAAATAATTACTCGTATTTTTGCTGTGCATGGTTTACGCATCTTCCTCTGTCAATTAAATGCCTTCATATGCATTAAATAGAAGATATAATATATTACTTTGATGTGTAATGTGATAGCCAAGTTATGTGATAGTTATATACGAGGTGTATCCCAGAGCGTCCGAATGACCTTTATAAAGTACGAGCGTAACAAGTGACTCTTCACGAATTCATCGGCTACCATGGCAACTGTAGAGACATGTTATTTCGAGCACAGCGTGTCTTTACGTACACTATCGATTTCGCGTTCTTCGGATTTTGCTATCGTTCAAAATGACGGAGATTGGAACAACGAATCTGCAAAAAGTTATGCTCCAAACTCATAAAAAATTGTGTAGACCATCGAAATAATGCAGATAGCCTTTGAAGATGAAAACTTTGAAAACTCAAATGAATGAGCGATTCAAAATGGTCGCACGAGTGTTTGGGTGAACGGTGACAGTACCCTTGGGCATTCCCAAAACTAAAAATGCCATTCATAGGACATCAGTTTGAAGACAGAAACGGTTGAAATGAATGTGACGCGTGCACTCATGGTCATTCCGAAAACCTATAACCAGAATTGAAAGCACCGATGGGAGTTTCTAATCCAGTCAAAGCGGATGCCATGAGCCTGGATGACGACAAATAATGCCAGTTCGAAGATACACAGTTACAGTGGGACACAGTAGTATATTATGCAAAATATACATACTTATACTATGCAAATGGATAAATAAATAAATATATAGATAGACATATTCCACAAACGGCCGATTTTTCAATCGTTGTTTTATCAGATAGATAACCTGTCAAAATTAATAAAGCTATTTCCCTGATAAAGTTATCTTTTGATTGAAAAATTGACCCTAAAACTAATAGCCATTTGGGCTTGTAATTATTGAATAGTTTCGCGCAGATTTTGATATTTGCTCAATTTTACTACTATATATACATCCTCAAATACATCAAAATAAGTCAAAAGCGCGTAAATGATTAAACGCAACGCCGACACTTTTAAAATGTTTGTTTTACTCGAGTATACAACAACATACATAAGACGTATCAGATCTGGTGCTCAACGATGAAAATAGAGTATTTACCATGAAACGTTGCGTTAAACAAATTAATTTATAACAAAAATGAGAACCAATTTCAATGATTTTGAAGAGTTTCGTAGTGTATCTTGGAATTCGAAGGTCCAATGCCATTGAAATTAAAATTTCCAACGAAAAAAGAATCGTCTAAATCGTTTCATAAATAAGGAAGTTATGGCTGAACATCCATAAAAAAATATATACATTCGAATTTAGTAACCTCTTCCTTTTTTTGAACTCGGTTAAAAACGCTCTCATTTTAACTAAACCACGACCTTCCATTTTTCATGAACATATATTTGATGCTTTATGACCATGGAAGTTAAAAAATGACACTGGCAAATGTAGAACTTGCACCTTGGCTAAAAAAATCTGTAGTAGCTGCAAAGGTAAGTGACAGTACGTGATTTTCTGGAGACGTTCCTAGTGAATACTTCTTTTTCTTCTTTTATGACTATTTCAATATCCTAACAAGATGGTGGCTCCCTTGTTAGAACTTTCTAGGGAGTTTTTGTGGGATCCCAGAATGCATGCTCTTAGTTTTTATTTATTATCCACTTCAATTATGCACAATACACAAACTATATCACGCAAAGTGCTATCAATATTACATAATATAGAGTCAAAAACCTAAGTAAATAAATTAAAAATAAAAACCACAACATGTCACTTCAAGATTCCGCCAAAAACTCTCAGTGAACTCTTTACCTTAGTTTGACATCACATTTACAAAATACATATGCGTAGTTTTACAAATATGATGTCAAATATAGGTTATGTGTTCTGTTGATTTTAAATAAAATAGAACTCTATGTAACCTGATATACCAATCCACCTGTCTAGAGTCTAGACGCCAAGTTAATAGACGAGACCAAAGAAATATAATACAGTTATATACTGAAATATCATTCAAAGTAATACCTGGTATACAGCTAAGTGTATTAAAGCGTTGTGAGTGTGAGTTGTTAAGTGGTAGAGAACCGTGAATTATGTGAAATACTATCCGAAGAGCGAACGGTTACCCTCGCTTACTTGAGAATCGAATCGCCATGATTTCATTAATACAATGGACGTTTGCGGAAGGGCACAGAAAAATTTATTTGGTGTTTTCTCTCTAGTTGGGGCAGTCCGACTAACCAAATAACCTAGTGTTTTGTTCCTGCGATGAATAGGGTTTCCAGAGCTCTTTGGGGTAGGAAGGTTCAATTTCGGCAACGCGTTATTGATACCTATGATATTACAAGCGACCATAAGTTACGGTAGCCGCTTGTTTGCCAACTTTTTTCATTTTAAAAAGAGTGAGAAAGAAAATGTTGCTTTTATTTTTTATTTTAACGTGTTATGACGTGATGAAGTGATCGAAAATGATCACGTTCGAATTATAAAGTGAAAAGGGTCAGCCGAAAAGTATCAATAAGTGCGGTCTGAAATTGTGAATGGAAAAACACAGAGACACACGAGCTCTTTACAACTCATACTCAGACGTAAAAACCACAAGCCACAGTTAAGATTGGCGTTCTTATAACTAAAAGTTAAACGATCATTGCATTTTTCATTTCGCACACCAAGCTCACCAGGAGTTTAATATCATAAAGCATTTTCTTAAGTTATCCAGCAGTATATATCGGAAAAAAGTACTCATTGTCGGACTACCGATACCAGTAAATAGAAAAAATCAATAAAAATCAGAAAACAAACACATAATATACATTTAAAATACTCATAAACACTTAAATAAATAAAACTTGGCTTAACATTTAAACAGCGGTAGCTATGATGCCAGAAAGATGTCATAAGTCATTTATCTCAATCCTACATTCCATTTCCTTTAACCTTTCTCGTTGTCAATATATAAACGTTACGTACGTTGTCCAATATATTATACATATCGTTTTTCGAAGGCTAAAATATGAATATTGAAATGTAATCGAAAGGCGTCGTATATTTTACTGTTACGGCGATTTTGCAATGTTTTCTACGGACCATAGTACATAACCTATTGCAATAAATGTAATCACTACTAGACGAATGATAACCACAAGGTAAATCAAAAATTTAAACGACCACGACACAAATGTTCTACTCATTCAGGCAATTCAAATGAACCTCTGTTGTAAGTTGGTGAGGAGTTAGGAATCCTGCAGATCTCAGATGATGCTGCAACATTAGATTAAGGCTACCATGTTCTTGCAATATTATTGAAGTAACAGAATACCAAATTTCAAATCAATCAGACTTATAGAATTTGTTCACATCGCTTCATCAACTTTAAAAGAGCTGATGATCTAAAAACGGCGGAAAAGACTTAAGTGTAGCTAAGAACTCTAGACAACAGCTACAATGACACAAACAGACACAAAGTTACACATGTTAAACTTACGGGTTAAAAAAATGAAGTCCACTATTTCTATAAATTTTTGGTGTTCGTACAGTCAGAAAACACAATTACGTTACTCGAAGTTGTGGAAGTTAAACTACGTGGTTCTATAGAATGACGGCTTAATATATATACTCCTTGTTCAGTTAAAGCACGTTATACTGCTTTTACCTCTAGGCTACGCAAGTTTGTTTCGTTCATGGTTTTAATGACTAGGATGTAGATAGTCTGAAGAAGGTTCTATCAAACAGTTTTACATAACCATTTACGTTTTACCATTTTGTTAAAACACTGAAATTATCACAATAAACCAAACAAACAAAATAAGTACCCACTTGATTATGGCAGCAATAAACTTCAATAATGACAATTGGTTGCCAAATTGGGAAATAGGAATATAATTTAGGGTGTAAGGGGTGTCGAATTGCATCTTTAAAGCTGAGATGCCCAAGACAACCTTTCCTGCACATGGTGCACCCTGCTGAGTAACAAACGAGGAAATGGCGGTAAAGAGGTGGCAGACTGTTTTACCTCACTGGGTTACAACCACCACACATGTGGTGACAAGTCCGTCATAGTGACTCGCTTTTGTGTCGTGTTTCGAGGTTACCCTGTGCATATCCAATTAAATTAATGCAGGCTGCCATGGCAGCGGTCACCGTCGATGGATTAAGATCTCTTGCTAGTCGCCGTTGTATGATGATTGTACTGTGCTTATCATTACAGTATCGTCAATTTACCGTGCTACTATAAAAAAGGCTCCAATAAAACTCGTATTTTTATGCTAAATATTTCAAGTCATAATAGAATGTTGACCGTTAGTTTACAACCAATCCAGTCAGATTGTAAACTATTGATAGATTGTTCATAATTGAAATATTTTGAGGATTTTGCATCATTTGAAAAGTTTGTATTTGCAACGGCTAATTTATTTCTGGAATTATAATCACAGTTTGAAACTAAACTGACTGCAGTTTATAAACCTACGAAAATGTAACTGTTAGATTGCAAATTTTAGGGTCCGTTCACAATCTACCGATAGTTTATAATCTCATTAATGGTTGTTTTCAATAATCTATCCAACCACTGTTTTTGTTACTGACTTTAGAAAGAAATGTATTTCGGTAAGCTTTTGCATTTCAATAACATATTTTCGGATAGCTAGTTTATCATTGAGTTCTTTCCATTGAATAGAATTGTATTACGTTATAATGCAGAGTCTAAAAAGTCTGATGTAGACATTATCGCGAATAGCCTTGAAAAATATAAATCCATTTGTCTCTGTAACTAGAATATACTGATATTTTATTTTGTTGAAGTTTAATTTATTAGGCACATTTCCAAATTCATTCCTGCTCTTTTAAATTAATTATTATAACCTATCATGGTGTGTAATCATATCATTAACTCCTATAATTAAGATTGCATTTGTTTAGTCTTTTTAATATAAATAAATACAAAAGCGTATCAACATACATATCTTTTTAATATAAGTAACAAAAACATTGTTTAGATAGATCATTGAAAACAGCCGTAGATTGATTTTAAACTAACGATTCGTAGAATTACCCGCTGACATATATATTTCAATGATGACGTAACCGGGCAACATAGCGATAACATAAATTTAGACATACTACAAGTGACCTGTTGGGACGTGTACGACCTGTCCATATGAAGGTTGGTGCTATGTCAGTGTTTATTATCTGGCGTCCGTTCAAATGATTTTAATATAGTACCACTTTATTGTCAAGTAGAGGTGAGTTGTGAATATCTGGTTCTTGTTAGATGGTACGAGGAGATTGCAAACTGACTTGCGATTTATGGAATAAAGAGAGATAAATGCTTTACAGTGACTCTCTTTTGTTTTGTCATGTTCCGGGATCAGACCTTATTTATCTAAAACCATTCTGCAAAGACGACTGGCTATGGATTAGTAATCTTTCGATAGCCGCTGTCATTTTTGGATTATACAATGGTAACTATTAGGTACGTTGCCTTAACTTTGTTTTGATTCTATACAAAAAAGGGCTAGTTAAGAGGGTGTAAATTTATTTAGATTTGCAACAGATTTCAAATAATGAATGAAGAGGTTGCGAAAGCTGGGTATTCCTACATATACATCTGAGTTATTTAACGATATATGCATCATAGTACTCACTTCGGCATGCCATCTCGACGAGATATCTCTTCAAGATCCCTACTCTTCTTGACTTGTATTTTCTTTACTATCAGGTGTAAGACAACAACTTTTACTGAGCTAAGTTAAAAAGGAGCTCGTATAATTTGATGCACTTCATACAAATAAAAATTATGGGATAGCAGGACACGATAGTTGTGTCTAACTAGACCGCGACCAACAAACATGTTGGAGCAAAAGAATCAAAACATGTATGTAGCGTGTCTGCGTGTAACAAATGTTTTAAACCACCTACGACGTCCCGTTCGCACTCACGCTATATAAGCTGAGGAGTATACGACGCCACACTTCAAGTCCGATGAAGCTGTAAAAGCCGTCAGAGGCTCCAGGGCTCCTAAGGCTAACAGTATAGTCAGTTTGTTATCAAAATACACCCGTCGTAACGGTTGTGCCGTAAACCGCTCTGGTTCATATGCAACTCTAGTTCAAAAGACTGCCCTAAGTTATCCGCCGCCCTAGTACAAAAGACCGCGCTAAAGGCGCATTTATATTTCATGGTATCGAAATACGCACACACTTTATACCTCTCTTTACCTGCTCCGGTACCTGCTCTAACATACATAAGGCACACACGCCGTAGTGGTACGCGTAGGCATGTTGCCTTCCAGAATTAGCTGGTTGTGTAAATTCAGTTATGAAGCGGCGTAGTAGGGATCGCGACCACCATGCACATGATAATAAGCCCTTCAAAGGGGCTGTCTTTTCCTTTGTTATTTTTTGTTATCAGATAGTGTATACCCATCTACCAAGAAGCTTGCAGGCCGCTAAGGCTAAGGCCATTTTGCAATTATAAAAAAAAACAGTAATACTCCTTGCATTTCTTTAATACTTTATTCGTCTTTGTAGCTTGATTTCGCGCTTTCATATACTTGTCTTATACTATCACGCTCATCCGTCTCTTTCTCTCTCCAATGCAGTACTTAAGTTCATCCTATTTGCGTCAGAAAGTTTGCGTTGCAAAATAATTAAACTTATGTTTGACCTTAGAATTTTACTCATATGGTGCCCAAGAAAGTTACACTAAAAAAAACAAACATAAGTAGAAACAAAGACCTACAGTAATGAATGTACCAATTTTTCTTTAATAATGTCTCGGCAACACAACGTCGATCATCGAAAGATCTATATCCATCCACGTAACGCTTAAAAGCCCCGATGTCGTCGAAGTGAACTGGTCAGGAGAACGTCAGATTTTTAAGGATCAGTAATTACATTTAAACTAGACATCCATTTATAATAATAATGATAATAAATAACAATAGTACATTATTGCAAAGGCCGTGAAATAGGCAATTGCAGGTCGAGTATACTAATACGAGACAGGCAATTGCAATTTCCGCCGAACCATTTATTGTGCTTTTCTCAATCATGCATGGAAGTATTGTCATTGTTTTCGAAAAAAGAACACGCGAAGTATCAAGTTTAAGGACAAAGAAAATTAAATCCATTGCAGGAGCGTTTTTGAATTTGGAATATTACAACGCTTCAGCAATGTTGAATGAAACGGCGTGCTGGGGTCATTAAATACTCTTTTATCATTCTTGGCATGTCCGTAAATTCAATACTTCGCATGTTCTTTTTTCGAAAATAATGACAATATTTCCATGCGTGTTTGAGAAAAATATATTACTTAGGTAGCTAGATGACTCAGTGCCATAGATGTAGTATTATAACAATATCTATGCTAAGTGCTATACTATTACTATCGAGAGAAAAAAGAAGAAAGTTTTGAAGTAAATGGAGTACAAATATTGTTCGTAAAATACTGAAACGACGAATGGCGTGTCGAATAGTTGTGAAATGAATTCCGTTTTATTTTTACCACAGTAATGAGATGAGTAAATACTTTGTAGGTGATCTAAACACGGAAGTGGCGATTGCCAGCATCGAGCGACGACATGTTGACATGTTGCACAAATGCAAAGAGGGATATTTATGTATACTATTAATAAAATTATCAAATCGAAGTGTACAGCATGCTTCTTATAGAATAGTTGAAAAAAATATAATATGGCCAATGTTTCTATAAAGAAAATTAAAGTTACATACCTTTTAATGAAAACAGGAATTTCTTTTGTATGGTGTCACGGATATAGCAAATTGTCACTCCGGCGGCGCACCTGTGGAAGATTCAAAGTCTTATTTTATGACCTAAATTTTGTACTTACTAAGCCTTAATTATTGTTATATTCTTAATTGCACAAAAAAATACAAATGGAGGTTTTAATGCTAAAAAGCATTTTCTGCCATTCTTCCAGTGGAGCAAGAGAAAGGTATATATGCAAGGTGTGCATAATATTAAGTAAAAAAAAAAAAATTAGGCAATATTCAATTGCTCCAAGTAAAACCTACGTAACGAATACTTGATGGAATCCCGAGAGTTGGCTAGTTGGATGATGATAGGAAGCGAATTCCACAGTAATGCTGCGTAATAGACAGCGAAGGATTGGTCGCGGAAATTAGTATGATGACCAGGTATACTGAGAATTAAAGAATCAGAAGATCTTAACTGTCTATTAAGCGTATCTGCGAGAGATTGAAATAGTGTTTTTTAAATATTTAGGGGATTTAGGATTATTAAGTACCGAGAAAAGAAGACAAACCATTTTAACCTGGCTCGGTATTCAGATATATGATCAAACTTCCGACGACAGAAGATGAAACGGATGATGATGATGATTATGTTACCATGGTAACAATAATTAATTAGTTATTTACAAACTCAGTTACTGTCACAGACTTATTATATTAGATAGAGAGATTCTTTAATTAAATATACCTTATATTTAATTATTGCTGGAGAAAAATATGTTAACCGTACCTACATAATCTTACAAGATACGAACTTCAACTCATAACAAAACCACAAGAAAAAAAATTGCCAATTTTTAGTTTCATATTATGATGGAATTGGGTTAAAGCTTACAAATATGACCTACAAAGGCATACAATTATTATAAACGTTAGCAAGATATATTATAATATGCGTAACTAATAAACTAATAAAGTTTTTACATAACAATTTCTAAATACAATAATAAGATCAATTAATCTAAATCTAATTGAATTTTGTTTTATTAGACAATGAAAAAAAAAACGATACTGAGTGTACAAATATAAATAATCAAAAAATTTGTAAAAGTAAATAGCATTATATATCGCTACTGTAGAGGGAGAATCAGATAACTAACAAAATAAGATTTGTGTGAAAACGCTGATTTAGTGATTTTTTTCGACAAAAGTGGCGGTAAGTTTTTATTTACAACAAAATTATTGTCGGTGCTTAATACGCTATACATTGATACAGTGTTTATGTTTTGAGTCTGTTATTAAGACCTCGGTCTTCCAAATCTTTGCGAAAAAGAGTAAATATAACATGAATATTTTATCCGTTTCTGAAGTTTCGAAATTTATTGTAGTTACTTGCTTTAGTTTTTAGAATATTTTTAAGACGAACTAAGACCAATAAAAACGTCGTACTTTAGACTTTATGACAAAGCAATTTCAATACAAGTGTAGTTATCTAATTCTCCCTCTACGGCAGCGATATAATAAAATATCAAATGTAGTCATTATTTGCAATTTCGAAGATACACCAGGGAACTATTCAAAATCAAATCAAAAGTTGGGTTTCTCTTTTGTTAAAATTGTCTTTTTATTTTTGTCTAGTTTATTATCTTTTCAACTTGACGGTTGTAGGATATCCAGCCAGACGTGCATTAGAAAATACTCTACCATCACCTTCTTTTCGCGTTTTTGATTTTATATAGGTTTTAGATAAACATCTGATACATGGTGTCCGTTTTTAAATGTGTCACAGTGTATAATGTAAAATGGAATAATACCTATATAATGTTTAATAGTAAATTGTATATAACTACGAGAGTACTTGGAACTAATAGCAAGTCTGTTTATACTAGGATTAAGGTAAAGTGACTTAATGGGTGTCTCACATTCTGTACACAGTGACTTTGAATATAGCAAATTATAATTTAATATATTAAACTAATGTATAAAATTCTTTCAACGGATTTAAAACGTTTTAAAATACTTCTTATGTGTCCAGAAGTTATACATGATTGATATATTCAAAAACCTAATCCTAGAAAGCAAGCGAACCACTATCTACTTATACTATAGATTTCAAAAATAAAACGGCTGGGCGTATTTTTATGAAATTTACCATAGAAGTCGAGTAAAGCATGGCACAGGAGATATAATTATTTTTTATCGATACATCTGCAATAATAATCATACTTAATCGTCATTGTTGAAGATACAAATAATCGACCGTCACTTCTCTCTATAACTACACCATTATTGACATTCAACATATATCCATATATTTATTTTATGAAATATATAACAGCGACCAGCAAAATAAACTTATCTCATTATCAGCTTCAAGAATCATAACATTATGCTGCCTAGAGAAAAACCAAGGACATCGAATTAACACTGCATTGATCTAAGCATTTAATCTCTACAATTTCTAGTTTGTTTTAATTTTGTAGTATTCAAAACTATATGTCTAATTTAGGCTGATTTTATAGTGACGCTTACAGCCAGCGCGTTTGGTAAGCGCTGCTTAAGAACCCGCTGATTTATCTCGCGCGGTCTGTCGTCTTGTATGAATGTGAATCTATTTTAATATGTATAATAAAACGGAAAAGTTTGTTTTTTTATTTGTTTAAACACGCTAATCTCTAGAACTATTAGTCGCATTTGAAAAATTCTTTCTGTATATGATAGCCAGACTCTCGAGGAATAATATAGGTCATTTTAGATCAGGTTATAACTCTCAGATAGCCTTAAATATTGATTTTTGTGACGTAAGTGGGAAGTCGAGACTCTCCCGAACTTCTTTAACCGCGTGCGTTGACGTAATCGTTAATGATACGGAAATACAATGTTATACAATAATATTGGTTTTAAGTGTATATAAAAAGTCAGCGAAAGCATATGCTTATCTCTTATACATAAGCCACAATAACGTATTTTGTTCCAAAAATTTGTTGAAAATTAAAAAGTGATTTATAAACATTATTTTTATACGTGGCATATTAGTCTTTACAAAAAAAAGTTACTTCATCATAAAGACAATTTTATGAAGTTAAATTCTGCTCTTTAGAGTATGCTATTTGGACACATAGTTTGTGAGATAATGTAAAATTATTTATTTATACATGCGGGAAAACAATTATGATCGACTACATGGGTGACATAAGACAATACCTAGAGGAACGTCCAGTGTGCGGCAGACGCGGAAAAATAAAACTAGAGTATGTACTACAAACTGGCGGTGGGCGATTATGAGATATACTAATGTAATCATTCGATTATGAAGATATCTCTAGATATTTTGATTATAACCATTAGAAATTACTAATATTATTCGATGATGAGTGATCATTCATAATCGAAGTACCATCAGGCATTGCTACTGCTTGGTTACAAATTTGATCATATTAATAATTATTACGACCGAACGACCTTTTTCTAGCTAATTGTTATATGTGTTCTTGTAAAGAATTTTGTTTACGACTGCGCGACCTTTTTTTTAGTTTTCCACTCTCGCCCACTTCTGGGTAATACATCAAAGACCATTATGAATGATCATTCATATTCGTAATTCAATTATGAATTATCAATCATAATCGAAATATCTCGAATACGTAAATCATTCATAATCGCCCACCTCTACTACAAACATTTATCGAATTTGCGCCCGCGACGTTTATGGCGCGCGTGGTTACAAGTATGACTATAAAATCAGCCTATGACGCCTAATCTCAAACAGAACATAGAACGTCACTCCTAATTTACGTCTACTTGCTAATCGTCATCTGTTCGCACACTTTATTGATTGAAATATTACAATAACTTTAAAAAAACATGCATACATTTCAGATACGGAAGAAGTGTAACCTTCAGAAAACATAATTCATTAAAACTTCTTTTAAAAAATCTTAAATCAACCGGATTCAAACTATCGACTACTCAATACTGCGTACAAGTCTGGTCGTCATACCACTAGGCCAATTCGAAGACGATCATAGTCGTGAAAATCAGGACTTGCATTAATCGTTGCATCCTAAAGACGTACGAGTTTGTCGTTTTTTAGTGTCGCTTTTACTGTTCATCGATTTTCAAATCACAACGACACTGAAGACGAACTCTATTCAAAAATATACTGATTTGCTGATATTTAAAATCTTGATAAATTAAAACGACTGAATATGGATTTCACTTTTTTTCTAACGTATTTAATTAATAGATTTAAATGGAACATTCTAGAATATTCGAGAGACATGTAAATATTATAGCTTCTGTGTATACTTAAATCTTTTTGACGGTAAATAATTTTCTATGCTGTAGTCCGAAGTTACTATGGTATCATACAAAACAATCTATTACCAAAGCTAAGACATACCGCGATTACGTATACGTTTCAACAAATTAATTACTTCGCATAATTGTTTTGATTAACAGATTAGTTTGAGTACTATAATATATAAATTCCACCTAAACAGAGATAGTCAAATATTATAACTAATTTTTACATATTACTAAAACCTTTACCGTTATTATTTCAAACAAAAACCGTTGTATAGAGGGCGCGCGAGTGGCGAGCTTGTAGTGTTTTATCTGTCATAGATCAACCAATCAAATGCGAGATATGTTCAAAGCCTTGAATTATTATGTTCCATGGATTTTAAAATATCATACAGTTTTAAAAATGTCACGGTTTCGTTATACTCCAACGAAAATACGTAAGTTTAGCTGCTTTTGATAAATACGTATCGTCAACTGTATTGACAATTTTACTTCTTCCGAATTAGCGCTAGAGACACTACTTGGCGATGTAATAAAGAAAAAAATTATGGTGAGAGCGCTAAATAAATCAAACAAAATTAACCATAATTTTAATCCAGCGGGAATCGAACCTGCTAACTCAGTAGTTTTGTTGATACTGATTGATTTTATTTTATATAGCAAAAAAATCTGCAATTGCGAGAGAACAAAAAAAAGTATGTACCTAACCTACGAAAAAAAAAAAAATGATATTTTTTTAATTGGTACTATTACGAATGAAAGGAAAACTCTCTCATTTCACTTTTCAATTCACATTATTTTTCACTGAACACCACTTTCACTTAGAAAACCTTTGCCTATTTAAAACACCGACTTAAAAAAAACACTAAAGCTACTTGAAAACAACTGGTATTCCATTAAAATAAATTTGACATTGGCCAAACTTTTTACTCCTTCCATGCAAAGGTCACAGTATCGTAAAGCCTAATTATTTGAAGGGAGGATCAAAGTTGACACTTACTGTAGTGCGCACGCCTAACAGAACGAAACTGATTCCGTTCAGCTCATCGTATTATTCGTTAGCTGAAAATCTAAAAAAAGATAGGACACTCATTCGCGTGGAGTGTGGAGAGAACATATCGGGACGTCATTAACTAGTCTTTTTTTTAATACAGCCGGTGTCATCTAGTCTGGTTTATGTTTTAGAATTCGACACTTGTTTACATGACGCTAGGTTTTAATAGGATAATAGTTTAGATAAAATTAGAGCGTGGAAAATGTTTTTACTATTCCTTGCTACTGTCATGCATTTTTTTTTTGCAATCGTTATTAAAAGATTCGCCAGCGCTTTTCCCGCGTGAGTTTGCTATTTATGTAAATAGAAACAGAAAAGTAGAACTAAAGAAATTTCAATGTGCCAAGGTCAAAGTTAATTATAGTCCTCTTTCTCACCATTGTATAGATAGATGATTTTCAATCAAAATTTATGAAAATGAAATCGCGAAATAATAATTAAGACAATTATTAAAACTGTAATATTATGTTTGCTATCTGAAAAATACTGTCTAGGGGAGATCAGGAGCACCATTTCTATGTATGAAAAGTGTCCGTTGAAAAGCGTCAAACTAGGGTGGCTCCACGGTAGCGAGTGCGTATATTTAAAAATAGCGCCAAAAGTTTATTTTTTTTATCGCCCACTTTAACAACTTTTCACTCCACAAATTTTTCCCATTATTGTTCAATTCTTTTTTTTTAAGTTTAATGTCACTACACCTAGCGCCATTTTGGTGTGTGTTTTTAATTGTAATTTTCGGTTTAAAGCTGAACACTTTTTCAAATTGTGCTCCTTATAAGATGGTTCTTATATTATACTATAATAATATATAGTATAAAACAAAGAGTAGATAATTGAAAAAAGAACGAGTAAAAGAGAAGTTAAAGGGCAATATGTTAAAACAATATTATGTCAAATATTAGTACAATGTTAATACTAGAATTAGAAATTAGTCGTACCGTGTCTTAGACTAAGTAGGTCAAATAAAAGTTTTTTTTCTCAAACATGCATGGAAATATTGTCATTATTTTCGAAAAAAGAACACGCGAAGTATCGAATTTACAGTTACAATGAATTCCCTATTACAAATTTACAGGAAAAAATGAAACACAAACCGAAATCAGTTCCCACAAAATCTAGTAATAAACAATACGACTTGTTATTGCTATCACAAACAACAGTCCAAATAATTCAGCCAAATACTAAAAATACAAATATATTTAAAAAAAAAAACACAAAAACAAGTTCATAAAGTACTTTGTCGTATGAATTTTTTAAATGCACTAATAGACCATGCAAATATAACGATTTTATTAAAACACTTATCATGCGTATACCGAGAACTAAACATAAAGGTATTTTACTACTTACGTTGTCTTGGTAACTGGAATTTTAAAAAGGAAATAATTCCTAGCATTAAGCCGAGGATATCTAAAACTAATTTCACTAACAAGGAAGATGGTAAAGGAGATTGGAAGAGGAAAGCATGTCGTGCCGATCTTACTTATGTGGGATTGTTGTACGAAGAACAGGAAAGCATATATTATTTTTAAATACAGGTGGGGTACATTGATAGTAAGCAGTTACCGCAGGTTATGTACAATTGAAACACCAGAGATATCATTCAACTTTCCTTCTCCAAGAAGCACTGGAAAGCCTACTCACCACAAAATAAATCTCCAAAGAAAATTTATCAATGCGCTACCTCTCAACTTCCTCTTTCTCCAAAAATTGTTAAAAAGTACTTAAAACGGTAATATTTCTGTTCCACGTCAATTTCCTGTTAAGCACGATTTACCTATTCATATATTCATGTAGATTAACTATATATATATTGATATTGGTCTCAGAGGCAATTCCGAAAACGTCAACAGCGGTACATTACCAACGGTTATCACAAAGAATAAACTCATCCCGTATGATGGATGAGCCTAACTGTTAACTCTTCGGCGCGCAATCAGATAAAGTTAATAGGATTGTGCTTCGTGTCACTCACCGTTTTATTTTGAGTGGTCAATCCTATACATTCTTATACTCTATCAATTTGTCCATTGACATATTATGCATCTCGTGTAAAAAATTTCATAGGAACCGGTTAAGCCGTTTTTGAGTTAAATCTGGATATACACACCAGACACAATTTATTTTTTATGGCATATTCGTGATCAGTATCATTCACGTGATGGTACGCTGTCAGATTATGCTACAAATACGTCTGACGCCCTTAACCCACTACATCTATGAATAGCAACTGGAGACAGGTGCCAAAATGTTATACAACTAGCTAGAGGAAATGTTTGAAATGTTTGTGAAAACATTTTAGCCCACTGTACTCTACCCTCGTAACCGTTCATTATTTGTGATTTACTTAACTCGTCGAGTCTGGTTTTGGTCGATTGTTGTAAAGAACAGCTACAGAAAACTGGATCAAGAAAATTCGACAGAACTGGAGTTAGAAATAAATGGGTAATTAATTCGGTCGGATTGGTAGGTCATTCAAACGATCTGAACTAGAATAGACTTCACATTTCTTTTGACACAATATCACATGGTTATTTGATCAAAAACTAAGCATAGCTTTTAATACAGCAACTAAACATCTTATATACTGTGTATGTATAAAAATTTAACACACAGATTACAATAATTATGCTCATCACACAAAAATCAGTCATGGGCGGGGATCAAACCCACGACCTCTAGGTTTTATCTTCTATACAATTAATAAAATTGAAGTGTCTGTTTGTAATATCTAAATAACAACTTTTTACTAAGTGCATATGAAAGTATTATATCTAAACGCTACCTATAACAAAAACCCATTTTTGTCTGTCTGTCTGTTTTTCCGTGTAATCTCCGAAACGGTTGGACCGATTTTAACGGGACTTTCACTGATAGATAGCTGATTTTATAGGGAGTAACTAAGGCTACTTTTATTTTGGAAATAGAATTAGGGTTCCTCACAAATAAAAAGTGGTGACAAAGTGGCCATGGTGAATCAATTCGGGCGCTTAAATGGCTTACGCGGAGTAACCATATGAGATATAGCAAATTAATGTACTAAGTTATTGTAGGCATTAAAATGACCTACAAAAAGTCCGCGAGAGTTCATGTCTATCTTCTAAAGAACACACCCATAATAAGCATCTTTGTCTTTAAAATAACCGGGAGCGGGAGAGGAAGATTCGTGCGGGGATTCTGTATCCACATGAGCGAAGCCGCGGGCACAGCTAGTAGTGGAGTATAATACCACTACGCCATGAGGCCTGTTTGGGTTATGAATAATCAAATTGATTGGTGTATCGTTCCACAAAAGCTAGGAAGAAATTTAACTATAAAATATAAACGGAGTAAAGTGGATGTACTTTGTAGTGATAAGTCTTATCGAGTTCTTGCCAACTCGTTCGTATGACTGGTTCTGTTGTTTTAACAGTAACGCATGGAAAACCTGTCATAATTTATTCCTCAAAAATTGACCCTAAGAACAGATTTTTCGATCGTCGAATAACTTTTTAAAGAATAATTTTGACGTTTTGTCGGATAGTGTATCGAAAACTTGTGAAAATATAAAAATGGTTCCCCAAATAAAATTACCTGTTGCTTGAAAATTTGACCCTAAAATTTAATATATTATAATTACTTTATTATTACCCTTTCGTTTTCCATCACATACGTTAAACCCTTCATTATACCCGTACATTTAGGCAAGTTTAAATACAAATCTACAAATGAGAGAATACAATTCATCTTCGTACATACAAAACCTACAAATTTGGAATTGAATTTGCATTATTAACCCTATGTAAAGGAATGTTATAGCACAGTAATATCTCTTATTCGAAAAGTAAATTTACACAGTAGCGTATGGGTTAAAGTAGGGTTGTCAACATTTGTATTTCAAATAGAAAAAATTGTTTAATACTTGTTAGCGACTGAGTTAGACATTCTAAATCAAAACACGGGGGTGGCTATTACCGTCATATCGAAATAGAGAATGACATTGCCAGGGTCCAGACTCTCGACACAGTAGGTAGGTTCCATCGAACCCAGGATACAGAGATCCTCTCTTATCCGACAGGTCCATCAAGACTGTCTCTCTTTCTTCGGATTCCAACGCAGTAGGTCACAACGAGCAACACCAGGACACGAGAAGTCTGCGCGTTACGACGGTTCAAGCAACACTATATCAACTTGCTTTTTTTTATAGAACTGACTATACTGTTAGCTTTAGGGGCCCTAAGGCTTGAGATTTAGGGGCCCTAAATGCTTGAAAAAGGTAAAAAGCCACGGGGTTGCTCTTTATATATATTAGCTCCTCCCTAATGGGGCCCACCCACCGGTTTGAAAATCAGTGATCAGCTATCATGTTAGATATAGAGACTTTTAATGATAGGTCCCACCTACATGTTAGTCGAATATATTTCCATTAAGTTGATGTTTCAAGTTTTTATGATAACTTTTTAACTACCTATTAATTTTAATGAAGAATTAGGAGGGACATGTACAAGTATTTAGAATGTAAACAATCTAATTTGACACCTTTAATATATTTTCATTAGCATCAACAGATGGCATTCCTAATAAAATAGTTTTTCTTTCTTTTTTTTTTTACTAAAACATTAATTTTAAATCATTTGTCTATATTTCGTAAAAAACAACAATGATTGGGACAAACAGTAATCTTTAACGCGATATACTAGTTAACAATTAATTAGTTCAAAGACAGTAAAAACAAATAATTAAATATTTATTTACTTAAATTACCAGCCCTAAAGTAAAAGGACCCGAACACCTTTTATAACGGGTTAAAAGGGCAGCAAAGGTATTCGCAGACCTATGAAAAATAGGTCTTGTCCAAAGTTGTCGCATTAAGAGGGCACCGACGCTGTCTGGATTAAATTTCAAGGGTACATTATATAAAGAAAGATTTATTTATTTCACTTTGTAAAAAAAATGTTAAAGGGTTTATGTTAATAAATACGCACTTGAAAAGGCAAATGTTTCATCCTGTATATTTTTTACACGTAAGTATTTTTGACTTTTGTTTTTTTTTTAATCACTCGAGATAGGGTTGCCAATGGAAAATGGATAAGGCATATAATATTGGACATGCTGATAAACCTATCACGGTGATTTTCTTTTAGTTATCGACGGGTGAACGTCGCGTGGTCAATTAATCTACATCAAAGAAACGAATTGAAGATTAGTTTAGTCCACGATTTTTATCGGGGCGTACGAGATGTCGCGCCGCGGTAACGACGCATCGTCCTTGCGATCAGCTTTCGCGGTCAGCTCGCCGTCTACATATGAACTGCTTGCGTGTGAGTCGATACGGTGGATCCAGAGTTAACCAGTGAGTGCATATATTTTACTAGCTGACCCGCGCAACTTCGTCTACGTCACGTAACAGAGAGAGAGAGAAAGGTTTAGAGAGAGTGGATCGTAAGTACTGTATCATAGGTGCCGCCCGCCTCGCAACATCATTCTGCATAATAAAAATGCGCGAGCGGTACTTGATCGTTATTTTGTTGCGGAGTTAATTTAAAACTGTGATATCTCCTAAGATATTCATTTAAATCAATTAATCTAAAGGGCAATTTTATTCAAAATTAAATACTTGTGTTGAATAACGTATTTATTTGATAAGAATTAATACATTGTTTATAAAAATACTTTTGGACAGATTTTATGGGATTTCATTGACAGATAGCTGATTTTATAAGGAGTAACTTAGACTACATTAACTTTAAAAAAATAATTCGTATTCCGCCCAAATAAAAATCAATTAATAAAAACGACGATTCGGGGCGGGGCGTTTAAAATACTTACTCTAAGTAAGTAAATCATAATAAATATATCAAATGTAATACATAATTTTGGATCTTAAAGATATCTACAAGAAAGTCTGTGAGGGCATATGTCTATTTTCTAAGGATCACCCACAGTAAGCATTTTTATCTTTAAAATAACCGGGAGCGGAGGTAGCACGATTCGCCCGATAGCATTCTGTAGTTCACGCGGCCGCAGCTAGTTTTCTAATAAAATACACCTTTTATAACTCCATACAATAATAACAGTAGGTATGTACAGCTTTGCGTTACTTCCTCGAGAGAATTTCTATACATTTAAATGGGAACACCAATATTGTCGAGGTAAATGTGTTTGCTCGACACTCGAACGTCGACTGCGAAGTGACCGTTCCGAGTCTTCGCGTGTTTATGTTGGAAATAGTGTAGGGAAATTACAGAAATGCATTATCGAGAAGCGTCCGTACACGGACCATGCCTCGCAAGATTCAGGACATAATATTCGTGCACGATTTTTACAACTGGATGTTCCTTCTACAAAATTCGCTTTGGAAAAATCTTACTTCTTTTGAGAAAAGTTAAATAAACTGTATTTTTTTACCACCCTCAAATTGTAAATCTGTCACGAGGGTCTTCCAGCAGATGCACTTGAGAGGCAATTTTCTCACTAGGCTAGCGTGTGTATCTTGGGTCACATCGTCACTTAATATCAGGTAAGATTGTGACCTTAATAATAAAAATTAAAACGATTTAAAAAATGTTTGCGTATCATCTCCGACGCACAGTTGGAGTTTACCCCTGAAGTACAATTGTCTTTGAATATGCAATCACTCACTCACTCATTCACACACACACTCACTCACTCACTGACTAAGTGGTTAATCATTTATCTAAAAACAAGGTGATGTATGTATGCACATAAATAAAAAGGTACGCAAAGTACATTGCGCAGAAAAACTTAACATATTTTGTTAACACTTAAAAACTTAACGCTTTTATAAATTTCACTCCTCTTAAAAATTCTATACCGGGCTCCATACAAAAAAATAGATTCTCATGGAGTAAACTCTAAAATAAAAATAAGAAACGGGCAATTATCCTTATAAAAAAAAACATTATCTTCATTTAACGAAAAGTTATTAACATTTTTAAACTATGATTTTTATGAGCACTACAGGTTCTTTTGCCATAGACACAAGTGGAACCACGGCCACGGCTAGTTGGTCATTAAATTAATAGGCAATTTATACAATAATACTTATACAAAAAAAAAATGCAACCGATTTTTATACAAATTTATTCGCGAAAAACATAATATCAATTATCAATTGATTGTCAGTAATATTACGGGTAAAAGTAAAATAGGAGTTGAAAATAATAACTGCGTAACAAACACGTGTGAAGCCGCTGGTATACCTCTAGTAAAACATAAAATAATATCTCAGTTCACTTAATAATATAATTTAAACTAGCGATCGTCCTAAGGTTGAAATTCGACCAGCTACTTTTTGATCATATACTATTTTCTGTTTGACATTTGCAGTATTCATATACAATGAGTATTATCTGCATCACTTGCTGTCACTTTTCGTTGAGTGACAATGTCAATATTTTGAGGGGTCTAAGTTCAATGGCTCTGGTCGGGCTAGGACTCAAACTATTTATTTATTTAATTGAATATATTAGTAACTGATATTATAGATACATATTAGCTTTCTGCACTCCTTCTCCATATAAATTTTAACCATGCCAAATCTCACAGTCTTCCGTGCAAGCAATACGCTTGAAAAGGGGTAGAATGCTTTTGCTTCACAATTATAATACAGTGTAAACTCTTTATAACGTTATCCTTTATAACTATAACTCTCTATAACGACAAAAAATGCTCAGTCCCTTGAGTTTCGTTATAAAGAGTTTACACTGTATATACATTAACAAATCATAAACAATTGCAGATATTACAAATATTGTGGGTATGCCAACAGGCAGAGTGCCCAAAGTGCTGTGTTATAATGGTTGCCTGGTAATTTTTATTATCATCATGAAAAACTGGTATTTTATATTTCGTACTAGCTGTGCCTGCGACTCTGTCCGCGTGGTATTTCATATGTGGCGACTGGTACTTTAGTTTATTTTATTTGCGCGAATCTATAATTCTTTATCTAAAATATAAGTAGCCTAAGTTACTCCTTATAACATCAGCTATCCGCCAGTGAAACCCCCATTAAAATCGGTCCAACTATTTCCGAGTTTACCCGGAACAAACATAAAAACTGAGAAAAAATTTTAACTATTGTTTTTTTTTTGTTATAAGTACCGTGTTTTTTTTTAATGCATTTAGTTAAAAGTTGTTATTTTGACATTACAAATAGACACTTTAATTTTATTATTTGTTTATAGATTCTGTTCAAAATTTACGATTTTTTTCAGTTCTCGCCTTATTCTTGTGTGCGGTCATAGATCACACTTGTTGCTATCGCGCCCAGTCAATAATACGAATATTAAGTTATTAGCACGAATTCCATATCACATCGACATGGTTTCCAGACATATTAAATAACAGATATCATAATAATAAAACGTGTTAGTAGGAAAAGCAAGTCTTTGAAACATTAATTCTTAGAAACACCTATCCGGAAGTGCTTCTGAAAACTTGAAGTAGACGAGCACCTTTATGTCTCCGAAATTACAAAGGAAATCCTCAGTGCAGCGAAATACGATCTTACTTTTAAATATCTAAAGCGCTTTAAAGCTAAAATTACAAAGGGTTCTTTACTTTAACGCAGACAGTTCGTTCAGTATTTACCTACGTACAAATTGTTTACAAATGACAGTGTTCTACACTTTTTTCGTATCTTTGTGTTGTTTGAAAAACATTATAAAATGCCAGAGCATGTATGTTTTTATTCATAGACATATATACCTTTATTCACGAGAAATCAAACGTATAATGTAGAGTTTACTGTACCGTGGGAAAGGTATATATATATATATACCCAAAGACCACGCAATAACAATTAATAAACATTACGATCAATTGAATGACATAGCAAGCAGACTCAGCAGCTGGATCTCTTGGTGGTCACTGTTGTTTTTGAATTGTACTGTTCTTAACATCGGACATACTTCTTTCATTTTGTCGTGTTTTAATATTGTAAAAGAGAATAGATTTCAAAATAACTTTTATTAGAAATCTTTGGGTGTATATTAAATGTAAATTTACAAGTTAAGAAATAGGGTTAAAATTAATGCTTCTTTATATCAATGAATGACTAAGATTTTATTTGTTGCATCTGTCGCGAATAAAACTAACAAATCTCGAGTTTATCCCACGATACGAACAAATAACGTTGCGCGTCCGCCAAACGTTTTCTATTTCACCTCACGACCGACTGTTTAAAATGTTTCACTAAATATACCACGAAAGTTGATACTAGATACTGATCTACAGTATGATTATATTAATACGTGAAGCAAAAATTTTGTTCCTCTTTTTAAGCGTATTGTGTGCATGGAAGACTGTGAGATTTGGCATGGTTAAAGTTTATAAGTAGAAGGAGTGCAGAAAGCTAAAATTTATCTATAATATCTGTTACTAATATATTATATAAAATAAATTAATACTGCGAATCCTAACCTGACCAGTGCCATTGAACTTAGACACCCCAAAATATTGACGTTGTCACTCAATGAAATGTGACAGCAAGTGATATAATATTCATTGTTTAGGTTCATACTGCAAACGTCAAACAGAAAATAGTCTATGTTTAAAAAGTCGCTGGTCGAATTTCGAACATCGGGCGACCGCTACATTTATTTAATAGCTTAATTTACCTCTTCTAAGACAATGTTTTTTAAGCCTCGAGGCAAACAGAGGGGTGTTATAATTTTAATGTGTATTATGTTGTATGTGCCATCGTAACTCCTAAATCACTGAACCGATTTTGATTTAGTTATTTTTTGATTGAAAGGTGACATGATTGGGAGTGTTCTTAGCTGTCTCTGTTCAGCCGTTTGAAGGTTTGAGGGCTCTTTACTAGTTGATAAATGGATGTGAGGTCTGATCCAGTGGAAATTTGGTATTCTGTTACTTCAATGATATTAGAACCAAGTGGAAACTTTGACTTGTTACTGTCGGTTCATCTGTAATTTTCAGGCTACCTAACTCCTCACCAACTTCCAACAGAGATATCGTGTTTGGACTTATTGGAAAGGAATATGTTACTTGTTGAAATGAATAGGTTATTTTAATTTTCATTCTATTTATTTTAAATATTTAAACATAAAAATTTTGAATGGGATATTTCTAATAGTGTTTACTGGACCTTTACCTTTACTGGACCCACGTTAAACTATTTGCTAAGTTTTTGTTGTTATATTATCATTTCGAGATGTGTAGCATCGTGTAGATAAACAAATTCGTTTAAAGATTTACTGTTTTTTCAAAAAACTAATTTAATACTACTACTATTTTTAATTTATAATATACACCAAAATGCCCAGTGCCCAAAATTTGATAATAAAAGAGTACAAGTAAAATCCAAAAACAAAGACAATCGCCGAGTCAATCAATTTAATAATATATGATATTAAGAATAATAATTTATTTTTTTAAATTTTGTCTGTCTGTCTGTCTGTTTGTTCCGGGTAATCTCCGAAACAGTTGGACCGATTTTGACAGGACTTTCACTGGTAGAAAGCTAATGATATAAGGAGGACCTTGGGCTACTTTTATTTCAGTAAAATAATTAAGGTTCCGCACAAGTAAAAAAAACTGGTCATGGTGAATCAATTTTGGTGCTTAAATGGCTTATGCTGAGTAAACCATAAAATATATAGCTAATTAATGTACTACATAATTGTAGGCATTAAAAACACCTACAAAAAAGTCTGGAAAAGTATACCTATATCTTCTAAGAAACACCCACAATAAGCGGGGAATAAGGTTCGTATAGGTATCCTGTAGTCCACGTGAGCGAAGCCACGGGCACAGCTAGTTTGTTATGTAGTGTGAAATGTATAGTACGGCTTTTATTAATACCCGCCTGGCTAGCTACCACCCTCAAACTTAGGTGTCTTCCTTAATCCACTTTCACAGCCAGCCCCCTAACTATGCTTATCGTTTTGCCTTCGTCTTCTGTAAAGTCATAATCCAGTCAGATCACCGACACAATATGTTGTTGTACATACTAATTAAAAACGAATATTTGGTTAATAATTTATCCAAAATTACTTAACTACTTCCGCCTGCAACAGATTAACAGCAGTTTTCTTCTTCCTAAAACATAAAAAGGTTAAAATTGTAAGACAATGATAATATAATTAAGAAAAGTAATCAATTGTTAAGTTGAAATTTTTTTGTGACAATTTATTTTTTAATTACATTTTAAAGCAAGAATTGTATCTATTACGCTACGTTTTTTTATTAGGAAAAAATATTAATTATATTTATAATACAAAAGATTCCGTACTAATTCTCCTTTATTACGTTTGTGGCTAATGTAAACAAATTATTGTAATAACATTTATATTTAGCAAAGTGAGAAATAGCAGGTTATTTTAGAATTCGATACATAAGTACCTACTGCGTGGCTTGTTAAAAGTTTACGCCATTTCTATTAATAGTTTTTGTACTACGTGCTTATAGATATTTTAGCAATATGATTCCATTTTATATTTATTTTTAAATACAATTCAATAACATTTTTACTCGATTCCGAAAAAGGAGGGTTAATAGAAAAAAATATTTTTTTTGGTTAAGTGTTTTTGTTGTTGCAGTCGGGGTTTTTTATTTCCTTTTTAATAATAATTTATTATAATCGTTTCGAATGCGTATCACAATATAAAAAACAAATGTTACAACCTTGATGACTCGGTGGTAGTATGTCATCGCATTTATCGACGTGGGTTCGAATCCCTGCGGTGAGTTTAAACTTTGTCTGTAGGAAAACATCGTGATGGAACCAGCGCATGATGGTAGGACATTTTATAATGCCCATCAAATTTTCTAATAATAGTTGAGTAAAAAAACGTCCTAATAGATTCTTGTTGTATGGAAGCTGAACGTCAATTAGACCCGGTTGCATGACCCTGTATGCATTATTTAAAAATAAGATATACATCAAAAGTCTTATAATTATGGTCTAAATCAAAGTAAGTAAATAGTTTTCGTTATTAACAATTGCATGAATCAACTCTTTTGTATATGTGCTTTACTTGCGTGTGGTCACCATAATGACTTGTTTGTTTGTTACTTTATCTGCTCGTGGTATTTTGTTTATTAAGACCCCTTAAAAGTAAATTGCAAAGTAAATTAATACAATTTAAATTGAGTTTAATGTATTTGATTCTGTGACAATTTCGGGTGGTTGTAAAACAAGCAGAGGGACGCACGGGGAAAATGTAGTATATTAGTGGCCTATAAATCCATGTAAGATTCAGCTGTAGATATTTTAAGAAGAAGCAACAGGGTCTATTGAAGTCCAGCTTCCATGAAACAACAATCTACTAACACCGTTTTTTACTTAACTATGCATTATTTAAAAATAAGATATACATCAAACGTCTTATAATTATGGTCTAAATCAAAGTACATAAACAGATTTTGTCAAAAACGAGAAAAACAATTTTCTAAATCCTATTTCCTTTAGCGGCAACTTTTACTCCAATGTGCCACGCTCATATTGAAAATCAGTCAGCAAACACCAATAGGTGTGTTCTGGCAGCAGCACAACTAACGTGTCAAACAAGTATACAGCTCGCCTGATTGTAAGCTGGTACTGTGATTATTTACCCCAAGAGCTCTGGAAACCTTACTCACCACAGGAACGCAATACAAGGTTATTTTGATCGCGGTCTTCTGTAGGGTGGAGGTGTACCACCAGTCGGACTGCCCCAAGTAGAGAGAAATCTCCGGAAATAAATTTTTCTCTGTCCTACTTTGCCCACCTTGCTTGTTTGCTACCTTTGTTGTATAAAAAATATCTAAAAAACAAGGACAAATACAGGTATATTTTTATAACAGGAAGAGAAGATTGCTTTATGAATAAATTAGATTATTTTTCTTGTCTACTTTCCTCATACAATACAATATCTTTATTTGTCTGAATATGGTCAATACAGGTCTTACATTTATAAAAATAGTTACATCATATTCTGTCATTTGTGTTGTAGAAATTATTAAACAAATTTACATTAATTTACAAAATTCCAAAAAAATTATGTCATATTATACTTAATACCTATAAAAATAATCCTCAATCCTGTCCTGCCTATCCTCAATCCATTATCCTGTTTCCTGAATCTATACTAAATATTATAAAGCCGAAGAGATTGTTTGTTTATTTAGTTGAACGCGTTTGTGTCAGGAACTACTGGTTTCAATGGAAACACTTTTTAGTTTTGGATAGCTCATTTATCCAGGAAGTCTATAGGCTATATAACATCACGCTATAACCAATAGGAGCGGAGCATCAATGAAAAATGTTGCAAATACGGGGAAAATGTATTCTTTTTGAGAGCTTCCATTATGTGACGCAGACGAAGTTGCGCTGGTCTGCTAATCTATTATAATAGTCCAAACGACTTTCTAGTCGAATGTTTTTTGGCATTAAAGTTGTTCCCAACTGGTAGATATTTTATCGTTCATAGAATATATACATCGGTTCAGGAGATTGTAAATTATGAATAAATCTATACAATTAATAAAATTGTCTAAATTAAATAAAAAAATAAAAAAGTAAATTGTAAGTGTCTATTTGTAATTTCAAAATAACATCTTTTTATTGCATTAAAGTATATACGATACTTGAACCGAAAAAACAAATTTTTAAAATTTTATCTGTCTGTCTGTCTATCTTGTTTTTCCGGGTAATCTCCGAAACGGTTGGACCGATTTTGCCCGGACTGTTATAAGAAGTGACTGAGGCTACTTTACTTTTACAAAAATAATTATGGCTCCGGGCAAATAAATAAAAAATGGTCATTCGGGCGTTTAAATGGCTTACGCTGAGTAATCCATTAGAGAAATATCAAACGAATGTACTACACAATTGTAGATATTAAAAAGACCTAGAAAAAAGTCAGCGAGAATATTGTATGTCTATCTTCTAAGCAACACCCGCAATAAGCATTTTTATGTTGAAAATTACCGGGAGCGAAGATAGCATGATTCGCGCGCGTATCCGACCAACGGCAGTGTGCAGTCCACGCGAACGCAGCCACGGGCACAGCTAGTAAAATATATATCTTATTATATTAAATTTAATATAGGTATTAGTATTGGAAAACCCCAATAAAAAACGTATCTAAATTATTTTTAGTATTTGTAATATATTTTCATAATTAAATTCTGAACATTCGGCCTTGGAAATGTTTTATTCTAACCACGTTCGGCAATATAAAAAGAACTATTTTTCCAACATTTTTGGTGCGAAATGAAACGTGTCAAATATGTCAGGAAATATTGAATTATTCCTTTTGCGCCATTCCGAATTTTAACGCGATAAATGCCGGTTGAATTTCCTAACGTTCGAATAACATTGATGTGGCATATTGAAGGTGGAAAGTAAAATGGTATTTCAGCATAAGTTTAAAGTGAAGCATATACTCGGGTGATATCTTCATTACATGGGCCAATCAGCTTTTTACCCACACTTTGCTGTCCCTGACATATTATTATTATTATGTACTAATAATTGGTTGAAGCTACAACTAGATAACGTCGGAGCACTATAACAATTCATCTATCAAAACCACGCCGAAAAAGGCGTGATCAAGTCAGTGTCATTCCATCAACACTGTCATGTTTACTAGCAACGTATTTTATTAAATATTTCACAGATAATGCCAGTATGCATAGTGAAACAATGTAAAAACATTACTAAAATAAATAATAAAAATGCTGAAATCATATGCTATATGTAAGTATTATATAATGTTATAGTTTTAGCGTAAAATAATTTGAACCAAAAAATATTAAATGGCGCAGTGTTATCGCGTATATGAAAACCAAATACCCCATAGTTAAGATTTTATTATTATGTCACTAATTATATTTCTAAATAATATAAATTGACAAATATACTTTAACCAACTGCAGAACAAAGGGAAGATCTTTCAGAACTAAACGAGGATCCATAAATCAATGCGTACTTTTGTAATATCGATCAAATCACGTGTATCTCGGGAACTAGGTAGGTACTCAATCGATTTTGATTAAACTGTTTCGGTCGATTAGATATTATTTCGGAGTTTTTTTATTATCACTTTATTATATCTGAATACTAGTTAACGCATGCGACTTCGCTTACGAGGAAAGGATAAGCTTAGTTTTTCAAAAATATTTTTTAAAATTAATATTCCGTTAGTTTACGATTCATCGTATATTTACATACTACATTCATAACGTTTATTTGATTATTGGGTTGTATAAAATATTTTTCCTATTAATAGGGTAACGTTTAGAAATTAGCAACACTATTTTATTCACGCACACAAGCATCACTTCAAGTATTTACTACGCACAACGATGTGACGTTGCCGTATTCTAGAAGCTATTATTTGTAGTTAGCGCGGTATCTAATAAAGTTTTTCTGAACTCATTTTTCACGTAAATTTTTTGTATATATTATTCGATATTTATGTCCATATGCCTTCTTTTCAGCTCGATTTCAATAGAAATATTAGCAGAGAAAATTGCAAAATAAATGTAAGGCAGCCAGCCAGCCTTATCTGAAAAATTTAATATTCTCCAGACATAAATTTTCTGTAACAAAATTATTTAAGGTTGTACTAATACATACCAAACTTAGCTATTTTTATAATTTGTCGTTTATCACATAACCATGGAAGGTGAGTACATTTCGTGGGAAAGTAATAGAATTTTACCCCATTTATCTTATTTTTATTTTTCATGAAGTGTTCGAGTATCCAGATATGCAACAACATATTTTCACTTATTTAAATGTTATTTTTCACCTACTTCTTGAATGAGATGATTTTATAACGTGAACTGTCCATGCCAAGTATTGTTCGGGTAAAAGTTTCAGATTTGCACCACCAGGTGTCAGAGCCTTCGTCGTGCACGTTCCCTATATGAATTTACAATAATACGAGTAAAAATAAAATTATTGGATGAAAATAATTACTGCTACCCGCTGCACCGCTAGTATACGCATATAATTTGTCCGGATAGTTTCTATAATATGTATTAAAAAAACCTTGTCGAATCCTAAAAGGGCCCATAGGTATCCCAATGACATTATTAAAAAAAATATCAAAATTTTATTTATTAGGAAAATAAAAATGTTATTGAGATTTAAAATTAACATATTTAGCTTTAGTTTCCCTAAAATTTAGCAAATTTTTAAAACGTGATAACACCCTTGCCAGCCCCAGTGCCGCGCAGCGGTATGTTTGATCGTTGGCAGTATATATACCCTGCGCCGCACCGCCTGTTTTGCCATGTAAGTTTCCTCATTCCACTAAAAAAATTTTAACCTTTTATTAGGGGTAATTTTTTTTACTTATAATCTGAGATAGATAACATAAACAATATATAATCTCGATACCCAATAACACCTTCACGGATCCGACGGGGTTTTTAATCCATATCGTATATTATTTGTATTAATAACGGAATTCACCATATTTATGCCACTCAATGTATCGTGCATAACATATGAGCTTCTTTCGAGGTAACGAAAAGCCACTTTGAATTAAACCATGTCTAAATACATCAACATGATCGCCGCCACGAACCGCTGCAGAGCGTAAGTAACATGCACACCGCGCTGCCTGCCAACCACGCGCCGTTCACTGCATAGCAAAACGCTAAGTCATTTATCGTGGCACTCTGTCGTAGTTTTACGGTATCCTCCATCTCCACATTAACTAAAAAGTTCATATGTCTTATATTTGTCGTACCATGAAGCTGTGGAATCTTCTCCCGGCCAGTGTGTTCCCGTCCTTTTTAGGACATCAGATCATTTAAGCGTAACGTGAAGAGATATTTATGCAGGCTTGCTTGACAGCTGCGACTGCTACTTGAGGTACTTGAACTACTATTAAAAAATAATATAATTACAGTTTATTGTTAGGGAACAAAATGTACGCTATGTCCCTGGGTCCATATAATAAACAATTTTTTGTTTTAAATTGAATATTTTATTACAGTAATATTTTTAAAAGTTCTTGTATGATGTCTTTACAATTCAAAGCACATCTTTAGTTCATTGTAAGACGTTCCCTGAAGTTTCTCCATTACGAAAGTGATCAGTAGACGCAACTTTGTCGGAGACAAACAATGACTGTCAAAGACGCGATGCTACTTCCAAACAGATCGTTTCCGTTTCAAATTCCAATGCACTCTGTAAAGAGAACCTCTGAGATCACTTCGATACTACTAAATATTCGAACTTAAAATTTGATAAAACTCTACGTCACTAGGAACTGATTTTACAGAACTGAGGGGAAAACTTTTTTAACGATTCGCTAGATGTAGGTATAACATACATATATTGGTGGTATTACGTGAGTATGTTTAAGGACCGGGAGATTCAAATTTTATAAATTCATCCAAGCTGACTCCAGCGACCACTGAAGTCTTGGTCTGTTCCTTCGGCATGGAGCCCTTGAGCTAGCAGCAACTCACGCCATATGGTGATACTGCATTTACCTATCGATATACACACATGATACCGATTTTCACACATCTTACACCACTCGGGTACGTAGTTTCTGTAAGGGAACTTTTATTCCTTTTTATTTTTGGCTAGTTGGACTTAGACCATATTGCCACAATTACTAAATGCACATACTCATGTTTCTTTCTTCCTCCCCGAAAGCAGAAACATGTATATAAAATGTATAGTTAGTTAGATTGAATTTGACCTATAGGGAATTGGTCAGATCGTGACTTATTTGCATGTACGGCAATAGCTCAATCCGAGGTTAAGCTATCTTGGCACCCTTGAGTTTGTTGCCTTTTGCGCTCGCCCTCAAGCCTGGTGAAGCTGTCAAAGCCTTTAATGACTCTAGGGATCTTAAGGCTAAAAGTAAAGTGAACTTTAAATTTTTTTTAGGGCTAAGCAATTATAATATACTAAAAATATCTTCAAAACAATATTTATAATTTAAATGAATACTACCATTTTTATTATGGTATACAGAAATTCTTTTCATGTTTCATATAAGAAATAAATGAGTGTTCAGAGAATCGGCGAATTTAGTCGTTTAAATTTCACATCTTGCATCCTTGAGGAGATGTTGCCAGATGTGGGAACATCCCATTGTAATAATAATAATAATAGCCTCTAAGTGTTTCACTGCTTGGTTAACTGCCTTTTTCCCGAGGAAAGGTTACGAGCTTAATCACCACGCTAAGCCAAGAAGTATTGACGATTACAAACTTTGATTAGGAAATGAAGGGTATTGAATAGACTTTCCACCGGTTAAATTACTTGACAACCTCAACTGATTGATTGTAGTAATATTGTTAATTACCATAGAAAATAACTTTTTTACAAGTAAACTTTTTTTCCATATATACCTACTTAAGTCGACAGTTTTCATTGTGAGATTTGAGAGAGCTGAACTAAAGCTTCCTTTCAACTCTGATGTTAGATTTTATTGAACTTTCAATAAAGGTAAGTACCTACGAAACCTGAATACATGAGAACTCGCAGTACAAAGTTCATTTTGAAAGGCAAAATTATCGTAAGCATTATGGGTAGGATAGTGTAATTAGAGTGGATAACATATCGAATTACTATATGAGAGGAAGTATATAAATGGCATCAGTTATATAAGAGTTGAGAGGCAATAGGTAATAGGCAGGTCATGAGGAGAAAAGAAAGTTATATAAGAAAGTTAACCAGAAGAATATTAAGTATGTCGATGGACAGGTAGCAGGTTGTAGAGGTAAACCAAACAAGGTATGAATGAATTTAATTTTTTTCACTGACCTAGTTCGGGCCAGCGTCTTATTATCCTTCGACTTTTGACAGAGATTTTGTTCATCTTATATTTCTTTGTTTCTATTTTGTTTCTTTATTGTAGTTTGTTGTCTTCTGCGGAGATATTTAGGAATTATATGTGTATATACTGAGATAACAGCTGATAGAGGAAAACATATCCCACTTAGGTAGGATAAGGGTAAGAAGAAGAAGAAAATTATGAATAGAATAATTTTTCTTCTCCGTATTCCGTAAATTGTAAATACTTTAGTGGTAGCATGTAATGACACTGTGTCGGTGGACGTGACTTCGAATTCCTACAATGAGCCTGAGCTGTTAAGTAAACATTGTGGCCCGAGATGGTGGTCACGCTAAGCCTAGTGGGAGAACTGACTCTCAAGGGCAACTTTCGGATCACACCTATTAGTGCTTGGCGAAAGATTTTCGACTTGAGTGTAGTAGGTAGCCCGGCGGGCATTAGAAATAGCCCTACCATCATGCTATGGTTTCATCATGATTTTTTTTTCATCGAAATCTCAGGCTCATCGCAGGGATTCGTTATATTTGCTTCAGAACGGGTAGTAGTTACTTTAAAATAATAACTAAGCCTCACAAAGTCCGGTTAGTGCCGGATTTGTTCCATATAAAACAGGTTTCTAGTCGACAAACACTCGAGGCTCCACGGGTTCGCCGGATACAATTCCACTGCCATTTCGTTCGGATTATACCCCGATATTACGATCTAAATTCCAGCGAGTTACATAATTTAATTCCTTTGGTGTTCTGTTGGAAACCTTTTTCGTTAATAAAAGCATAATGAAAGTGAAAATTTCTTATTTAATCTGGTTCTGAAATAAGAATTTGGAGCAGTTATGACTTAGTGTTTGCAATAACGCGTCAAGTTTGTTTTAGGGGAAGGAAAACATCGTGATGATACCATAGCATGGTGCATTTTCTAATGCCAAAATGGCTAGCTACGAAGCCTCAAATTGAAAATCAGTCTTCAAGATTCTATAGGTTTGTTCCAGTAGGTGCACTTGAGAGTCAGTTACCCCACTAGGCTTAGCGTATCATCATCACATAAAATCAAGTAAAGTTATGGTCAGACACTAAAACCTATTAAGTTTTTTTTTTTAAATCTAGAGCTCATCTAGCTATTAACTGTTTAAAATCTGTTGGCAAGCAGCGATAGATATATACCGGTCAGTCGCTGTTTAAAGTCTAAGCCTATAAAATCATTTAACATCGAAACAGATTGTGTTCAAACGTGAGCTTATGAAGAGCCGTTTGAAAAAAGTGGACGCGTGTGTGTTAAAAGATAAGGTTCTTTAGAAAGTCACAAGTTATGTGGCGCATAACATCGAATGCTACTATCTTCACCACGATAAAACAGGAGGTTTACCAGGTAACTTAATAGTGTAAATTTTTTAAATAATTTATATAAGAATATTTTTTACAAAAAAGAAAAACGACTTCTATTTTTTTAAGGAGTTTCGTTGTAAATCTTCAAAGTCGAAGCTCCGATGACAATGAAATTAAAATGGGAGCAGCCTTTGCAACGAAAAAAGAATCATCTATATCGAATCATAAACAAATAAGTTAATGCTGAACATTCATAAAAAATATATACAATCGAATATCTTAGAACCTCCTCCTTTTTTTAAGTCGGTTAGAAAATAAAAATAATTTGTTTAATGTAAAATGTAAACTGAAAAAGAGAACGCGACCAATTTTATCAAAATAAAAATACTAAGCCTTAAATGAATTGCGCAAAGCTTGTCCTCGGAGGGTTTTAAGCAATATTTTTTTCTCCTTACTTTTACGTCCATCATGTATGAAACTATGCTATGCGATGATATAAAAAAATATTCTGGTTGGTAGAACACGACAATTGTGTATAAACCGCACGCCAAGTATAATAAATATCATAGTAACACCTTTAAGCATGTTGCATTTGGGGATCATAGTATATTTATCCAGCTGCCAAGAGGCAACCACCCTGATATGACAGTGACCACTCGATGGATTGTTGATTTTTCCGTGATCGCCGTTGGTTTTCGATTGAACTGTGCTTACCATTAAGTATAACCCTCGAAGAAGCTCTAAAAAATTAGGTGATGCGCGATGCGGGACAAATATGAAAAATGAAACTCAGTGTGTTAATAGCGACTCGTGGCTTATGAGTCTTATTCTCAACGATAGCTGTTGTTCAAATATTTGAAACACTCGCGGCGAAGGCCTTCCAATCTAAATTCACTGCGGGTTATATTTTCAGCGGCGGTTGTGTAAAGTTCAACGTATATCACTTGTTTAGGGGCACGGCGTTGTCCGCGTAGCGATGCGCTCACGTTCCGAAACGGTCTGTATTGCGAGTGGGGAGTAAGAAAGGGGAGTGATTATGTGGTGGTACGTTTTGCAGGAAACATTTATAACCTCATAATTAACACGAGCCAACAACCACCATTTTACCATGGTGCTATAAAAAAATTGGGATACGCATGACAGAAGCCATAAAAACATACGCAATGTAAATTAAATTCTGAGTCAATATTAACGATTATTAATTATTCAAGAACACTTCTGGTTCTGTTTTCATATTTCACTCGTCTATGTTGCTTTATTTCACGTATGCGTGTATTTGTTTTTTTCTATTACGTATATCTATCTCTCTCCGCATAGTCCTTTCTCTTTCTTTCTCTAGTTAAGTACCTATTTTTCTTTTTTTGCGACAAAACGCTGCAATGAAACCGTTGGATACCAAACGTTGCGCAAAACTTTGACCTTCGAGTTTTCTCTCATCAATCAATGAATTTCGAGTTTTCTATTTTATCGCATAATTCTTGTAGGACATAATCTTTAAAGAACGGCTGACGTCAGCACCTTCACTTGCTTCCCATACAAATCGGTTCAAATTCACTGTAACGATTAACATCTTTCCGGTTTCCACTTTATTTGGACGTGATTTAGCTTTCTGAGTACTAGTTTAGACTAAACCCTGTCTTGAAGCTTATTACAAAGTTCAAACAAAGGCATTCGATTTTCATTTCAGACATCTACATAAATACAATATTCATTATATGCAAAAATTTTTTTTGTTACAGTTTCATCTCATTTTTTGGTTTAAAATGAAAAACACGCGGAGCCTAGTGGAAGAACCGGTTTTTAAGTGCTGCTCCCGGAACACGCCATAGATGTTGGTCAACGGAGTTTTAAATTGAGTGTATTAGAATATACATTACCACCATGATATGGTTTCATCACGATGTTTTCCTTCACCAAAAGCTCAGGTTCATTGCTGGGAATCGAACTCACGTCGATCTATACAGTGTCCGTACACGCTACCACTAGAGCCATCATTGCTTCAAAAATCTACCTGTTTAAAAGTCATATTATAACTTACATCAGTGCCCATTCAACTATGGAATGCTTTGTCGCTTTATTTGCAAACCAACTGTAACCATTAATAGCATCGAATCACAGCTCAATCAATATCTCTTTAATAAACATTCGTTTATCTACAAGACCACTAGAAATATATATATATATATATATATATATAGTGTCATTATACTTGCCTATATACAAATACAATTTTTTTTATTGTTTTAAGTAACAAAGGTGGTCCCGTCATCTATTATAACTAAGTTGTCAAATCACTCAAGTTAGAAATTTAAAAACTTATTGTAAAAATTCTCATTGGTAAATAAATATAAATAAAAACGTTTTCGTCTATTTTACCCCTCTTTTATTAAAAAAAGACAAAAAAAAATGTTGATACGTTGATTGAGTTTCCTTCTGGCTCTTCTCTATGGCCATAATATTTTTAGAAGCGATGGTAGTGTTTTAACATTCTTTTGGACTTCTTCGGGCTTACTAAATACAATACAATCGAACATTACAAAACACAATGCAAAATTATAAAATTTGTCTGATTGTATAGTAGTAAATAAAGTTTTTTTTGAATATGTATATAGTTTCATTTTTAAATATAAAATTATGATTAATTGTAGAATAATAGTGGATTCGTATAGTTAGGTATAAAAATCTTATGTGACCCATAATATACAGTCATTATATTCACCACAACTGAAGAGTTTTAGCAAGCAACTTTCATATTGTAGAATTTTTGGTACAATTTGCGCGCGCATCGTAAAACTAACTCTTTACATTTTTACATAAGTATAACTTTAAAAAAAAAATCGTCTTTATCTCCCCTGTATAATCATTATAATATCACTGTTGTTTTGGTGTTCCTACTTAAAGACCTTGGCCCATTAGCTTCAGAATCACCCGAACATAAAACTAAACTACGGGAGTTTGAAAGCAAATCGTGTGAGCTACGTTAGCGATCAGGGTATTGCATCTAGTTTCTATAAAGCAACTTACGCACACAAATGATCGAACTTATTTACAATGAAATGGATGTAAAAAGTTTTATTTCACAAAATGGAATGCAATTGGAGTATAACAAAAAAGAAAATAAAAATCCAATTATTTTAAGAAATTCCCTAGTGTATGAACTTTAACTTCGAAGGAAGTTAATGGTCCAATTCCGATGAAATTAAAATGACACCACTCTTGAGAAACCTCTTTCCAGCGATAATAGAATCATCTAAATCGGTTCATAAGCAAAGAAGTTATGTATGCCTGTACATCCATTAAAAAAAAAAAACATTCGAATTGACAATCTTTTCCTTTCTTGAAGTCGGCTTATAAAACTAATACATTTCAATTGTATCCAAGACAAACAATTAACTGTATGCTTCACCTAAAACTAAAGCCATATCAAAGTGAATAAAATCTATTATTGTTGGTGTATTTCAATTGACGTAATTGAATTAAGTTCAGCAGACACCAATTTTTTTAAAAAATTTCTCTGTCTTCTTGTTTGTTTCAGGTAAACATCGAAACGGTTTGACCGATTTGGACGAGAGTTTAACTGGCAGATAGCTAATGTTATAAGGAGTAACTTAGGCGACTTTTATTTTAGAAAAATAATTAGGGATCCGCGCAAAAAAAAAAGAAAACTGATAATGGTGACTCAATTCGGGCACTTAAATGGTTTACGCTGAGTAAACCATAACAGATACACCAAATTAATGTTCTACATAATTCTACTTCTTAAAAAGACCTAGAAAAAAAGTCAGCAAGAGTATATGTCTATTTTCCACAATAAGATTTTTTTCTTTAAAATAACCGGTAGCAGATTTAGTAAACCTCGCGTGTGTTCCCAATCGACTGCGTTCTGTAGTCCACGCGAGTACAGCTGCGGGCACAGCTAGTTTAACATATATTCATGTGAGAAGTAAAAAAAAATTGTTTCTTTTTGGGCTAACCTAGTATAAAGCCACCGATTTAGTATAAGCATTAGAGACACAAAGGAATAGGTACAAGCGTAGGTAAATACCAGTGGAACGCGATGCGGAACACATTTCCTGAACATAGGAACAGGTGATGCGATTTGAATACTGAAGACTGTTTGCAGCTAACACGTATTTACTCTGTACGTGTTACACAACTCTAGCTTTAACAATTCTTAGCGATTCACTCAATTCAATATCTATTCGCAATTTTAACTGACTTCAAAAAAGGAGGAGCTTCTCAATTTAGAATGTTTTTTTTTTTTTATAAAAGGAAAGAGGTAACCTTAAGGGTAGTCTTATTTTAGTTTCATTGGTATTGAACTTATGACTTCGAAAATACACCAGTAAAGTCCTCTAACTAAATGAAGTGGGTTTACTTTTTTGTAAAAAATTGTTCCATAATCATTCGTTGTGGCTCAGTCTAATATTAATTATTACAGATGTAAGTAAAAGTATTCTAGTAAACATAGATTCTTCTACTCCTTCTTGTTTTGGCACCGCAAAAAGCATTTGCCAATGTCAATGTTTTTAAGCCTTCGTCAAAATTTCCAATTCATAAAGTAGGGTTTTCTAACAAGATGGTGGCTTCCATGTTAGAAGTATCTAAAGAGTTCTTGTATTTACGATCCACTCCACTTAACTATATCAAGTAAAATTCCACCAATGTTACATAATATAGGGTCAAAAAACCTAAGTTAATGATTGAAAAATAAAAACCACAACATGTCACTTCAAGATCCCGCAAAAAACACCGAGTAAATCTAAATCGTTCAATTTAATAACCTTTGTTTCAGAACAAACCTCTACGATTTCAATATGCACCGGAGCATGTTTCCGAACGTAACATTTACGGCGTGAAGTTGCTCCCGTATATGCTTCACTCGACTGAAATGCATTGAACGCGCACACCCGTTAATTCTTAGTCCAAGTTGAAAATAAAATATTTCTCGTTATAATGTTTGCTTTTTTATACGTCCACTAAATCGGTAGTACGCTATCGCAAACTCCTCTAAAACGTACTGTATTTCATATTATAAAAACAATTGACATATTTTAAAACAAAATAATGAGAATATTAATTACAAGGCAATTTTCAACAAAAAAGAAATTCAACTTCAATAATTTAGAAGAGTTTCCTCGTATATATATGAAGTTGAAGTTTAAATGCCAATGAAATTAAAATGAGACCACCCTTGAGGTATCTTCTATCCAACAGAAAAAAGTATCATCCAAATCGGTTCATAAACAAAGAAGTTATGGCTGAAAACCCATAAAATATATACATTCGAAATGCTTGGAATTTCCCGTTTTAGTGGAAACGCAATGTTGTGTGCAACAATTTCAAGTGAAATCCATAGAGTACCTTTCGAGTTTTGCGGACACAAACATGAAGCTGTTTTTTTCTATATGCATAGATAAGTTTTAACGTTTGGTCACCATCTCAAGTGATGTTAAGTGACGATGTAACCCAGGATGGTAACACGCTAAGCCTATTAAAAACTTTGTTCTGAAGTGCAGCTGCCGGAATACACTTAGAGGAGCTTGGCGACAGATTTTCAACTTGAGGGTGCTATATAGCTAGCTAGAGGGCATTTTTCTTTAACTAACAGTTAAGCATTGTATACACGTGATATATATGTCATTCATCGATTGATAGACTGACTCATGGATTGTCAATAATGCCGACGGGTCGAGAATAATTACTACAATAAACGCACGCAGAGCCGCGGACACTGGTAGATTTTATAATAAAATTAGCATTTTCGGTCAAACCGCCATCCACTGAAGACCTACTGAATTATACGACTTAAAAACTTATTACGTACCTTTACTCTTAAAAATAATCTTTCAAGTCATTTAAAAATATTGAGTATGAGCGTGAGAAAGTTTTGGATGAGAAATCTTTAAAAAAAATTATACTTTTGTTAAAAAAAAAATTTACGTACCTCTTATCGAGACCAAAACTATTCTATCTCTCATGCTAGAATCAAACATACACAATGATAAAATTTAATTAAAATCGGTTAGTTGGTTTCGGGGATTAGCATAAACAAACATCGTAATACGAGGTTTTTATATCAATTTTATATGATTTTTTTAATTTTAGAATAATAACTAAATAACAGTTTTGTAGTAATTTGCCACTAGAAAAATCCAATATAGCCCAACTTTGACCCACATATCGCATGCTTTCTTTCTGAAATATTTTAGAGTTGCTTTTTTTCTTTATTGCTCTTTGGTGACAAATTCAATTTAGTTTAAAAGTTTTTAATATAGGTATTTCCTTTTATTTAATTCTTTTCGATTATTATACATTTTGTAAAGTTTGATCGTGCCCAGTTGTGTGATCCTTAAACAACAAATAAATTATTTTAACTCGGTGTATAATCTTTTATACATTTTTATATTGATATATTAATAACGTGTCAGTGGGACCTATAGAAATAGGAAATAACTTTTATTAAGTTGCCAAATAACTGTCTAGAAATACATACTTGGGAAAAGGAATTTTATTGAAAATATTTCTCAAAGATTTGCTCAGAGTCTAATACTTCATGTAACAGGACTACTCAATTACTAGCGTTTAAGAATTCATAAAAATACTTTTAAACACTACTCTCACTTTTCTCTCTTTAACAATCGATTGCTATCCATAATTATACTATCAAAATGAATCATGATTACAAAGTATATTTTGAATATGTACACACAGTTATTCAAATTATTAAAAAGTCAAAAATATAATATACGAATATTACAAGAGACAGAATGCGAGGTGTGAGTGAAAGGCATGTACGGTTGTCTCTTATTTATGGCGAATAAGGTATTTGTACGTAGATAAAATATTGTATTAAAGTTACGAAAAGTGATAAGAAGGTCAGTATAAACACAGAACAAGTAGTTATAATTTTATTAAATCAAATATATCTTGGGTACAGCCATTATTTCTTAGACAGTTAGTAGATGCACTACCGATAACGCCTAAACCAATTAATTAGTTAATATTACCAATATTTACCAATTCTTATGAATATATAAATAATAATAATAATAAAAAACGTTTTAAAACTTCTTAAGGAATTAGTTAGTTCCAAGGTTAAATTTTTTCTATGCTGGAGTAGGTACGAAAATAAAATTTACTTACATCACAACCTAGTTATATAGATTTAAAATAAATAAACGAACTAACCTTGCCTTGTTAATCTAGTGGTCGTAAGTGCGACTGCTTGATCGAGGTCCTGGGTTTGATTCCCAGGTCGAGCAAAATTTTATTGAGTTTTTCTCTATGAAATTCTCAGTAGCAGCTCAGAGTTTGGCTTTGTGCCCGATTAATGTCAATAGGCTCGCCCCCTATTATATGGGACCTAAAAACATACTCGGCGAACTGTGTGTGTACATTAGTACACTACTGCCTAACCCTTCGGGAACACAGGTGTAATGGTATGTATGTATAAATACAAAAAAATAATGGTTATTTTAAAATATTTGGACACTAAATCACGGGTTCTGACTTGGTACCCATAGAATGCTGCATGCACACTAGATTAAAGTCAACTCTGAATAAATTAATTCGCTAACGTAATTTTAACATACTAAGAAAACCGCAGTGATCTATATGAAGTAATAACGCTATACAAAACTCGGGATATAAAGTCGCTGAAAATCTCTGAGACCGCTCAAAAGTCTTATTATTTTCCTTTCTAATCTTATAAACTAATTTCAGATTGTAATAGAAATAGCAATGAAATGAAATTTATTTCTTTGGTTAATTATTTCAATTAAAAACAAATTATCCAAACTTATTCAGGTCAATGTTAAACTAGTTTTAAATACATTGGATGTATGAAATAATTTTTTTATGTATACTAATATTATATAAAGCTGAAGAGATTCTTTGCTTGTTTGATCACGATAATCTTTAGAATTACCTAGCAGATTTAAAAAAAATCTTCCTTTAATTTAAAGCCTATTTATTGAGGAAGATTATATATAGGCTATATAACTTTATGCTAAAATCCTAAGAAGCGGAGCAGTAACCATTAATGTTAAACAATCTGGCAAGCTGGCAAAGAGGCAAATTCAGAGATACGATAGGCATTGACGGTGGCCCGGAGCCGGTGAAGAGTTACTCCAATAATAACGCGAATATAACCATGGAGCACTACAGGTTAGAGATAAATTTAATTTTTTTTTCGCTGCATTAGAGGTTTCATGGCAAGATGATTTTGATATTTTAAATAGACAAAAGAGATTATCGAGGCTTCAAAGAGGGAAGGAAATTTCTTTGGATATTTCTCTCTACTTGAGTCAGTCCGACTAGTGGAATACCTCCATCCTACAGGAGATTACAGCCAAATAACCTTGAGTTGTGTTCCTGCGGTCACCAGAGCTTCTTGGAGTAGGCAGTTGAAGGTCGGCAACACTCTAATGATACTTATGATATTATAAGCGTCCTTAGGCTTTGGTAGCCGCTTACCATTAGGCGGGTCGTATACTTGTTTGCCACCTCTGTTGTGATATAAAAAAAACCATACTTACTTTCACGCCTGCAAACAACATAGTTAACTTTCAAATATCGATCCAAAGTTCCAGTTGCGTAGTTTATACAATATACCAAATACTGGAACATTATGTAAATGAATTATCGGTTATATTAATAGTCCCCTGGGTCGCTATTTAATACGCTTTCGGGTCCAAAATTCAACCGAATCACAATACCAATTTGATTAAACAATCTCATATATAAACTTGATGTTCTTTGTTCACGGTTCAAACCTATAACTGCTTTAATAATAATTAAAAGTAAATCATATTTCATCAGTTACTACAAGGCTTAAGAAACGAGAACAAAAACACACAAATGAGTTTTATATAAAATTTACAAATTTTAACAAAAAAGACAACCCCAACTTCAATAATTTTAAAAAGTACCCTGTTGTATCTTTGAAGTCGATGCCAATGAAATTAAAATGATGGTATTGAGGGATCCCCTTTCCAATAAAAAAATTATCATACGAATTGGTTCATAAACAAAGAAGTTATAGCTGATCATCCATTAAAAAAGCATTCGAATTGAGAATACCTGCTTCTTGTTTAAAGTCTGTTAAAATTCAAAACCAGTAAAGTAGATTTGACCAATAATTTGCCAGTTTAAAAAACTAATCACAATCATAAAGTATTTATGGTATATATTTTACTGTTAGCTTCATCGTATGGAGCTTTGTCCAAAGCTAATAGTCAAATATGTACCGTTAAATATATTTATAGAGAAATAAGAAAATTATGAAAATAAAAAATATTTCTAAATTATCGTTCAAACCTACTTTCTACGACTTACTTGTTTTCTTTTCGTTAAGAAGTTGTAAAAATACAAAGAATTCGACGAAACACAAGACAATTCGACAAGACAAAACAACTTCTATGTTTTTGAAGAGTTCCCTTGTGTATCTTCGAAGTTCTAAGTCCTATGCCAATCAATTTAAAGGGTAGTCAAGTCCACCTTTGAGGGATCCCTTGTCCATCAAAAAAAGAACAATCCAAATCGGTTCATAAACATAGAATTTATGGCATAACATCCATAAAAAAAAACATATGCTTTCGAATAGAGTAACCTCCCGTCTTTTGTTGAAGTTGGTAAAAAAATCAAAATCACAAGCAAATAGCAAGTATTGGCAGTTGTTCCGTCCATTCTGTGTTCTACATTGCATATGGCTACTTAGCCTATAAATTAATAAATTGATACGCGTACATTTTAGATTGAAAATTATAAATGTCAGACCAGACGCTAACCTATCGCGTTACAAAAACAAGTGTACCATTATCTATACAAATATTATAAAGAGGAACGAAATTATTTTTTGTTTGTAATGGATAAACTCAAAAACTAAAGGACCGATTTTAAAAATTCTTTCACCAATATAAGCCTACAGTATCGGCGAGTAACATAGGCTATATTATAATTTGAAGAATTAATTTATTCCTCATAATAATGTCGATAGTTTTACACAAAGTATAAAAAATTGTATACACGGGTTGTTGGGGATGTTTGTCATATAAAATTAACATGGATGAAACCGTGGGGCATAGCTATCAGTGAGTAAACCAATCAAACGAGCTTAATATATCACGTTACTACAGTGTTGAGCCTTGAGGAACGCTCTTGTTTTTATATTGTCCTTTTGGAATATGCGGGTTTTTGAGCTGCTCTCTCGAACATATAAAAAAGAAAATTAACCGAGTTACCACGTCATAAGCCTTGGGACCGGCGGATACAGACCGTGGGATCGCTGACCATGCAGATTGCGATCGTGGGAAACGACGGCGTGACTCCAACTTGATTATTACTTTAATTAATTTTAAGTTAGTCTTGTTTAAGAACCATAAGTGTAAACACCTATTATAATTCTTTTAAAATAAATCTTTTTTTAATTTAAACTCGTACCGCCTATCATAACTGGCGCAGTCGGTAGGATCGCGGCACTTTTCGTCGTATAAAATTTTCGGCAAAGTGAACGGTTTCTTGGGACCGGCGGATACAGACCGTGGGATCGCTGACCATGCAGATTGCGATCGTGGGAAACGACGGCGTGACTCCAACTTGATTATTACTTTAATTAATTTTAAGTTAGTCTTGTTTAAGAACCATAAGTGTAAACACCTATTATAATTCTTTTAAAATAAATCTTTTTTTAATTTAAACTCGTACCGCCTATCATAACTACCGACAGAATTTTTTTTAATGTTTTTTATACTTTTATATGTGTAGGATTAATGAACATGTTGAATTTAACTAAACAAAAAGTTATAACTAACTTAATAGATATAATACTACTACTAATATAAGATGTCAAGACACGCATTAATTTTATAATTTTTCAATCAGTTAGTAGATAACTAGCCTTACGCTATCCGTTTAGTGTTGCCAGTTAAGTGAGTATAAACTATGCTACAGGCATTAAAAAATGTAATAACTAAAGTAATCGTGAGCGATCTCTTTAAGATGACTTGTTAACTAAAAAAAATATTTTAATAACAATACAGTGCCTTTAAAAAACTCTCTCACTTAGTGGCCGCGTGGTGGTCGTATCTAACTCAGATTTGCATAATAAGAAACTTGTATTCATGTAGTAGAGATAACAAACATCCCCCCTACTGTTTCCGGATGTGATTCATTTGTATGCGCTCCCAGTTTATTAGGACACGTTGATTTCCATATCTTTGTTTTCGAATTAAACGTCTTTGTTGTCTATCGTGTCCTATTTGAACTAAGATCATATTTTAGAGTACCTATCGACGAAGTTATTTTTTGTCGCTATTGTTTGAAGATGTTTTCCGTTAGGTTCCTTGATGGCGTATTTGAAATGTTGTTCTATATCTTCCTAACTTGATAACTAGTTTACTTTATCGAAGACCATTACTGCCATTATCGAGTGAATATAGAGTGTCCTGTCATACAATGATTTCAGTATTCTAATCATTGTTAGAACTTTCTAGGGAGTTTTTGTGACGTCTCAGAATTCATGTCCATGTTTATATTTCCAATCCGCTTCAGTTATGAGTAATAACCATGCTTTATTATACAAAACATCACCTGTATTATACAATCTAGGGTCAAACAACAAAAAATTGTATAAAAAATAAAATCCACTACATGACAGTTCGAAACCCCGTCAAAATCTCGTCTTGAATATTATTGGAGTAAACAAATAATAAAAGGCTAATCCGTGAAAATTAGCTGGTATAATATTTGTGATCATTTGAAACAACCCGATGTCCATACATTCGGATAACACCCAGTATCAAACCCTATTTAATATAACAGTGTGCCCTGAATTCACAAACATACAATACAAATATTTATGTTTAAAATTGAATACGGTTAAGGATTTGCCCGAACATATTATTATACTTAGATATGTACGCTAATTAGTTTGAATTTAGTTTAAGACCAAAGATGTTATAAATTATGTAATATCATTTTTTGAAACATGTTCATTTTCATTTTATTTAATGGTTATGTACGTGTGTTTATACACAATTCTGCCAAACGTCACGTGAATAAAATATTTGAGTTTACTCCTTAAAAAATAGATTTTCATATAATAACCCCGGGATGAAAATTTTATGAGAAGCGAAATTAATACAAGCGTTAACTCAAAAACGTTGTTTTTTTCTGTCAAAAGGTAATTACTACTAAGTAAGTATATTAGTAGAGTTATGCGCCATCTAGTAACTAATGCAAGAATTATTTTATTGTTCTGATAAATAGGTACTTCAAGTAACGTATAATTTTGTTCATTATTATTAAATATTTCTTCCATGACAACCGTTCAATTAAAGAGTAAACTCCATTTGCGCACCTTAGCTGACATGCACCATTCTTTTAAAATTATTATTGTAATCTTCAAAAATAGCTCTGAAAAGATGGCGGCTTCCTTGTTCAATAATTATGATGGGAAGTGGTTTAGACTAGCGGAATATCGATTCGGTGTCGAACCAATTAATTTTTCGGAATTCGCGTATATTTACTGATTAAATTTGGTAACACTGTCAACTAACGGTGAATAAAAACTTCGTAAGGGAGCCTGATCGATTAAGTTAAGGTCTTTTTTTTTTTTTCTGTGTGACTATACTGTTAGCCTTATTGGCCCTGGGGCCTCTGACGGCTTTTACAGCTTCACCGGAGTTGCTTAAGGTATTGTAGCACCACTGTATCCAATGTAACCGTATGTAGTTGGCGTGGTAACTGAGCTTATACCTTTCTTCGGAAAGTTGCATCTTTGCCAGCAATGAAACACTTACAAGCTGTAATTTTTTAAAATTATTTATGCTAAATGGGTGTAAGTGTAACGAATCCTTCAAAACGCTAAACACAGACATGAAAAATGTGCGTCTAAATATAATTTTGTGTGCTGCGAATAAATTTTGCTTACTTCGCTAGTAATACATGTAAGTACTTATATCTACATATTAGTACGTGAACCAAACGCTTTCGGTACCTTTTTAAGAGCATTACGGTCATGGTTAAAGTTTATATGGAGAAGGAGTGCAGAAAGCTAAAATTTATCTATAATATCTGTTACTAACATATTAAATTAAATAAATTAATACTGCGAATCCTAACCTGACCAGTGCCATTGAACTTAGACACTCCAAAATATTGACATTGTCAATCAACGAAAAGTAACAGCAAGTGATGTAGATAATACTCATTATTTAGTTTTATGAATACTGCAAATGTAAAACAGAAAATAGTCTATGAACAAAAAGTCGCTGGTCGAATTTCGACCTTAGGGCGATCGCTAGTAAATTATTAAACCACAGAAAAATAATATTGACGTATTACAAAATTAAAAATAATATAAATGCTATTTCTTTAGATTATTGTTTGATCTCTATATTGGAACGCAGTGAAGACTAATCAGTAATTTAAATATTCCATTGTTCTAATGGTATTTATTAAAAACAAGATTTTTTTTAGCATTAGTTTCATTTAACACCAGGCCATATAATTGAATCATATTCGTTCCGATCCAATTCTGTAATCCATATATTTTCAACATGTAAATAACTCACTGCTCTTTCACTTCAACCAAAAATTATAGATAAATAAATAAAAAATAATGCTATAATCTGGTTTCATCATAATACATTCGTTTTACAGGCTTTCAATATACAACCCCATTTGGCTGAGCTCTGAATTAACAATGGATTTATTTAATCATCTAAAAATGTAGAACCTTTTTTAAGATGTTAAACTTCAGTGCGCCATTCAGAGATAGTTGCGTTAGGATCGACCCCCTATAATAATTAATCATACTTATATGAAAAATTCCAACAATGAATAGAAGTTAGCTTTATAAGGCGTAGGTGTTTTGCATTTTTTTTTTTTTTTTTTTTTTTTTTTTTTAGAACTGACTACACTGTTAGCCTTAGGGGCCCTAAAGCCGCTGCGGCTTTTACAGCTTCACCGGACTTGGGGGCGAGCGCAGAGGGCACTCAGCCGCGAAAGTTTTGTGGACGACTCGCACGAGGGTGCCAAAGTGGCCGGACCTCGGCTCGGGCGGTCGTCGCGTTCGCAAATAGGTCGCGATCTATTCGAATCCCTACACCTACGATTCGAGCTAACTAAATATACACATAGGCACGTTCCCTTCCTCCTGGGAGGAAGGAAGGAACCGTGCGTATGTGTATTCAATAATCGGAATGTTTCTACACTAACTAGCGCTAACTAACTAGCGTAAAAAAAGAAAAAAAAAGGTCCCTCACAGAACCTATGTACCTGTGTGGTGTGCACGTGTGTATGTTCATACGTGTGTAGTGTTGTATGTAGGTAGCTAAGTGATGCACGTACAGTGTCACTTGTATCGCGCGGGCGGTTGCCTGACCCAAGGGTTTCACACCGAGGAACGGACCTAGGCTTGGGTTACCGCTAGAGAGGGTGGACGTGACGGGTGTGCTGGAGCGAAATTGACCGCCCGCCCTCTGCGGAGAGAACGGTGGTTACGCGGGCGTGGGCGCTGGCACGCTCTGTTTGGAGAGACGGATGTGTAATATTTATTCGAATTTTCGATGTGATCGTCGGGATCAATAAAAATATTGCGCGGCCGGCGTTTGCACCGGATGTCCGTGGGTGCCGGAACATAAGTGGCGGCTGTTTTTATTAACGGATTCGCGTGGTTCGACGCGGTGTCGAAATACGAACGGGAGAGCTGTTTAACGTAGGCATGTATCGAAGGAAGCTCCATATCTCTATGGAGATCTACGCTTCGAACATACCACGGGGCCCCGGTGAGACGATAGAGGAACCTATTCTGTATCGATTGTAACCGTTTGAAACTCGACTCGGACATATGTGCGAACACGGCGCAACTGTATGTCAAAATTGGTCGAATACACGTCTTGTAGAGCGTGAGCTTATGTCGCGTGGACATTTTACTCACCGAACACAACAGAGGATGCAACCGGCCCAGGACCCACGCGGCCCTGTTCCTAACCTTACGGATGTGGGGTCTAAAAGAGAGCCTACTATCTAGGGTTACCCCTAGATATTTGGTCTCTCTTACATACGGAATCGGATTATCGTAGAGCTTAACAGGTTTAAGCTTCCACGGTATCTGTGACGAATCCGCATCGAAGAGCATCGCGGCGCTCTTCGAGGGATTAACGGCTATACGCCACTCGTTAAACCACTTCCCGAGAGTGGTCACGGAGCGTTGGACTTTGTGTCTGAGGTGGGATCTATTCCTATCTGAGGCATATAAGACTGTATCGTCAGCGTATAGCCCTACCTCGACCTCCGGGAGTCGAGGTAGGTCACTGACGTACAGGTTAAATAGGCTAGGAGCCAGGATCGAACCTTGGGGAACGCCTGAGCGTATTGGACGGGGCGTGGACAATTCACCTTCCACTCTATAGCGAAAGGTGCGATCTGTTAGATAGTCGCGAATTATTTTAATTAGCCTATCGGGGACTTCAAAGTGATACAACTTGTAGATCAATCCCTCGTGCCAGACCTTATCGAAGGCCTTGGCAACGTCGAAAAAGACCGCAAGTGTACGGCGGGGTTTATATAATTCAGCAAAATTAAATGCAACGTGCTCCGTGAGGCGGTGCACTTGATGAGTGCAAGAATATCTAGCACGGAAACCGAATTGCTCAGGCGGATAGAGGTCTTTCTCCTCTATTACTGACTTGAGACGGTTCAGAAGGATCCGCTCGTACATTTTCCCTAAAGTATTTAGGAGACTGATCGGGCGATAGCTGTCGGGAAGCGACGCGCTCTTGCCGGGCTTACGGATACCTATGACTATTGCCTTTTTCCAGGCGGCTGGAAAATGGCAGTGGACTATGGCTACATTGAAGATGCAGACCAATAGAGCTATGAGGCGATCAGGAAGAAGCCTAAGTACTTCATTCCTGATCCCGTCGGGACCTGGTGCTTTTCTGAGCTTAAGGCTTTTTATAATGGAAAGAACCTCCTCAGACGTGACTGGGGACAGGGAGGCTGTCGCGGGGAGCTTATCCAGCTCCCGCACGCATCCATCGATACCCTCGACCCGGTCGGTATTTGCATCGACACTGTTCGGAGAGCACTGGCTCTCCAAACAAGTGGCGAGGCACTCCGCCTTGTCGCTGCTATCGAAGGCGAGCGGTATACCGGGACCCCTCTCGAGGGGGGGCATAAGATAAGAAGCCTCTATTTTGAGGCTGCGAGCTAGTTTCCAGTAAGCCAGATGCGACGGCCTTAGCCCTTCGACGAGGGCGTCCCATCTGTGACTCCTGAGTTCTAATATGCGGGCTCTAACCGCTCTCTGAAGCGCGCGTAAGCGTGCGCGGTTTTCCTCGGTCGGATAGTGGTCGTGCGCACGAGTCGCCGCGTTCTTTTCCGTCAACAACGCCCGCACGTCGGCAGGGAGTACGAAGCGGCGATCGCTCGCCTCTTCGACCTCTCTCGAGGCCTCTCCGATGCCGACCTGCAGGTGGTCGACCAGGGAATCGATCGCGAGATCTACATCCGCAACGGACCCCAATACGTCCGGGATCCTATCTAAGCTGGACGAGGACGGCCTGTCCGCAAGATAATGTTTTAGCTTGGCATAGTCAACCACTTGGACCGAAGGAGGGCTAGAGTCGTCTGGTTGACCTAGCTGCATGATGACCGGACGGTGGTCGGAGTCGAGCTCGTGTACGACCCGAATGAGTCGTAACCGAAGCGCGATACCTTTAATGAGAGCTACATCAAGCACTGTCGGCATACAGTTGTCTTGAAAGTGGGTGGGAGTGGGTGGCGCTATGACATCAAAGTTTAGCACGTTCGTTAGCTCTTCGAGTTTAACCCCATTACTGGAGTCTCTCCAATTGCCAAACGAAGTGTGTCCACAATTGAGGTCACCCGCTATAATGACCGATTCACCGAGCGAAAGTAGCTTTTCTAGGTCAGACCTGAGAGGCTCTTTCCTCGGCGAGAGATAAACTGAAACTAACGTTATGGACGGGTGGTCGGTCATTCCTAGTCTACACACGGATACTTCCATATTGGTAAGTATCGGAGGATCTACCGGCGTACAATATAACGATCGTTTGTAATAAATGAGAGTGCCGCCCCCGCGGCCGGCCCGGTCATTTCTTACAATATTGTAGTTCGCGATTTTCGGATCACGTTTAGCACGCTTTAAGAGCGTCTCCTGCACTAAAAGAACATCTACTTGGTGATCTTTAAGAAAGGTCGCGACGAGATCACGCTGCGGTAGTAGGCTTCGCGCGTTAAAAAAAGAAAGATTTAACGCTTTCGGCTTAAACTTTGCCATTGAAAGGCCCTAAGTTATTATTACACGCCTCACGGTCGAGACGTTGTAGTGTCTCTGAGAGGCGGGGGAACGCGCAAGCGGTCTTGATGAGACCGAAGCGCTCCAGATGGTCATTGTAGTCAATGAGCTCGCGGATATCGTGCTCGCGAAGGAGCAGTATCATTAAGTCGTTACTATTAACGACAACGTTAGCGGGCGCGCGGGGCGCGGGAATATCCATAGCCATAAGGGGCTGTGGATTGGGGCGACGGGGGCCCCATGCGTTCTGCGATGAACGCACGGGTTGCAGTTGCACCGCGCGGGGTGCGGAGAGGCCGGCGGCGGCCGGGGACTGGCGCGGGACCGGCAGCGCGGGAAATTCCCCTGACGCCAGCGGGGGTTGCGCTTTGATGGCTGAGGCGGGGGGAGCCGCCCGGGGGGCCGCCTGCCTCTGCGTGCGTGGCCGCGTGGTGCGCGGGGCCTTGGGGCAACCGCGATAATTCGCGGGATGCCCCTCCTCCCCGCATAACACGCAGCTCGGGGGGACGACGGAGTCACGCTCGCGCGTGCACTCCCGTGTGGGGTGGTCCTCTCGGCACTTTACGCACCGCGGACGAGAATGACAGTTACGAGCAGCGTGCCCGTACAGCTGGCAGTTGTGGCACTGCGCAGGCTGGTGGTTTTTGTATGGGGGCTCCACGTTAATCCCGGAGAGCCCGCACACCGTCTCTAGCTGGAAGATGGCCTTTCCCTCGGGGGAAAGGTCCAATATGGCCACTACCATTTGTAGTGGCCGCTTATCTTTACTGTACATCCGGTGTACTTCCCGGATGGGATAACTTTGCTCCTTGAGCGAGGAGCACACCTCCGACGGGTCGAGCTCCACCGGAATGCGGCGGATGACCACTCGGAGGACGCGCTCCTCCGCGAGAGAATAGGTGTAGAATTGCAGACCTTTCTGCCGGAGGAGGGTGGTGAGTTTGCGGTGAGTTTCCGAAGAACTCACCGAAATGGAAATCCCGTTGACTATATTCCTAGCCTTGTGATACTCGAGTTTGAGTCTGCGCATTTCATTGCAGACTCCCATCCAGGCCGCCTTGTCCCGGATAATGATTGGAGGTGGGGCACGCTCTTTTTTCCCGCCGGCGGGCGCGGGGAGCTGGGAGGACGCGGGGGCGGCGGCGCCCCTGATTGTTGCCTTAGCTATTACCTTAGGCGCCGGTTGAGCAGTCGGACTGCTACGCGCCGTTCGCTTACGCGACGCCACGACGGTGAAGCCGTCGTTCTCGGTATCCATCTCCGGAGATGGATCCGAACTCGCGGGCGAGTCTTGTTCGACCGGAAGGGCCGAAAACGAATTTTTCGTCTTTAACGCGGTTTCCGTGGATCGCGCGGGACGGACGTACGGGCTATTTTTGGTAACCCTAGATTGTGACCGCGAATTACGCGGCCCTCGCCTGACGGAGGCGGGGCTTGACCCGCGCGATTGGCTAGTCGGGACAGGGGGCGTGGCCGTAGACGTGGCCACGGCCCCGGATGACGCGGCGGACGGACGCGCAGCGCTGCGCGTGAGACGTTTGGGCGCGGCGCCGACTGGCGCGGCGCCAGTCGGTATAACGGTCGCGGCCGTGACGTCATCGGCCGCCTTGCTACCTGAAGCGGCCGCCTCGCTACCTGAAACGGCCTCATGACGGGTCGCGGTCGCAGCGGTGCGACGCACGCAGGCGTTCTCAGGTAGATTACGGTATTCCTCGTCTAGAGAGGGACACCGTAATACGACGAAATTTTGATAGCGCTGGTATTGAAATTCCAGCGCTTTCATCCTGGCTTGCAACTTGCCTATGCAAGTGGCCAGGTCGGTAACGTTATTTGCCATGACGGCAGAAGAGGGAGGACAATGGGACATTTTTATTTTATTTTAAATTAAAGGCCTCCCTGCCTTAGGGGCAGGGGGGTGCGCCAAAAACTTAAAAAGACTATCGGAGTCGGCAAGAGACCTGTGGTCAAGGTGCAATGACACACAGGAAGGACCTATCAACCCTAAGGAGCCCTAACAAGCCCGGGGCCGAGGACGCAGACCGGTAATTAAACCGGGCTAGGCCCAAACAGGTTCCCGGGGATGGAGTGTGCAGGATCGGAAGGTTTGGCAGGAGACACCTGGGGCAAGACTATGCGATAACCGCAAAGGCCTAGATTCCCAGGCCCGTCCGAGTCTGGCTGTTTGCCTCTGAAGGAGACAACCAGCGGGCTGCTCGGGTCACGCCCCGCTCACTTTAGTTAGCACCGTCAGGTATCCAGTGAGCGACCACAAAACCGTGGATTTATAAAAAACAAGCAAGTCGCACCGAAAAGTGCGGTTTACCACGCGAGCGTTAGACACCAGTTGGTTTACGTCGTTATTGCAACAATATATTCGAAATAAATTCCAAATATAAGATCGCAACAATTAAGTCACGTGATGGTCGAGAGCACAAACGGAGCGACACGTCCGTTCGCGATCAAGACCAAATCGGAACTCCCCCGGTGTTTTGCAAGTGCAGCTGCCGCTTTATACATATACGTGTTTGATGACAGATTTTCAACTTGAGGGTTGTAGTTAGTAAGGTGGGCTTTAAAAAAATCTACCAATATGCTATGGGTTCAATACTATCCTTTCCTTATCAGAATTTCAGACTAATTGTAAGATCGCAGCCCACGGCTATCAACATAGTGTCCGAACACACTTTTACTGAGCCATTTTGGTTTGATACAAAGGAACAGTTTTATATTGCCATAATATATTATAATGCATCGTATGATGCTATCATCGTATGCTTGTAGAAACCATAACAAAGTTTCACCCTTTATTTGAACATTTGTCGTTAAACTCCTCTACCGGTGTGTCCCTTTACGACTTTTACGACCATAGTCACTTAATATCAGGTAAAATAATGATTATAAGTTATTATATATTACAAGGGCAAGGCAACATAGAACAAAAGTAAACGAATCGAAAATATAATGCTCAGATTTAGCCCCCTGTCCTCATGACTGAATCCGACACTGTCTAGATTTATGTAGTTTTATTATTAAAACATACTTTAATGTATTTTATACATCTTTTTACAAAATGTAAGCGTCTTTAGACCTTAGATAATTTTACAACTTTATTCAAAGATAATAATTTTTTTTCAAATATTACCTTTAATATATAATTATTGTTTATTTTACTTACTTTACCTAATTTGCATGTTAGTCTCTTAATACCAGATGAGTTTTTAGTCTTCTTTTTAAAATAATTTTAAGTGTGATAGTGCATGGATATACGAATAGAGCAAGACCGAAAGAGACCGAGGAATGGATATTTGTCTAAAGGGTATTAATACTGGCAAATTTTCCCCCATCATGGTATTAAAAAAAAACAGAGGCCGTGATAAGAACTGCCGACAGAACTGAAAACTAAATTATGCATTTTTAAATTAATTATAGTCTGAATTATTGCAGGGCATGTCAGTGACGCGAAATCATACAGTCTTATATGATACAGTCGAGTATATACAATGTATTAGTGTTTATATGCGTATACATGTATACAGGCCGCTATACTACGCATCGCAAATCTGACGCAAGCGCAATACATCACGAGCATGTCGATGTCATCGGTGACGCGAAGATCACGCGAACCCATAAGTTTTTCGCCTACAAGAAATCGCTCAACACGGCTAAAGAAATTTCACTTCAAAATATATTATAGGCGACATCAAAACTCACCCGTGATGATCAGTTACGCTACTTTCTAAAAATCTAAACTTATAATTTTCCAATTTACTTTGAACAGCGTAGGATATCGTCCGGCTGAGACATACCAATGGTAATTTATTTCATTTGGTAGAGTGCGAATGGACATGGCCCGTTGAATTATACATCGGGTTCCTCAGCCGAAGGACTCTTTGTGGAACTTGTGACCTATGCTATATTGACTTTGTCTATTGTAAACATTCTCACTGAATTGTAAATGTTATTTATGTTATATGTGTTAAAATATTTTTGCATGTGCTTACGAAGTTTACTCGGATGATTCTATTCTAACTGTGATTCTTTATGTCCCGTACAGTTTGCTTTCACAGCAAATACAAATGGTAATCTATACAATACTATATACTATTAAAGCGGAAGAGTTTTATTTTGTTTGTTAAACATGTTAATCTGTAGAACTACCAGTCGGATTCAGGATTACAAAAATTTCTTTTGTATATGATAGCCAGACTCACGAGGAATAGTATAGGCTATCTAACACTGGGCTACAACTCTCAGTTAGCCTTATATATTGATATTTGTTGAGTAAGTCGCAGATGGAAGCTCTCCCGAACTGTTTTATTCGCGTGCGCTGGCGTAATGGTTAATGATACGTAAATACAATGTTCTACAAAAACATTAGTCTTTAGTATATCTAAAAACAAGTTAGCGATAGCATGTACCTATCTATTATAGATAATCTACAATAAGCTATTTTGTATCTATCAGTTGTTAAAAATTAAAAAGTGATTAATGAACATTATTTTTAGACATACCACATTAATTGTATATTAATATTAATTATATTATATTATATATTAATTAATATTGTATTTTTTAGTATTTAGCTCTTTTTTTATTTTAATTTTAACATAATTTAATTTGGCTGAACTATTGGACTGTTATTTGAGATAACATTAGCAATTCGTATTGTTTATTTCTAAATTTCGTGGAAACTGATTTTGGTTTGTGTTTTATTTTTTCTTGTAAAGTAATATGGTATTTGTAACTGTTTGCTTTCCTTGAAATAAATAAAATAAATAAAAATAAAAAATCCTTACGTACAAAAGTCACTTCATCATAAAGACAAGTTTATGAAGTTGAATTTTGCTCTTTATAGCAAGTTATTTGGACACATAGTTTAAGAGATAATGAAAAGATAAAATAATTTGTACTTGCGGGAAGAACAATTATGATAGACTACCAGGGTGCGTTGACATTGCGGTGTTTGTAAAGTAATTAATAATCAATTTAATTAAATTCAATCCTTATTAACATATTTCACAGCAATTTTTGATTAATATAAGTTTGCAGACGATAGGAAACTTGTAATATGTTACTTAAATGTCAGTATTATATCGATATATCTTTAACCCCCGACATAAAAAGAGGGTGTCATAAGTTTAACGTGTATATCTGTGTGTCTGTCTGTGGCATGGTAGCTCACAAAAAGCTGAACCGATTTTGATCAACTTAATCAAGGGTGTTGCTATGATTAAAAAGAACTTGTTCAGCCATTAGAAGATTATCAACTCTTTTATGCTTGATAAATGGTTGTGAGCAAATTTCACGGGTCTTATCGAGTCGAAATTTGGTATTCTGTTACTTTCATTATATTACAATACCATGGTAACTTTGACCTGATACCGTACTATCATCTGATATCTGAAATCAACTTACAGTAGAGGTCTCGTATTTAGGCTCATTGGAATGTCTCTAAGTTATTAGTGACGGTGTTTAAAAAAAAAAAATTACGAATTGCACTCCGGGAGTGCTGACAGAAGTGAAAACCTAGTTATTGGGTTATGAATTGCATTTTATTTATGAATTGTATTTTATTAATTATTACACACTTTAAAATACGTTTAATATTCTTTTATGAAAGACGCGTTCGCGGTCTGCTATATGTAAACACTATAGCTGCGTCTCGTAAAGGTTTCGCGAGTCCAGAGATTTTATCTTATCTAAAAATATGCGTAGCGCGCTAAAGGAAGTTTTCACTTCAAAAATCAATTTGTACAATAATCCCTTTCAATTGGTTATCCTTTTTAACGTAATAAATAGGTTATGGTAGTGAAATAAGTTGCAAAACAATTTGCATATACTTTATGTTAATTTGCAAAAAAAATCATCAAGTCAACAAAGTTTTTTTTTATGGTAAGTAAAAGGGGGCAAACGGGCAGTTGGCGCACCTGATGAAAAGTGGTCACCGCCGCCCACAAACATCCGCAACACCAGAAGGCTCGCAGATGCGATTACGATTTTTTAGGGAAGAATTACCTCTCTTCTTGAAGGTCACCAGGTCATAACGACTCGGAAAGACTTCAGGCGACAGCTGGATCCACAGAGTGGTTGTGCGAGGCAGAAAGTGCCTTAAATAACATACTGTTGTGGAACGCTGGACATCGAGGTGGTGTGAATGGAATTTACGATTCTGACAAGATGTCCGATGATGAAATTCAGCAGCCGGGATCAATCCAAACAATTCCTCGGAAAACTCCCCATGATAAATGCGGTAGAAATGCAGAGTGAACCAACATCCCTACGCAGAGCCAATGGATCAAGCCGATCGCAAAGAACTTGATCGTCAATAACTCGAGTCGCCCTACGCTGAATGCGGTCAAAAGGAAGTAGCTGGTACTGGGTGGCTCCTGCCCAGAGATGAGAGCAATAATCCATGTGGGATCGAAATTGCGCCTTATATAGATTTAGGCGATGAGACCGTCACACACCACACTTCTACTTCTTTGAGGCTAATTTGGTCTTACTTTCCAACTGACCGCGGAACTGGACGTCACTCGAAATGACGACGCCAAGTTTACCGATACTGGCTGTAGCAGACAGGGGAGTGTACTGAAAAAGAGGAGTTGCGACAAATGGTGACTTTTTAGAGGTTAGCGCGCAGACTTGTGTATTTTTAGGGTTGAACTGGACTAAGTTTAGTCGAGTAGATGACTGGATGAGTTCATCGACGGCGTACATTTTAGAGCAATTAGAAAATATCTAAGTTCAACCGTTACTTATCAGACTAGTAGACTCTTTTTTAAAGTACCAGTCTTAAATTATTAATTATTGTCCGATTAGAGGAAACAATATATTAGCATATTTTTTAGAGCCTAGAAAACTGAAAAACTTTCTTTTAAAAGTTTACTTTTCGTAAACACGAAAACATCGGCACCCATATTAGTCTACTTATTATCTCTAATGTGACGTCATATAGGTCGAAAACAAACATTTGAAATTTAGCAAACGTTCATTGTAAAAATCTCGATACTTTTTATGTCATATATGTGGAATGTCCTCAACTTCCATAGAGTCCTATTAATAAAACACACGGTGAGTTGTCACAGACTGACCTAAACTTTTATTATATTATCATAAACAATACAATGAATGACAGCTTAAACAAAGTTTGACATATTTATCGATAGATGTTGTTACTTGTACTAAAGATGTAATTTCGTTATTAATTTTACATCTATGATGTCACAACATGGTCGACAGCGACAGAGTTAAAAAAAAAAAGGATTTTTTTTTTTTAATTTTAATTATGTAACCTTTTTACACTTTTAAATCTAATATAGTTAAATATTGGTTTGTTAAGTCAAATACTAGAGAATATAAGTATATAATATAAGTAATTTTATTTATTGTGCCAAATTTTATATGAGTCAAGAAGTCTATTACTTACTTAAATTTCCTTCATTTTAGGTTTTTGTTTTTACTTGAATAATCTGCCGTTTAACAACGAGATTTTTCACCCGGCGCGGCGGTTTCTTAAGTCGCCGTATATGTGCCCTAAAAATATCCCGACCTAAATCATATGTGAATAGTATTAAGTAGATATTTTTATAACGCAAACGAAGCCAGCTGCAGTAATTAGTGTCGAGTATATATTCAAAATTATCGCAACAGTATATTCAATTCGAGTTTATATTCAAAATGTTAGCGCAGTAACCGGTATTAAACTGGATTTTACCGAGTAATTATACGCACAGTTCGCGATCCCAACGCACTAGGAGAGCGACTCGGAGAAATGTTGGCTGGAATTTTTATTGCGCTGTTGCTTTTAATAGGGCATGTAGGGTACTTATAATATGGCGTGTAATGAGTATTCTTTGTTATATTAAATTATGTTTTATTACTTTTATTGATCAAATAATAATAATAATAATAATCGTAAACCGAGCAGGAGTGTCTTAACTTTGTTTCGAACGAGATAATTATTGTTAATTTAAATTATTGAAACATTTAAATATGAAAATCTAACATGGAAAAAATTCTTATTAAGAATTCACTCTTGACAGACGTGGCGCAGTGGTTGTAAACCCTGCTATTGAGCCTAGAGGTCGCCGGCTCAATCCCCGCAAATAACTGACACTTGTCTGATGAACATGATTGTCAATTGTATGTTTGGGTGATAATTATAGCTTTTTAGTTACCATAATAAAAGCTTTCTTTAGTTTGGAATTAAATGGCTGTGTGTAAAACTGTGTTTTCATAATAATGAAAAACAATTTCGAATCGATGGTCATATAATTTTCATTACATTAATTTTAATTGAGTGTCAAAGCTCTTAAGAAAAGTCCTGTCAAATATAAAAAAAAGAAAATCCGCAATATTAACAGAAAAAAATTCTGGTCCCTGATTTTTTTTTGTTAGTTTAATCAGAATTATTATTATTAAATAAGTATCAAGTATTTTTAAGTCGACTCAATTTTTAAAATACTTTTTTATTTCATAATTTTTAATTTGATTTTTATTACATGCACTAGAATTTGACTAAAGTTTTGAGGTGTTTTCCCTTTGAAACTGCACCCGTAGCTCGTATTAATAAGCCAGGCCTTCACACTTGAAGTATTGAAAACACTTTTCCGTAAATTGAAGTAAATGTAAGCCAATAGAAAGGTTACAACATGATTAATAGTTTCGGAGTAATGTGTGTACGAACAACATAAATACCTATACAATTTTGTATATTTGTCTGGAAGCCCTAATAGAGTACCTATAATATGATATATTGCAGTTCCAATAATACTACGTAAATACCTAACAAATTGACAACCTCCTTTTTTGAAGGCGGTTAAGGAAAACTAAAGCTTACCAGTGTATATTGTAATGTCAAAGTAAATCATAAAACCCATCATAGCAAATATTTATGTATAACATTCAGATGGTTTTCAGGAAATTGTTTTTTGAAATATATTCTTAAGTGTCCGGTATAATATCTTCAATAAAATAAATATAATGTAGTTTGTAATGTTGTGGTCTAAGTAAATTTCACAGTAAACTTATTTAAAGCAAAGAAAAGTAAATAAAAGATAGAGCCAATCACATGGGGATGAATAATTCAACACTTGAGGTAAAAATTTTCGCATTACCACTGTTTTTGTATTACCCTATGAGTAATACATATTTTTCAATATTTAAAATCGCTAATCTATACAAATATATAAAATTGCGATTTACGTTTGTAATTTCAAAATAACAGCTTTTCACTAAACGCATATGAAAGTTTATACAGTATTTATAACTAAATACCAATTTTTAATTTGTTTGTTTTCTGGCTGAACGGTTTGATTGATTTTCACGCGACTTTCATTGGCAGATAACTGATTTTATAAGGAGTAATTTAGGCTACTTTTATTTTAGAAAAAGAATTAGGGTTCCGCGCATATAAAATAAACGGCGGGCGACTGTGGGTCACAAGAATACCGACGGTATCACGTAGTCCACGCGAACGCAGCTACGGGCACAGCTAGTATAATAATAATCTTAGTTCAAATTATGGTTAAAACCATTATTGTAAATTAGGATCGGGAAGTGACCTTTGGTTCTGAATTGGGGTAGGATATATCGATATTTTTAATACTGTTCAAGTATCCCAAAAAATTAATTCTTAGTGACTCTTTTAAATACAGTAATAGGCTCTTTTCTAATTATAAAATTTATTCTATTAAATGATACTAAGTGAAGAAAGTAAATATTACAGTTATAAATCCGTTAGCCAATATGTTTTTTGGTAGTCATCTATCATACGGTAATCTGGAAGAAAATATTCGGCCTGCGAACCCTAAAAAGGGATTTTGAATTAGTATAAATATTCCAATGTCTTATAATCCAATATTACATTTCGAAGCTCTATTGTAAACTCTTGAGTCCAGTTCGCAATCTACGTTTAATTTAGCTTTAGAAGTAACATTGCCTTCTGGACACCGTATTTCAAACTTGTAGATAAACTTCGATTAAGCCTCGAGTCTCTAATATTAGAATTATTTAAACTAAACGATACGATTTTAGTACGACATTTCTAAACCAAGACTCTCGTTTGCGTTTTGTCTTTGTTAGAAATGCTATATTTTATTAATGTATGAAAAGCAGAAGCTCTTGTTTGCGCCAGTTAGATTGTATATTAAAATAAATATAATATAATATTTTAATCCTATCGATGCGAGAGTAACTCTATCTGTCTGATTGTTGCCTTTCTATGAATAAACCTAAGATATTTTTAAGTGTAGATACCTTACCCGCTTTCTATTTTGGTAACAAAATTGTCAGGTAATTGCCTGACGTTCTCTTAGTCACGTATTAGCCGGCGTCGCGTTCGCAAACTTGGGAAGTAATTACAAGAAAATATAATTTTTGGTTTTAACTACTAATATAATGCCTTCTTGTGTTTATCGACAATGTACGAATTATACAGCCACTGTGAAGGAAAGGAATAATGTGTAATTTCTTACGTAAGTATTGTGATTTGTTTATTTTTATAGAAAAACGCTATTTTGTTTAATATTAATACTTTATCTATACGAAATGCATAAGCGAGACGCATAGTGTATGCTTTGTGTGAGAGTGAAAGAGAGAACATTAACGCGATCCACGGCCGACGTCAACGAAGGCGACCGAGCAAGCGCATGCTGCTGCTATAGGGGAACTGGGGGTATTTTTGTCAATGTGTCCTTTTTTATTATCGCCTTTATTTTTAATTATGTTATTTTATAATATTACACTGTTTTATTTAAAATAATGTTAAATGTTGTAAGAAAATAATGCGTATAATATATATGCATATAATTCGGTTGTTCTCTATCTATAGCATCGTCTAAGGTATAAAGAGCAGAAAATTCTCGTTCTTCAGAGTTGATGGTTTGCTCTATAAAATTCCGTAAAGTATTCAATGCGGTTCTTGGCTCTTTGATGGAAACCCATGGCTTATGGGCAGAAGTGATTATTAAGAATCATATAAGAGAAAAGGGTCACTTAATACGTCCAGATCCGAAAAACATTGAAATGATTAAAAGCCGCACTTTAAAATCGTTTATTAGTTGTAATACCCTTTTTGCATCTTTAAATTCTCAAAATTCTCATTCCTTAGAGCAACATCCAAATTTTAATCATAAGCTTCACCTCATCCGCGCCGTTATAGTAAAATTCTTAAATGTTCGCATACATTTCGCACATAAAACCAGTACAAATAATTATAAGCGACAAAAAAGGAATAAATTGAGTTTATTTGAAGGTATATAAAATAAAGTATTTTTTGTACCCTTTCTGTTACATTTCACTCAGTGCCTTATCTTATATAAAATGAATGACTATGTTAAACAAATAAATACATTTTTATGTTCAAATTACAATTCGTTTTATTAGTATAATTGCCGTAGTTATAAAAATTTTAAAAAAATTTAAGAACATAAAATAGGATTTATTAGTCTTATTCGTACTGTTTAAGCAATGTTAGCACAAATATAACCGAGAGTCCACTTTACCCAACTTCCTCTAATTTTAACGTCATGCACGCTCTAGCCAATGAGGTAGTAGATAATGACGCTTTATCTCAAAATATATACTAATTTTTTAATTTTTTTTTAATGTCAATATGGCATATTCATATTCCGTCTCTATTTTCGCGTACTGTGTAACTATAAGTATAATTTTTATGTATAGCTTAGTTCCGCTGTTTTTTAATGCAATGATGTTAGTGTATGACTAGTCTAATTATAAAATGTCATTGGAATAAACCCATGATTCTATCGCAATTTATAGCATAACCACGGATCGTATGAAAAACTCGCCGACGAAGTCCCGGTAAAAGTTAATATGTATTGTAAATACGAAATTTTCTTTCTTTGTATGTTTATCGAGGAATCTCTCTCAAACGGCTTGACGGATTCTGATAAAATTTGACATAGAAGTCGACTATATCGTGGAATAGCATAAATAATCCTTTTTAGATATATTTTTTTACTTTTATAGCGACATTGGTAGACCCTAACTAATATAGTATAAAGAGATCATGAAAATATAAAGTTACATAAAAAATATGAACGTTTTACTATCATAACGTAAATAATAAATTAAAATAACATCAAATTAAGTCTAATTAAGTCATTTAATTTATTTGTTTGCTAAACAATTAATTTAATGTTCTCTTAACGCAAAAAGTGTGGGTACTTTTTAAAACCCTATCCGTACTCTTTTCGAAGTAAGACAAATCCAGGAGTTCTCGCACGGATGACAGCCATAACTGTAACCAACTTTTATCTTATATCAATTTAAGAATGACGCCAAACATGATTTTGAAATTATTTTTTTTAATTTTTAATTCACGAAAGACAAGTCGTTACGATAAATCGTTAGATATAAATGGGTTATCTAATCATTTGTCCGGTTTCCCAGCCGACAGTTGATTAGCGAGTGACACTCAGAAAGTGTTCAACTCATACAGTAATGAAAGCTGGTTTGGTCTAATCGTACATGGAAGTGGATAGCTTCAGTTATACATTTATCCGGAAACTAAATGAGTGCGTTGTCATCCACAGAAATATAACATACTTAATTACATTACTTAAATCAACTGTCCAATCTTATATTTGTATTTAATAGAAAGAAATAAAATATATTTCATGATGAAAATACGAACATAAGTAACACGACACACATGAAACATGAGATTAAGATAAAGTATTACTAATTTAAATTATAACATTACAACTTTGTCAAAATACTATACTGCTGGTTTTCAGCAGGCCTACACTAAATACTAAAGGCCTCAGATTAGAACAGATTATGATTGGTCGTTGCATTATACATTGCTGGAAGAAAAGGGTAGGTCGCGAAAAGAAACGAAGAACATGACAAAAGTTGTTTACACCAAAAGTACATTAAATATGAAGCATCCCTAAACAACCAATGTTGGTGTATAAAAGATTAAAATAGATGCTCTGAGGTGAAGCTCATCTGTAACATGACATACTAACAGTGCCATACGGTTTCAGCGTATATAAAGAATGAAATAAAAATTAATTATTGTCAAAAGACACACAAACAAAAAACAAAAACAGGAACCGATAATCAATATTAAAAACAAAATATTTTCATAAACGATGTGACAAAAAGATTTGACATCAGCTTTTTTTCGCCCGTAAGGAAAATCACCAGACGACACTGTTTTTCAGCCAAACCTTCAGTAGTTCTATCTTTGTTCTCGCTTCCTGTACTTGTATATAGTTTACCAGTTTACTTGACTTTCATGGCTCTACTCCGCAGGGTCACAGCGTGAAATTTTATAGCATATAATCTTCCTCAATAAATATAATATAAAGGCAAAAAAAAATTTTTTTTTAATCTGACTTGTAGTCCCATGTATTAGCACGTTTATACAAATAAAAAAAATGTGTGTGTGTGTACCAGAGTACACAGGTAAGAAGTGAAACTTCTGTACGACATATCATTTTTCTACTATTTGCAACTTCACGAAAATGGGGTAGATAAGGCTTAAGCCTTAATAAAAACATTTTTTTCCGTATTAAATTAAAGCTATTTTATTATTATAGACATGCATACAATTAATGAGTAATTTATTTTATCATTGTTCTTATTATAATATCATTGCTATTTATTTATTGTATTATATTTACAAGTTATGAATAAATAATTGGAATTATCTTTTCAAAGTAATACAATTATATGATGACAGTTAATCTTGTAGAAATGCAACGATTTTATAAAATTAAAAATGAATAAATAAATCATTAAAAACGAATAATTAAAAAAGATGTACGTATACATATTTTTATTTTCTAATCGTGTTTTGTTTTATTTTTAAATTATTATTTAATTTATATTTTTTATTGTTTTTAGAATTAATAATGTTCACTAGATTTACAGTCATATTTATTAATACTTGCTAATTTTAACAGATTTATATACATTCACTGATACTTAAAATCAAAAATTGAGGTTAACCTCAAATAAATATTAAAATCATGCTCATACGTGTTGAATTTATAAAACGAAATATATAATCACTCTCACTTTTCTTGTAAATTCACTTAAATTTGAATAAGTGTTTTTATTTTATCACTTTCAAATTAATATATTGTTATTCTTATTTCAAACCAAACTTCAGAACTAATATATTGTTGTTATTATTATAATATATTACATTATATTCTTTACGTCACTATACTAAACTTTGATAAAAAAAAGCAACATGGCGTGTAACCGAAAAACATGACGATTGCTACAAAAATTTCTCCCATACATCGATAAAGAAGTTTCACTTCAATAATCTCTTGAGCTTTGTAATATAAATAATACAGTATAGTTGTATCATCACAGTTAATTCCCTTTATACCAGAGTTGTGGTTTAAATATAGGTGTTTTTTTTATAATATTGGCCCCGCTTTTCTATCTCTTTCATCTCAGAGTTATGCAATCTTAAAAAGGTCTACAGAATATTCATTTTACACGGGTGAAGCAGTGTGACTGCTAGTCTCCAAATATAAATGAAACTGTATACAACAATTTTAAGAAATTTTGTAAAAGAAGGTTTTGCTCTTTTCACGGTCTGATGCGTAAGGAATTTTAACTTACGACGTTTCCGTAGCACGGCACTCGACAACGAAGAACGTCAACTTAGGCGAGCAGCTACATATGCTTTTTAATTTATCATCTATAATTATATTACTCCTATTTATTTCTTTTTTAATTCATGATGCCTACTCCAAAGTGCAAAGAAATAGAAGGGCATTATATTATAGTTATCGTTTAAGAATGGATTTCACAGGATCTTGGCTACACCTGCAAGTGAGGAGACCAAGATTTTGTGGAAGTTTCTCATTAGTGGAGTAAGATAGTTGTTTGATGCTATGTTTAGGTTATGATGGGACTGACATTTTCTTTTTGAAACCAAGCCCCTAATTTAAAAATAGATAAAAAAAAATATTATTATTACTTACGAACTTCATACTTTAGAAATTGAAATAATAAATATTATCCTGTAAAATTTTTGTACCCAGTTTCTTGGAGTATAAAGAACATTCAACGTACCGGAACGTAGACATCTAGGTCGGTGTCGACAAAGTCGCAATTTAGTATCTCGCACAAATTAGCTACTCCACGTCTAAATGCCGCGTGAAGCGAAAAAAGCTTTCCACGTTTAGACTATGCAAATTTTCTCAAGTTGATCTTAATTGGAGCAAATATTTTATACTAACTTCTACAAGTTGCTCTGACTATATACATTCTATTCTATAGCAAGTCATTACCTCTACTAAGGTAGTCAGATAAGATTCTGTGATACTTATCTTTATCTTTCATCTATTCAGGTTAAGCGACTCGCACGTGTTTGGAATATTTTTTATTTCACATTATTATCATCTGTTTAATCGAAAGACATCCACCGTAGGATATAGGCCTCCCAAAAGATCGCCAAAAATAAGCAGTTCTATTCTGCCTGTACCCAGCGGCTTCTCACAACTGTTACCAGGTCGTCAGTCTGCCTTGAGCCGTGTCTATCCTCCTCGGCACCATCGGCCAAGCGTTCTACAATCTACATGCCCTACTGCCACTTAAGTCTAGATATTCTCAGAGCTATTTACTATGTATTATTTTTCTTACGGTAACTAATTTAATGACTTCATTAAGCTTCCCATGAAAATTCCTATTGGATCGAGTATATTTAGGGTTCCGTAACTCATAATGAAATAAAAACGGAACCCATAGGGGATCACTTTGTTGTCCGTCTAGCTGGTTGGCTGTCCATCCGTGTGTCAAGACACTTTTTCTCGTAAACAGATTGAGGTATAAACTTGAATTAATATCATGTACCATACGCTGCTTTATACAAAAAAAAAAATCTAGTTTAACGCATTAAAGAGATGCGACATTTTATAGTTAAAATATCGCTCACGAACCGATTATCAAAACCTTAAGGGTACTTCCTGCAGACCTACAGTCTTGAAATTTGGCACGAAGGGAGATCTTTTAACAAAAAATTAGGAATGAATAAAAAAATAAGGAATATCTAATTCCGTATGAAATTTTAATGTAACAAAATTGTATTAAGTTTTATTTTTATCTCGAAAAGGACTTGAGGGATATAGTTAAAATTAATTTACCGAATACAAAGATCTAGGACTTAAAACTGCTGTAAAAATAATGAAGCTTCTAGGTTTACGTTATAAAGGGGTGCGTGCAGACCTTCACACTAAAAGTCTAAAGACTACAGTGTAGACAGGGTACAACAAAAATAAATGGGTCCCCTACTTTTAAAAACGATGACACATGTTGTTTACAACTTGTTTACGAGTTCAAGTACCTTCGAGAGTTTTCATGATCGTCTCATTTTACTATATAAGCGAGTTGTATTTCGACCCGAGTACTCCGTCCGATTTTGACGTATAGTTGCACCGCGTTCGCACATATCTCAAAGACGAACTGGAAACGATTACAAGCCATCCAGAATAGGTTTCTTTATCGCCTTACCGGGGCTCCTAAGGCTAACGGTATAGTCAGATCTAAAAAAAAACTAAAAGTGGACCATAAAAAAAGCAACAGTAAGCACAGAATACTTTTGTTTAGAGGAGACTGTAAGTAGCCATTTGAAGAATCGAATTGTGTGTTTGTGCGATTTTCTTGATTTTGTACTTTAAATATTTCTTTACTGATTACTAAAGTGATAAATTTCTGTTTCTTGAAACATATTTTATTTATTTATTTATTTCACTAATAAATTAATTTACAACTTATTGTTAAAGGCATCCTATAAAACCTCTGGGGTTTGTCTTAGCATGCCATGGGCTGAGGTTTTATTCAACGCGTTGCTGTTTGTAATATATATATGTATAGTATAATAATATTATAGGCCTCGTGGCGCAGTGGTAGTAAACCCTACTATTAAGGCGAGAGGTCTCGGGCTCGATCCCCGCCCATGACTGACTTTTGTGTGATGATCATAATTGTCAGCTGTGTGTCTGGGTGTTAAATATATGTATATATATGGTATATCAGCTGTTTAGTTACCATAATACAAGCTTTGTTTAGTTTGAAATTAAATGGCCATGTGTGAATTTGTGCCTCATTTTTATTTATTTACCTATTTATCTTTAAAAAAACTAACATTCATTTAAAAGTTTATTATAATTTAATATAATTAAACATTAAAGTTGATCTAGTAATTTTTAAGTTTGTATTTAATGTTTTTAATTGTTGTATGTTGTTTATTGAATCCCTATCGTCCAGTGGTATTTTATTTATAGTGTTAGGTATTGCGAAAGATATTGTTCGCCTGCCATAAAAGTTATTTTTACGTGGTATTTTTAATAATTTTGTTAATGCCTGTTGTGTATTGTCGTGTGCGTTATATAACCGTGTGATTCTCTTTATACAACTACAGAAGTTCAATTCACTATAATAGTAATTGAAGTCGAATATCTAATGTTTTAACAGAGTTAGAACTACCAAAAGGAGCTCGCTTAAGCCACTGAAACTAAGTTAAAAGTTCAACTAAGTTAAAGTTGTCTGGCCGACTGAGATCTCACGAATAATCTCGACTGTAATATCCGTGGTTAACTCACCGAGTCGCTGGACATTATGTCCTAAATTCGATTCCTGTTACAACTAATTTAAATTGCTTAAGTTAGTTATTGGCTTGGAAGTTATCAGACATCTTTATAGTATTGAGTTTGCAACTTTAAGTGTTAGGTTTGTGAAATAAGTTGATAGGCCGAATTCTTGCTAAACATGTCTTACACAGTATCGAGAGACGACGACCCCATAATAAGTACGTGAAGCAGTGAAGGAAGTGAATTTAAACTTATAAATATTTCGAGTGTATTACACCAAAAGGTTAATGCATCGAAAAATAAAATATCATATAATAAAAGTTACCTGTAACATACAAGTATAACATACCAATTCTCACTTATTATTGAACGACCCCTGGTAAAGTCTGTAGATAAGGGTTATACATAAAGTTTTGTCTAATAAATGAAGCTGTAAGTTTGCTAAAAGCTTATAAAAGAGGTCGCTGAAGTGTCTGGAAGCGACCCCTCGACTTAAACTGCAATTAAAGTTAACAAACCGACAATGATCCCTTCGAATAGACTTTATTAACTCAATGTAGGGATTTATGCCAATTTGATTTCTTCTTGTTTTTCTTTACTGCACTTCTTTCTTTTGAGCGTATATTTTTTATGACATAAACATAAGTCGTATTTTAGTTACTTTTCGTTACCGTCCTTTTCGTTGTCAGTCTAAATATATGTGAAAGGAAACCATGACTGACTAACTGATTTATCAACATCAAATGCTTAAACCACTGAATGGATTAATAATAATAATAACTTTCTAGCCAGAAAATAAACTTCAAGAATATAGGGATAATTTTTACGAAATACAATTTTTAATTTTGATAATATAGGCCTTATTAACACTAGCATAAAATATAATTCTAAATGAAATAAAACAATAGTACATTATTGCAAAGGCCGTGAAATAGGCAATTGCAGGTCGAGTATGAATTTCAAAGCCGAGCCGTAGGTTTGGCCATTTTGGCACCTTTTAGCTTGTTGCCTCACTTTCGCGACTTAGTGCCTTCCGCGCTCACCCCTTGGCCCGTGAAGCTACCAAAGCCTCCAAAAAAAAATTTATCAGCATTTGCGGAAATAGGTTCCCGGCGACAATTTTTTAATTTACGGATAGTAGTTAATCAGGTAAGTGCTAGAAATACTCCATCACCGTTTTTTCGTTTTGTCTTCGCAGCTCAGTCTCATTGAAGGGTTCGAAATCACTTTTATGAAAGTGGAAATCTAACGACCCACCGTTGTGCGGTACTTATCGGCTCCTAACAATGCTATGAACCATTGTCTTGATAAAATAAATCTATACAATTAATAAAATTGAAGTGTCTGTTTGTAATGTCAAAATAACAGCTTAATACTATACGCATATCAAAGTATATAAGATATAAATAACAAAAACCCATTTTTTTAATTTTTGTCTGTCTGTCTGTTTGTTCCGTGTAATCTCCGAAACGGTTGGACCGATTTTGACGGGACTTTCACTGATAGATAGCTGATGATATATGGAGTAACTTAGGTTACTTTTATTTTACAAAAAGAATTAGGGTTCCGCCCAAATAAAAAAAACTGGTTATGGTGAATCAAATCGGGCGCTTAAATGGCTGATGCTGAGTAAACCATAAGAGATATAGAAAATTAATGTACTACATAATTATTGGCATTAGAAGGACCTAAACAAAGTCCGGGACAGTATACATTTATCTTCTAAGGAACATCCACAACAAGGATTTTTGTCTTTAAAATAGTCGGGAGCGAGGAGAAAATTCGCGCGGGCATTCTGTAGCCCACGTGAGCGAAGCCACGGGCACAGCTAGTATATTATGTAAATGTAAACTCAATCGGTTAAGTGGTACAGAAGTTATAGAATCATTAACAGGCGTACACAAGATTTTATATAATAATATACGGAATTCTCTGGAACTATTGAACTGATTTTGAAAATGTATCCCTGGATGATAAAGGCTATTTTATTCTTATTAAATTTTATATTGTAATTATCGCGAGCGACGTCACCGGTGGTTGCTTGTTATTTGTAATTTAATTATTTTTTGTTGTTGTTAATAAAGTACTAAATTCCTCAAGTTAAATAATAAATTGGATTGACCTTACGCTTCAGGTCTTCATAACGCTAAGGTCTCGTAGGGTCCAAATAAAATCCGTAAGTTACGAGCCGGGTCGGGAAGCCCTATCGTCCTTTGGGCCTTTAATAATAGACCTCCTGAGGCCATATGCCGTTGTACATTAGACAGAGGTCCCTTTTGTTTTCAAAATGTGATGATATAACATTACGGGGTACGGTTCTGTTTTATCGTGGGGAACATTTTCGTGAAAGCTTCGTTAGTTAAATCGTGTATAAGATTTTCTTCAACTAGATTTTTGCATAGAAATACTTAAACATTTTATTACTGACTAGCTTTGTCTCACGGTGTCACTCGTATCAAATTTATTCGACTAACTAATTATCGCGTCCCCGCGGCCGCTAACGCACCCTTTTTTTTACTTATAAAATTGTTTTTATTATTACTGTCCAGCTTCTATGGAAAAGTTTAATGATATATAAGTTAGATCACTCTCTAGAAATATGTCTATTTATCATATATTTTAAGAGATTTAGGGGACAAAGAAATTTCTTTGGTAATTTCTCTTCTACTTGGGGCAGTCTGACTGCCATACCTCCACTCTACAGAAGATAGTGGCTAAATAACAACCATCAAGCGGGCCGTATTCTTGTTTGCCACCTTTGTCGTTTAAAAAAATAATACGACAATTTTTAAAACATGTTTTTGGGTTTTGGTATCTTGCAAATATCTATAGTGACCACCATACATGAGGTGGTAGCACCCGTGTTAGTAACACGTTTAGGAATGTCACGTTTTGGCATCTGCCGGTATATATCCAGGGACCAAGCAGGGTGTTAGGGATCTACTGAACTGAGTCGCGACCAAAACCCGTCACATTTACTGTATTTTGGTTTGTTGCGTTTCGGGATCAGCTACTGAAAAGCTTGCAGGCCGGCATGATAGCGTCGACCGCCAATGGATCAATTTACCGTGCGATTCCAAAACTCCTAAAACACTTCAATTTTATTTTTTCCTTTAGATAAAGATATCCTAAACACATAAAGGATAGTGGAAAGCAGTATTCCATTCTTTCTGCCTACACCAATTGCACTATTGTATAACGATATACGAGTATTGTAATTTAAAAATTCTTGTTCAACTGCGAGTCAAAGTTTGTACAAAACGAAACACAACGTACATGTTTCGAAATATCCCAATTTGATTGGAAAGTTGGCAACCGTTTTGGTGCTCCTTTCACCCCCGACCCCTGTATATTCCAATTGCCCCTTCTCCCGTGCGCGTACCGGTACGTACACTGTTGCTGAAATAGAACAAAAAAATAATGAAAATTGTTAATCTTGGGATTTCAAAGTATCCTGATCCTGAGACCTCATCTAAACTAATAAGTGCTTGTGATATATCCAATACAACCATACATTCATATTCATATTAATCATCGACTATATTTGATATTGTGAACCAAGTCAGAATTACGAGTTAGCTTGTTGCAATTTCTACTTAAGCCTTAAAACCACTGGCTAAAATTTAATCTCAACTCGGATATTTTTATCGGCAAAAAGTTTAATAATACGTCGAGACGCAATCAAAAGTTCCGTCGTGGCTGTTTCTAGTCGCTAAAAGAAGTTAAGAAGTTAATTTATAATTTGACGTTAGAGAATATTTCTTCATTTAAAAAATATATTTTCAATCAAAAATGAACTTAATTACGTAAGACATCATAATACCTCTTTGGTGTAGCAAAATAAAAATGAATCATTCTAAAAATAAATGATGCGGTTAGCCATCCATATTGATAATGTGAATTGATTTAAGGGCATTTTTTTATTGTGTTAAAATAATTTAACCGTATATTTTAAAACATTAATTAATCGAATTACATAAAATAATACTTATTTTTACGAGTGTAATTTTTTTTCACACAAAATAAAGTTGAAAAGAAAATGTCTAACTTACATGCTTTAAAAAGAAACAATATAAGTAACCCATATACCTAATACACAAAACAAGAAACATTAACATATACAGATAAAAGAGACGCAACGGTACACCCAAACAATAAGCTAAGCCAACGATAACAGTACCGAGTGGGCCTGGCCAACGAGAGCGCAGCGCGGCGAGGCACCCGATTAACCCTAGGACTCGGTGTTATAACGACGATGACACGCACTACAGAAAGCAGATATCTGAACTCGCTACGTGCAACCAAGTCTGTTCACACCCGAACCTACCAGGCGTGAAGAAAGCTAAATAATATGGCACACACACGCAGTAAGATGCCTACACAGAGGCGTGGCGCTGGCGTAGCTTCGGAGAACGGAATGGGCTGGGTCGCTGGCGGGTGGAAGATTTCTTGAAGACAAGAAACACACACGAACACCAAAATCAATTCGATATATTCTTCATAGATGCAGGATGGCCGCTTTACAATAATTTCTTAACACTGTGGATCCAGTGCTTCGGATCTTTCTTGACAGCGCTTCTTACAAGTCTTCAGAGTCCTGAGTCTTCTTTCTTCATTAGCGTTTGACACTCTGTGTGCCGGTCGGCCTTTTTTTTTTTTTTTTTGAATCTGACTACACTGTTAGCCTTAGGGGCCTTAAAGCCGCTGCGGCTTTGACAGCTTCACCGGACTTGGGGGCAAGCGCAGAGGGCACTCAGTCGCGAAAGTTATTAGGATGACTCGCACGAGGATGCCAAAGTGGCCGGACCTCGGCTCGGGCGGTCGTCGCGTTCGCAAATAACTTGTGATCTAATCGAATCCCTACACCTATGATTCGAGCTAACTAGAATATACGTATAGGCACGTTCCCTTCCTCCTGGGAGGAAGGAAGGAAACATGCGTATGTGCATTTAGTAAACGGAATTGTTTTCGACACTAACTAGAGCTAACTAGCGCAAAAAAAGAAAAAAAAAAGATCCCTCACAGAACCTATGTGCCTATGTGGTGTACACGTCTGTGTGCTCATACGTGTGTAATGTTGTATGTAGATAGCTAAGTGATGCACGTATAGTGTCACTTGTATCGCGCGGGCGGTTGCCTGACCCAAGGGCTTCACGCCGAGGAAACGGACTTAGGCTTGGGTTACTGCTGGAGAGAGTGGACGTGGGGGGTTTGAGGGAGGCCGGTCGGCCACAACAACTAAATTTTTATAGCAGTGTTAGAGTGCGACGGAACGATGGCGCATATTCCCCTTTCACTCTAACATTTCCTTATTTGGTAACAACAAGCGGCCATTACCTTTTTTGGCGCGAATATTCTGTTATTATTATTACTTTTCCTATGAAACACTATTGGTATCCTTGTCTACATTATTATTATTATTACATAAAAATACACGTCATTTGCCAATATCTTATTAGATTCTTATTAAATCATCACGAAATCTAATCTATTTAGAATACGAATATCGAACTAAATAACCACAATCTAAAATTAAGGAACAGTAAACTGTGAAAATATCAAAAATTAAATATTACAACATAAAATAGCTTTTAAACACGTTATGTATGAACTACTATAAACACGATTGTAACGTAATATAAGCTACACTATTCCTATATATTCTCATTCAATACTGTTCCGTATTTTCATTGGGTATATGTCAGCACAAATCTTTTTCTATATTAGTTTTATTAGTAAAATGGAATGTATCTGTCCACCTATCTACCTTAACGCACTTTAAACGAACGCAAGTGCTGCTCTCTATCAAAAAACGTAGTACGTTTGTATCTCGCAACTTGCAAACCGCTCTGAGCGCAACTGCGTTGAGAAAAATTATAAAATCGGTTATAATCTCCTGAAAACCGTAATAAATCCTAGTGCCAGTGTAGACTAGTGCCTTGTTAAGAAGATCAGCAACCTAAGCCACAAACTCAGCCGGGGTACCCCGAAGAAAAGGATCTCCGTGTGCGGGTGAGTGGTGGATACATGTCCTCATAACTACATTTCCTACACAAATACATTTAACTTGTATTAATCAAAGATTATTACTACTGAAATATAAATTTGGTACGTTACTACACTATTCTCGCGAAATTATAAGTTATTTAACTACCTATTTACTCTCCCTATGTACCTAAACTCTATATCTTTGAACTAGAAACAGTAAATGAATAACTATTCAAATGTAAAAGCTTAATCCTTATGTCTAACAAATTATACCTACTACTAAATGTCCCTATTTATTTCCTAAACTATGCGTCGCTAACAACAGACGTTTATTATTTTCGTTTCAAATAAGGATATTAGGTAAATTGTAAATATAATTTAATTTTTTTACAAGTTACAAGTTTCCTTTCGAGTTACCTTTATCCGTATTTCTTTATCTTAAATGCACGTTTCTCTATAATGCACAATTATACCGATCATTTAATTCCTTTTTTTATCTTTACTGGACGATGTGGTCCAAGGTGGGGTACTACGCTAAGCGTAGTGATGAACTGGCTCTAAAGTGCAGTTGCTGGAACATACCTTTAAGTGATTGGCGACAGATTTTCAACTTGATGGTGATAGATAGTTAAGCGGGCATTAGATAAATGCCTCACCAACTTGCAAGTACAAGCAAACTGCGCTTAGTAACAAATTTCCACCTATAAGATTGTCCTCCAGATATTATTATTGATAAATAACCCGCTTCAGCTTCACGTGGGTAGCAGAGCGTCTAAGCTTACATTTTTTTGTCGAGTATACATATAACTTTATTTGTATACGCGGCGCACGCCATTAAATTCCCCAGTCGACATAATCTTTCCCGACATCTTCAATAAACATCATCATATTTCAGCCCATTTACACGAAACTTTAATGAATTATACATTTAAATCTACCTCATGAATCACTCCGTCTATTGATGAAAACCGTATGAAAATCCGTTTGGTAGTTTTGAATTTATCGCGTTCAAACAGACAGGCGGTGGGGGACTTGGCCCAGGAGTTCGATGACAAAAAGATTTAAGAGATAAGCCATTTCTCTGAAAGCACCTTCTCTAATCAACTTAATTCGCTTTCGAGAATCAGAGTCTGAAAGTTTGGGTTTACTGGTTTGTGTAATAACCGCCATTGTCCATTCCCGTTCGCTTTACAACGTTAACTTTGAAAACAACAAGCTGCAAACTCAAAACTACTGCATCTGACTCATGTTAGCGGATATCCGTTCTTGCCTTGTATCCATCCTACCAGTACCATAATTATTGTAGTTATTTAGGACAAAATATAAAAAATTGTTAATCTTTAATATTGCTAATACAGGACAAATATAATATAAATATTTAATGTAATTAGCAATAATAAAAGGTGAGTTATAGCTTTCAAATATTTTATCAATATTAAATAGTTGGACGTTGAGGTGTGTTTATGGGGGAAACACTATAAATAAAGGAGCAGTATTTAATAATCTCAAGAAGTTCTGTGAAGCTGTAAAAGCCGCAGCGGCTTCAGGGCCCCTAAGGCTAACAGTGTAGTCAGTTCTAAAAAAAAAACTTCTTTACGACATATCATTTTTCTACTATTTGCAACTTCACGAAAATGGGGTAGATAAGGCTTAAGCCTTAAGAAAAACAATTTTTTCCGTATTAAATTAAAGCTATTTTATTATTATAGACATGCATACAATTAATGATTAATTTATTTTATCATTGTTCTTATTATAATATCATTGCTATTTATTTATTGTATTATATTTACAAGTTATGAATAAATAATTGGAATTATCTTTTCAAAGTAATACAATTATATGATGACAGTTAATCTAGTAGAAATGCAACGATTTTATAAAATTAAAAATGAATAAATAAATCATTAAAAACGAATAATTAAAAAAGATGTACGTATACATATTTTTATTTTCTAATCGTGTTTTGTTTTATTTTTAAATTATTATTTAATTTATATTTTTTATTGTTCTTAGAATTAATAATGTTCACTAGATTTACAGTCATATTTATTAATACTTGCTAATTTTAACAGATTTATATACATTCACTGATACTTACAATCAAAAAGTGAGGTTAACCTCAAATAGATATTAAAATCATGCTCATACGTGTTGAATTTATAAAACGAAATATATAATCACTCTCACTTTTCTTGTAAATTCACTTAAATTTGAATAAGTCTTTTTATTTTATCACTTTCAAATTAATATATTGTTATTCTTATTTCAAACCAAACTTCAAAACTAATATATTGTTGTTATTATTATAATATATTACATTATATTCTTTACGTCACTATACTAAACTTTGATAAAAAAGCAACATGGCGTGTAACCGAAAAACATGACGATTGCTACAAAATTTCTCCTATACGTCGATAAAGAAGTTTCACTTCAAAAATCTAATAATCTCTATTATACTATTTCCATTTCTTTATTTTTTCGATGACAGTTCTTATTTGATAGTTGTATTGTTGTGACCAAATGAGTAATGATATATGTATGTGAAATATATATTTATTATATTTTGAACAAAGACAAATACAACAAAAACATTCAAATATATTTCATGTTATTTCGTTTCATTGTCGAGTACCTACCTATACCTACTTATTTTACAACAGCTTCGAAAATTTTGAAGAAGTTGGCATTATCAATCAAGAATTAATACGTGTAACATCTTGTAATAAATATAATATTAGTTAATAAATTTGTACAAAAGTATCCGCCTGTAGTGTAGTTTCTTACATTTTGTAAAAAAATATCGGGTCTGTTATCGTGTTACGTTTATCGATATAGCTCCACCCTTATCAGTTTCTCCGACTCTGGTATAACCTTGTACGTGTGTAAACGTCATATTTTTATAAAATAATGCATACATAATGTAAAAAAGACGCTCGTTCAAGTTTTGACAGGAGCTGTCATCGAGAAAATAAAGAAATGGAAATGGTATAATTGCCAAGCCGTAACAGCCGGTGGATGTACGACGTCGTAGCACGTTTTTAGTTGTTTTATTACATATATTTGTTAATTTCAAATAATTTAATAAAACAATACTTGGTAGTCTTTGTTAAAAGGTCATGTACCTAGAATGGTATACTATATTTCATGGTGGTAGGTCATTTTGTAATTTTTGTATCGCTTAGGATAGCTGATATTTCAAGTTGAAAATTTAAATCACCTATAAATGTTTCTGCAGCTGACTACATCAGTATTATTGAGAAATACTAACTTACGACGCAATAAAAAATTTCTAGACGTATTTTACAAAAACTTCTTTTCCAATTTCATCTAATGTCGTTCGATCTCGAACTGAAAAAAGGTCCAAAAGAATCCAATAATTGTCACATGTTTTACTTGATGATGTCTATTTATTAAACTTGAGGGTCCAATCTGTCCCTTGACGGGCATACGTACGGATTAAAATGTTTCACATCTAGATTGACGACTGATAGCGTTCGTTGAGCGTATGGGACGTGTTTTGGATACAATTTTATCTGAGAAAGATACTTCGTTATGTGTATCATAAAACTATATTAAGTCTTTTTATTGTTCGAAATTGTCTTGATGTTTTTTGATAAACATTGATGCATCTTCTCCACTGTCTCTGTCCACTTTCATTTGTGGGTCTACAACCGCAGGAAGGCCTTAGTCTAGCCCAGTATATCCCTCCAACTTCATATATCTATATCATTCCAGCTCTTCATATGGATGTATTTAGATCATTATGATCGAAATCCAACCATGTGAATTTAAGCCTTACACGAGTTCTACGTCCATCAGGGATCCCCTCTTCCGTCCTTACGACATGTCCTGCCCATCGTAGGCGTCGACTTTGCCCAATTTCTATCTTAATATTTAATGGTTTCCCGAGTGTTAACTTAGTTTCTATCGATAGATGTTTTTTTCTAATCCTCGGAAAATGACTGCAAGTGCGTCAATAGACGTAGGTCCAAATCATACGAAACTCAGATTCGGGGAAGGAAAACTTCTCAATAAAACCTCAATCAATATCTTAGGCCTAGATAAGTTTCAATAAATGCACTGGTAAGTTTATCATTTAGGGCCATATCCTCACCTAAAATCTGATGAGATTTATATATTATATATTTATTGTTTATCTAACGACGGTGGCCGTTGTGTATACAAACATGAAACTATAAATGTCACTATGTAACTACGTACCTTTAAACCGGCTGATCTCGAAATGTTATGATAGACTTACCACTATATGTGTGGTGGTCGTTATGTAGTCAACTCCTGTGAACACTTAGCTGTAGATATTTCTATATATTAACTGGTTAGAACAAGGCTGTTCCGTTTTACCACGTACTTGCATATTAGCTTCGTATTTTCCAGTCCGCTATATCGGCATGCCTATTAATTCTCTAAAAACAGATAATATACAAGAAAAAATGTAAATCATCAGTTCATTTCTATTTTGTAGTGTCGTCTAAGTTGGAGTCCATTGGCGTCGACCGGAAATGGATTCTGAAACCTTCTGTGTAGAATACAGAATGCCTAATACGCATCACATTATAATGATAAGGTAGATAAACGAAAATTACCTTTACATCTATCGAAATACAGTCGAATTTCATAAGGTTCATGATTACTTCAAACTTTAAGTATACTTCGTACAAAACTAAATCTTATCATATATTGCATAAAATAGATTTTTGTATAGCGATGAAGTGGAGACAACCTTACCGGCTACTTCAATGGAAGGAATAGAAGATACTTGGCCCGGATAGATAAAATCTGTATAACAATATGTTTGAGGAACATTGTAGGATAAATGTTTTTTTTTACTTGTAGCACGGCCGTATGCCGCACAGAACAATCACGATTCAATAATGGGGTGACTACCGTAGTATAATTAAGAACAATCAATAATCACTCACCGCCATCATGCTGACCTACTCAAATGCTTCTTCACGCTTCGCTAGAAATTTCCACTGTCATAGGAAATAGTTGCTGGGGGATTGTTCTTTACGCTTTGTGTTCAGTTTTATGCTGTTTTGTTGTAGATATGATACCCTATCATTTATTCTTATTTAAATACATTTTATATTTTAAATACATTTTTGCAAAGACATTCATAATGCTGGCAGACATGACAGCGGTGGCTGGCGATGGGTTGTAGATCCCATGGTAGTCACAGACATTGTCGGATTACATTGTGCCGACCATCAGGCACAGCGCAGTCACTTTGTCGTGCTACGATTTAAAAAAAAAAAACACTATAACAGACAATAGAGACTCATGCAGCTAATTTTTTTGTAAGCTTAATAATTTTAAATCCCATTGGTGATCATCATTTGTAAATATTTAACGAAATATCATTCATAATTAAGTAAACTAAAGTACTTAATTAATAAATCATGTCTTTATTTAAAACAAAATCTGGTCGTGAAGTTACAATAAAGGAATTTAATTAAATTTATAATAAATACAACGAAGTCATTGCAGTAAACAATCCCGAATTCCGATTTCATTTCCACCTGTGAACGAAAAGTAAAATCACGCCATTATAACTGGGATACAAAGTTAATTAATAGCGTTGAATCACCGATTTTCATTACTGTTTATAGTAATGTTACTGTCTCGTTGTATTATATACCAAATGTTCAGTAAGACGAGTAAGCGAAATAAATATATACTTACTTAAAATAGCAATAAGTCGAATTCTGTACATTAAATATAATTGAGAAAAATATCTGCTGGAGGAGCAAATATTTATCTGTCTGTCGGTTAATTTGTACGCTCATAACGCAATAACGACAGGATAAGATTCGATGAAAATTTGTATAATTGTAGCTTATATAGTTTGTAGCGACATTAAAAATGCATTTTTACACGTATAAATAAAGATGTTCCTTTTTATAATGTATGAATTGCGTAATCGTATAAAATGTGTGGAAATGAAATTAATTTAAATTATTTAACTTTGTTCTATCTCAGGAGTTCACAGAGTGTAGGCCAAGACTGCGCGTTGATGGTGAGTTTTGCGTTACGTCTCAGGAGACAGAGACTTTAAAGAGGGTGTGAGGTAACGCTGACTATTAACCGTGCCATGCTTCAAAATCCAAGACATGTTAAAATCGCCGATGTTGAATTTAAATACATCTACATACCTGTTGTTCGTTACCACTATTTTGCAATTCCACGTGGACGGAGTCGCGGGCATAGCTAGTTAATTAGAACTTGAATTTTCATTTAAAGTTATAATATTAACAGAAAGGTTTATCTGACGTATAACTCTATTACAAAAACCTTCGCGCGTGTCATTCAAAAAATCAATTCACGGCACATGAAGTAAAGGGCCTATAAATATAGTTTTATCTCCTTTTCTCTGGAGCCGTCAATTAGACATCTCTTTTATATCGAACTTTATCATACCTTGGTTATTTGATATAATTATTTCGGTGTAATGAATCAACCATTAGTCATAATATTGGAGAATATGTTTATAGTAATCAATATTAACATTCTAAAATCTTCCTAATGTGAAAAGTTTAATCAAGCTAAATTATTAAAAGGGAAACAATAAACTAGATAAAAAATGTTTTTTTTTTTCTATTTTTGCTTTTTATTTGATTTTCGGATGTCGTACCTAAATATGATATAAACTATGTTACTCTCACAATTAAGAAGAATCTAATGACATTTTGTATTCTCAAAACGATCAAGGAGTTTAAACGCTACAGAGCGTGCTAAAGAAATAGACATACATACATACATACAACGCTCGAAAACATAAAACATAATTTGAAATTATAAAATGCATTTTAATTAAAACTTTTGAAGTGATAACTTCTTATGGGAGGGTAAACCGCTTCGTAACGTAACGCGTTACGGCGCCATTAATTGTAGCATAGTTTAAGCGGTTAAATATTTCTATACATAAAAAATATCATTATGAGGTATTATGTGTTATCTCAATGTGAGTGGGAGTGTGAGTCTGCGTATAGTGTGCGTGTGCGTGAGAGTGTATAGGTGTGGTGGGATCATATGCTCCTGTATGGAAAGCATATGTGAATTGTATATGTATGTATGTTATAAGCAATAGAGAGTAAACTGAGTCCTTTCTATATTCCTGTTTCACAGCCATGATGACTATTTCAGTGTGTTTTTGATTTTAATTCTTTTAAGAAAAAAATCCTATTTGACTGGAATAAATCAATATGACTAAACTTCGTGTCATAAATGTTAAAACATTAAAACATCTTCGTAAAACAGAGTTCTTAGCATAATTGTGTTTAACTGGCCGTGGTGCAAATAAGTGCGGATTTCGAATAATTTTTGTATGTGTTTTGAAGTTAATCCTAATCACTAGTTCGGGGCAATCAATATTGTTGTTCAAAATATCGTATAATAATGTCATGTCGAAGATAGATCGTCGTTTTGATAAAGAAGTTAAATTGTAAAAGTCCAAATCAATTAAGTATGACTTATGCTCGTTATTAAATTTATAATTTAGATATCTCAGGAATTTACTTTGAATGTTGTCTAGACTAGTCTTATGTGTGATATAATCTGGTGACCATATTGGCGAAGCATAATCGAGATAGCTACTAATGTATGTAAAATATAATATTTTTAGTGAGTTTAAGTTTTCAAAAGGCCTTGCAACTCTGCAAATGAATCCAAACATTTTTAAAGCTTTCTGACGTATGTAATCATAGTGATACGTATAAAGCAGTTTGGAATCCATCATCACCCCCAAATCACGAACGACAGAAACTCTCTGCATTGGCAACATTTCAAGTATATAGATATAATTTATAGGTTGATGTTTTCTAGTGTATGTTATTACATTACATTTCTTTACATTTAAATTTAGCTTATTTAACTTGCAATAATCACAAAGTCGCAAAAGTTCATTCTGTAACATGTGGCAGTCATCAATAGTACGAATAGCGCTGAAAATTTTGGTATCATCGGCATACATAAGGTACCTAGCGGAGGTGAAGCAAGAGGATATATTAAATATAAATAATATAATTTAATAAAGGTATTTAAAAATTGTTAATCGAAACTCAGCTCGAGTAATAAATTCTTACTCGAGTTGTAAGGAATGTAATTAGTTTACTCGAGTACAACTCGAGTGACGTAGTAAAATTACTCGAGCGAATCGAGTCACAAAATCCTAGTCGAGCCGCATCACTACACAAATAGGACTTCACCTTTTTTTAACATCAGGATTTCACGTTGTCACCTGTTTTTTTTGAACGTATAATAACCGTATTTAAAAGAAAAAAGATTACATAAGCTATGTTAGGTTTGAATTCCCCGGGGTGATCGCAATGTAATCACCAGGAGTGTCACCTCCACTATATTTACATATCTCTGAGACTCGGAATCCTGAACAGGGTGCGACTTTTTTCACGCCCGGTCAACTGTATCTTCTTTCTAAGGCTTTAGTTCGGCCGTGTACAGAATACTGTTTGCATATCTGTGATTAATCCACAAAATACTTCCTCGATTCCCTAGACATGTTGCAGAGACAGGCTGTCCGAATTTTTTAGTATGCTGACGCTACGAAATACATCGAGTTGCTTTAGCTACTCAGAAATATTGTCTCGCTGAGCGTGTTTTCACCATCTGTATCATGGTGTGTGTTCTGAAGAGCTGTTCAATCTATTACCCTCATCTCCCTTCCACAACAGAACCACACGCGCTGGGCTACGGAGTCACAGTTTTACGGTAACCTCCAACTTGGCACGTACCAAAAAGTTTTCTACGTCTTATTTTTTGTCATACTGTGAAATTGTGGAACCTTACGACATCGGGTTCCTCAAGCGTAATGTGAAGAGATTTTATTCTGGCCGGTATGACAGCGGCGACCGCCGACGGATTGCCGATCGGTGGTAGCCGTTGTGTTTGACTTGTACTGTGCTCACTATCAGGGACAAAACCGTAAATTTGCCGAGCCTTATAAAAAATCTACGAAATCACCAGCGTCATACTTTAGACTGTGTATTCTTCAGACGATGTTAGAAATAAAGTCATCATGTTCGGAGTGTAGTGGGACGATTTTTACTGAAAAAGATGATACTAGAAAAAAAAAAAGTAAAAAATCTCTAATAACCACATCTAAATAAGAAGTTAATTTAGTAAATCTAGATTATTCTACGATGAAACTCAAATGAAAAAATAAATTTATCATGTTTGTAATTAGTTGGCGCCACGGGTAACGTAGGTGCTTATGTTCGGGTGAGGACACATTGTATAAACTTGGCTGTTTATGCCATTTTTCATTTATAATAAAGCAGGGTAATGAAGCAATGATGGCTCAGTGGTAGCCTGAACGGATACCCCGTCGATGGATGTGAGTTCGAATCCCTGCAATAATTCAAAGCTTTCGGTGAAGGAAAACATCGTGATGAAACCATACCATGGTGGTAGGGTATTTTCTAATGCTCGCCTTGGCTAGTTAATCACCATGGCACCACGACAGTCTTTTTCAAGTTGAAAATATATAGCTACGCCTATCTCATCCATAGAGATGTGTTCCGGCAGTTGCACTTGAAAGCCAGTTTTCCCACTGGGCTTAGCCTGTCACCATTTTTGGCCAAATTGTCACTTAATATCAGGTGAGATTGTGACCATAACCATAACTTTGATAAATAAATAATTAATGGAGATATAATGTTGCCAGATAAAAAATACCTTTGAGAAATAATATATTTAATTGTAAAACGACAATAATTCAGCGGTAGTGGTTTCGAAACCTACAACGAGCTTTTTACGGATAGAAGGCTTAAATTTTACAACAACAAGCATGTGCTGCAAGTGAAGGAAAACATCGTGGAGAAACCATTGAGTTATGTAGTTATTTAGTGCCGCCTAGTTAACATTAAATTGTAAATCTGTAAGCAAGGACTACTTATCTCATTCTTAATAAAAGCTGTCCTACGCCGTGTTTAAAGATATTGTGTATTTATCTATGCAGATTAATGACCATAGATTTAGGTAGAGTTGGTTTTGTTCACGTTTTACGTACGCCGATACAGGCCAATAGTACATACGAAAATGGTCTCGTATCCCTTACTCGTTCAAAAAGGGTATATGTTAAAGTCGTGGTAAATAGTGAAGTTTGAACTATTTTGAACCTTTTGAACTGTTGAACTAATTGTACTAAGTTGAACTTTGAATAAATAAAATATCAACGTCGACTGTAACTTGTTTAATTGACCACACAGTATCATAATTATAGGAAAGCCTTAAATAACAAATATAAAATTAATATATGTGTTGTGGGTGTATATCACAGTGTAGAAGAACTATTGCAAAGGGAGGATCCTCCGACCAGACGGGTGTTATGTCTGGCGAATGGGGGGCAGCTGCCCAACCCCACACAGTATAATTTTTTTTTTATTGAACTGACTACACTGTTAGCCTTAGGGGCCCTATCCAAAAACAGAGCCGCTGCGGCTTTTACAGCTTCACCGGACTTGGGGGCGAGCGCTTAGGGCACTCAGCCGCGAAAGCTTGTGACGACCCGCTCGAAGGCGGCAGAGTGGCCGGACCTCAGCTCGGGGCCACAGTATCATAAAAATGTGCATACTGTATTTAAAAAAGTAAACATTATGATAAAAAATGATACAGCGCCATCTATTGAGAACTATAAAACTTAACAGTATAGTATGCTCTAACTCTTTCGAGTTGCCATTCTATAAAATATTAAATCTAGTCCTTCCGCAAAGGCATTCCTCGTATTAATCCCCTCGCATTAGATATTCATTATTCCATTTGTTTCAAACTCAAGTCAATAATGTACCAAACCGCAGCCTATTATTCTAACGGAATAAGCCTACTTTCTCTCTACAAATTAATTTAGTTACGTTTGTTCTTAATTAGCGAAAGTAGTAACTTATTTTGAGTAACAGATATCATACTTTATAACATTATACCTCGTTAAAATTATTGTAGAGCACCACAATGGACAGATAGTCATGAGTGCCTCCCAAAATGGCTCTTCACTCATGATTTGAAGAAAGCAAAATCAGTGCAAAGAAGGTAGACGGTGGCCGGAAGATGAGCTTATACAACAAAGGAAAAATTAGCGAACTTGTTTGTTCGTACCGAGTTGGATATTACAGTGTAGATATGGTTATACCATCTATATACCAGCCCTCTTAGCTTTGTAATGGAAGGAAGATATTTTTTTGAAATGCCCTCCACCTGTCTATGACATTTGGAGAGCGGCCGATTGTCCCCTTTATTTATTTATTTTTGCGTTTGTGTGCTTGTTGGTGAATTTTATCGAGGTTTTATTTTATATGTGTTGAATTTACATTTTAGATTATGTTTGATTTGTGTTTTTCTATGTATATCAACTAATGTTTATTATGAATTTCTTTTCTATCTTACATACCTTAACTTTAAGTTATAATTTGTGTATTTCATTTGTATATTAATGCAGGTTGTTATAATTAGGTGGTATCTATTACCTTTGAACATTTACTTAAGAGTAGTTCTTATACATGAATTATAAAATATCTATTTATAATACTTATAAATATATATTTTTTTCTTGTTAATGGCTGGTTTTATATCTACTATAAAATCAACAACTATTATTATTTTTTCTCCTTAATAGTTAACTATGTTTTGTGTGTCTATCCTTATTTGCTATTTGTAGTGTGAACTGAAGTCTACTGAACCGTAAGCTCGACAACAATTGCTTAAGATAATTTACTTTTTCTAGTGTAATTTAAGTTAATTTAAGGATTTTAATCAATATATATTTGTTTATATGAAGCTCGTACAGCCACATTTCCAGTCCTTATGGTGTTTACATGTATATTACTATTTAACTGATTTAATTACTTACTAATTACTCGAGTTAACAATTTTATTCAGACGCTCTTAAGTGTAGCCGTAATATTTTATTGCCTTTCGCCAAGGTCGTATTATGTGAAACTATTTTCTTCACGAATTCAGCCTTACATAGTTTCCTTCTCTTTTGATTTTCTGTTTCCACGTCCTTTCCTTTCCATTTTTCAGTTTCTTCCTCTAGTGGAACTGTAAGTACCCCACTCACTTCACTGTTATTTTTCCACTTAAACCTTTTCTTTTATTCTGTTGCAATTTATATCCTAATCTGTTTTTGTTCCAACACACTTCTACTTAAAATTTACCGATTTTGTTTTTACCTATCACCATTTCCACATCATTAGTAGGAATGAAGATGTTGCGAATACGTCAAATAACTTGATCATGATAAAAACGACAATACACTCACAGCTAGAGAATTTCCCTTCGTAGCTGAAGTGGTTCTAAGATCTTAGTTATGTCTGCATCATGCTCAACAAACAGTCCAGGACCTCAAGATCTATATTATATAATATTAGTATAGATTGGTTATGGAATATTTTCTAAGAAACATTAGAATGCCAAACACTCGATTTTCATTCTCATGTATAAACTTTACAGGGATGAATTTTCTATAAAGGGAAGTTTAAAATACCTTATATATATTTTTATATTAAATAAAACAAATTATAATTAAAAAATTTTGCTAATTTATTTTTAATGAATTAAATGACTTCTGTAAATCTAAATATGAAACTAATTTACTCAATTTAAAAATTTGAAATTACTGGCACAACTTTATTAAAAAAAACTAAATCTTTGCTAATATGAACGCCATCTAAAAATTAGAACACAGCCCCAGGACTAATTTGAAGGCGGTGAAATTAAAATTTCGCAAATGAACAATATAAATTATTTTGGTTTTAAATTGCTTCCATTAACAAGTTAGAAGGACCGCCATTTTTTTTCTCGCAGAAGCTTTTTTCTGTGGTTTTGTCAAAATTTGTTTTTTATTTCTCTCTCATTCAATTATATTCCTTTTATTAAGTTTAAGTTTATTAGTCACTAGCATCAAGTAATTTTAATTCGATGGATCCATCATGTTTTATGTCACACGAGGTCTAATGTTTGCAAAAAAAAAAACTTGCAAATAATTATTAGCTATAATAAAATCAAAGTATCAAAAAGTTTATCAGCTAGCGTTGTTAGGATCCAACAGTTATCACAAGCTAACACAATTCGACTAAAGTTACTGATTAAAATTCAAGAAAAATCTTTTATTCATAATCTGCTGGTCTCCTTTCATATTCCCGAGCTATATTAAAGGAAAGGGAGATGATTATTTTCCCTTCTAAAGATGAATCGATATATTTATTAAAAGCGCATCGTTTTTCGGATCAAACAAATTATGGAGGAATCCGACAAAAGTGATTCAACGGTTTTTTCTCCGCCGTTTGTTTTCCTAAACGGAGCGCTTTCGTTGTCTTTATACTCGTAGAACTCATTAATCTTATCGCACTCTGTTTTTGTGTTTTGTTCTTAATGAACTAACGGTTCTTCGAATAATCCGTTTACAGATGTACTTACTTTTTACACTAATTTGTGATTATTCTACCTTGAAGTTCTTTTTCAGCTTACTGCCAATCAACTCCTTGTACTATGTACGCCCTTTATCATAATTTTTATTAAAGAAAAATTTGTTTATTACAACTTTTTATTATAACTTGTATAGTACGGATCAAATCATGCAACCTAATTATAAAACAGTTATCTCCGACCGAATGAGCTGAAATTTTGCAGAAATGTTTAATTCGGATGGCCATGTATGTATAAATAAGTGATGTTATTCTAAATTCAATAAGGCGTGCCCGTAAAAATGGCCGACCAATTATTTTTTATGCACCCGCATGATATGGATATCAATAATAAGGATTTGCTGAGAAGAATAGGAAAAAACTTTTTTTTTTCAAACAAGTTTTTATTGCTTACTGTAATCATTTGAAAAATACGTAGTTCAAATAAAAAAGGGAGATGGTGATTTAAGCAAAACAATTTTTTGCGCTAAACAAGCTTTTAAAGTTATTTTAATAATTTTTTTAACAACTTTAAAACTAATAAATTTGAATATATTGAATAAAAGCTTGTTGTAAAAAGAGTTTATATTTTTTCTATTGCTTTAAATTCAGATAATATAGAAGTATTCTCCTTAAAGTTTGTACTTATTAAATTAAAATAAATTTGATAGATTTAAAAAAATCTGTCAGTAAGCGAAACTGTGACTTAATTAAGTGACGTAACGAGACACTTAAGCCAAATATGAACTAACTCTCAACTCCTTCTGCCGGAATACATCCACAAATCTAAGGCCTACATTAGAAAATTCCCCACAACCATGCAATGCTTTCATTACGATGTTTTATTTGACAGAATCTCGAGCTCATTGGCTCATCAATCGACCTGGTTTCTGAACACTCGAGTTATAATTGCTTCTATAGATGATAATATATCAGCTATTTAAACCCTTGATTCCATTTGATATTTTATTATAATAAGATACGACTAAAGAACTGTATATAAAAAAATTGAAATTTCCATATCACGTGCTTAGAGATGCGAAACGTATTCGACATAAATTCCAAGTGGTCGTTACATTTTCATGGGAAAAACGCACGTACGAGCGATTCTGTAACAAAGAGCGAGTATATTTCTTTTTCATTCAAAGCCTGCTTTATTCTCGCATTTGGCAAACATCGGGTCACGTTTGCGTGAAATGATCGAATGATAACATCTTCGTTCACTGTCATTGGAACGTGGATCAATCTTGTCAGTTTTTTGATTTGCGTTTTGTTTTTACTGGTAGTTTAAATGATAATATTGCTGGCATAAAAGCATCGAGACATATGTATAAACCGTAAAGTGTCTAAACCTTTCATAAACCATAATATGTATCTTTATTACGTGCTAATTTATTTGTCCTATAATTAATAGTATATTACGCACCGAGGGAGAAAAGTAGGACATTCACGCCCGCGCGTATGGTTGTCACCCGAGCCGAAGGTACCTCTTCTGTCGCGTAATAACACAGCGATTCTAGTATTACATAGAATTCATTGTTCGTTTCATTTCTAAATTTAAATTGATTCGAAATGCTTTATAATCTCTGGTGCCTTTAATGGCGTTTGAGTGCCAATACTTTATTTAGACGTGTTTTTGATCGAAATAATACCTATGGTTCGGTGAAGATATATTCAAAGATGGTTCTCGAAACTTACTAACGATAGTGATTCTCAAGTACAGAGAACACAAGCAATCCACGAGTTAAATTAAAGTAAATTATTGAGTAATATTGTTCTATAGAAAATTAATATTTTGACGCGATTTGAAACGCCGATTAGAAAACGTGACGTCACCATTCAGGAAATATGAACGTTAGTTTTTAAACTTGTCACTGTTATCATACAGAATTACATATACAATGGATGGTGACGTCACATAACCATAATGCAGCGTTTTTGTGGCTTACTTTTCATTTAAATTATAACATTTTTATATCACTTTTATTGTTGTATTAATGAAAAAAGTTATATATAGGTATAATTTTAAACTTATAAAGTGTTTAAATCAATTTTCCAAAAGTTCGCAACTCGATGGCTCGGTGGTAAAGCACTCTGTCGATCGATGCGAATTCGAATCCCTACAATGAGCCTGAGCTTTTAGTGTTAGAATACATCGTGGTGAAACCATAGCATGGTTGTAGAACATTTTATAATACCCACCTGACTAGTTACCAACCTCATGTTGAAAATCTGTCGCCAAGCTCCTATAGGTGTGTTCCATTCAGCATCTGTACTTGTGAACCAGTTCCCCCACTAGGTTTAGCGTGTTACCATTTTGGGCCACTTCGTCACTTCACATCAGATGAGATTGTGGCCAAACGCCAAAACCTATAAAGAATTAAAAATAGACTAAAATTTGCTTAGTAATAGACCTCCAGAGGCAGGAAGCTTATATTGCGAGCACTAATAAACAAATAATGGACCAAAAGTGAATATACGAACTTTCTACTTTGTAATCCTGTATAACTTAATACTGTGGCTCCCATCGCCGACAGTGGCCCCATAAATCTACCATGAGGGCTATTTGACCCCACGCTACGGGTCGGGTTGTGTGTTTAAGACATATTTTTATTTATGGCCCTGAGCCGACCAATTTCGCCATATTGTCAACCTGTAACTTTGTCGTTGAATTTGTTGGGTTTATTAAAAAGGAAAACAAGAAATCATGTGGAATTAAGACCATGTTTGTAGACTCAAATTCGGTATTGCGGTACTGCGCTGTTTATCAAATTAACACCACGGAAGAAAACACATGGATGAATGAGTACACTGCTCATAACAATTGTAGTTAAGTTTAATAATTTTTTATTGAGTGAATATATTTTTTAATTAAGGACCAAGTATCTAAGAAGTAAAACAACAAAAAAAAATTGCGTCTCGGGACGCTCGACAGAAGTGATAACTTAAACTAATCTATGTTAAACTATTTAATATTGAAATTGTTTGACTTGAGAAATGCTTAGGTTATTACTTAAACTTTATGTATATTTATATGATAATGTGAGGAAAGGTTATTTATTAATAAAATCTTTTATTGATTATAAAATATATATTATCATTAGTTACAATTCTTGAATATGTACATTATTAGTATCACTATTTAGTCCTATAAAAGTAACAATTGGCTTATGGTAGCTATAATAAGCAACGAAATTTTTACATTGTATGTAATCTAAAAATCTTGCAAAGACTGGCATTGGGAGTGAAGGGCACATAATACATTTACGAAGGGTACAAACAACAAATAGTAAGAACAGCATACATTTCAAGTTTGAAACATTCAGAGGAGACTCATAATATAATTAAATGTAATAGATTTCTCTGATACAGCTCTAAAGATTTGGATGAAATTTTGTATTTAGATAATAGTTTACTTTCTAATTTTATGTAATTAGAGTTTTGTATTTATTATAATTTTTTTATTTATTATTAAATATTGGGAGTCAGTTCGAGTGTATTTCCAACAAAGATAGAACACAAGGGACTTCTTAAATGATATGTTTAAAAAAAGTCAATTAGTACAAACGAAGTCTTCGTTTAACTAAACTATATTACTGCTTATGTGGATACGTTATAATTTAAAGTTTATAAAACCAGCTTCCACACCTTAAAAGGTCTAATACCGAATATAAAGACCATTTATTCAAAATCAACTCATAGTAACTACAAAGCACACAAAACCATTACCTACCTACCTAAAAGATTGCTATTGTATCCAAGAAAATGGCTGTTATAGTGAACATTTGAAAACAAAATAATGAAATTCAGCATTTTCTGCTGTTTTAGACACAGGGTTTGCCTAGCCATATTTATTCTTTACAACCTACACTATCAATTGTCGTAAGAAATAACTTACTCGACTACAAGATTTTTTTAAAATATGTGGCGACATCTACATAGCGACACATAGCGACATCTATCGAGCCACATAAGACACATCCTACTATCCTACATTGCGCTATAGAAATTAACTCAATCGTTGAGTATATATACAAGAACCCGACTACAACCGTTGGGCAGCTGCCCGCCAGACATAACAGACAGATCCTCCCTTTGCAATAGTTCTTCTACAAATATATGACTGCAGTTTTTATTATCTGTAAAATCGATGTGATTGTTTTTTAGAACATATTTCTCTATTTCTTATAATTTCAAAGTCCCCTTCAATGACCCATATCGATGATAATATACAGCCTGTATATTGAATTTAATAGCAATTTGTTTAGAGGAATTAAATAAGCACTACTTTGCTTATTTACTAAAAATCAAAACAGAAGCCAATCGTTTCACACATAGCTTAGTGTTACATTTATATATTTTTCATAGTCAACGACGTATCTTTGTGCGGAGGACGTCTTATAAGCTTTGCGACCTGTGGTTGTACGTTAGTACATCTCTGCCTAACCCATCGAGGATACAGTAATACAGAACAGCAGTACAGTAAATTTCATCCACACCACCTCGATGTCCAGCGTTCCACAACAGTGCGTTTCTTAAGGTACTTTCTGCCTCGCACAACCACTCTGTGGAACCAGCTGTCGCCTCAGGTCTTTCCGATCAGTTATGGGCTGGTGACCTTCGAGAAGAGAGCTTATTCTTCACTAAAAGGCCGGCAACGCATCTGCGAGCCCTCGGGTGTTACGGATATTTGTGGGCGGCGGTGGTCACTTTCCATCAGATGCGCCGCATGCCCGTTTGCCCCGTTTTTAACATTAAAAATAATAAGTATAAAAAACAGCCAGAGAAGATATCTGCAAAATAACCTTGTGTTGTGTTTTTGCGGTGAGTAGAGATTCTAGAGCTCCTTCGGGTAGGGAGGGGATTAAAGTTGGCAACGCGCTAGTGATATATCTGGTATTAACATTAGGCAGGCCGTCCGCGTGTTTACCACATTAGTTGTATTTTTTTTATAAATTATAATAATGAATGTCACAGTTTTATTTCCCTAAATTCATATTTATTAAAGTCATTTCTAAAACCCAAATTAGTAATGTTGGCTGTTAATAAAAAAATAAGTTAAGTAAATTTTTTAATACTATTTTATCTTAATTATGACATCACTATGAGTATAAACAATGTTATAACGTGATATGTTAAGTATATTTGATCCATAAAAGATACCCAAACGACTGCGAAAAATAAGTTTTCGACATATGAAAAATATTTCCAACTTTGGACTCATTCCAAAATATCTTCGCCAAATCTAAAATTATCAGTACTGCCAAGTGCACACCGCGAGATAAAGCACGGTATTCATACTGCAGATATTCAATCCACTTTTATGTAGAGACTAGCTATACCCTACGGTTTCACCCGTGTTAATTTTATACCACAAATATCGCCAACGCTCTCGTAAAGGCAATTTTTTATACTTTGTGTAAATCTGTCGAAATTTTTATAAGTAATAAATTAATTTTTCAAATTATAATATGGTCTATGTTACTCGCTGATACAGTAGCTTTATATTGGTGAAAAAAAATTTAAAATCGGTTCAGTAGTTTTTGAGTTTATCCTTTACAAATAAAAAAACAAACAAAGAATGAATACTTTCCTCTTTATAATATTGGTATATATTAAATATAAGTATATATAAATTATATTATATATACGTTATTAAATAGATGATTTTTATATTAATTCTACAGTCTTTGTAAATACTAATATTTCACAAATAATGCCTGTTTTTTTTTGAAGTTATAATTCTTTTGTCACATTTTGTAGAAGGTAAAACTGTAAATTTAAGAGCACGTGACGGAAGTGCGACATGACAAAGTTAACCGTCATCAATCATAAATAATGTGAATTCATTATATTGACTTTTTTGTATGGCAATAGTTTAACGTTATATAAATAAAGATTACAGTCGGGTAAAAACCCTACCTACTGAATCTCAAAACGCGGAACGCCTAACTGCGCTACTACAACGATTGTTAGACTTGGTGTATGGTAGTCGCGATCCAGTCAGCCACAGATATCTTGAACTATCACCCAGCGAAGCAAAAGTGGTGGAGTTATACCAGAGAACAAGTTATAAAACAAAATCAATTAAAGGACACGCTCTTTAATGTGCTTTAAAACATTTATTATTGATTCTCCATCCAACAATTATAGTTTTATTTAAATAGGTATATGGCTTAATATATTGATAGTTTATGAAAACTCAACCACAAGTCCTACACCAAAGTGTGAGAACCGAAAAGCGTTACTTATTACGATGATTTTAAATGAAATATTATACAAAAAGTCGCAATTGAATGGCTGGCTTTAAATGGCAATAAACAGCTGCAAGTGAATGTAAGATTTTAATAAAAGATAAGTAACGACTTTAAAAATAACTTATAACGAGGTAAAAATTTTAAAACTGTTTTTTTATTCGTTAACCTTTAATCGGATCATTAGATCCTTCTTTTAACAAAAGTAATATAGAAAATACTATGCAATCACTTAATAATTAACGTTATATTGTATGTTACCACAATCTCAACTAACATTAAATGGTGGCCCAAATTACTAAAACTTGCCCAAAGTTGGTTCACAGATATAGAAAATATCATGTGCACTTACTTCATAGGATTCAGTTTATCTCGGTATAATTCAATTCTGAAGTTCACGTATACGAAGTCGCGGGCAGAAGGCAGTCTTCTATGTTTTATTATAAATATTTAATGATAGATTAGTGTCTTATCGGATATGGACTAAGATTTTAACATGCTAAGTCTAGATTAAGACTGGTTCTTAAACCGGCTGCCGGAATATACCTTTTTTAATTGGTTCATACAGCTGGGAGCCTAACCAAGTTGTATTTCTACAATCGACGCAAGACAATTTTTAATAAAAAGGAAAACCGACTTCAATCATTTTGAAAAGATCTCTGGTGTAGGTATTTTCAAAGTTGAAAAATGGGACCACCCTTGTATACCCTATCCAATAAAAAAAGAATCATCCAAATCGGTTCATAAACATAAAGTAATATTAATACGTGAAGCAAAAACTTTATACCCCTTTTTAAGCTTATTGCGTGCACGGAAGACTGTGAGATTTGGCATGGTTAAAGTTTATATGGAGAAGGTGTGCAGAAAGCTAAAATTTATCTATAATATCTGTTACTAATATATTAAATTAAATAAATTAATATTGGGAATCCTAACGCAACCAGTCCCATTGAACTTAGACGCCCCAAAATATTGACATTGTGACTCACTGAAAAGTGACAGCAAGTGATATAATATTCATTTTTAGGTTCACACGGCAAATGTCAAACAGAAAATAATCTATGATCAAAAAGTCGCTGGGTGAATTTCGAGCTTAGGACGATCGCTAGTAAACATAAATTAATGAATCAATTAAAAAAAAAATACATTCGAATTGTTAACCTCCACCTTTTTTTAAATCGGTTAAAAATGTATGGAATTGACATATCTGATCACGTGATTTAGCGTAAAGATATGTAACAATTCCATTTATTTTTTTCGTTTTCTTAGAAAGGCAACTTGGCTAGACTCCTAGATATCACGCCAAATAACGGATCACATATTAATAATTACATTACATATTTTATGTCTTATGAAAGTGTGTTTCATTTGGACAATGACAAAAATGGACATTAAAATATGAAGAAAAACACAACTTGAATTAAAAAAAATGCTAATATATTAATACCGTTAATCTGATGGTAAGCGGCTACCTTACCCTATGGACTTTTGTAATACCATAGGAATGACCAAGTAAAGAGAAATATACAATAGTACATTATTGCAAAGGCCGTAAAATAAGCAATTGCTGCTCGGCTATGAGTTTGAAGGTCGAGCTGTATGCGAGGACTTCACTAATACGAGAAAGGCACTTGCCATTTCCGCCGAGGCATATATTATATTGCTTTTCTCAAACATGCATGGAAATATTGTTATTTTTTTTTCAGAAAAAGAACACGCGAAGTATAGAATTTACGGACAAAGAAAATCAAATCCATTGCAGGAGCGTTTTTTTGAATTTGGAACATTACAACGCTCCAGCAATGTTGTATGAAACGGCGTGCTGGGGTTATTAAATACTCTTTGATTAGATCTTTTTTATCATTCTTGGCATGTCCGTAAATTAAATACTTCACGTGTTCTTTTTTTGAAAATAATGACAATATTTCCATGCATGTCTGAGAGAAAAAATTGATATGTGCCTTTCCTTTCTTTGTCACAATATTTCCTTTCACCGAAAACTCTTGTTGTTACGTTGTTCGAACATGCTACCACTTCAAACATCGCGATATGAAAAAAAAACATCAATAAAATATTTTTCACTAAGTTTACTTGGAAAAAGAAATCCAATTAAAGAATACGCCAACACCAAAAGTAATAACTTAATCAACTGATGATTGTTTTCTAAAAAAATAAATTTGTTAAACCTATTCAAACAGAAATCAAATGAAATTTCAGTACCTAGTATTACAGAAAGAAAACAAAATAAGAAATCAAACAATGGGTAACAAAGAAAAATAATTAAGATCTGAAGAACGAATTGAAATCTATTTAATTTCCTTCACAGCGAAATGACGGTCTCTGTAGGGAATCTTAAATTTTTCAATTTACACTAAAAAAAATTAGATGTTAATTAAATTTCTCCAACGGCTTACTGTTGGATTCTTTTTTATGCTTTAACATAACAAAAATATATGGGATAAATATGATTCGTTTGAAGATAAAGATTTGATTTATTTATAGTTTATGCGTGAATGGATTCTCTAATTATTTAGTTATTTAAAGATAGAGAAGTAGGCTTCAATTTAATTCGTTCATTCAATTACTTTAAATCACTGTCATTAAATAATTTGATTAAATTGCATAAACTTATGTTGCATAAACAATATTGGTAGCATTATACGTGCAGTAGTTTGGTTATTCTGCACAATAGAAGTGGATTATAAATAATAATTGGGTACATACATTTAAAGTGGGCACAAAAACTCCCTTGAAAGTTTTAAAAATGGGCCGCCATCTTGTTAAAGCTATGTTTGATGATTGCAAGATAATTGGAGATATATATTGTGTAAGTGACTTTGGCAGAATTGTACAAGAACAAAGTTGCCATTAAATAAAATAAAGAAGAAAGAATAACATCATCATTCTCGTACCTCAGGTGATCAAACAATACATGTTTGACGCCATGACGTTGCTGTCTGTAGGACTTAATTTTACTCTAATTTACTATGGGATGAAATATAATGATTAGCAAATAATACATTAAGACCCTGAGCAATTTTACCAAATATGTACTTTATGCTGCCAAAAATAAATAAAATAACGCTATTAATACGGTATATCAAACAATTTGACTGGTACTTATATCTGGAACCTCCCCGTGGTTTGCTAAGGGCAACGTCAGTCCTTATGACTGGCGACCAATACCAGACAGACGGCGTTCCTCCTCTGTGCCCCTTCTGCTCATCAGAGGAGACAGGTGATGGGGCAAGAGTGAACCTGCTTCGGCTCTTCCACTATGGACGGATTCCTCTTTGACAGAGGAGGAAGAAAACCTCTTCAAAAAATCGCTTGACGACGGTGGAGACAACCACCTTAAAAAATTACAGAGGAAGACAACCTCGTTAAAAAATTCTTAAATGGAGGTGGAGAAACCCACCATTATAAAAATTCAAGGATGGACGGTGGAAGAAACCCACCTTAAAAAATTACCGAGGAAGACAACCTCGTTAAAAAATTACTAGAGGGTCGAGGATGAGCACCTCGTTAAAAAATCACAGCCGGATTTTTAAGGACGGGAGGTATTTTAACGACGACAGAGGAGGAAACCTCTATAAAAAACCAAACCGGACTGGAGGGGGAGGGGTGCGTTAATTTGCCTCTTTTTCCTTCCGTATGCACCGGTGGCAGAGGAGAAAACCTTGGTAAAAAATCATAGCCTGTCTATCGGGGGCGGGGGAGCATTCATATGCCTTCTTCCACCCGCCATATGCCAAACAAGATGGCAGGGGCAGAGGAGAAAACCCATATAATAAATCCAAGGCCGGATGGGCGGGGGACGGGTAGGGTTCATCCACCTCCTTCGCTGCCAGGCCGAACCAAGGGGAGATGGGTCGGGGGTCCGTGTTCCCATTGCCCTGGTTCGGCGGCGGACGGTGCACCGTGGAGTTTTAGTGAAAGGAGTCTTACATAACCACTCATCCCCCGGGCGGGTGTGTACCCATAACGGGTTTCTCCAGGTAAAAAAAAGGTTTGATTTGTGATAGAAATAGCGCAAATAATATTGACATTTTGAGGGGCATTTACTAATTTTTGGTAGTCATTTACTATTATTATCAGTTAACAACGATTAGTTTGAAATCATTTACTGTAATATGATAGTACAATGTAATTTTTTTGCTAACTTTTTCACATTAAAATGGGTTTTAATTTTGGTGACCATTTACTACTTTTGGCAGTATAAAGTAGTACTATTTGGAGTTCTATATCTGGTGATCAGTTTAACGCAAGCCGTTTACTATTTAGATAATTGTTATTTGTGTCTACATTGAAGCTGAGTGAAACTACCACCATACATGTAGTTACCATCACATAAATACTAGCCTTATGTATTACTCACATTACTCACTTAAAATCGGTTGTCAAGTATTATATTATGAGTTGCAAAAACTATAGGTAAGAAAAGTCACTTTTCTATCTTCATCTTCTAAGCTAGATTTCAGATACGTTGTAAAGACACCTCTTTTTCCCTTCGACTGACTGAATTTAAAAAAATACTGTTTGACCGATTCACCCTTTGCGTGCCTTACCGCGACTCTTCAGTAACAGTGACCGTTCCGTCGGTTCAATGGTAGGTCTACCTACCTAGCAAGGAGGACTAAGGGCTGAACATCTTTTGTATAGCCGATTCTTCGACAAACTCACCTTTTAAAATATTAAGCATATTTTAAAAGCAACAAAAACTAAAACTGCTTACTACAAAATTTCATCTCCAGTCGGTAATAAAATTCGGTACACCCAACCGGGATTCGATAAAAAGATATATCATAAAAAAATGTCATTTTTCCAACTACATTTTTGTAGTGGTCTTCTTCTTGTTCTTCTTATTTTGGCGCCGCAAAAAGCACTTGCCAGTGTCAACGTTTTTAATTTTATGCCTTCGTAAAATTTTCCAATAGTCAAATAAATAATTTCTATCCGCTACTAAGTAGGTATGTCTGTGTGGAATTTCAAAAATAATTTATTAAAGTAATAAAATGCTATAAGTACCTCTATTTTAAGTTTCATTATGATTTTTAATAACATTTCGTTGGTTATGACGTATGCTAAGACGTTCTAAAACGTAGCAAATAGATAAACATTGTTGGTAGTGTTTATATTAAACGATGCTCAAAGGTTTTCCTTAACAATGGAATAGTTCAATCTTTAATTTTTAATTTACCCTTCTCTCGCTACAAAGGTCCGTAGCTGCGGGCTCCTAATTAAAAAGAAATCTCCATAAAAGTGTGTCAGCCAATCTCGCGTTTGGAATAAGGCGTATTTCACTTTAATATGGTAAAGTAATATAGGCAAATGTTTTTTTTTTAATATTTTACTTAAGCAGGCAAGTATATTCAACTATCACTTGAATCAAATTAAAAAAGTTACATAGTAACAACAGATCAAAATTCGTGAACTTAGACATTTACGTTTTGTCAATATCAATATTTATCATAATTTTCAAATGTATTATATTCCAATAAACTGTTGCGTGTGTTCACTTTTAAGCAATAACGTTGCATTATACATAATTACTATAGAATGCCGTCGATCGGGCATAACGCACAAAACGAGCCACTCCCGCTCCCGATTATATGCTTATTGTGGGTGATCCTTAGAAGATAGACATATGCACTCGCTGACTTTTTTGTATGTCTTTTTATATCTAAAATTATTAAAGCATCAATTTTGCTTATCAGCTCTTATGGTTTACTCAGCGTAAGCCATTTAAGCGCCCGAATTGATTCACCATGCATGACCGTTTTTTTTTATTTCCGTGGAATCCTAATTCTATTTCTAAAATCAAAGTAGTCTAAGTTACTCCTTAGAATATCAGCTACCTGCTAGTGAAAGTCCCGTCAAAATCGGTACAACCAGACAGGTAGAAAGACATTTTTTTTTTTAATTTGTGTTTCATTATATGTATCGTATATATTATTTATTACTTTCATATGCATTTAGTAAAAAGTTGTTATTTTGACATTATAAACAGACACTTCAATTTTATTAATTGTATAGATTAAATGACCATATTATGAGAGAAGAATAATATAATACAGAAAATCTAGAACGGGGAACACTAAACGACATAATTGCCCTATTCAAGGGTTAATATAGCAATCACTAAAAATTCGCGTAAGGATTCAAAAACCCGTCTTTTCAGAATTAGATAATTCAAATAGATATCAAATTATTACTAAAGAATAGTTTCGAGTAAGCAAATTATTTTACTACCTTACTGGCCTGAAGCGCTACTACTATCCTCGTGTACAAGACGGTTAGGGCTAAACAAGACCAAGAGAAACCCTTTGTATTATGTTTTAAAAGAAAAAAAAAATATCGAGACAGTTTTCAGAAGAGTCTTTAAAAACATTATTAACTTATTTGTTATATAAGTTATATTTTTTATAATAGCTCGGCACATTGACGTTACTGTCTCTGAAGGTAAGTACAGCACAATCTAAACACAACGGTGACCACCGAGAGATCTAAATCCATCGGCAGTCGCCGGAAGGCGGCTTGCATAAATATCTCTTCGCGTTACGCTTAAAGGACCCGATGTCGTAAGAAGGAGGGAACACACTGGCCGGGAGAAGGTTCCACGGCTTCACGGTATGACAAAGATATGTCATAGAGAACTTTCTAATTCGTGCCGAGATGGAGGTTACCGTAAAACTGTGACTCCGAAGCCTTGCGTGTGTGATTCTGTGGTGTTCTGAATTGTTTTTATACTATCAAAGTTATTTTTCTCTGAAGTATGATCAAAATGATGCTTTACAATTATTTACACAAATTAGAATTTAATAATAAAATTTATGCACAATCTTTTAATCATAGCTATATTCTCTGGACAGGTTAATAGGATATATTTTACTTGATACAAAATAGGCAGGGACAATAATGTTGAATCAATTCCAAGAAACGCGTTTGGGCTATTTAAATGGCTTACGCTGAGTAAACCGTAAGAGGTATATCAAATTAATGTAGTATATAATTGTATACCTTAAAAAGACCTACAAAAAAGTTCACTATAGCATATGTCTATCTTCTAAAAATCACCTATAATAAGGTTTTTTTCAATTTTCAAATATCCACCCGGCCATTGTTTTGTCACGATTTGTGCGTGCTTCTCTTGCTTTAGTTGAATATTATGCAGTATTTAGGTAACCTTGAGGTGACACTTTTCCCGGTTTATTTGTTAGTAAATTATGAAAAAACTGTTCGGCATCGGAAGATATAATATTTCAAAGAATAATCATCTCTGTATTATTTTTTATTCACGGAATAAAAATTTATCTCATAGTACAAAACTGTGGTTAATATTTAAAATCTTACCGGTATATTTACTTGTAAGTTTTTGTTTGTGATATTTTTTGACTAGTTACCGCCGGCGGCTTTCTTCTAACAAACACTTTATATTCGAAATATGATGCAGGATTAGATCACTACCAGATACAATTACCAGCTGCCGAGACCACAAGACAAAATATCGATGGCCACTGCTATCATTATTATCATTGCCATTTCTAAATTAGTCAACACATGGCAGAAGAGTATAAGTCCGCTCTAAATTAGTCAATACATGCGGAAGTCCGTGACTAATATGTAAATATATTAATTTATACATTATTAGAGGTAGTGTTTGTATGTTTGTCGAAGTTAATCTTAGAAACTACTTATCCGATTACAAAAATGATTTTACTAATAGGAAAGTATATTACCCCTGAGTGATATAGGCTATTTTTAACGCGAACGAAGTCTCAGGCGATTGCTACTATAGGTATTATATTACTATAAAGTTATTACAATGAGAATTTGATATCTCGAGAATAGAAAAAACCTTTCCTTAAAATTATATCATATAAATAATTCTCAAAGGGTGGTTTTTCCTGGAAAAGCCACATCTCCATTAACTCAACATTCACTAAAACATCATCTTAAAGCTAAAATTCTCCGCTATTGACATTAGTTTAACATATTATTTTCATTTAAAAACGTTTAAATACTTTTTCATTAGGAATGCTATCTATTGGTGCTAATGAAAATATATTCAAAGCGCAGATAACAAGTTCATTAACAAACGCGACAGCCGTTATTTAAATTGTTTACATCCTTTAATAACGTGCAAAATATTCGCACGGGTGACTGTAAGAATCGTATATTAATACCTACAGTGGCAATACTGAATTTTATGTGGTAACACCAACTAAAAATATAGTCCCTATTCGATTCGATAACTGGTTGTCTTATGCCTGTACCTAAAACTAATAAACGTTATATTGCGAAGTGTACCTAGGTACATAATTTACCACCCCACGCACACGCAACCAAACCTACAACATACAACCTATAAAAAGCTCCCGGCAGGTGATGTAATATCTTAATTAAATTTCTACATTTTCACAACAGTCATGGCAACATAATATATAATAAATAAAATCAATCACTTTCTTGGTTTTGTATTTCGTATAGCTAAGAAATTTCATAGACCTACTACTCTGCTTTTTATCTATATAAAACTTTAATTAGGCTCTTAATCGAATACGCCTGTGTAGTTTGGTCTCCATACTATATAACTCATACAAATAACATTGAACGGATACGGACTTGCTTCTTGAAATCACTTTGCTTTAGACATGGGATGAACAGAACACTGGTTAATCACTTAGAACGTGCCAAGCACTTTAAAATCTCCTATCTCTCTAATAGAAGGCAAGCAAGTGAATTAATATACCTTCATAAAATTATTCATTCTACTATAGACTGTCCACAACTTCTGAGCATGGAAAGCTTCAACATCAAAATCCGTAGTAGAAGCACAAAATTATTTAATATCCCATTTTACAAAAACAATGTTTCTTTCAACTGTCCAATAGCAAGTATGTGTCGCTCATACAATAATATCGAACATTATAATGCTCTAAATATGGATCCTATTGATATCTATAACTTGAGTCTTAGTCGATTCCGATATGTAATTCAAAGATACTTTACTTTATTTTAATACATTCTTTACAATGTAATTCTGCATGCAAGTGACAAATTTATTTCTTTCTTGTTGTTTTCCGTTTGGAAAATAATTACAACTGATGTGCACTAATAAACTGGATTATAAGCTAGTTAAAACATGTAAAATTTTGAGATTTATTCTTATTTTATTTATAAACTGTAATGTGTGCCTATATAAATAAATATAATTATATAATTTAGATATAATAAGGTGACTGGAGACAAACATTTAGAGATATGTGTATATCAGGGTAAAATTACGAGAAATGACCTTATAAACAGGGAAAACAATTTATTATTATGCTCGGTAACGTAGGGTCGACAAAAACAAGGGTATCGCACGGGCCATTAATATAGGGATTAATGGCGATATCCTTTTTTGCTGACGCTCACCTATCGCCAAACAAAATGTCTCCCTTAAGAACATTAATTATACTGTCTGTAATTATGTAATACTAGAGACATAGTTTAATAGTAAATCAGTGTAAAAATCTTATTCTAAGATAAATTAAGGTTTGTTGAAGCTTTTCTTAAGTACAACTTTAGTAAATGACGACTCAGTTTTGGTACTAGAAATAAACATAAATGGGTCAGGTAATTGTGTTAAGTTACTCCATATATATTACTCCATATACTCCAAAATTACTCCATATAATATCAGCTATCTTTCAGTGAAAGTCCCGTGAAAACTGGTTGAACCCTTTCGGAATTTACTCGGAATAAAGACAGCGAAAATTTTAAGAATTAATATTCTATATACTTTCGTATGCATTTATTAAGCTACTATTTCGACATTAGAAACAGACATTTAAATTTTATTTATTTGTATGTATAGATTGGTCTATAATAATTTATCTTCGGCATAGGCGAATATTGTCAAAGTAATTTGTATTTTTGATTCTACGTGATCATTTCCATAACATACATCTAGACATTTTCACACGTATCATTCTCAACCACACAGTTTCCATAATCATTGCCTACTATTTTGTAACCTTGCAGTAAATAATTCGCAAAGCTAAACTCAGTCAATAACCCTTGGATAACACCTTCACGAGTAAAACTAGATGTTACTATCTTATTTAACAAAATCTTTTCGGATCACCTGTACATGAGTCGCTACCGGTGCATTTTACATTCACACGATCCAAATGGAGGTTTAGAATATAGACCCTACCACGATACAAAGTCTTTTTAAATGGATATTTATTTTTAAATGAAATTACGTGGTTTGCGATAAGTTTGAAGAAATTAGGGCGCAGCGGTAGCCTGAACGCCCGGTGAAGGAAAACATCGTGATGAAACTACTTTTGTCATAGTGGTAGGGGCTTTTTCTAAAGTCCGCTTGGCTATCTACCACCCTCAATTTGAAAATCTATCGCCAAACATCAATAGCAGCAATAGTTCAGGCAGCTGCAATTGAGACCCAGTCTTCCACTAGGCTTAGCGTGCTACCATCTTGTGCCAAATCGTCACTTAAAATCAGGTGTAATAGTGGCCACAACGCTTACTTAACGTATATAGATTTTTAAAAAAATTAAGCGAAAGTATGTATGGTTTGCGGTAAGTAAAATGAATGACGTTTGTACATTGACGTGCTTAATGCTATAAAGCATTTTCCACCAGCTAACCAGCGTTAATATGGAAAAAAATATTATTGGCCTTATTGCTATAGGAAATTAAATTTTTAAAGTAAAACAAACATGAGAAAATTACAAGCATTCTTTCTTATCGTTTCTTGATTTTTTTGTTACTTAATATTAATATGAACCTGAAACTTTTTATATAAAAAATTTATAGATTTTAGCGTTTGGCTACAATCTGACCAGATGGTTAGTGATGATGTGACGCAAAATGGCTAAGCCTGGCTGGGGAACTGATTCACAAGTGCAGCTGCGGGAACGCACCTATAGGTGTTTTACGACACATTTTTAACTTAAAGGGTGATAGTTTAAAGACGTAAGTCATTGTGGAATATCTTTCTACTTAGGGCTGTCTAACTAGTGAAATTCAACCCCTCTACGGAAGATCGCAGCCAAATAACCTAGTGTTGTGTTCCTGCGGTGAGTTGGCTTTCCAGAGCTCCTTAGGGAAGAGGGGTCAAGGTCAATAACGCGCTAGTGATATCTATAGTATTATAAGTGTCCATAGGCTACGGTAGCCGCTTACCATCAGGTGGGCTATATGCTTGTTTGCCACCTTAGTTGTATAAAACACAGCTAGACAGACGGACATTAGGAATTGCCCCACCACCATGCTATGGATTCATCACGATGTTTTCGATTATAATTGCATGGATTCGAACTCGCGTCGATCGAAACGGAGCGCTCAGACGCTAGAACTGAGCCTTTATTACTTCAACATAGCCCGTAGTTAAATTTTTGATTTAAAATTTAACTTGATTTTGTTTATGAGTCTTTCATATTAAGGTCCATATTAAAGTATTTTTCTCAATATATAAAGAAAATCACATCGAAATTACATGGTAACATTCTGAAGTGAAATAGGATGAGCCGTGAGGTTCCTTATTTTAGATCTATGTTCTCTAACGCACGGTTCTCGGTAATACAAATTTGTGCATATAAAAACTTCAAGCGATTTCCAACCTTATCTCTTAACAATAAAGCTGAAATATACAGGTTATGTAAGATGGTCTGAACAAAAATCCGCTTATAGGCGCGCGCCTGTTTCAATTTAGGAATGGTTTTGCGTACAGTTTTGTTTTTTTTTTCATTCGTCACGTACTTTGCTGTCGTTCTACTATTCGATTGATAGCAAGAGCCGATTGATGAAAGCAGAGAAGAGGAAACAATTGCGAAATTAAAAAAATCGGTTGTCTGTAAAGTCGGTTACCTGACGATAGTTGAACGTGACAACGTCATAAGAAAATACTGATGGAATGGTATCATTTTTCAAAAGATAATTTTAATTTTGTTTATAGTTTTGTCAATTATAGCATAACCTACAATCGCTGAACTAGCGGACCGATGCTATTTATTTTAATGATGAAAGCACGAATATTCGACAATATATCACTGAACATAAATTTAATATCGAAAGAATCATTACATATATCGCCGCAATTATCGTTGCTATAAACAATTGACACCACATTCACTTTTCACTGCACTTCATACTTGACGAAAACATGTAAATGTATTATTGTATAGCAGCTGTCCACGCGGACGCATCGCTCACTCAAGTAGGAGAGAGAGAAATGTCGAACGCTGCCGAACGCGGAGGCCGATTGTGCCTCTTTGTCGCTCGTTCCGCGCTCTCGCTTGCACTTCAAGCCTTAAATGGAACGCTCAGAGCAAGGTAACGCCACATGAGTCATATTTTTTCGTGCGTGCAGCCGGCTCCATCGAATTATAAGACGTTGTCACGTAAAAAAAAAGAAATTGAAACCTTCCAAATGAGGTTTCATTTTAATTAAACTGTATCAACATCAGAACTGTGGAGCTATTCAGACTTATTTTAAAGATAGAAACAGAAATGTTGAAATCAGGTAGAAAACAAAAGTGGGTTGAACTGAAAGAACTGATATGCTCATAAAGAGGAATTGATGAAGACAGATTTTTCTAAAAGCATATTATATTTGACTTTCTTCAGTGACAATACCAGGCAATATCAAAACCATGACTTCATTGTGACTACTGATGGTATTATGATAAAACGTACGAGTAATTGTGAAACTTATACAATTGTAAATTTGGTACATTATCATTAAATAATTATCTTGTCTTATTGTAATTTAACGTACATCAAAAATCTTATACTAATAGCTATTTTGAGAAAAAAAAATAGAAAAAAATAAAACTTTCTAATTTGGAAAATTCAATTTTCTAAATTTAAAATACATCTTTCTTAAATATCCAAATATATAATATAATAATGTAATAAATGTATATAAATTCTACTACATAATTTAATTTATTATAACTTTTTAATACTGAGTATTAGGATTTCTAATCCCATTAGTAGTCATATTTCTCGGTTAGTTAAATTTTTAAAGTCATTTAACTCATTAAACAGATTTTATACTACAAAAAAGCTTCACCGAACTTGGTCCATGATATGTATGCGACGTAAGGACAAGTGAAAGAGCCCGTAGCTAGTAGCACACTGAGTTTATTTGTCAAGCGACATTACTTAAATCGGAGTGGATGCAACCACCTTCATATTATATATCTAATATACAACATTCCTTCCCCTAGCTTGACATTACAATTATAAATTATTTTCTTAGTAAAACTGTTTATAATCGACCCTAGGTACAGGTCGCAACATTCTTCTAGCAGTAGTTTGCCTTTCTGACTGTAGTGACTGTAGTGGGGATGACTCCTCAACAGCTTCATCGTGAGTCACTTCTGTTGCCTCATAGAATTCTTCGTTTTCTTCTGTTGAATTGCCAGACTTTCTTTCAGTATCCATTATTTCTTCCCTTCCTTCATTTCCCTCCCCTCCCGTGTCAGACGTATTTTTATCCACAGAAGGTATTGGTTTCGATGGTGAGGAAGTTCTTTGCAGAGCTACATCTTCAAGTTCAATAGAGCAATCACCTGACCAGTTGAATTTGCTTCCTTGGTATGCTATTAATTGATTTTTATGTTTTTTTTTAATTACAAGAAGTGATACAATCTTTAACAATATACGTAACTTTTCCAATTCTTTTCATGATTATACCTTTGTTCCAGGATCCTTGCTTATTTATATTGAATTTTTTATATAAAACATAGTCTCCCGTTTTAAAATATTTTATCAGTTTTTCCTTGAGCGTTTTAGGCTGCAAACACTGTTTATGTGATAGACGCCGGAAGAGGTTGTTTGGGTTTAATTAAATCTAATCGTGATCGCAGCTTATGCCCAAAAACCATCTGGGCGGGTGAACAACCCGTTAAAGAATGAACGGAATTTCGATAATCAAATAGGTATTTAAACAAATTGTTATTTAATCCCTTAATGTTGTAGTTACTTAACATACATGACTTAATACCCTTTTTCACCACCTTCACGTAGCTTTCTGCCTGCCCGTTACTAGCCGGATGGTAAGCCGGCGACGTCACGTGCGATATACCGTTCGATACACAAAAATTTTTGAATTCCAAGGAAGTAAACTGAGTACCATTATCACTGACTATCGTGTGTGGCAAGCCAAATCTCGACATATATTCATATAATTTGTTAATAACCGATAATGACGACGTACTTGTTCCCATATCATACGCTTCCACCCACTTAGAGTAAGCATCCACAATGACTAAATACGAACGACTGTGAATGGGGCCGAGAAGATCAATATGAATACGATAAAAACTGTGTGGTGGTTGTGGCCACAGCGCTAGCGGCGCACGCGCAGGTAACTATTTCAACTGTGAACAAACGTCACAATCCGCAATCATTCTTTCTAAAGCGTTATCTATTTTTGGAAACCAAAACCTACTGCGCGCTTCTGCTTTTGTTTTTACAATACCTAAATATGATTTATGGAGCTCTGATAATAATTTAGTTCTAAGTACCTGTGGAATAATTACTTTGTGCCCTCGCATAATACAACCGTTTTCATATGACAATTGGGTTTTACACAAAAAATAAGGTTTAATTAATATATCTGATAATTGCTTAGGCCATCCATTTGCAATATATGATACGACTTTATTTAATATTGCATCTTTACGAGTTTCATCCCGAATTTCGCTAAGTGTAACGGGTTAACTACCATCTATAACGAAGTTGACATATGATGTACGATCTTCTACAGGTCCTAGACTACGGCTTTCGTCGACTTCGTAGCCCCACCCTCTACTCGCTTCTACCGCGGATGACTCATTGTCAGGCAAGCTGGCGCGCGATAAGTAATCTGCACTATTGTCAGCGCTGCGTATGTATTCAATGACATAATTATAGCCACTAAGAAACATAGCATAACGTTGTAACCTATTAGCAGAAACTTCTGGAATTCCGCGATACGGACCAAAAATAGATAAGAGGGGCTTGTGGTCTGTACGGAGTACAAACAGAACTGCCCTTCCGTATATATATTGGTGAAAACGTCGCACTCCGAATATAATTGCAGTGGCCTCCTTTTGTAGTTGTGAATACCGCTTTTTTGCTGCATTTAATGTACGTGAGGCAAACGATACAGGACGTTCCACTCCGTCAGTATCTACTTGCGATAGTATTGCTCCTAAACCCGTGGGTGATGCGTCTACCGTTAAAATTATTTTACTATTCATATCAAAATGTGCAAGAACCTGTTCTGAGGCTAAACATTGCTTAATTGCATTGAATGCTTCACTATGTCTATTCTCCCATTTCCATTCATTACCTTTTTGTAATAAGGCATAAAGTGGGCTTAATACCGAAGACGCATTAGGCACAAAGTTTCTATAATAATTGACTAATCCTAGAAATGACTGTAATTTATTTACGTTTGTTGGTGTAGGTGCCCCTACAATTGCCTTAACTTTTTGTTTAGATTTCCTTAGGCCATTTTTATCTATAATATACCCTAGATATTCTATTTGGTCCTCAAAAAACACACACTTATCTTTACGAAGTGTTAGATCCGCGTCTTGTAGTCTTTGCAAGACAGCGTTCAATCTCTGTAAATGTTGTTCTTTAGAATCTCCCGTAATACAAATGTCATCCAACATACACATAACACCGTCTAATCCCGCTAATAAACACTCCATTACCCGTTGAAAAATAGCTGGAGCACTAGCGAGACCAAAAACTAACCGCGTATATGTAAACAAGCCGCGATGGGTATTAATACATGTTATCTTCTGGGATGCCTCATCTAATAAAAGCTGTGAATACGCTTGTGTTAAATCCAATTTGCTAAACTGCTGGCCCCGTGTAATTTTGTAAAAAGTTCTTGAGCTGTTGGTAACGGATACTGTTCAATAACCAGTTGTTTGTTTACACTTACAGAATAGACAACGCACAACCTGACTGAACCATCGCGCTTTAATATAGGCACAATGGGTGATGCGTAATCCAAATGCTGAACTGGTTGCAATACCCCTGTACGTACCAAGCGATCGAGCTCGCTGTTCACCTTATCTCTAAGTGCGAATGCAACGGCACGAGCTTTGCAAAATACCGGTTTGACGTTATCTTTTAATTGTAATTTAACACGATACTTTGTAAATAAACCTAACTCGTCTGAGAATACAGATGGATATTGTAATTTTAAGTGTTCGCAAATTTTATCAGATTGACAATAATGTATTTGAAGCATTTGTAAACTAAACAAACATATAAAATCCCGGCCTAAGATTGGGGGTCCACCCTCACGTATAACTCGCACGTTAACTATGTGTGTTTTCTTTAAATAAGTAAAAGGCAATTTCAATATTCCCAAACAATGGATTACACGCCCCGTGTACGTACATAACTGATCCGTAGTCAGTGATAATGGCAATTTTTCAAAATATTCTTTATATACTTTCTCGGAAATCGCTGTGACTGCCGATCCGGTATCGACTTCGAACTTTAGCTTAATATCCTGAATTGAAACTACTAAAGTCATAGGTTCACCCTTATATGAACATATTTTTTTTTTTCTTACCGTCATCGTCACTCTCGCCGGACCCGCCGCCCGTTCCTACGAAATTGATCTTTTTACACATCCTGCGTAGATGGCCCTTTATATTACACTTTTTACAAGTATAACTAGCAAACCGACACTAAGACGTTTTATGATTTTTATAACCGCACACTGAACACTTTTCTTTGTTAGCACTAGGCTCGTTTGTGGTGGTCGCGATCTTGAACAGAGCCTCGCTCGACGGCGGCCCCTGCGCCGACGCCGACGATGACGCTGCTGCTCCCTTGCGTGCACTACGCACGCTTTCCGCCAACTCCACTGCTTTCGCTAGTGTTAACTCCTGAAGGTCAAGTGCGAACAGTTTGTTCTTCTCTGGGCCACGATGCATTCCCATAACAAACCGGTCACGAAGCGCCTCTTCTACGTTCAGGAACCCGCAATGAGTCGTTAACCCACGTAGCCTCGCAGCCCACTGCGAGAATGTTTCTTCAGGACCTTGAGTTGCAGCATAGAAATTATACCGCTCACCAAATCCACATTTTTTTGGTGTAAAATGATTGTCGAGAAGCGTGAGAATGTCATCGTACGGCACCTTTGTCAGTTCCTTCGGTAATGCTAAATCGGCCGCCAGTGCATAAGTGCTGTCGGCAAGTGCGCTTAGCAATATTGCCCGTTTCTTCACTCCCTGCGGGTCCTTCACCTGGTCGATGTCGTTCGCAATGTACCATTGAGAAATCCGATGTTTATAGTTTTGCCATGTATGGATATTGTGGTCAAAACTAGATAAAATCCCAAAGTGAGACATGTTTTTTATTTTTTATTTTTTTTTCGCTATGTGGGTACTCGTCGCCACTGATATGTATGCGACGTAAGGACAAGTGAAAGAGCCCGTAGCTAGTAGCACACTGAGTTTATTTGTCAAGCGACATTACTTAAATCGGAGTGGATGCAACCACCTTCATATTATATATCTAATATACAACAGTCCACAACCCGAATGAGAAAGAACATAGTATAAGTACGCTTGTGTTAGAACGAGGTAGGGATACGAAATCATTTTCATATGTGTTAACAGTCTACGTAAATCGCCTATCGTAAATAAATCTTTATTTTTGCAAAACCTAAGGTTTCAAAGTGTACTTTAATGTTTATTGTGGTTACGTGTAATGTAACTCTTCTTTTTCCTAACTTGGCAACCGGTCCTCTTTAATGAAGACTATTACTGCCATTATCGAGTGAATTATAATGTCATATATTATGACGATACAATATCCTAACAAGATGGTGGCTCCCTTGTTAGAACTTTCTAGGAAATTTTTGTGGAACCTCAGAATGAATGCTTTCAGCTTATATTTATAATCCACTTCACTTAGCACAAAAACCAAACTATATCACGCAAAACACCACCAATATTACATAATATAAAGTCAAAAACCTAAGTTAATGAATTAAAAATAAAAACCACAACATGTTACTTCAAGATCTCGCCAAAAACTGTAATGTAACGCGATGTAACTAATATAAGAAAGAAATATAAAAAATAATACGCATACTATTCCGTTTCTAATTTCGTCTTATTCAATATTAATTCGCCTCTTCATGTTATTTGTAGCTTTCTTTATATTTATAATTCGTTTTTGTTTTTGTTGGAGTTGTGCTGCGGCATAGTTTAACAAGATGCGCATATCTGTAAAGATACTTCACACAATCCTTTATTTATTATGTATTTGCTATTGTAATATTCTGTGAATGTGACAATAAATAAATTAATATCTCGGTTGTCTATTTATTAAAACAAACAACACTATGTTAATTGGCTGCCTCTAAATAAACAATTGTTTTTAATTCCGCTAAAAAAAATTCTATAAACAAAAGAAATACAAAACGAAACCATTAAAGATAACTTTTAACAGATCATTAAGTAATTATCCTGTTGAATAGACACTGGAAGTTAATCGGCTAGAATCTCTCCCTACTTAATTGGTTTAAAATTTAAACCAGGGCAGCTTAATTAGCACCGTTTTCGTGACATTTAAAATTTTAATTAGGTATTTAATTAACATAATATTTCAATATTTAACGTTTCCCGTTGAAAGGGATTGCCATTGGCATGTTAAATTATGTTACCGATACTAAAATAAATATAAAATATGACTGTTTTTTTATTTAAAAGCGTAGGATTTTTTGGCGGAAATTTTATTGGTCATTTTATGCATTTGATAGTTTTGTAGGGTACAAAAACAAATTCAGATCAGACAAATTTACGTCAGTGTATTTGATGGTAATCACAGTACAATCCTAAAACAACGGTTACCACCGAGAGATCGACATACATAGTTGTATAAATATTGATTTTTCGGAAAATACTATATTGGTTTCGATGAAATATTGTATTTAGATAATGTCTTCTATCAGTATTGTGTGTGCGAGGAGTTAATTTTGCGGTCTTCCTTACTCTTCCCTCACATACTACATGGAGCGGCGGTTTTAAATTATGTTGCCTGCCTCCTAGTCTGGTGCGGCCTTCGATAATATATCTCAGTGAGCAATGAACGACAGACGACTATTTCAATTGTTACATCCAATTGAATATATGGGAAGGAACATCATCCACTAACCTTGAACTTCCGAAACTGCTTCCTCTCCCAATCCAGCTTGGAGCTTAGATACGTCAGCAATCCCAACGCTGCACACAAGCGTATTTCATCTCGCTAAATTTTCTTCACCACGTTAACGGATGGTATGTTTTAATACAAAAATGCACACACGGAGCGGCGCGGTCATACAACCGCGAGATGATCGGTCAACGTATTTCGGCGTAATATATTGTCGTCACACGCACCCGAGCCATCTGATCTTAATAATGTTGGTAAGGATGGCGGCGATATCTCTCTAACAGTGACGTCGTATGACGCTACAGCGTCGTCAGCCAATTGGCATTAGGAAGGATACAGATCAGAAGAAGTAGGTGTGTCTGATTTCATTCTGACCACATAATCAAAAAAATGAACGAATTCAAATAATTGGCTCAAGCAAGTATAATAGTTTACTTAACTGTTTACCTATTCTTTCAAGATGCCCAACAAAACTCGCCTTACCAGGTATTTATAATATTAATATATTTTGCCTTATTGTTGTGCTTGTTCTATAATTAACTGCAATAAATATCATAGAAACAAAAGCTTTTGTGAACGTAATTAAGTTTCCCGTTCTGCCTTATAATCTTAGATACAATTGTGATATAAATTTTGTTTATACGCATTATTCGTTTGTACATATTTACAATAATATGTCAGAGTCAGGAAAATATGGGTAAAATAGTGTAATCGTCCTATATGATATGGAAGCCTATAATATGAAATGTATGTGTATAAATGAAGCTTTTATGCCTCATTTAAGTTTCAAGTATTATCTATGGTGGCAGCACTTTACGCTAGGTTCATTTAGACATTATCTGTAGAAAAATTGTGTTTACTCACTGCTCGGACTTTACACATTTGACCGCCATTAAGCATATTAAAAGGATTACGGTTATTACATTAATATTGTAAAAATTATATTTGAAGCAATAGCTTTTAATGTTGTTTCTCTTTACAGGTTTGTAAACAACTGTATATTGTTAATATTACATAGAATTAAGCTGTGCGTAGAATTAAAAGTTATTTGTAATTTTTAGTAATTTAATAAATATCTCTTTACAGAGCAACAACCTAATTTATTGTTTCAATAAACAACATATTACAAAACAACATTAGTTATAGCTGTTGTAAACGATGGAAAAATTAAAATTTGAATTTATTGTGAAACCAAGTGAAGATCCGAAAACAAATATGATTCACATAACCTCAATTAGTAATGCCGATAAAAACGTGTTCATAATTCCGGAACATTTACAACCAATACGGCTACATACAGAGATAATGAAAACTCAAACTTTTCAAAAAGTAAAAGCCACTTTACAAAGAAGACATGAAAAAAGACAAGTATGGATTTCAATGGCATCTGAATTGCGTGATACTTATATGGATGAAGAAGGGAATATACAGTTCAAGGGATATCTACTAGAGATGACAACAACGACACAACACACGTCAAGTGTAACGTCAACGGAGACTCTTACAAGAATCCTGGAAAATTTTGCTGAACTGAAAAAGGAGTCTAAACAGCCTAATTTGAAACATTTATCTGAGAAGCTTGTATTAGAAAAATTCACAAAAAAAACATCAAGTGTACAACAGTGGATAAGTATCTTTGAAGATGAATGCTTGCGTCTAGGTATAGATGAAGATATTCAGAAAATACAAGTGTTTCGGTTATTTTTGGTAAGCGCGTTAGTTTCAATATTTGTCCATCAATCACGCTAAAACGGCTCAGCAGATATTAATGAATTTTGAAGTAGAAGTCGATTACATCGTGGGATAATAGAGGATATATATTTTTTTTTTCATTTCCTGAGCATAACAAGGAGTAATTTTATAAATATTATATACTGGTAATTACTGTTTTCAAAATCAGATTTAAGATAATTAATAGCCAATTGAAGTGAATACACTGTCACGAACCAATGTTCTAAAAACTTGTATAGACAAATGAAACAAGTCCAATACGTGTCTATATTTTCGTAGCGAATTTTTAGTTTTCCTCACCGACATATCGGAGCCCCATATGCATGAAGACCTTGTTTTAATAGGCGATTTTGAGCAAAAAGGTCCAGAGAAATTTTCCGCTCGACAGCCCTCGGTGTGTGGTACATGTCATAAGAATAAAAATACTACGTTTCAATTAATAAGTTTATGTACATTATAGATATTTTACATGCTTATGCATAAGTAAAATTATGTATACAATCCATTATCTACACTGCAAATTAACCTTATGATTCTACAAACCACCAATGTATATGTAAAAGCAGTTAAGCCTCAGTCCACATTCTATGTAGGTTAATCGTACTGTTTACGCCGCTTTGGATTTATTCACTTTTCACGCGCTAGCATATCTCGCATAGTCTTGCCCCAGGTGTCTCCTGCCAAACCTTCCGATCCTGCACACTCCATCCCCGGGAACCTGTTTGGGCCTAGCCCGGTTTAATTACCGGTCTGCGTCCTCGGCCCCGGGCTTGTTAGGGCTCCTTAGGGTTGATAGGTCCTTCCTGTGTGTCATTGCACCTTGACCACAGGTCTCTTGCCGACTCCGATAGTCTTTTTAAGTTTTTGGCGCACCCCCCTGCCCCTAAGGCAGGGAGGCCTTTAATTTAAAATAAAATAAAAATGTCCCATTGTCCTCCCTCTTCTGCCGTCATGGCAAATAACGTTACCGACCTGGCCACTTGCATAGGCAAGTTGCAAGCCAGGATGAAAGCGCTGGAATTTCAATACCAGCGCTATCAAAATTTCGTCGTATTACGGTGTCCCTCTCTAGACGAGGAATACCGTAATCTACCTGAGAACGCCTGCGTGCGTCGCACCGCTGCGACCGCGACCCGTCATGAGGCCGTTTCAGGTAGCGAGGCGGCCGCTTCAGGTAGCAAGGCGGCCGATGACGTCACGGCCGCGACCGTTATACCGACTGGCGCCGCGCCAGTCGGCGACGCGCCCAAACGTCTCACGCGCAGCGCTGCGCGTCCGTCCGCCGCGTCATCCGGGGCCGTGGCCACGTCTACGGCCACGCCCCCTGTCCCGACTAGCCAATCGCGCGGGTCAAGCCCCGCCTCCGTCAAGCGAGGGCCGCGAAATTCGCGGTCACAATCTAGGGTTACCAAAAATAGTCCGTACGTCCGTCCCGCGCGATCCACGGAAACCGCGTTAAAGACGAAAAATTCGTTTTCGGCCCTTCCGGTCGAACAAGACTCGCCCGCGAATCCGGATCCATCTCCGGAGATGGATACCGAGAACGACGGCTTCACCGTCGTGGCGTCGCGTAAGCGAACGGCGCGTAGCAGTCCGACTGCTCAATCGGCGCCTAAGGTAATAGCTAAGGCAGTAGTCAGGGGCGCCGCCGCCCCCGCGTCCTCCCAGCTCCCCGCGCCCGCCGGCGGGAAAAAAGAGCGTGCCCCACCTCCAATCATAATCCGGGACAAGGCAGCCTGGATGGGAGTCTGCAATGAGATGCGCAGACTCAAACTCGACTACCACAAGGCTAGAAACATAGTCAACGGGATTTCTATTTCGGTGAGTTCTTCGGAAACTCACCGTAAACTAACCACCCTCCTCCGGCAGAAAGGTCTGCAATTTTATACGTATTCGTTCGCGGAGGAGCGCGTCCTCCGAGTGGTAATCCGCCGCATTCCGGTGGAGCTCGACCCGTCGGAGGTGTGCTCCTCGCTCAAGGAGCAAAGTTATCCCATCCGGGAAGTACACCGGATGTACAGTAAAGATAAGCGGCCACTACAAATGGTAGTGGCCATATTGGACCTTTCCCCCGAGGGAAAGGCCATCTTCCAGCTAGAGACGGTGTGCGGGCTCTCCGGGATTAACGTGGAGCCCCACACAAAAACCACCAGCCTGCGCAGTGCCACAACTGCCAGCTGTACGGGCACGCTGCCCGTAACTGTCATTCTCGTCCGCGGTGCGTAAAGTGCCGAGAGGACCACCCCACACGGGAGTGCACGCGCGAGCGTGACTCCGTCGTCCCCCCGAGCTGCGTGTTATGCGGGGAGGAGGGGCATCCCGCGAATTATCGCGGTTGCCCCAAGGCCCCACGTACCACGCGGCCACGTACACAGAGGCAGGCGGCCCCCCGGGCGGCGCCCCCCGCCTCAGCCATCAAAGCGCAACCCCTGCTGGCGTCAGGGGAATTTCCCGCGCTGCCGGTCCCGCGCCAGCTCCCGGCCGCCGCCGGCCCCTCCGCACCCCGCGTGGTGCAACGGCAACCCGTGCGTTCATCGCAGAACGCATGGGGCCCCCGCCGCCCCAATCCACAGCCCCTTATGGCTATGGATATTCCCGCGCCCCGCGCTCCTGCGCCCCGCGCTCCTGCGCCCCACGCGCCCGCTAACACTGTCGTCAATAGTAACGACCTAATGATACTGCTCACCCGCGAGCACGATATCCGCGAGCTCATCGAATACAACGACCATTTGGAGCGCTTCGGTCTCATCAAGACCGCTTGCGCGTTCCCCCGCCTCGTAGAGACACTACAACGTCTCGATCGCGAGGCGAGTAGTAATAAAAATTAGGGCCTTTCAATGGCTAAGTTTAAACCGAAAGCGTTAAATCTTTCATTTTATAACGCGCGAAGCCTACTTCCGCAGCGTGATCTCGTCGCGACCTTTCTTAAAGATCACCAAGTAGATGTTCTTTTAGTGCAGGAGACGCTCTTAAAGCGTGCTAAACGTGATCCAAAAATCGCGAACTACAATATTGTAAGAAATGACCGGGCCGGCCGCGGGGGCGGCACTCTCATTTATTACAAACGATCGTTATATTGTACGCCGGTAGATCCTCCGATACTTACCAATATGGAAGTATCCGTGTGTAGACTAGGAATGACCGACCACCCGTCCATAACGTTAGTCTCAGTTTATCTCTCGCCGAGGAAAGAGCCTCTCAGGTCTGACCTAGAAAAGCTACTTTCGCTCGGTGAATCGGTCATTATAGCGGGTGACCTCAATTGTGGACACACTTCGTTTGGCAATTGGAGAGACTCCAGTAATGGGGTTAAACTCGAAGAGCTAACGAACGTGCTAAACTTTGATGTCATAGCGCCACCCACTCCCACCCACTTTCAAGACAACTGTATGCCGACAGTGCTTGATGTAGCTCTCATTAAAGGTATCGCGCTTCGGTTACGACTCATTCGGGTCGTACACGAGCTCGACTCCGACCACCGTCCGGTCATCATGCAGCTAGGTCAACCAGACGACTCTAGCCCTCCTTCGGTCCAAGTGGTTGACTATGCCAAGCTAAAACATTATCTTGCGGACAGGCCGTCCTCGTCCAGCTTAGATAGGATCCCGGACGTATTGGGGTCCGTTGCGGACGTAGATCTCGCGATCGATTCCCTGGTCGACCACCTGCAGGCCGGCATCGGAGAGGCCTCGAGAGAGGTCGAAGAGGCGAGCGATCGCCGCTTCGTACTCCCTGCCGACGTGCGGGCGTTGTTGACGGAAAAGAACGCGGCGACTCGTGCGCACGACCACTATCCGACCGAGGAAAACCGCGCACGTTTACGCGCACTTCAAAGATCGGTTAGAGCCCGTATATTAGAACTCAGAAGTCACAGATGGGACGCCCTCGTCGAAGGGCTAAGGCCGTCGCATCTGGCTTACTGGAAATTAGCTCACAGCCTCAAAATAGAGGCTTCTTATCTTATGCCCCCCCTCGAGAGGGGTCCCGGTATACCGCTCGCCTTCGATAGCAGCGACAAGGCGGAGTGCCTCGCCACTTGTTTGGAGAGCCAGTGCTCTCCGAACAGTGTCGATGCAAATACCGACCGGGTCGAGGGTATCGATGGATGCGTGCGGGAGCTGGATAAGCTCCCCGCGACAGACTCCCTGTCCCCAGTCACGTCTGAGGAGGTTCTTTCCATTATAAAAAGCCTTAAGCTTAGAAAAGCACCAGGTCCCGACGGGATCAGGAATGAAGTACTTAGACTTCTTCCCGATCGCCTCATAGCTCTTTTGGTCTGCATCTTCAATGTAGCCATAGCCCACTGCCATTTTCCAGCCGCCTGGAAAAAGGCCATAGTCATAGGTATCCGTAAGCCCGGCAAGAGCGCGTCGCTTCCCGACAGCTATCGCCCGATCAGTCTCCTAAATACTTTAGGGAAAATGTACGAGCGGATCCTTCTGAACCGTCTCAAGTCAGTAATAGAGGAGAAAGACCTCTATCCGCCTGAGCAATTCGGTTTCCGTGCTAGATATTCTTGCACTCATCAAGTGCACCGCCTCACGGAGCACGTTGCATTTAATTTTGCTGAATTATATAAACCCCGCCGTACACTTGCGGTCTTTTTCGACGTTGCCAAGGCCTTCGATAAGGTCTGGCACGAGGGATTGATCTACAAGTTGTATCACTTTGAAGTCCCCGATAGGCTAATTAAAATAATTCGCGACTATCTAACAGATCGCACCTTTCGCTATAGAGTGGAAGGTGAATTGTCCACGCCCCGTCCAATACGCTCAGGCGTTCCCCAAGGTTCGATCCTGGCTCCTAGCCTATTTAACCTGTACGTCAGTGACCTACCTCGACTCCCGGAGGTCGAGGTAGGGCTATACGCTGACGATACAGTCTTATATGCCTCAGATAGGAATAGATCCCACCTCAGACACAAAGTCCAACGCTCCGTGACCACTCTCGGGAAGTGGTTTAACGAGTGGCGTATAGCCGTTAATCCCTCGAAGAGCGCCGCGATGCTCTTCGATGCGGATTCGTCACAGATACCGTGGAAGCTTAAACCTGTTAAGCTCTACGATAATCCGATTCCGTATGTAAGAGAGACCAAATATCTAGGGGTAACCCTAGATAGTAGGCTCTCTTTTAGACCCCACATCCGTAAGGTTAGGAACAGGGCCGCGTGGGTCCTGGGCCGGTTGCATCCTCTGTTGTGTTCGGTGAGTAAAATGTCCACGCGACATAAGCTCACGCTCTACAAGACGTGTATTCGACCAATTTTGACATACAGTTGCGCCGTGTTCGCACATATGTCCGAGTCGAGTTTCAAACGGTTACAATCGATACAGAATAGGTTCCTCTATCGTCTCACCGGGGCCCCGTGGTATGTTCGAAGCGTAGATCTCCATAGAGATATGGAGCTTCCTTCGATACATGCCTACGTTAAACAGCTCTCCCGTTCGTATTTCGATACCGCGTCGAACCACGCGAATCCGTTAATAAAAACAGCCGCCACTTATGTTCCGGCACCCACGGACATCCGGTGCAAACGCCGGCCGCGCAATATTTTTATTGATCCCGACGATCACATCGAAAATTCGAATAAATATTACACATCCGTCTCTCCAAACAGAGCGTGCCAGCGCCCACGCCCGCGTAACCACCGTTCTCTCCGCAGAGGGCGGGCGGTCAATTTCGCTCCAGCACACCCGTCACGTCCACCCTCTCTAGCGGTAACCCAAGCCTAGGTCCGTTCCTCGGTGTGAAACCCTTGGGTCAGGCAACCGCCCGCGCGATACAAGTGACACTGTACGTGCATCACTTAGCTACCTACATACAACACTACACACGTATGAACATACACACGTGCACACCACACAGGTACATAGGTTCTGTGAGGGACCTTTTTTTTTCTTTTTTTACGCTAGTTAGTTAGCGCTAGTTAGTGTAGAGACATTCCGATTATTGAATACACATACGCACGGTTCCTTCCTTCCTCCCAGGAGGAAGGGAACGTGCCTATGTGTATATTTAGTTAGCTCGAATCGTAGGTGTAGGGATTCGAATAGATCGCGACCATTTGCGAACGCGACGACCGCCCGAGCCGAGGTCCGGCCACTTTGGCACCCTCGTGCGAGTCGTCCACAAAACTTTCGTGGCTGAGTGCCCTCTGCGCTCGCCCCCAAGTCCGGTGAAGCTGTAAAAGCCGCAGCGGCTTTAGGGCCCCTAAGGCTAACAGTGTAGTCAGTTCAAAAAAAAAAAAAAAAAAAAAAAAAAAAGCTAGCATATCTTCCACACGCGCATGCGCCACATATATCTCTACGTCTGTTATATTTGAACAAAAACGCATATATATTTTTCTGTTATTATGAGAAAATAAACATTGAAGATCTTGGAAATCTAATGAATAACATATAAAACTGCATTGCATCGCACAAAGAACAAAGACATCGCATCAACAATAAATTCAAGGCCTACTGTTCAGGATTTCGAGTTGGCCGAATTGGTGAGTACGTATTTATATTTGGTACCTATGATTTGTACATAGAAACGTTTATATGTTCATAGAGTAAAAGTTGCGATTAAATGTATGCATAGTATGATTTGTGTGTATGTACTATCTATAGCACCTATCCAGAAAGAAAATCTCGTAAAAAAAATTATACCGACGAATTGAGTTTGTAGGAGACGCCTCAATTGGGGAGGAATTACATCTGCCAGAGAAAGTAAACGTATAAGAATATATTTCCCGCATATCTGGTTAATGCACGAGGAGAAAGTTTTCGGGGGTTTTGTAGATTACCCTCAAATTTTTGAATTTCCTTCAATTATTTAAAAAAGAAGCCATTTGTAGTATCTAAAAACCGACACCGTATTTTGGATAACTTAAAAATTGCGTCAATATAATTAACACATGTGGCTAAAGTCAACGTGCCACTTTTGTTATAAATGATATACCTGCTTTATTATATGTATTAACTTTATTTGTACTAGAGACATCTTATGGAATTATATCTAACACACGTATTTTCAACCATCGAGAGAGGACGACTCAACACAGACAATCTAGCTGTTGCCAGCTAAACGACTCAATCATAAATTATATTTAAGCATACAACATCGCCAATTTACCTAAAGCTTTTACCTCGATGGTGCTACAAAACACATTAAAGTAACTCCAAAAAAAATTATTTTTATCAGTTTACCAGTTGTCATTAAAGAAGTCATCAGAAAAGAATCAGTGGCCTATAAAAAAAAAAATTAAAGACTCTTATGAATTACGCCATATCCAAAGCCAACATATGGGTACGGCAGGGTTACGTGCCTTCATGACTTTCTACATGGTTTTAGATTTTCACGAACTGTTGACCAGCCGACTCGCCTTTGATATTAGAATAATATTTAAAAGAAAAATCTTCTCTCACATAACTATCAGTGAAATATTTCTTTTTATCTTTTTCAAGGTACGAATTCATGTACGTAATAGTTTATATTGAAATTCTAACAGATAATGAAATTTCTACCTGGATAGTTAAAATGCAGTGAGCATAAAGAGTTTGTCACAGTGTGTGTGGTTGTCGGGAGTTCTCTTTCAAACCGCAACATAAATTTACGGTTACAAATTGTTTTATTTAAGTGAAAACGTTTTAAGCACTTTTGTAATTTGAAACTCGATAATTTCAACTCGATCGGACCCCATGAAAGATGCTCAAATCAATTTATCAACTAGAAAACAACTGATAATTTTGAAACGGCTGAACAAATTTTCTTGAATCAAAACTATATATACATTCAAGTCAACTTTAAAAAACAAATTAACGTCTCTGAAAGCTCGACAGAAGTGATAACTTAAACTAATCAAAAAAAAAAAAAGGAAGCCGGCGACGATTCGTACCTAGGACTTCAGCCATAGCAGTCACGCTTACGACCGCTAGGTTACGAGCGTGTTGTTAAGACTGACTGGAACTATGGTACTATTAATGGCGCCGTAGCGTATTACGTTACGAATTTCCTCCCATATGAAGTTGTCACTTAAAAAACTAGATCATAATCGGTTCAGCCATTTGGGAGCTATGGTGCCACAGACAGACACACAGATACACACATTAAACTTATAATACGCATCTTTATAAGTCAGGAGTAAAATAGGATCTAATTTTTTTCTTGTCGGACATTATTTCTAGACATGAGAGATTTTCCACTTTCGTGGTCAAACACAATTTTCTTTCAGTGTGTATTCTATTATAAAAACTACAAGGCTATCTAAAAAATATGATAATATAAGTAACTCAGAAATAGATATAAAATACAGTAAAAATAATCCTTATAATGCGTAGTCGAAAGGAAATTTAGACGCTTTAGAATTTGTCGGTTCAGGTAATACCATTACCTGGGCAATGGAAAAAATAGAAAATTACGTATTTAAGTTTGTTATATCATGAATGAGTTGTTTTGATTTGAGTTTCTAATTGTTACTATACTTACACACTACTTACTTACTAATTACATAATACAATTATAAGCAAAGACACATTTACCCATATATTGGAAATGTTCAAACTATTATTATCATTGTCATGCTTAGTACAAGCAAACTGATTTTTTTATCTTATAATTATTATACAGTTCTATCGGAAAACTTGTAATTTTTTGTTATATTTATTGCCAAATCTATCATCTTCAATATGATAAAACATTTTAGAAACATCTAACGCTTTTACAGAAATATTACTTTATTTGAAGTTCTTATTTCTAACAAAATTAACGTTATAATAATTCTAACGTTATTTAATATTAAAAACCGTTATAATATTTGACTTGAAAATTAAAATATTACTGAATTATTATTTTTGCTAACGATTTTATAATTACTAATTACAAATATCCAAACCCAATTACTATCTTAATTACAATCACAGATACAACAATTGTTTTTAATTACCTACATCTTTAAGGTAATTTATTTACATAATTATAAGTCAAATCGAAAACAACTAGGAATAGGTCAATCTCGATAAATAGATCGCGTAAAGTTACTTTGCATTCATTTGTATATTTCAACAAGAGATAGTCTCTAATCTAAATTCAGTGACAATTTTTTTTGTTTTTCCTGTTAACGATGAGTTTATCTGAAGATTTTAAATGCAGACGTGATTATGTAAGTAAACATATAAACTATATACCTATTAATATATATTCAACTGCTATTGACCGTCATGGGTAAATAATAAAAATTCGTATTCAACATTCTATTCATCTGTTCGTACCTAGCCAATCTTATGTTTGTCGAAATTATGTTAGATGAAAATATTATAATCTTATAAACTTCCGTTAATAATTAATATTCATATAGAACAACTCTTTTCTCGATTTTTCAAAGAACAGTTTTTGTTTTTATTTACACACGATATTTTGATATCCGTTATTTTAAGGCACAAACTTAACAAAATTTTAAAAAATCTGAATCCTATACTACTTTATTGCAGTAGTAGTACCTTGTAATAATTTTAATTAATTTAAATGTAACCAGAACGAAAATGTGGTAACATTGACCCATAGACCGCTTGCTTTTGTTTTAAGATTGATTTATTAATACGAGTATATGATTCCTTGTCCGCAAGTAGTATAAACAATTATACAGCAAATATAATTATAAAGCTGAATTATTAAAAAGGAAATAAAAATCATGTAACTTAAAAAAACAACTTAACTTTCTTTTTTTACTTTTTCTTTGATATCCAGTCAATCATACTTATCTATTATTTAGCCTGTATCACTCCCACAATTATAACGAATCTAACGACACCTCGGATGCTAAAATCCATCCAGCCGTTTAGCCTACAGAGCGTGCCAAAGTAATAGACATAACATAAAAATACTTGAAAAATATAACCCTCCTTTTTCGCAATCGACTAATAATAATAATACCGCCGTACATTCATTCTCAATAAAGATCCTTCAACATTGCAGGTGTATCGCTGGTTGGACGAGCATGAAAAATTCTTCCCTACGTCATCAAATCCATTCACCGTAAAGCCGAAAAGTACTTCCCCATATATATACGGTCCCAATGAACTTCATTGCATGGGAATGCATTTAGTCAACACAGCCTACGGTCAAATCATTGGCGTAAAAGCGCCATTTAGAATCTCTCCTATAAGACCAATTTATAATTAACTTTGTGGTTAATAAAGTATTACTTTATTTAATAACTATTTAATTTTATTTCTATTAACCATTTTAGCTGACAGATGTGACACTTTTTTGGCGTAACAAAATATAAATAACTACATATATTTTATCTCGCGTGCCAATAACATGATACAGTTGTCAATAATTTTACTTATTTTTTTAAAAGGTAAGGGATTTGGGGTGTAAGGGGTGTTTGTTGAATTACATTATAGCTGAGACGCCTAAACCAAACTCTCCTGCACGAGGTGCAGGGCGAATTGATATATACCATCACGCCTGTATCCCCGATGGGTTATGCAGAGGTGTACTTAACATACACCCATAGTTCGCCGTGTATGTTTTTAGGACCCATGTAATAGGGAGCGAGCCTATTGGCATTAATCGTGCACAAAGCCAAACTCCGAGCGGTTACTGAGAATTTCATAGAAAAACCCAATAACACTTTGCTCGACCCGGGAATCGAACCCAGGCCTCGATCATAGCAGTCGCGCTTACGACCACTAGGCTAAAGAGGCAGTTCCCTCTCTCAATAATCGGCAAAATAACCGCTCCATAAACTATTACTAGGTCGCCGGTCCACCTAGTGGCGGGTCTGTCTTTACTGCGTCTGCTGGTATGTGGCCGCTACTTGAGAACTCTTCGACCCCATCGACCTTCCGTCCTACAAACAATATGCCTCGGCGACTGCAACTTAAGTCTTGCAAATTCTAGACCTATATCTGTTACTTTGGTTCTTATGCGGATCTCCGTATTATTTTTAATGATCACGCAAAGAAATTACGAGCATAGCCTTTTGAGTGAACTTAATAAGACAATAAAATAAAATATATAATTTTGTTAAACACAACTCTTAAATACAATATTCAACATTTATAATATTAAACTAAAAGCGTTAAGAGAAACAATATTTTATTCTCGCATAAAACCCACTTCGTGTTTAACGAGAATATCCTTTGATCATCTTGATAAAGTATGCACAACGAAGAATTTTAATTCCGCTCGAATAAAAACCGGGTATAAATCGCGCTCGGACCGGGTAAAAATGTTCCGAGACCGTGTAGAAATGGCCAGAAACCGGGCAAGTTTTTTTGTATATACATAGCACGGTAAGGATTTAAGGCGTTCGGGATTAGGGTAAGATAAACTTAATTTTTCATGTGACTTGTTCTGTTTGAGTTCGGCTCGTGTGACCCTTCATAAAAATAAAAGCTTTGACCTTTCATACATTCACACTTATTACTTCATAGAGTGTAAGGTAGAAATATTTAGATTACAAATTATTTGCGATATTATGGTAAAAAAGGACAAAGCAGTCATGAGGACTGCCGACAGAAGTAAAAACTTAAAACTATAAACAAGCAGTTGGTATTTTTGAATATCCAAATTAATTGTTAATTTATTTATTTTTTAAAATTTTAGGTTATATTGTTACAAAAGACTCCGTTTATCGTGAACACATCACGTGACCATGTCGATGACGACTTTCATGAATTTACTGCCCATATCACAGCTATAAACTTTTGGTTCCTAAACAGACAGTTCATATGTTTCTTGAAGACTAGCTATGGCCCGTTGGAATATCATTTCGGCGTTTCATTAATTTTCAATATAGAAGCAAAGTGGGGTATGAACGAAATTTGAATGTGGACGAAACTACAAATAATGCAATATCCGTGTAAACTCGTAACATTTAACTGTAAAAATGTAATACGATCTTCAGAGTGTATAAAGGGTATATGTAGGTCGGCAGACATTGTCGCACTTCAGGAAACTTGGTTATTGCAACATGACCTTCAATACTTGTCAACCATTGATGATGACTTCACATATACGGGCACGACCGCTTTGGATTTATCAGCTGGAATACTGCGTGGTCGTTCGTATGGTGGCGTCGTGATCCTGTGGCGTAAGGCGTCGTTTACATCAGTTTCTGTGTTGGATTGTGACAATCCGCGAATAGCAGCGATAAAAGTGGTAGCAAATAATCGTTCTATATTAGTTTTTAGTATATACATGCCCGTTCATAAAGATGTCAATATTATTGATTTTTCTGAATGCCTAGGTAAAGTGAGTGCAATTATTGATAGTGCTGGAGTTGAAGCCGCTTTTATCATGGGTGATTTTAATGCGAACCCCGGGAATTATTTTGTGAGGAGTTACTACAGTTCTGTGAAGAACAAATGTGGCAATGTGCTGATTTTGAGAAATTAGGTATGAACTCAGACTCTTATACTTTTGTTAGTGCTGCGCATGGCTGCAGACGGTGGCTTGATAATTGTTTGACTACGGAAGCGGCATTTACGACTATTACGGGCATTAATATTCTTTATAATGTATACTGGTCCGATCATTATCCTATAGAAGTTGTGTCAGATTTACTTATTGTAAAACCAACAATACCACATAATATAATTCAGGACAAAATTATCTGGGGTGTTCGACGTCCAGAACAAATAGAAAATTATTCTCAATTATGTAATTAAAAAATTAGGGATATTCACTTGCCTGAAGAAATGTATAAATGTTGTGATGCTATGTGTACTGATGTACAGCATAAAACTGTTTTGGATAATATGTATAATAATATTGTTACTGTACTAAGAGAGGCTGCTGTCTTGTGCTGTGAAACTTATTTTATTAGACGTAAAAAAGTTATAGTAGGGTGGAATAAGTATATTCGCGATGCTCACAGACTGGCCAAGTCATACTATGAAATATGGACCTTACACAGTAAACCGAGAACTGGAAATGTTTATGATCAGATGTGTGAAAATAGGAAAATATTTAAGTCTAAATTGAAATGGTGTCAAGTTCATGAAGACCAGATTAAAATGGACATATTAACCTCCCATCACTCGACAAAAAATTTTAAGCAGTTTTGGAAATTTACAAACAAATTAAATCCAAGACTTGATCAGCCTGTGAGCATTGAGGGAATTAGTGAATCAAAGAACATAGCAGAACTCTTTAAGAATTATTTTAGAATAGAATTACCAGGGGAAATATACCCTCAAATTAATAATAGTAACCCCCGTCAAAGCGAGAAGCTTGTACGTTTATCAGCTAAAGAAGTTTGTCGAGTAATTAAAAATATGACCAGAGGCAAATCTCCTGGCCATGTAGTCTTTAGTCTTGAACACCTACAGTATGCTGGAGTTCACTTGCCGAGAGTATTAGGCATGTTTTTCTCTTTGTGTATAGGGCATGGTTATCTTCCTCAAGATGTAATGAAACCTATTGTTGTGCCAATTATCAAAAATAAGACTGGTGAAATATTACATAGATAGGCATACGCCGGTGTTCGCATGTTTCTTGGACTTATCAAAAGCTTTTGATATGATCAAATATCAAGCTTTGTGGCAAAAATTACGGAGCACAGGAATACCGAATGAAATTTCATCAGTTTTTGAATATTGGTATACCAATCAGATTAATCATATCAAATGAGCTGGAACTCTTTCTGAAGCAAATAAGCTTGAATGTGGGGTAAGACAGGGGGGCCTAACATCACCTAGCTTATTTAATCTGTACAAATGAGTTCATCGTGAGACTTGGTAGCATGCATGTCAGTTGCTATATCGATGGAGTATGTGTTAATAATATAAATTATGCTGACGACATGGTGATTTTAAGTCCTTCGATCAGTGGTCACAGGAAATTACTGAAAATATGTGAAGTTTACGCTAATATGTTTGACCTTGAATATAATGTTAATAAGAGTAAATATATGATATTTAATCCTCGCGGAAACGCTATTACCTGTAACTTATCTGTGAGTCTTAGCGGCACCAGTTTGATAAGAGTTTCGCAGTTTAAATATCTCGGGCACTACGTTACGGATAATATCAAAGATGACAAAGACATAGAGAGAGCGTAGGGCGTTGTCGGTGAGGGGTAATATGCTGGTTCGCAGGTTTGCCCATTGTACACCAAGCGTAAAAATATTGCTATTCAAAGCCTACTGTCAGTGCTTCTATACCAGCAACCTCTGGACCACATATACTCAGCTTGCCTACAATGCTCTGCGTACACAGTACAATAATGTCTTCAGAGCATTTTTGGGGCTGCCTCGGTACTGTAGCGCATCAGGGATGTTTGCTGAAACGCGCATTGAAGATTTTTACGCGATTATTCGTAAAAAAGCATGCTCTATGATGAATCGACTGTGTGGTAGCTCTAATGGTGTCCTGAAGATATTATCGAATATACCGGATAGTTTGTTCCTTCACCATTGGACTGAATTAATTAAAAGCGTGTGTACTTATGCAAATTACTGATTTTGCTTGTGTGTGTAAATATTTATAAAATGTGTTTTTGTCCTTTATAGGCTAAGTTAACTAACAATATTGGATGTAAATCTGAAATAAATAAATATTATTATTATATTATTATTGTGCCCCACGGTTTCAATCTTTTTATGTTTATTATTCCACCGTGCGTCGTCAACGCACCCGTCAGTGTAGCCTCTCATTGTTCTTAATTCTCGTACTTGTCTGTAGCTTGCCAGATTGCTTGAAATTAATGGATACTGCTCCACTCCTTAGAGTAGTAATTTCATATTATGTAACTTATAACCTTCTTCAATAAATAAGTTATAAGAATCAACCAAAAGTTTTTAAATCGGACAGTTAGTTTCATATATTAGCGCTTTCGAACAAACAATCTCTTGTACTTTTTATATATAAAGCAGGCCCACCAGACGTTCTGCCTTTCCAACTGTCAATAAATCGACCACGGTGCCACCTATTTCTATTTTTTCTGAAACCTTTTTAGAAATATGCATATTTATCGTTCGGATTGCGAGTTATGGTTTTGAGTTCATAAATTACTTAAACCAATAGAAAAAGCTATTACATGTTTTCCAAAACTTTCTAATCTTGCGGGTAGCTTTTTAATCTTTCCCTTCCCTAAAAACCTGTTTCGGACTATTACAAACATTTCAAAGAATAATTATCCAAATAGGTTCAGCCGTTCTCAAGTGATGCTCTTACCAATTAACAGCACTTTATTTTTATTTATTTATATAGATATTATAGAAGACATATTCCAATAATTACTTAATTACGTAATTAAATAACGCGTGTTATGGTTTTCTATAATTAGTAATTTAATAACTAGGTATCTGAAATATGAAAAACTATGAATATTGTGTTTCCGTTGTCAATCCCCTATAAATAAATAATTTTATTTTTAATTGGTGTTCAAGAAATTACTTAGAACGTTGGCTTGAATGTCATCTATACAATTAATAAAATTAAGGTGTCTGTTTGTAATGTCAAAATATCAGATTTTTGCGAAATGCATATGAAAGTATATAATATACGATACTTACAACAAAACACCAATTATTTTAAATTTTGTCTGTTTGTTCTGAATAATCTCCAAAACGGTCGGACCGATTTTGACTAAACTTTCACTGCCAGATAATATAATATACACGTATATAAGTATAATATATAAGTAGAAACTTTGGCTACCTTTGTTTTACGAAAATAATTAGGGTCTCGTACATTTAAATAGAAAATTGAAAATTGGTCATGGCGAATCCATTCGGGCGCTTAAATGGCTAACGCTGAGTAAACCATAACGAGATATTTCAAATTAATGTAGGACATAATTGTAGACCTTAAAAAGACTTACAAAAATGTCAGCGAGAGGATAATAAGTCTATCTTTTAAGGACCATATAATAAAGCATTTTTATAGTAAAATAACTGTGAGTGGGGGTAGGACAATTCGCGTGTCCGATCGAGGGCATTCTGTAGTTCACGCGAGCGCAGCCGCGCGCCGATCTAGTTATGTATATAACTTCATTTTTCAACAGTACTAATATTTTAAAATTTTAAAAACCTATTTATAGTAAATCCGAATATCTCAGAGCCAAAATCAAATCTAACGATTGGAATATCCCCGGGGGACTTTTAATCAAACTCTCCCAAAGGTCCAATAAAATATGGCGGTCATTAAAATTTTACGTGCTCCCTTAAATGGTAGTATTGCCTGGCTAATCTATAAAATACCCGACCGATTTTGTATAACGATCGGATAATGCATAAAACCGTCTGAAACCTGTGTTTTATTAACATATATTTAGGTACAATTTAAGTGAATAGTTTGACTATATATATTGGTTTTTCTAAGTTGTGTCTCTAGGCAATAATAAGTCGTAACATATTTTATTAAGCATTTTAAATAATTGTTGAATAAATTCTAAGAAATGGTAGATTTAAGTAGCAGTGGCAGTCGCATATAGCTTGCAGAACGGATGGTCGATGGAGCCACGAATCGCAAGATATTAGCTAGATTATTACATTGCAATGAACAACAGGATATATTTTGATCTTTTTTTGTTTACTCCTTATATACTTGGCCCTTACATAAAAAAAGTGCGGAGCCGTGGACACAGCTAGTTAATAATATTGAATACAGTACAATGTACAGCAGATAATTAATTAGTACTACGAATCATTGAATCTTAATAAAGTTAACCAATGAACCAAGCATTTCAGTTTTGGAATTTTGAATTTTGTTATTACTGCAATTAATTAAATGACAGTTACAAATAAAATTATGTTTAAGTTTTTTGTTATTTGTGGCCTAAATCGGTATTGTTTAAAATATATAACTATTTTAAATTAATAATAAACAATTTTCGTTTTCATAAACGGTTCTCGTATTTCGTGATAACTGAGAACGAAAGCATACAATAAATCCTACCACTATAGTACACCGAACATTTGGCAAACTAATTCTATAAACGTGTATTTGTCATACTTGACATTGTCAAAATTGCGTACATGAGCAAAAAGTAAAAAAAAAATATACTGCCTATCTAACTTTTTTAAATATTTTGTAGATTTACATTTTAGAGATACATTACAATCTCGCCCGATGTTAGGCTGAAAAGTAATAATAGCTTCCAAGAGATCACTCTGTACTTGGGGCAGTCTGATTGATTAATACCTCCATCCTACAGAACATCTCAGCCAAATAACCTTGTGTTGTGTTCCTGCGATGAGTAGGGTTTCCAAAGCTCCTTGACGTATGGATGCTCAACCGTTCAAAGTCGGCAATGCTTTAGTGATACCTAAGATATGACAAGCGTCCATATAGGCGGGCCGTATACTTGTTGCCACTTTTGTTGTATAACAAAAATCTTCATTTTATATAAAAAGATCAACAATATCGCCGTTAGGAGTGACTGGCTCTTAAATACAGATGTCAGAACACACCTATAGATGCTTCGCGACAGTTTTTCAACGTGAGGGTGGTAGCTAGCTAGCTAGATATTAGAAAAGCCCTACCACCATACTATGGTATCACCACGATATTTTCCTTCACCGGTCGCTCAGGATCATTGCTGGGATTCGTACTTACGTACGAACACACTAATACTGAGCCATTATCATTTTAAATTTATATTTATATAAGAATATAGCCACACTTAGCAATGAGCTTTAAACTCTTAGGTAAATAAGGGTAGTTAAAAAGTGAAATGGAATAAAACACAAAATTATAATCAGCCGTAATATTTTAAATTGCTTTGAATCACAATTTCATAGTGTTAATAATTTTTATAATAATAATTAATTACAAAGGAAGATTTTATTTAATTCTTTACTGTTCGAAGTACGTTCATACAATAGGCTAACTTCACACTCGTAACTTAACGTTTAAGTAACAAGTCTTTAAAAAAAACCCTTACAAAATGAAATATATTTAATCTCACCATAGAGGTACATTCTGTGGTAGTTTCGATAATATATTATATCACATTATCGGAAATTGTAACGAAATATATATAATAGATTTGATTCTATTTACGTTGAGTTTCTTAGGAACCTTCTGTTGTTTATTTTATTCTGCATTATTTTAAATTAAAACTTTTGATATATCGTTAATCTTTAACCCTTTGGCCTGGCCTTATTCAGCCTTTAAAATTGTTATCAGTGACTGAACATAGATAAAATTATGTTCCTTGTAGTAGATGCTGGATTTATTTAATTTATAAACATAGTTAACAATGCGAAAGTTAAGAAAAAAACAGCTTAGTATTACAAAACATGTTTTTTTTTTAATTTATTAATCTCTTTAATTATTAAATTTCTTCAATAGCGGGATTAAAAGCTTATAAATATTTGAAAATAAAATAAAGTAATTGGAACGAAATAAAGAAAAACTTAATTATAATGTTTTGTTTTGAATACTTAGTTTCTATGTCTCTGAGTCCATTTCGATCAAAGGGTTAAAAATCATTTTCTTATACAGATATCATAATTAAAAATAAAATATATTTCATTAAATCATTTTTATATTCATATTTGACAACGTTACGACTATGTTTTAAAATATGATTGTTATATACAGGACCGTAGCAAGGGTTAAATGGGGGACTCCTAACTATTTCCATGTTTATGGACAAAACAGAACGCATTACGTTTCTCCGTTTACAATACAAGTCAGACATTGTTCATTTTAAACATAATGATGTTATTTAACAATGCTTAGCATATATTTTGTCACTATAGGTATAAACATAAGCAATTTGTATTTTATGTCAAATTTAAGGTTATCGCCAGAGTATTCCCATACGCTGCGTAAACTGTAAACACGGCTAACAGTTCTGTATGTACAGGTAATTTAACTATTAAGTTATCTCATGAAATATTTAAGGTTGGGGGAGAGGGGGGTGTGTGAATCCTCTAAAACGTTACCTGGCTTCGGCCCTGTCGTAATGTACTGAAGAATACGTTACAAGTCTCTTCAGTAAGTTTCTTTTCGAAATTCTACCTTTATAACATTTATCACAAACAATATTATTGCACAAAATTATTGATTAATATTTAAATAGGTAATCACGGGACCTAACCACCTAATAAGTTATCTCATAATACGTAATATTTAGAAAGGGAAATTATAACTATTTTATTATAATTGCAAGCAGTTAAATTATTTTTATCGCTGCTATTTCACAGATGATAAATGATAATGATATACATCATATATTTCTAGCTGCTACAAGTGTCAATTGTTTTCGCGAACGAAATAACCTTTTTTTTATTAATCTCTTCATTTTGCTATTTCGGATTATATGGATATTTATATGTTATAAAAAAAACAGTTATACAGATCCATAATTATTTCATATGAAAATAGCAGTGATTGGTGAAATATTTCATCCGTTCCACATGATTAAAAATGATAATTATAACATAATCATATTTGTTGTCGTTCAGTAATTGCTAGTTAGTGACTAGCTGATTATACAAATGATGTAGGTTCGAAAATAACACTTGCGAACTGCTATTATTTATAATAAATTATTTCGTTATTGTCCGTATATATTTTTATTTTGTTGGTTACAGTACATTAAAGTGGCTCAAAATTTACATTCCGCGCCATTTCTTTTAAAATGAACATACTTGCTTACAATTCATATCAAAACAAATCATAAGTGACAAATTGTATGTATTATATGCAATTATAATATATATTATTCTGAGAAATGGCTCTAATGATTTGGATGACATTTTTATTGATATTAATAGATATCCAGATATTAACAGATAATACAGGATAAATTAATATTACAAGTATAATAACATTTGTGATTAACGGAACTAAATTATTATGAGTATATAAAAAATCATTAGGTTAATACCACTAATTTAACATTTTTCATTCGACCTCAAGATATCATTAATCAGTTAAGTCCCGTTATCAAATGAATATTTATTATATAAATAACTTTTTTTTTTACATAAAAATAATATTTTCACACAAAACACATTCTTGCAGTCTCATTCTTCCCATTTGGTGTCTTAGAAACCTTCAAACTGGCAGTTTACAACAATTTCATATTACATTCGTTAAATAATTAATTTAACGAAATACTTATTATCTTTACTATATTATACAAAAAACAATTATTATTAAAATAAATATAACTGCAAAAATTTGCTATACAATACATTATTAGCCTAAAGATATATTAAAAAAATAATAAAGCAATATACTAAATGTTGCTTGTAGCTAGGCTTAAAAAATTAAATCATATTATTTTTTTTTTCAATTTATAATATGGCAATTGTAACAACTAATTTACTAAATTGAAATACAAAATCAAACATAAAAAACATTTCCCAATAGCGACCTAGAAAAATGTAATTACAATAATTTTAGAATACATACCTATATAACAATGAATTGAAATAAAATTGATTGTCGAAAATGTTTTAATACTTTTTAAATAATATTCTAAGTGATATGCAATATACTTTTAGGCAGGCTTACTTATAAAAATAACTTATCATTTACATAAATTTAATATTATTTCATGCGAATACGTAACTGTAAAAACAATTTTTCCCCCTAAATTATACATTTATATTTCAAAACGAAATCTAAATTTCGAATCAAATTGTACTAAAAGCGTCTCAGCTGTGATTTTTTAACACAATATTTTTAATTTAAGGGCGTTTTGATGTCGAAAACAATATGATGAAAGAAGGTAACCTCAAATAACTAGAAAATATGAAATATACAAGCGAATTTCAGCAAACTCATTCAACTTTACACTAAATAAACAACGTTACTATCCTATAAATAAAAAAAACATACATTAAAAATGCTAAAAAACGAACGCCATTGCTTTTTTATCACAACTTTTTAAATAAACTTGCCTTTGGCATTACAATAGCTTCGCTTATATCGGCCTACCAAAAAAAACTTCGACGCTCTCACTATTTCATCCAGTACCAATTATTAACAATATTTTCATTGTTTATCTTAAAAATACGTACTTACTAAATATGAAGTTAAAATATGTGAACAAGCCTTTATTACGTAATAATAAAAAGTATGTATTAATAAACTTTTAGTTTTAAATTCTATGTATAGATTTCAAGAACTTTTTATTTCATTTATTTTCATATAATAATTGTAATTTATCTAACTAGAAACTACATCTAGTGCACTATATTTTAGCTGTGGTCAGTAACTAAGCCTTACCGCGATTGTGTCACTTATGGAACAACAAACTTTGAGGATTCAATTGGAGCCCGCCAATTAATATCTTCTCTATTATCTATTTAGAAGGTTTTCTACTTATTAGTTAGTAATCTCTAAAATACTTAGTATAATTAAAAAAATGACAAGAGATACAAAAAAAAAACTTTGCTAAACAAGTCTTATTTTAGTACCATTATTTTTTTAATTTCATTTTACTTTTGCTTTAATTAATTCAAATTAGTTTAATTAAATTTGCCTTCTAAATTACACTGATAACTTATACTGATGCGGAATTTTTTTTTTGTGTCGTTTCAGAATATTGTAGAGCTTTTCAATGTCCTATAAAGAGGTGCACAATCAACGGCGGCACTAAAAGCTTCCTAGACAACTGTTCATGATTTTCGCGTGGTTAATAAAATACATGTTTCCCTTCACTCACCACAAAAATATTATTGCTCTCAAGAGTTTATGCATTACTGTGAAAAATATTATCTTTACTCTAATATTTCGTTCTTTACTTTCTGACGTTCCTGAAGCTATCGTGCACGCTATTCCAAAAATATATACGCATGACCACTAGCTAAACGGGCTATAGTAATATTATCCATTTGAAATTATCAAAATTAAATCAGATAATAACGTTTATGGAAAATTAATACATCAAAACTTTGGCGCAATACATTTCGAAATACAGATTTTGTATTCGCCATCACTACATATACATATATAAATATAACATCTTAAAATTAGCGATCCAAAAATATGAAATATTATACATGTTGTATTAGTGCGCCCTCTGGTGTCCCGTACACTAAGCGAATCTCGCCTCTAAACTCTCGAAGTAAGTGATCCGTTTCGCATGTAACAAACAGTGCTGCGACTTTTGCCGTTACGCCACCGGAGGATGCAAAAGCCGCCACAACTGGACGGTTATTTTCAAACCATGTCATCCCCTCATTTTCATTTCAAATCTCGATTTATCCTCAACAATTATCAATTGGAAAAACAATAATTCATTAAATCAGTGATTCCTTTCATTGAGAATAAATCGAGTCTTAGCAAACTCCATCACTGGGCCTCAAGGAATCATAAATAAAGGCATTCATAAAATCTAAATAACAACGATTCAAATGAAAAGTCTGTGATCTTGAAAATAAATATTCAACTTAAAAATAAGTTTGTAGAAATCGATAGTTGATAAGGGAATATAAACTAGTATAGTTTTGAAAGTAAACTTGCAAAGTCGTCTGACCCAAGGCCCTGCTCAAGCAAAGCAGTCTTAATCGTTCGTAACTTTGCTTTGTAAAAATACGAATCGAAAATATCTCGACGGCAGCATGTCGTCTTATGATTAAGCTATGATTATTTTATTCTTACGCTATGAACTAATTTTACTACGTTAAAATATCAGAGAATTCAGAAAAGGGAATATTTTTTTTTATCTCTATATTAATTATAAATGGTGCACAACCTCATTATTTTTGTTTTCATGAACGCTAGGTTAATAGCATTTAGCATTATCAAGGATTTAAAAGAAAAACCTATCTAATTAAATGATTAAAGGTAATTAATTTGAATTTATTTGTGTAGGAACTGGAGTGGGAGGAACTTAATTTTTTTAATACAACATTGTATTATTGGTATTGACAAATTGATCATTAAATTATAAATTAAATTATTCACAGAGAATTGTTGAAGGTTTCACAGAAGATACATCTTTAAACATAAAGAATATAATCCTTCGATGATTTTTAAGGATTTAATTTCAATGCAATAGATAAAATTAAAAATTAAAGATTACATTATACCAGAGTAGACTAAATTTTCTGACCAAAAGTATTACTAACCGCATAAGTAATTACGTTTTTAATTTTTTTTATTTTTTTCTTTATCCTTAAATACGATAAAATCTCAAATTACTCACAGCTCATCGGGTTTATTGTATTAATATACGCTAGGTGCATCTACTTTATAAGAACAGTGGCTTTTGAATAATTTGAACTTGTAATTAACCTAGTATTTATTATTTATTCGTTCGCTGAAATCTATATTACTACAAATACAACTTTTGACTTGAGTGTGTTAAGTAAATAACTAATAAAAAAATTAAAAAAACTATTGTTTATTTCTACATTCAATCCATCTAACGATGTTACTCACCAAAGTTAATTAATGAACGAATTTTTTTAAATATTACGAAATAATTTCAGCCAAAGTGGCTTTGTAAATTACATTCGATTTACAGATTTTTATTTAAAAATATAATTTCAATAAATGTTCTAAACAAATGTATCAAAAACACTTTATGAAAATATAATACAAATACGATAAATTTATACTAAATATAACCCTGTCTATGACCTGAAGAGTTTAAAGTAAATGAAAAAATCCAAACTCTGAACAAGTCAACACTAAGGAATTTAAAATTATAACACGAGAAATCTAAATTACTCTATGATGAAAGATAAACCTGTCAGAATTCTATTACAATATTTAAAAAATATTTTTTTTGTAATTTAAAAAAGAAGGGTTAACATTTTAATAGACAAGGCCTGTGTTAGTTCACAACTCTGAGAAGAAACCTGTTTTTGAAAATTTAAGTTCATATGTATAACTTGTATGACAATATGAAGGCAGTTCGTTTTAGGAAAGAAAGATCGATCGATGATCTATTTAAATTATATGTGATGCTATAATTCTATTGCAACTTATTGTAAATGCTCGGCCAAGTATGTCCCTAGAATGAATATATCGTCAATATAAATGAATTTAAACTAATGCTATTTGAAGAAACATAAATCATAAATCAGCACTACAGTAAAATAAACAATTCCTGGTCATTCACTAGGTGTAAGAGAGGGTGTTGAATAATGACCTGGTCACATTTTAAATAGAAGTTCGAGCAGCAAATCTTCGTCTGCATTCATTGGGGATTTTGGCGCTAAATAATCAACGATCCTAGAAACAAATAATTATTAATATACACATCGCTATAAATCTAAACGAATCTTTAAAAACTTAGGCTTGGTTACATATCTATTGGATACCTAGTCCCATACTGAAAATGTAATCATCAAACACTAGAAGATTGCCTTATCTTCAAGTAATCACTGACTCTAGAAAGAAAGCAAATGGATATGTCTTGTATATGATCAAGAAAATGGTCAAAAGTAGAAAGTTTAATTGGCTAATGTGCATGTAACGTTACTATACGTTAGTCAATTAGCCCTCCCAATACAATGAAGTAATATTTGATTTTCTGACAACTGTCTATGACTCGCTGTGCACTTTTGAAATATGAACCTAGATATAGCAAAATTTTGATGTTATTGACAGAAAATATAATTGGAGTTATTTGATTACCTATTGGGCGTGAGTGGTGTATTGGTGATGCGCTGCAACGAGTTTCGGCGGACATCCTGTGAGAGCCGGACCACCTTCCCGTTTTCGGCTCGTGCGTTCTGCAACCTGTACGAAATAACTTCTACGTCAGTGTTATATTCACTGCGCTGTCGATCTACACATTCAGTTCAACGTTTTTGATCCTTCATAATTAAAAGTTTAATATTTTCTGCATCGAAAACGATTCTTTTATATTATCTATCCAGACTTTTGTTAGTTTCCATTAAAGCCATTTCATTAATTCTTTTGCTTTTATGTTAAATTAATAATAAAAACTAAACACTCTGCTTTGTTCTTAAAATTTCAAGATATTAAAGTTAGAAAACTTTGAACTTTACGTTTTGTTATTCTGTCATCAACAGCGAACGATTTTTATAACATTTTAGTAAAGTTTACGTTTGTAACTTTTCAACTTACGCTAGTTGTGAATTCATCCCAAGTGCTGTGGCGCCGCGTGGAAACAAATTATTCAGCTTAATAACAAATATTTTATAAACATAATTTTTAATTTAAAATTGTTTGCCTAGAATATCGGCGGAAAGTTGCCCGTTTATCGGTTTTTTACCAGATACATTTCGGCGAGTGTGCTGTGGTAGATATTCCACCAGTGCGAACAAAGCGTTTTGCTAGCACATTTATCATGCGCACCGCTAAAGAGTGGAACACTTTGCCGGATTTTGTATTTCCCGATAATTATAACCTGGGTATCTTCAAGTCTCGAGTGAATAGGTACCTTCTAGGCAAGCGTGCTCCATCGTAGACCACACCAAAACTTAAGATCACGCGAGTAAGTGGTGAAACGCAAGCCTATCCATGTTAAAAAAGGTTTATTTTATTTTTCCTTCACGATATTAAAGGCCTAAGTATGTTGTTCATACAATTTTATTTTTTTCCATTATACTTTTTAACTATAATACTTTTGTATAAGAATAACAATTTTAATAAACTTTATTACAGTACAGGTTTAAGATACCAAAGAAAAAAACAAACAGATTTATATCCTTCTTAATGACGTAACCAAAACATAAGAATTAACAACAACCCTGTGCAACAAGGAAATAACCAATAGCTATATATACAATAAATTAGTCAAACACGAATAGGCTTTAAAAATAACATTAAATACACAACTGTGATTTCACTTGTTTGCTTTCCATTCAAACGGATATAATAACGTAATAATAATCCTTGTTCACGTTCATTTAGACATTCGAATAACAACACTATAATAGAATACAAAAAATCGAGGTCAGCCTTCACCAAAATACACAGTATTATAAAAATACAGTCTGAATGATGAAGAAGAAAATAAGCAAGATGATATATTCACTATCCTAAAAAGTGTTTACAAAATCCAAAATTGCATATGCAAACAATTTAAAAGCCATATATTTTGAACTAGCTGCGCCCCACGGTTTCACCCGTGTTAATTTTATACGATAAACACCGCAACGCCAACGCACCTGTGTAGTCTATCATAATTATTGTTCTTGTCGCAAGTACAAAATATTTGAATTTTTTATTATCTCCTAAACTATGTGTCAAAATAACATACTATAATGAGCAAAACTTAACTTTATAAAATTGGCTTCATGACGAAGAAACTTTTATTCGTAAGAATTAATATGCCATGCCTAAAAATGATGTTCATAAATCACTTTTTAATTTTTAACATTTTTTTGTTACTAAATAGCGAACTTCTTTTTATATACATTAAGTATCAGTATTTTTGTAGTAAATTGTATTTACGTATCATTAACCATTACGACAGCGCAAGCGGATAAAGCAGCTAGGAAGCGCTTCCACCTCCGACTTAACAAAAATCAATATTCAAGGATTGCTGAGAGCTATAGCCTAATTTTAGATAACTTATACTATTCGTCGTGAGTCTGGCTATCATATAAAAAAAGATTTTTTATAATCTAACTGGGGTAGTTTAAGCAAAATAACGACAACTGTTTATAATAATAAATTTTTGAAATAAATTCTCTTTCCATAATTATACCTGTAATAAATTATCTTACTCTCACTATACCTTTCTATGTTTATCTATAATAACCGATACTTTAGTAAGGTAAAAATGACAAAAGGTCGATTGTTGTGATGTCCTTTTAATTTTCTATTTTAGGGATTTTTATATTGTTAATACACATCCGAAAGTGAATCGAAAAAAGATCGATCTTTTTCGAAATGAATTGCTATTCCTAGCAGCGGCGCGGCTATATACAACCGATAATTATCCAGCCTATGGTGACCCCCTTTTAATATGATTTATCACAAAAGATCTGAAGTCAACTTAAATTTCCGAAACTCTCAATATTTTAACTTTATGTAAACTTTCAATCATCATCGTATTACAAACCATAATATTGTTTAATACAGATAACTAACATTTCAGTCAATTCAACTGAAGAGCTATTTTATAGCATTTTTATCCAACAAATGTTCGACGTGTTTTTTTACTTTGATATAACTTTTTTATTTATGAACTTATTGAAGTTTAACGAACATTAAATGTTAAGTGAACCTTACCACAATATACAAGGTGTCCAGAAAGGGTATCGGGTATTTGTTTTCGCGCCATATTCGAAACGGGGCGTCTAAAGGGTGCGGGGAGGGGTTCGTGGCGTCCGCCATTTTGTGGAGTTTTAGTCACGATGGAACAGTACTCGGGGACGCATCGCGCATTTTGCGTACGAGCGTATTATCGTAATGGTGATTGAATAGTGACTGCTCAACGTCTCTATCGTGCGGAATATCGTACACGCCACGCGCCAAGTGACGATAGCATTAGGAAATGGATCAGGATATTCGAGAATACAGGTGCGACAGTTAAAATTCAAAACTCTGGTCGTCCTAGTTCAGTTCGCGATGAAGAAACAATTGAAGAAGTTGAGGCGTCGGTTCGTCAAAATCCGTCTTTATCCATCCGAAAGCGAAGCCAAGCGTTGAACATCAAAAAATCGTCTTTACATTCGATTTTAAAGAAAGACTTACATCTAAAAGCCTATAAAATTCAATTGGTTCAAGAATTGAAGGATACGGACTATGCTAATCGATTGAATATTGCGAACGAAATGCTGCAGCGATTTAACGTCTTTAACAACATACTGTTCAGTGACGAAGCAAATTTTCACCTGAATGGTCATGTTAATAAGCAGAATTGTCGGTACTGGGCAGTGGAAAATCCGAGACGAAAGCATGAACGACCCCTGCATAGCCCAAAGGTCGTTGTTTGGGCCGCTATGTCTGCTAAAGGCATAATTGGTCCTTATTTTCATGAAGATCAACGAGGCCGAGCAATTAATGTGAATAGTGACCGTTATTGCGATATGTTGCGAAATTTTTTGGTCCCAGAGTTGCAGGAGTTTGCAGGTTTCAACTCAAGAACGTGGTTCCAGCAAGATGGGGCCACTTGCCATACCTCAAATGACTCAATGGAAGTTGTTAACGAATTATTCCCTAATAAAGTCATTTCGCGAAGGGGTAACATCAACTGGCCTCCCAGAAGCCCCGACCTTAGCCCGCTTGACTATTTTGCATGGGGATACCTTAAAAGTAAGGTTTATCAAAACAATCCGACGAATATAACCCAGTTAAAGCATAACATCAGGTCAGAAATGGCAGCAATATCGATAGCTATGTGTCAACGTGTTATCGCCAATCTTCGTTTCCGTTTAGAAGAGTGCCAGCAACGTAACGGTCATCATTTGGATAACATCATCATTTCCAAATAATTCTCCAATTCATATGCTAATAATAAACTATAAACTTTTTTATTGCATACAAATAATTTTTGTTTCATTGAACTTACAAATACCCGATACCCTTTCTGGACACCTTGTATTAGTGAAAACCGTTTCCAAATCAGTTGAGCCGTTTCTGAGATTAGCGTGCACAAATATTGTCAAACAGACAAAAATTCTAACAATCATTGTTTTGGGTTCTGCTGCGTTGATAAAAGCCCCCAATAATAGTTTTTCTCATATACCTTCTATGTACAGACATCGATCAGTTACGTTTTTATTATATATATAGATTACTAAGTATTATCAAATGCTATAAACATATTTATACAATAAATTTGTTGTACCTTAACTGAGCAAATTTCATTGAAATAAAATTAGTGAAACCTACGCAGAAATTCTCGAAATTCAAGGTTTAATGTTAAAAAGGCCTTCAAAGGCACAAACCTCGGGCCTTCCTAATTTTATACAACAGTCCAGAAACTTGAAAACAGTTCTGTGATTTAATACCGTCTTATCGTAGAAAGTAGGTATAAGAAGGTAGGAAGGTAGGGAATAAGGGAACCGACCAATCTATCTGTCGAACGCAGAAGTACGAACAAAAGTTCGGAAACGGGAAAATGTTTCATTCATAAAACAACTTTACGATCTGATACCTTCAAAAGATATTTGAATACTATTCAGTGGGTCGAAATTAATTAACAAGAAGGTCTCAGGGCGGTACTAAAGGAAAAGAGAAAGATAATTATATACTTACTGTAAAAATAGCTTATTGCGATTTAAAAAAGTTATTGATGAAAAAATATTTGTTAAATTTTTATCTCACAAAGGTGGCAAATATGCATTCGATCCGCCTGATGGTAAGCGGCTACCGTAGCCTATGGACACTTATAATACTATATATATATATCAATAGTGCGTTGCCAACCTTGAACCCATGTACATCAAGAAGCTCTAGAAACCCTACTCACCGCAGGAACACAACACAAGGTTGTTGTGCAGTGTCTTTTGTAGGATGGAGGTATTCCATCAGTCGAACTACCCCAAATAGAGAGAAATCTCTAAAGAAATTTCTTCGTGTCCAACCTCTGTTGGAAACTCCCCCCCCCCCCCCCCCTCCCTCTTTCCGATGAGCTCAGGGAACCCTACTCACTGGAGGAACACAACACAATATATATACATGATAGCTTAACCTTGCATGGAACTAGTGCCGCTTTTTTTCTAGTATCTACAACATCTTACTCTCCGAGCACATCGACAACCAAAATCAGTTCAAATTTGAGTATAATCTTTTATATAAAAATCTTGTGTATGATATAAGTAAAACATTTCTAATAAGCGTTTCAAATGAACTTATACGTAAATTTCTCTTAAAATCTATAATTCAATGCGTCAGGTAAATGGAAAGTATTATTTAGACATAAATCCCTGTTGAGTGTAATAATGAGGGTTAAGAAAAACTAAGAAATAGAATATCCAGAAGGTATATAAAAAGTCAAATATTTAACTGATGAAAATACTGTGAAAACGTACTCATTTCCTAAACTTACTTTCGATTAAAACGAAATATTAGAGGAGTTTCTGGTGGGATCTTAAAGTGACGAGTTGTGGTTTTTAATACCAGGCTGCGAAAAAGGAGGATTGGGTTTTTGTATATCGATTTTTTGGCACGCCCTGCAGCCTAAACTGCTTGATCGATTTTAGCGTTTGAGGTGTCGTTAAATTCGTCTTATTTGTGGGAGTGACATAGACTATATAATGTTTAAGTAAGAGAGATCTGGAAACCAAACAAAAAGCAAAAATTGAAAAAAGAATTGTCAAGTGTGTTTGTTGTACACGGGTTTTTAGTTTCCTTTTTAATAATTAAGCTTGATTTTAATTTATTTAACTTGGGTTTTTGATTTTAATTATTGGTAGAGTTATGCGTGATACATTTTGGTTTTTGTGCATACGTGAAATGGATTGTCAACACAAACTCGAAGCATACATTCTGAGATGCCACAAAAACTCCCTAGAAACTTCTAACAAGGGAGCCACCATCTTGTTAGGATACTAAAATCTTCATAAGGCAGGACACTACATTCACTTGATAATGGCAATAATGGTCTTAAAAAAAGGACTAGTTGCCATGTAAGGAAAAAGAATAAGAAGAGGTATATAAAAAAAATATGAAAAATATAAGTACATAATTTTTTATGCAATAACTTTAAAAATTTAAATTTTTGAAGTTGAAAAATTCTTGAATCATCTTGATCTCGGAAATAAATAAAACTTTAAGGATCTTTCATGGTTCGTCCGTAACATCAACATAATTTATATTATAAGGTAAGGGCGCAGATCGATTTCAGAAGTTTGTTGAATTTATTAAGAAAGTTTAAGCCTGCTTGACTTGCTTTCGTCGAATAAATAGTACCTGTCGATTATTGGGAAATTACAATTGTATACATAAATAGTAAATTTCGAAGCTATATCGCATCAAGAAGTATAATCATCATCATCATTATTATATTAACACGTGAAGCAAAAACTTTCTACCCCTTTTTAAGCGTATTGCGTGCACGGAAGACTGTGAAATTTGGCATGGTTAAAGTTTATATGGAGAAGGAGTACAGAAAGCTAAAATTTATCTATAATATCTCTTACTAATATATTAAATTAAATAAATTAATACTGAGAATCCTAAACCGACCCGTGCCATTGAAGTTAGACCCCCCAAAATATTGACATTGTCACTCAATTAAAAGAGACAGCAAATAATATAATAATCATTGTTTAGGTTCATAATCCAAATGTCAAACAGAAACTAGTCTATGATTAAAAAGTCGCTGGTCGAATTTCGATCATTGGGCGACCGCTAGTTTATAGAAATTAAAAACTAAATTGTTTATATAAAATATTAGTAATATTCCGAAAATGGTTGGTTTTAGGGTAAGAAAATTTTAAAAAGTTACCCGGATAAATGGAAAAAATTTGGAAAACTGAAATTGCCTTTTTCTTTTACTAATGAACTCAAAACCATAACTTACGATTTGAACGAAGGGATATTCAACATTTAATTTATACATTAATTTAATTTATACAACGTTGTAAAACTACATAAATAGGTTTGTCTCGAGTGGCAGTAAATGTTTGCACCCTTCTGATTGGAATATAGCAGCTTAGGTATTGTTTCTGTACAGCGAAAACGTCTCCTTGGTCTTTTTTATTAATTTAATGTATTGCAAACACTTGGTTCACACACTTGGGAAGTACTTAAATCTAAGTCAGTTTTGTTATATATTTGGTAAAATAGTAGTTTAAACATAGTCTGAAGGTACATTTTTACAACATTACATGTGTATATTCTACAAATTGCGTTTAGGTTTTGATTTAGAATAACGTCATTTAGCTAACCATCCATTGTCATCCAAACTAAACGCGAATGCAAAATTTCAACTCGAGCGGTTAGAGATGACTATTTTAAAATTGAGTTGCAAAACTTGACCCCTACTTATTACAAGGGAAATGAAATAAAAGTTTGTAAAAAACAACCTATGTCAAATAAAACCTAAATATATCAGTATTCAAACAATATATAACTTGTACGGACAATCGGGATAAATTGTAATGCCAAATACGAAATGCCCTTTGCCCTTATAACTATTGAAAAGGCTTTGACCCAACATAATAGCTCTCTTATGCCAAATTTCCGTATACTATTCAATACCGTGCTCGTATAAATGACCCCGGAATGCTGGAGGAAAAAATATTACACTATATGCACGTATATAGTCTATAATATACGTGCAGATATTGGAATAATTTTTCCTCCTATTAATTGTACATAACATTATATTATCGTGTAATTATAATGAAAAGAAAGAGATCTTTACGATTGATTAGTTACGAACGTGTAACCTAATAGCTCAGTGTTAGAACGATTGGATGCTAGTTGAAGGACGTGAGTTTGAATAATACGATAACTACACTTTAAGCTTAATAAAAAATTACAATAACTAGCGGTCGTCCAATGATCGAAATTCGATCACCGAGTTTTTAATCATAGACTATTTCTTGTTTGACATTTGCTGTATGAACCTAAACAATGAATATTATATCAGTTAGTGTCACTTTTCATTGAGTGACAATGTCAATATATTAGGGGGTCTAAGTTCAATGGTACTGGTCAAGTAAGGATTAGCAGTATTAATTTATTTAATGTAATATATTAGTAACAGATATTATAGATAAATTTTAGCTTTCTGCGCTCCTTCTCCATATAAACTTTAACCATGCTAAATCTCACAGTTCTCCGTGCAAGCAATACACTTAAAAAGGGGTAGAAAGCTTTTGCTTCACGTATTAATGTAATGATGATGGTGGTGATTCTAACAGTCGCCGTAGCTGAGACGGTTTAGCATATTATAACATAAAAAACGATCATTGATTGTTGAATATACACTAAACGAATTACTATGTTAGTTAAGCAGTTCATCAAAGCAAAGATAACATTTGCTTATTTAAAATATAAAGACGAATTTTTTTAAACATAATCCGTAACATACATACAGTAAATAAAACGATCCAACTCCTTATAAAATGAATTCGAATTTCGTAATATCACAGTACGCGGTACATAGAATATATATTACATAATTAGGACAACTTTCTTTATCTACCCCGAACCTAATTTTCCACTGTCGTGAACACTCTAGTTACGATGTCCCTCGTACAGAGTCGTAGTAGACTTGAGAAAAATACATGGGCCCATATTCCTTGCATATCTATTTGACAGTAGCATAATTTACAACAATTATTATCGGAGGCATTTAGAATTTAGACTTTATTTTAAATAACCTGTTGAATACCAATTAAGAAATATGAACCAGACAAAATTCACATTTTACACTTTTAAATAATTCCTAATAGTAATAATAAATACTTTATATCAATTTAGCCGTCAATAAGAAGGAATTTCAAAAACACAATTCTAATCACAATTCACAATTTCAAAAACATTCCAGATATCGATAAGAGTCGTCAAGAACCTCGAACGGGTGCATCTTTCTTTTTTTCAACTGTACAAATTATATTTAAAGTTAATAAACATATCAATAATTTAGTGGATGCAGAGAGAGGAAGTCACTTTTAGACATCACCATCATTCACGTAATGATCCATCCTATAAAAACTTTTGACAGTAAAACCGGCTTAACATGGTTCTTGAACCCATTGCCCAACAAATCAGTAATATGTAATAAGTGTAGTAGTCATAAAACTGAGCCCCTTCAAAAACCCTGGTTACGCAACTGTTCAAAGATAAACATGGATGTTTACCGAGATTAGCTTTTGTATACCAAAATCAATATCGTCAGATTTTATTAGACTTTATAAGACACTGTATGTAAATATCATTGGGTCGAAGTTTTTGTTGTTGTTTTTAGAACCTCTGGATAAACATCCTTTAAGCATAACATCGTACCATTGCTTGTAATCTACAAAAATAGCTCTAACTAGATGGCGAGTCACTTGTTAAATCGTTCCAGGGAGTTTTGTAGCAACTTAAATAGCATGTACCTAGTTATCGTTTATAATCCACTTCTCTTGTGCGAAATAACCAAACTATACATATAAAATAGCCGCCAAAATTACACAATATAGGTTATTTAGGGTCAAGGAACACAATGAATTAAAATAAAAAGCACTGCATGGCAAATCAGGATTCCCCAAAAAACTTTCCATTGTTCGAAGTTGCTCCCAGTGCTATCAGATAATAAATAGGAATATTTCAAAGAATTATATAACCACTAGCTGTGCCCGTGGCTTCTCTCACGTGTACTACAGAATACCCGCGCGAATCTTGCTCCCCGCTCCCGGCTATTTTAAAGACAAAAATGCTTATTGTGGGTGTTCCATGGACATCCCAGACTTTTTTGTAGGTCTTTTTAATGTCTACATTTGTTTCGTACATAAGTTTGCAATATTTCTTATGGTTTACTCAGCGTAAGCCATTTAAGCCCCCGAATTGATACACCATGACCAGATTTTTTTTATTTGTGCGGAACCCTAATTCTTTTTCTAAAATAAAAGTAGCATACGTTAGTCTTTATAAATTCAGCTATCTACTAGTGAAAATACTGTCAAAATCGGTCTAATCATTTCGGAGTTTACCTGGAACAAACAGACAGAGACAGGCAGACAGACAAAAAATTTAAAAATGGGTGTTTTGTTATAGGTATTGTACATACTTTCATATTCATTTAGTAAAAAGCTGTTATTTTGATATTACATACAGGCACTTCAATTTTATTAATTGTATAGATTAAGAGGAATTGTTGTCAGTGTTTAGTTGATACCAACGAATTACTCTGTTTCATCCGTAGGTAATGACACTAGAGCAAATATTTCATACAATACAATTTATATCTACAAGTGCCGTGTTCCCATTTCTTTTTTTTTCATTAATTAATTATTATAAGAAATGGCAGCCTTCTAAATGATTAAAATTGCCCATGTATACCGCCATTTTCAGATATCCAGCAAACCAATGAGACGGATATTTTTCATTTCTCGGGTCTGGGTAAACAGAGAGACGCGAGAATATGAAATTGGTGTTAATCAATAGCAAATACGTTGAAACAATCACCAAGAATTCTGTGGATTTTGGTAATTTAAGAGCAGAGTTTTAGAATATTTCGTAAAAGTGAAGTAATGGATTACAATCAAACAAACCATTTGTCATAGGCAAGAATATTATAAAAATACATTACGATTAATGAGTGATTCACAAGTGCAAACACAATAACACAGGCACTGAGCGCAGACTAAAAAACAATTCTGTCGAATAGATTTTAGGATTTATTTTGTTTATCTACATATGAAGATAACCTACTTTTTAGATCTTTAATATGTGAATATATTTAATTCCTTTGGATTTATTTAATTAATTATCTGGTAATTATTTATTGTCGTTATGTATGTAGATGATATTAGTAATAGGCTGGTAGAAACTGTCCATGCGGTTTGGTCCAAGTTCTTTAAAACTCACCGTAGCAATAGGCCTCAACAGATATCAGATCAAATCCGAAAACTCATGGCGGATCGGCGTGGTATAGCGCTGCAGTCTTCCGATGACGCTAAGTCCTATAGGCAGCTCAATAGATCTATTCATAAATCCTTGCGACACGATGCCCGGTCTTACAATACCAAAAGTATTAAAGAGACGATAGAGCGGAATAAAGGCTCCAAAGTGTTCGCAAAGAATGCATCTATTGGGCAGAGCCAGTTGACGAAGCTGAAAATGGATGATGGCAGCGTAGCGTCCACCAAGCCAGAGGTATTAAGGAAGATCGATAGGTTCTATGGGCAGTTATATACCTCGTCAACTAAGCCTGTTACCAGCCCGGCTAAAGATCCGAGAGCCGGGCTGACCCGACACTATACCGAAGATATCACCGACATCAGCCTATACGAGATTAGGATGGTCCTTAAGCAGCTTAAGAATAACAAGGCGCCAGGTGATGACGGAATTACATCAGAGCTTCTGAAAGCGGGTCGAACACCGGTACTTAAGGTCCTGCAGAAGCTCTTTAATTCCGTTATACTCGAGGGCAAAACGCCGGAAACGTGGAACGGCAGCGTGGTGGTCCTGTTCTTAAAGAAAGGTGATAAAGCCTTATTGAAGAACTATCGGCCCATCTCGTTGCTGAGCCATGTTTATAAACTGTTTTCGAGGGTCATCACGAATCGTCTCGAGCGCAGGTTTGATGACTTCCAGCCTCCCGAACAAGCCGGTTTCCGAAAACGCTTTAGCACCGTAGACCACATCTATACGCTGCGGCAGATTATACAGAAGACTGAGGAGTATAATCTGCCTTTATGCTTAGTGTTCGTGGACTACGAAAAAGCCTTTGATTCGGTCGAAACCTGGGCAGTGTTGCGGTCTCTCCAGCGGTGCCGTATTGACTATCGATATATCGAAGTGTTGAAGTGCTTGTACAACAATGCCACCATGTCGGTCCGAGTACAAGAGCAGTGCACGAAGGTAATTCCTCTGAGGAGAGCCGTTAGACAGGGAGACGTAATATCTCCGAAACTGTTTACCGCCGCCCTAGAGGACGCCTTCAAGCTCCTGAAATGGCAAAGACTCGGCATCAATGTCAATGGCGAGTACATCACTCACCTTCGATTTGCTGACGACATCGTAGTCATGGCAGAATCGCTGAAAGATCTTGGCACAATGCTCGATGGCCTCGACAAAGTTTCTCAACAGGTGGGCCTTAAAATGAACATGGACAAGACGAAAATCATGTCGAATGTCCATGTGGTGCCCACCCCAGTATCAGTTGGTAACTCTTGTTTAGAAATTGTTGACGAATATGTCTACCTGGGACAAACAGTCCAGTTAGGTAGGTCCAACTTTGAAAAAGAGGTCAGTCGACGAATCCAACTCGGTTGGGCAGCGTTCGGGAAACTGCGTGACGTCTTCTCGTCCAAAATACCTCAGTGCCTCAAGACGAAAGTCTTTGACCAATGTGTGTTGCCAGTGATGACATACGGCACAGAGACGTGGTCGCTCACTGTGGGCCTCATAAGAAAGCTCAAGGTCGCTCAGCGAGCTATGGAGACAGCTATGCTTGGTGTTTCTCTACGAGATCGAATCAGAAATGAGGAGATCCGTAGACAAACTAAGATTACCGACATAGCCAAAAGGATTAGCAAGTTGAAGTGGCAGTGGGCGGGGCACATAGTTCGGAGAACTGACGGCCGTTGGGGCAGAAAGGTTCTCGAGTGGAGACCACGGACCGGAAAGCGCAGTGTAGGACGGCCCCCCACTAGATGGAAAGACGACCTACTAATAAAGGTCGCTGGGAGCCGTTGGGTGCAGGCCGCACAATATCGGTCGCTCTGGAGATCTATGGGGGAGGCCTATGTTTAGCAGTGGACGTCCTGCGGCTGAAATGATGATGATGATGATGATGAATCGTTGCTCTGTTTTTTATTGTTTGATATCGTTAATCGATTAACGATTATCTTTACTTACGCCTTAACATACATAATAGATTTCTCATTTTGTATATTGTGAATTGTGATGATATTGTACAATTTTAAATGTAAATATAAAATCATTTTTACAAACCATATTTCAACTTATAACATTTCGGGTTCAGAAATACCCGTCTCCTTTGACGAATATAAAGAACAAAAGAAAAAAATACAAACATAGCCAAACCCTAAATATTATTATAAGTAGATTGCTAAGAATAAGTAGATTACTATTAGAAAAATTGACGATTGACTATTGGAGTGGGCCAAGAACAAAACCGAAAGGGAGTTGCTGATTTATAGTATGAATTTAAACTGCCAAAGTATAGGTTCATCACAGCATTTACACGGAAACTTGTCCGGATGATTCTAAAATATTGTAATATGCTTTAATGTTGCGTGTGCATGATGTGATAGTTCTAACTTATCAGCGAATCTCTGTAGGTGATTTTAGAAAGGATAGGGTGCAATGGAGTTGTTATGTAAATTTTACAAAACTCCCTAAAACAGAAAAAAATGTAACCGCTTAATAACAATCGATTACACAGCATACCTCTCGATTGGGGTGTAAAATAAAATGTATTTGAAATAACGAACTCCTGAAGACTATTGTTCGTGTACCAGCCTAAGATGCATTGTGATGTATTTCTAAATCAATATTTTTTTGCATACTTTATAGGCAATGTATAAAATAAAGAGAATTATTACATACTTTGCCCAGGCATTCTGCATTCTATAGTATGCCAAATGCTATTTAGGCAAAGTACGAAATACATCTCCGTTTCATTTCGAATATCACGGGGGAGTTTTTGGCGGGATCTCAAAGTATCATGTGATTGAGACAAAAACACATATACCTATAGGATTTAGCTTGCGACAGAATTAGAGAATGAACTCAGTTAATGCAAGGCCTGATTTTCACTATACTCGATGTAACTTTTGTATTGAGTATTGTAGTACAGAGTTATGAAAATTGACGTATATATAAGTGACCAGTGTTACACTAGGATTTAGTCATATACATTAAAAGAACTTGTATAGGTTAACTTGATCTTGCATAAGGCGATGGTTTTGTTAGAATTTGAATCAAATACACTGAAACTGAATAAACAACACGTAAAAGTAATGACGTCTAAAAACTTATTTCTTCGGAAACTGTAAATATTTCACATGAAACAATAATAAAGACATCAAAATGCTCGCGTATTGATATTCCGCAAGCCGCCGCCATCTTAATTTTCATTTAAAAAATATGAATCTTGCTCGAGCTATGGCATTATGAATAACCTCATCTAATAAGTCGACTACAATAAACAATATTTCTGCACCGCAACAAACACAAATTAATGTGCATTTGAGAGTCATCCAAATTGCACGATCGCATTAATAAAACATCTAACCGCAGACAGCACGTACTGAACAACAAGATGTGAGAATTATTTAGAAATTTTCTATTTCAAAAAACCCTTATTGACATCTAAATAAAAAAAAATTGATACAAAGCTACATAGCTTATACATATAATACTTACTTGACTTTAGATTGGCGCATGAATTGCTGAATCTTCCTCGCCGCTTGATTTTGACGTCTTTGAGAATATGTCCTCCTGTTAGACAGATGGAAAATATTCAACCCTTTATACAAACTTTATTATCTACTATAATATTAACAATTTTGATACTTTATATTATGAAAATTTAGTAACTATTATGATAAGATACAAAACACTGTAAAGAATCTCCTGCAGAAATAGATTTACACCAGGTTGTGACACTCGCCATAGTGGCACGTTTAGGTTTGTTGCATTCCGGAATCAGCCGGTGTATATCCAGTAATCAAGCTACATGGGAGTGATTTTTGCAATATGCATATAGTGATAAACCCATAACAAAGACTCTCTTTTGGTTTGTCGCGTTTAAGGATCCGCCGTTGTATATCCAGCTACAGAGAAGCTAGCAGGCCGGCATGACAGCGACGCCTTCAATAGATTGCTGATATCCCGGAAGTCAGGTTTTTTTTAACTTCTTCAAAAGAAGGGGAAGGTTCGCAATTCAATAGTATATTTTTTTATAGATGTTCAAGTATAACTTCTTTGTTTATTAACCAATTTAGATGATTCGTTGGAAAGAAGATACCTCAACGGTGATCCCATTTTAATTTCATTGGCATTAGGACCTTCTACTTTGAGAATACTCCAGGGAACTCCTGAAAATCATTAAAGTTGGTTTTGTTCTCTTTTAAAGTGTGTCTTGTTGTCTTTGCAAATTCGCAATGCTACCTACACCTTCAACAATTGCTATATAAACTTGGTTTAAAAAACTCACTTGACAGGTGTAGCGGCGAGCCTGCGCGCGCGCATTGAGCGGTACCCGCGCTGGATCACAGTCGCAGCTGCGTGCATCTGCTTCAAGTACGCGAACTGGACGTAACATACACTTTATTGCAGTTTCATAGGTAAAATGAGTCAGTAATTATATTATATCATTATAGCCCCCAATAACCACAATCTATTGTGCAATATAATTTGCTGTCCAAATATTTGCTATCATTTGACACCAATTTTATAGCAAAGTTTGGAACCCTAAAACTTTATACCAACTCGATGCCAAAATGCACATCACATTAAGAGCAATCTGCTGTCGCAAAGAAACACTAAATTAATACCGAATGTTAGAGAACAACCGTTTTTTAAAATGGCGATAAATTTCCCAAAAAGGTTGAAGAATAAAAGTAAATCGTACTTATGTGTAATATGTGTACACACACATATCACATATAAGTACGATTTACTTTTTTATGTATCTTGTATCTCGATGTACTTTGGTGTGTATCGAATGTGTAAATTTATATATTTTAAATTACATAACTTTAAATACATGTATTCATTTGCGAAAAGACTGAATGGTATTCCCGTCCCCAATTTGATCGGAATTTTGTTGCAATCGTTGCTTTCCAACTTTTGGTGTTCATGTGACATCCATTCGCATGTAAATTTGCGGTATAGTTTGGTGTCAATTTACTACAAGATAAATGGTTATTACTGGATATAATCCTTTTCTGGAATTGTCAATTACGGATAATAAATACTTTCAAAAGCAAACTACAAGTTTCGGAACTTGTCCCAAGGTTGTACTTATACGACCTTAAATTCTTAAAATATAATTTCTGAAAAAAAATTGTAAGCCCTTAAAATATCCTCGAATTATCAAAAACCCTAAATATGAGCTAAAACTACTGTAATGCCCAATGTAAGCTGTTTACTGTCAATAATACCATAAAATTAGTATAAGATTATGCCCAAATCTTCAAGACAATATACGTGAGGAGTACTAAAAATTTCTGAAATGAATAAGAAAAAATACTAGGATTGGTAAAAAATCACTTTATTGTTTCTCACAATATTATTCCTTAACTTCAATACACTTTTTTATAAGAATAAACCAATTTTGAAATCATTTAAAATGAAAAATTCGAAAACATGCTTTTTATAATCTTCGACAGCCTTGTCTGGTGTAGAAAATCGTTGACCGAGTATATAATTTTAGATTTTTTACAATAGCAAGAAGTCGCATGGTGCCAATAATATCACGTTTTCGCCCTTTCTAAAATTCTTTTGTATGTCTGGCCATGTGAGATCTGGGATTGTCATGGTGCAAGATGATATGGCGTTTTTGGTAATTTTCTTCGAAGTTCATCAATAACTTCCGGCAAAAAATAGTCGTGTATCAATCGTTATTCATTGTATGACGATCCAATAAAGTGAAAGTAGCCATGTGTCCGGTTTTTTTTTTAATAGGAATCTTCCGAATAGCGGCGGACCGCACACTCGCCACTTGAAAGACCCAAAGACCCGATTGCTGTTTGGTTTTGGGATCGTAGTAGTAAATCTATGTTTGGTCACCTGTCACTATGTCCCACACCAAACCTGACGTCCCTTCATTGAATCTGGTAAGCACAGCTTTGCACCATGTGACATGGTCCGTTTTTTGAGCCTCAGTTAAATTGTGAGGGATCCATCGGGATCAAATTTTGTTCACACCCAAATATTTTTGTAGGAATGATTATATCTAACTCATGCCTATGCCTAAGGATGCCCCAAACTCATGTTAGGTCACATGCCCATCTGTTTTGATCATACGGTGAACAAAATCGATGTTTTCGTTGTTCACATTGGTAGACGGGATGACCATCCCTAAATTTATCACTGAGATTAACACGACCGCGTTGAAATTTTGCAAACCAGCTATAAACAGTTGACTTGCGTGGTGCTTCATTACCAAAGGCGTCAAACTACACTTAAAAAAGTAATAAATCATACTACGAAAATTTTCACGAGTTAAATCTATTATTTAAAATTTGGCCAAAATGTAAAAACAAGTGACAATTTGATGAAACAAATTGCATGTTAAAACCAACGAGCCGAGTATTCATGCCTGACTTAACTGGAGCCACGTTATATCACTCGTCCTGACTTCCGACCAACCAGTGCACATCCAGTTTACAGCAGTCGCTTTTATTTACGTACAGTACTGTATTTAGTAAAACTAAAACATTATTCTACCGAATGAAAATAAAGGTGTATCGTTTGTTTCAATTTAAATCACCTGCTTATATCTTCTGTAACAGTTCTGTATGGTGATAGCGGCCGCAGCAGCCCGTCTCTGCAGTTGTCGCCCTCTGTACTGCCTGTACGCCTTTTGTATGGTTATCGCTGCGGAGTACAGCTCCCGTTGTTCACGATCTGAGCCAATTATACATATTTATTTTTAATTGATGGCGATGGGAACTGGACTGCTGTTTGGACAATAGGCTGAATTCAAAAGGATTCAGAAAGATAAATTGGATAGAGTAGTAATACTCAAAGTATACTCCGCGGAGCTATGGGACTCAAACATGCATTTGCAAGAGTTTCGCCAAATCAATTTCTAAGCTAAAAAAACAGTTGGTTCCAATGTACAGTGGAATCAATACAGTATTATGTGAAGTATTTGCCGATTTAACTTTCATTAAGGATATGGAATAGTCTCCCAGCCAGTGTGTTCTTTCTTTCATATAATATTGGGTTCCTTCAAACGAGGCTTGAAGAGGCATTTCAGCAGGTAGACATTACATCGACGACGGCCAATGGCATTTGTGTCACCGACGATCGCCGTTATTTGAGGACTGTACGGTACTTATATCATCAGGTACTGTACAGTCATTTCGTCGAGCTAGTATAAAAAAGAGTGAAGACAAAAGCAGATTTAGCTATAATTAGGACTCCGTAATATATTTAGTTTAAATGGTTTCCGTCGCCATAAACGTATGAGTACCGCTACGATAGAGGATTCACTTCAAAAGTTTAACTATGTTTTAATAAGGATTAACTTTATTAATATTATAACGAATAGTTTTAACGCTTATAATTCTGATGTTAAAAAGGATCTATAGAAGGATCACTACTGTTCGTGACGTGAAGCATCTATAAATATTTTTTTTTTTTTTTATTAAATAACCATAAGATTATAATTATAAATGATTCCATCATATTGTAGTACATTTACTGTTTACAAATTCTCACCGTTGAGAGTTAAGTTGGAAAAGTGTGTGGTGGTGTGCAGGAACTCCTGTAGCGTAGCGGATGGTGCGCCAGTAGGAGGAAGGGCACCTCGCGGGGACGGTGGTGGGGGGGACAGCGCTGACCCAGGAGACACCGACCCAGAAGAACACGGAGTTGAACCACCACAGTATCTGAAAGAATATTTCATTTAGTATTTTTTTTATAAATAAGTAAATTATGTATTCCCTTTAATAAATCCAATTCTATGAGCATTTATTTAGTGTTGTATAACTGTGTCAAGATCGTAGAATCTTTACAAGATTCGACTACAAAAAGCGTTACCGCCACAACTTTTTCCATTACAATGTAGAAATGCAAACACTGCTTTATCTTGGTCTACGGAATGTATCCGTAACACGTTATGCATGAGATATTCTAATTAGGTGACTTAGAGTAGTAGCTGAGACTATAATTTTGTTTCACTTTGGCTACAGACCATCATAGGCCACAATTATAGCCACTGAACCGTTCACTTTTCGTTAGGTACATATTTGTATTACAGAGAAAACCAAACCATTTACAAGAGCCTTTACCTGTAAGTGTTATCGCAGAACTCGAAACTGAATTCAGCACTGAAGCTGGTGGAATCGTCGAGCAGTGGTGCCATCAGCGACTCCTCTCCACTTCCACAGCCACCTTCCAGTACGCAACCCGATAGCAGAGATGTGCTCTCATTCTGATATAAATGTATGGACAATTTAATAAAAAGCTTTTTTTATTGGCGCAGATGATTAAACTAACTGATGAATATAAAGGAATATAATAGTGGTCTTTTAATTGAATTGGAAGAAGACTATTATAACTGGAGAGGACTAGCAGATGCAATTTGGCAACATTCACTATCGACTTTTAGATCACAAACATAATGTCCAATCTCTTAATATATATGACTTTTAACCGGTACTCTATGATTTACTGTTCGAGTCATTATTGGTAAAACCCTTACTACTAAAATACATTTCCAGACTTCCTCTCCTTCTGGAATTATCCTACTCCAATCGATCTAGAGAAACTGTATAAGTTGAAATATTCCAGTATTCAGCACTTCACTTCTAAGTGTACGTTTTTATTATATTGCAGATTCCTATTTACGTTTTAAAGAAATAATATTGTATGTATATCCCTTTATTTTGATTTCTATTTAAACTAGCCATCGCCCTAAGCTCGAAATTCGACCAGCGATTTTTTGATCATAGACTATTTTCTGTTTGACATTTGCAGTATTCATGAATGTAAACAATGAGTATTATCTACATCACTTGCTATCACTTTTCGTTGAATGACAGTGTCAATATTTTGGGAGGTCTAAGTTCAATGGCACTGGTGGTTTAAGATTCGCAGCATTAATTTATTTTATATAATATAAAACAGCATATTATAGATAAATTTTAACTTTCTGCACTCCTTCTCCATATAAACTTTAACCATGCTAAATCTCACAGTTTTCCATGCAAGCAATACGCTTAAAAAGGGGTAGAAAGCTTTTGCTTCACGTATTAATATATAGATAAAATAATTCGTCACATAAAATATCCGCAAAAGCCTTATTTAGCATACAGATAAAACAAATGCAAATATCTATATAAGGATGTACTTGTTATTAATGAAATAAATAATTATGGACAATTCATCAAAAAGCGCAAAATTGTCTTGATTATTTTCTTAACACTTATCAGAATAGGAAGGTACCTAAATGTCTAGAAATAACATCCTTCAAAATAGTAGATGATAATATAAGGGTGAAATGTATGTCGAGTGTTTTCTCCGTGCTACCAATGAATTACTCACCTTTATTCTCTCCGGCATGGCTGCTATAATTTGTTCCGCCAATGTAAACACCCGATCATCCTGCTCCCCTGAAATAATTTTGTGAAGTGAAATCATATTTTTAATTTATTTTAAATAATTTAACGACATGGACCTTAAAAAAACAATGCCCTTTTATCTGTATAATATGAGATTATTACCTACAAAAGTAACTATTTCAAAATCAGAAAGCGTTCATGAAACACTGAAAATCATTTAAATGTTTTTAATCTTGAAATTTTTTTAAACATGTATAGCTCCGGCAATACTTATAAGAATAATACAAATAGACTTATTCCAATTACTCATATAATTATATTAAATAATTTTGTTAATATTTCCAAACATCATAACTTAATCATTATCACTAAAACTTAGCTGACATACAGGTTTAATATTGAAAACTAAATGGAAATCGTTTCGCCTATAAGTACATAAATTAAAAAAAAAAACACCGGTAATAAAGATGTCAGGACTTCTATTTAAGAAGTTTGATGTGCACGATTATTTTAGAATGCACCAAAGCACTTACCTTGCTTTACGTTTCAAAGCTTAAGAAAACTACACATAAAAAGCTTTTATATCGGATATTGATCATGCAAGCGATATAGCAACCATGCAGTGTCGGTTTGTAATTTTTTTTTCGTCAATAATTAATTTAATATACTTTGTGTGTTGACAGCAATCGCCGAGATCTTGAAGTGTGTTTTTAAATTGAAGAATTGATAGCCAATCGAATTAGGTGTAGTTGAAAGAAGTGAGAGTGGATATATACCAATAGGAACCGCTGAAAGCCACATCGATTGACAACATCAAGTAAACGAAACCGAACTTTCTGATAATTAGAATAAATCTCAATATTAACCTGGGTTTTAACAAAGGTGAATATTTATCTAAAAAATTCGGTTAAGTTTAAATGGAATCTACAACACCAATATTTGGGAAACTCCGCTCAGTAAAGGATACAAAGTTACAGAAGAAACTACACGTGGTCTAACGACATACAGTGATTCATGTTCACGGACTACGAACTGGCGACAAAGAGGGATAGAGATATACGTTTAACCGTTGATTAGAAGAAGAGGATCGAGAGCTGCCAGAGCGGCGATGCAACTACTACATTCACAACATCGATAGGAGGAGCGGAGGGACTCAATGCTGCTTTTTGAAATGGTATAGAACATTAGTTCACTGTTTTTAAATTAATAAACCAGACGTCATTACTTTTGCGATAGACTTTATTTAATATTCGCTTGAGAAATTGATACTTGGAAAAATAATTAATGAAAACTTTGTTTTTTTTTTTATTAATGAATATATTTAAAATGGGACAAAAATGACTACATATTTAGAGTATAGAAAAAAAATGTACGATATATGCTTTCAATCAGAAAAGTTTACTGGCTTTACTTCTCATATTTAACACAATTTAATAGCTTTTTCAGCAACTTATTATTATATATTACTAACGGTAAAAGTTTGGTTATTTGTTTAGTTTTAATGTATTAAAACGCATTAAAAACAATTAACCAATAATAGATCATCAAATACAGTTTTAAAATAACGTTATAAAAATCAGAGTGACGACAAAATTGTTGATATTTGAACAAAAAAAAGAATTATAATTCAATTTCTCAAGAATACACAAATTGCAAGTACAACAGGAAAATTGTAGCCAATGTGAATTTATCACGTCTATACCGTTCCTTGGTGCGCAGCGCACTGACCTGCGGGCGGTCTGGTTGGTCGGGGCGGGGTCGGCGGTGAGGCGGGGGGCGTAGAGTCCGAGAGCGCCTCGACGTCTATGAGCGGGCTCGAGGCGCGTCGCGGTGCCGTCTCGCCTGGGAACCAGCCCGCTATCTCCACTATTCGCTTACCATCACCACCCCTGCGACCTAAGCTCCTTCATAACCTCCTCTACCACGCGTCAATCTAATTCAAATATTTCAACATATCCAAGCAAAAGTTCGACGCTTTCGTTCAGAGTAAAGTTTGTTATTCTTTTCATTCATAAGGAGCTCATATCGCTATAATGACCGCCGACGACATCACCTAAACCGTTTATTCAAAATAAGATCATAATATAGTATTCGCAGCGAAAAATTAAAATTCCGAGTTCATTGAATTTCCTTCAGCCGCCGTGCCGATGTAAAATAATCGTCAGCAAATGAAAATCGAACTCTCTATGGAAATGAAAGCTGTTCAATCGGCCAGACTTACATAGGGCCAGGTCCATGCGTCTTCCGAATTTCATATCGCTGAGGCTGTCTTCGGACGTGTCCGAATCTAATGGCAACGACGTACTTCTTTCCCATCTGAAAAGCAAAATTATTTTAAAAGTTATATTCATTTTCATCCACTTTTTTCAATTTAGCAGAATGCAAATATATATCCCAAACACATACAGGGAAGAAATAAAAGTGATAGAATACAATGTTCGAAGTTGGAAGCTTATTTCTACCATAAACCACCAGTGCTTTTACTGATGTGTTCCTATCCTAAGAATATGGTTGGCAAGACGCTCTTACACACGCGGTGTTCCAACTTAGCTCTCAAGAGCACTAACTTATTATCACTACCTCAGATTATTAGGTCCTTTTCTAGATTAGGTGGCCTATACCTATGCATCTATGTCCAGTTAAGATCAGGTAGATTGTATGACTGTTTTGATCATAAAATTACAGATAAATAATTATAGTAATGCAAAATAACTACTTCCTACCACTGAACTAATACCATTAATTGTCCTGCATTTTATTTGGTGGAGAAGTTAACGAATTTGATTGAATTTCGTAATTCCTGCATGAGCCGAGAGTATAAACAGTAATTTGAGAAGCTTGCAATAAGGCAGCTTTATATGCTTCATGCAAACAATAGGACGCGTATGGAGATAATCATGCCTATGCATTATACAACGTACTGCAAGTTAAATACGATACACCTGCATAATGAAACCACAGAGAAGAAAGAATACAAACATTTGGAATCAAAAACAAATAAATACTTTACCTGGATGAACTGCCATCAGCTCTGTCAATGGCTGAACTCGACCTGAAAGCGTCTGCCATATTGATGCCACTGTCTATAGATGGGCGCTTCACGAGGTTGCTCTCTAAGCTTCCAGCTCTACTCTTCTGAGACATACTGAAATTAAAGAACAAGATATGCTATCATAAGAGAATATTTAATAAAAAAGAAAACCAAATTCAATGATTTTGAGGAGTTCCCTGGTGTATCTTCAATACCGAATTTCAAATGCTTAATAAAATTAAAACGGGACCACCGTTGAGGTACTTATTTCCAACGAGAAAAGAATCATCTAAATGGGTTCATATGGCTGAACATCCATAAAATATATGTAAAAACGAAATAAAAAGAAATAACCCTTTATTGGTGGTATACATATATACTAGTAACAATCGAATTGAGAACCTCTGCTTTTTAAAATTCGGTTAAAAAATGAATTGACTCCATTCTTTAGTATGAGGTTTAGTAGTTAAGCATTATTCTATATATCTGAAAATCTATGCTAAGAAATATTATGGATGAAACTTAATTCTTATACTATGTTAATATCATCCCTACAGTCGAATTAATTTTAACGCCAAAAAAACGCCTTAGTCGTTTCTCTGATTCCAGAAGGAAAAAATGTCCTGAACTGGGTTTATGACACTGTTTTAATTTTTGTTATTTTCTGAAGCAATGACGACTGCAAAAAACCTGATAGTATGTATTAATAACGATCACCACTGACAAACAAAAATCCTTCACTATACGATCAATCAAGAGATTCCAACCATCGAATAACATAGAATAAACCAAAGAAGTACCTGTGTGGTCTAAGGAAGACACCGTCGTTATGTGGTGGATGTATCCGTTCAAGCATTTCAGCCAACTGTAAATGGCCGGCGCGTCTGGCAGCAGCTGCAGCGAGGGTAGCGCCCGCCTCACTCCTCGTGCCAGCGCTCCACCGTGCCAATACAGCCGCTGTATCTCTATGCCCAGCTGCACTCGCTACCATCTAATCAGAAGAGTGTTAATTAACTTCCCAAAACCTTTATTATAATCTGCTTTCAGCATATAGTTCTTGAATTGAACAGTGTTCACTCAATATGATGATATTGTTGTAACAGTTACGCAATTATATAAAGGATATAGGATATATATTAGGCCAAGTAATTAATAAGCTTCAGAAAATACTCTAGCACCGAGCTATGATTACTACATGAGATTTTCTATTGTCAAAAGCAAATCTTCATTGTAGGGCTCATTCGACGGAAGCATAGTAGGGGTTGTTCGAAAGACTTACATGCCCGAAGATAGTTTGATCTTAGTTTTGAAGAAACCAAATTGCATAACTTTAATCAAATCGTTAGACCAAGGTTGTCTTTAGCAAAATCAGAGCACGAGTTATTGTTACAACTAAATAGGTAAACACCGAACCTAAATTCCGAAACCAATAAGCATAATATTTTCAAACTTACTGTAAAAGAACAAGAAATATCATTTATTTGTTCATATAATATATTTGCTTACTTACTTCGCGGACTAAAGGATCTAAAGTCGTAAGAATTGAAGAAGAGATATCACCACATTTCCTGGTCTCCAGCACGGCATCCCCCTATCAACAAGCTCGTGTTGATCCATCTCCGTGTTATGGTTGCACCCACATCTACCCTACAACCCTACCCTATATTTCCATGTGGATTTTCTGCCAAGCCCAGGGTCATATGGACTACCTTTGTATAAGCTACAGCGGTATTTATTTTATTTTTAAGATTCAATGCCATAAACTAAATTTAGAGCCGAACAAAATTGTCGACTTAAGACACAAAAACAGAGATAAACGCTTACCAAAGGCGTGCAGTTATCACTGTCTCTCGCCCCCAGATTGACTTCATTTTCCAGCGCAAGACTGTTGTCATCCATTCTCCACCTTAGCAGCACAGTAGTCAGCTTTGTATATCCTAGCGCTGCAGTTAAATGCAAGATGGTTGAGTTTTCCTCTCCAGGTTCCGTTGTGAAACCTTCAGAGTTTCCCAAAGATCGTGAGCTCAGTGATTGACAAAATGACACCAGTCTTTCTTCGAACTTTGGGTTGGAGTATAGTTGGACGTCTTCAATCTGAAATTCAAACGTAAATAGGTGATTACATGAAGAGAAAAGAATTAAAATAACAGAAGGTGCAATAGCCTAATCATTTAAAACTTGATTGCAGGATTGCCAAATACAAAGCAAAATATTAGATAATGACAAAATATTTGAAAATGTAAAACAATGTCTGTTTTCATCTGTTAGAACTTTGTGAAATTATCTCACATGAAGTGCCAACAAAAAAATCAAGTGTTATGCAAGAAAACCTTTTAAAACAAGAGTTACATTTTAAATAACTTTTTCTTATTTTTATTTATATTACTACTCACCTGATTGTTTTCCTCAATTGGCTCATTCTTTATTTGCAACCGACCATTAAGCCGATGTAACCGCTGCAGCAACGAGAACCGTCTGAAATCCAGCGACGACAGTGGCGCGGAAGCGGGTGATGATGACGTCAATACTGGACCCGCTTTATACTCAAATACCACAGTATCGGAAACCACACGTCCTCCGCGAGCAACTTGCAGCGCTGCTAAACCTGCTTCGTGAGCTGTAATAAAAAAAAGTAGTTTATAGTAAACCTGAAAAATATTTATCATTAAACTGTGCAAAATTTGATATAAAATCCTAAACATCATTGAAATAAAAATTGTTTATTACACAAAATTAAATCTCATATAATATGCTCAGGTTCTTAATAATCTAATACAAAAAGAAAGACGTGTGCTGTAAAACGCTAAATGTATAAGGAGAAGACTTGCTTTTAAAATAATACACAATTCTTCGAAATAGCAAATTATAATCTTTTGTGCATCCGTTAGTTTTTTTATAACTTCTCAACGACTTGATCGATTGTGTTCATATTTCATTAACATATTTGTTTAAATATCAGGACGATGATTTACAGGTACGTTAGGTGGCTCTGTGTCAGGCCATGAACTCTCGAAACGAGTAAAACAGCGTCTGCCGGCACAGCCAATTATTTGTAAAATACTGAATTTAGTACTTACCTGGACAATAACATCTCAGTAAGCCGCTCTGTACTAGTACAGATGGCACTGGAAAGTTATCAAACAGCACAGTGTACTGATCAGAGGTTTCTATCCAGGGCCCTGCTACCAGGACTTTAGCACCGCCTTCAGGGTATGCCCATTCCGGAGAATAATCTGTGATGTTTAGCGCTCCCTCGTTGCTGCAGTCAATTTGCATTTTTTCATTGCCTTCCTCTACTTGTGGTGATTTTCCGCATACAATCTAAAAATGATTTAGATTAAAATAAACTAACAGAAAAAAGACTTAGTCTAGAAAAGTTTATTGATTTAGTAGAAACAGGTACAACGGAAAATTAGACACCTCAATTTACAAGTAAAATAATTTAAACTGACTAATAAATGTGTTTTCATGTAACAATTATCAATAACTAACCGCAATCACTACTAATAATTAATAACCACAATTAATAACTTACCGCAGGATTAGTAGATATCGAACTAGGATCCAAAACTTCCAATTCAGGGAAATCGCCTAACATATCGAAAGCGTCTAAATTAACAAATACATTATCATCTACTACTTGTGTAGGAGATGCTACAGCCTCACAACTTTCAATAAAGTCCATTGTATCTATACCAGAAACCATCACGTTGGACGTGTCAGTAGACCTCACTCCATTCCTATCTAAATCACAAGGCATATTTGCTGAGAGAGTCTTTTGGATATCTTCATGGGATAACTCAAGAGTTTCGTCGAAGAAGCCCCCCGGTCCTAAATGTCCATCAGTTCCAAGCAAAACTAACGTATCATCACAGTTATCTGTAAAAACTTTACTCTCTATTCTCTCTACTAAATCGGGATATCGAGACGGCGTTACGGGAGCACTGGCTATAATATGAGTTCTAGTTCGAGGTTCCATTTTAATTTTTCTATCAAAATTTACGATAGCTTTCTCTTCTTGACTTTCAAATGATTCAGACTGTATGCACGATGAGGGGTGATTATCGGGAACTTCTCTCTTTAATACAAAAGTTGGCTTATATTGTTGACGAAACCTGTCCCTAGGCTCTTCACACACGAAAGATGTAACTGATAATGGAGATACCAAAGAAGAATGTTGCTGATTTGCATTGCTAGTTCCATTCAATATTAACAATCCTCCGCCTCCTTGGATTTGGCCAAGCGATAATACTAAAGGTGACGCTGATTGAGGAGCTGGCCTGTGATCTCTTGTGTATTGCCGTGGTGGGTGCGAGATGGGGCGTGGTGACGGCCCAGTTGTAGAAGAAACGTGGTGATCTGATGGAGGCGGTTTAGCGGCTTGGATTCGTCGTAGTGGATGTGTACACGTCCTTGAATCTTGACAAGTGGAGTCTGGACAACCACATTCGAGCTGCCTCGCTAAAGCAGCAGCCCTCGCTGCTCTTTGCTTCTCCATCAACTGTCCAACGATCGCTTCCACCGTTTCGGTCGTCTGAAACATTTTCCCCTGCCATTTCTTTATTTGTAATAAACTTTTGCTACACGATAACATAGAGATAATTAAAAAAAAAATAACAAAATACTCACCGTTATTTCCAAATCACTGTTGATATCCGGCTCATCTTCACTGAAGACTGAAATAATAGAAAAATATTCATTGTAATAAAAAATACGAGAATGCTACGTTAAAATCTGTGAGACTTTAGAGTAGAGATTTCTAACTGTGAATAAATAAATTAAGACATTTGAGATTTGAATAATAATACCATGAATAAATCAAACAGGCATTGAAACAGGTTGCTGAGCGGCCGGAAAATATATTTTCAGAGAATCATCGTAAAAGCCAAACATTTTATCACACTATTGTATTAAGAATTTTTATCACTACAAATAGTGTAATATTAAAGTAAATAAACACCGTCTGAATTTTATTTTATATTATTTTCTATTACCTAATTAATACCACGAATAAAGGTGTATTTAAAATAACTAGCATTCGCCCTAAGCTCGAAAAAGGACCAGCGACTGTTTGATCATAGACTATTTTCTGTTTGACATTTGCAGTATTCATGAACCTAAACAATGAGTATTATCTACATCACTTGCTGTCACTTTTCATTGAGTGACAATGTCAATATTTTAGGGGGGTCTAAATTCAATAAACTGGTCTGGTTAGGATTCGCAGTATTAATTTATTTTATTTTATATATTAGTAGCAGATATTATAGATAATTTTTAGCTTTCTGCACACCTTCTCCATATAAACTTTAACCATGCTAAATTTCACAGTTTTCCGTGAATGCAGTACGCTTAAAAAGGGGTACAAAGCTTTTTCTTCACGTATTAATATATAAAATAATATTATTATATCTTCTCTAAAGTAAAAGAAGTCCATTACTCCTTTGTTTATAAACCGATTTGGATGTTTCTTTTTTTGTTGGATAAGGGATACCTCAAGGGTAGTCCCATTTTAAATTCATTGGCATTGGACCTTTAAATTTGAAGATACACCAGAAAACTCTTAAAAACTATTGAATTTGGTTTTCTTTTTTACTAAAAATCGTCTTGTTAAAGATATAATGATGACATATTGGGTGTCTAAATAAGGTCATAGAATACTTAACATGATATCTAGCGCTCATTATGGTCTATATCTAGCAAGACTAGCTAAAAAAAAATATAGGATCTAGCAATTTATGTAATGACAGTCTAAAAACCTATCATAAATAAAACTGCCAGATGGTCTGATATAAACTAATGTAGTTCGTTTAATAGCACATCGAAGCGATATGTATATATGGTATATTTTCACTATGTGTATGGTGGACACCCTTAACTAATGATAAGTAAAAATATGATATAGGTGATTGAACTATTGCCCGTCTGTCTGTTTTTATGAATATCTCTATCAAATATTCTGAAGGTTGGTTTGATCATTTATTTTTGTCTGTCGAATTATTCACATTTATTAACATCAGAGTGCGGTCGAGATGAAGGTGCTAGCTGGAGTTTTCTCATTTTCTTCGCTTATAATTTTATTCATAAGTTATATTTGAATATTCCAATGGAGTTATATATTTAAGTTAAAATGATATATTTTGCTGTTGAAAATTCTATATTTTTACTAGTATGATATGATATTGTCTCATAATTAAACACTGATTATATAGGCAGACTAGCGGTGTGCCCGCGGCTCCGCACGCGTTTTTTACTACGCAGTAGTTAATTATATCCCGTAATTTTATTTTAACTCGTATTGTTCATAATTCATATGCCGTATCAATTGAGGAGTGGTATGTATTTCCCGTGTACAATTTTCACCAAAATCGGTTGAAAATTATTATTGTAATGTACAATTTCTAATGCATTAATAACGATTCTTATAGCCTCTCAATAACAGTATGATGTATGATTCTCGTCTACAAAATTTGATCAGAGTCGATTAAGAATTAATGAAAAAAAAAAAAAAATAGAACTTCTTTTTTTATTTCTAGAAGTAATATTGACAATTCTTATAGCCCATTAATTAAGTAAACACTTAGACTTCCGTGTACAAAATTTCATGAAAAATTCCTTAAGAATTAATTAAATTTTCTTATACCATATCAATTGACCGATGACTTAGGCATCCCGTGTACTTAATTTCATAAGAATCGGACAAGCCATTTTTGAGGTTAATCCAGACAAACAAACGATTTTTTTTTATTGCCTATTTGTGATCAATATCGTTCATATACATTCATTCATTTTGGAAAAATATTAAATGTACAGACGTAACTCCAGATTTATTAATATAGAAAATATTAATAAATTAACAAGCCTCGTGGCACAGTCCTAGCTCTACCATAGAGCCGAGAGGTCGCGGGTTTGATCCCCGTACATAACTGACATTTGTGTGATGAGCATATTTGTCAGGTGTGTGTCTGCGTGTTAAATATCTATAATAATTATTATATTAATACGTAAAGTTAAATTTTTTTACCCCTTTTTAAGCGTATTGCATGCACGGAAGACTGTGAAATTTGGCATGGTTAAAGTGTATTTGGAGAAGGAGTGCAGAAAGCTAAAATATGTCTATAATATCTGTTACTAATATACAATTTCACACACGGTCATTCTAATTCCAAACGAAGCAAAGCTTGTATTATGGTAACTAAACAGCTGATATACATACATGTCTATATAGATATTTAACACCCAGACACACAACTGAGAATTATACTCATTACACAAAAGTAATGGGCGGGGATCGAATCCGCGACCTCTGGGCTGAATAGTAGGGCTTTTACAACTGCGCCACGAGCTGAAATCAGCTGTTTAGTTACATAATATAAGCTTTGCTTAGGTTCGAGATATAGGATGCTTAAGACCGCGTATGAAATTATGTTCCCAGTGTATTTAAAGTACGGACGGAAATATTGCGTATGCAGTTCCCGGTCCTCGGCATGAAGAGTCGGAACACCATGTGGATTTTTTTGTGAGTATTCTTTGTATTTTTATGTTACCTTGTGAATCTCAAATACTATTTCAGCTGCCCGGGCATTAGTGGATGCGTACTGCATTTTATCCACGTTAAAAAATGTGTATTTAAAATATAGACACTGCCTATTATAGTTGTAGGCAATTTTTGTGTTGACTACCTTCCTTATCTTGAAAATACAACCGAGCAAACCAACCATGTATCATTGTACTTCGACAACTATCACTATAAGGTTTAAGTATGCTGATTTCCAACCACATTGCCACATAATATGAAGTGGGTTTTGCTCGAAAACGCTAACCAGGAAGTATACTTACACATCGGTTTCAACTGGCTGACCAATTCGTCCTTGGTCCATTCCTTCTTGTCTGCCCACAGCGCCAAGCTCGGAGCTACCGTCGCCAGTTTATTATCGTCAGGGTATGGCACGTTTAGGTAATGCACCAGCACTATGTCGGGATTCTGGAAAATCAAATGTTTCTATGTATTTTTTATATATGAACTACCAAATTAGCATGCAGTCCACCAAAGGTTAAGTGAGAACAGAGACCAATCATTAATAGGAAGCCTCATAGTTCTTTAATTGTAGTTGTACTTTTTTATACAATAAGGTGCCAAACGATCACACTATCCTCCTGATGGTAAGCAGTTAACGTAGCCTATAGGCGTTTATAACACCAGATCTAGCATTATCGCGTTACCGATCTTGTACAGCGACTTAACCAAAGAGTTCTGGAAACCCGCAGGACGACAACAAAAGGTTATTTGGCTGGGATAGAGGGAAGGTATTTCGTCGGACTGCCCCAAGTAGATAGAAATTTTCAAAGAGGTTTCCCTGTGCCCCACCTACTACTAAAACTACTGACACTTCTAATTATCTATTTCTTTAGTTATTTCTACATTAACGTGCGTAAAGTCTAGATCTTCTTACAATAGTCTCGGCTTTCTTGTAGATAAATATGATTAAAAATTAACTTTTGTGTTATATGATAATGTTTTACCAAAATAACGCTAGGAAGTTAACCACAGATGAGTAAAACAGTTAACGATAAGGCCCGAAGATTAAATTTTTTTATGGATCAATGTAGAAATAACAGAATAAATGGATAATTAAAAGTTTTAGTAATAGGTAGCAGCATATTGAAACTTCTTGGATGATTTCTCTCTACTTGTAGTCCGATTGATCAAATACCTCCACCCTACAGAAAGCCAAATAACCTTATGTTATGTTCTTGCGGTGAGTAGGGTTTAACAAAGGGGGACAACGCTCTATAGATACCTATGAAAGTACAAGCGTCCATAGGTTTAATTGTTTTTTTTAATGTAATAAATTAAGTTGTAGTAAAAATAGTAGAAAGTAAAAAATAATAAAACTTGAAATTACCGAAGTATGTTCAGACCACAGACCTAAAAGTACGTTGCGCTATCTAAACCTATGGTCAAATACGTATTAATTTTTGAATAATAAATTCAGTGGAAGCAATTAAACACAGAATATATGTGTAATATAAACTTCCCATAAATAGCCGACACCCACTCCGGCGCATTTAATTTAAAATATAATACGAAATAATATTTTAATTTTCAAATAGGAGCGAATGTAAAACTGAGCGTGCTGTAATAACTAACCATTTGTCTTCAAAATGGCGGCAATAAACATGGCGCCATTATTTATGTAATGGCCGCCGGCCAGGGTTGCCACTCGACACGTGCTGTTTATTATAGTTATTGTGGTTTTTTTCATTACACAATTTTTAATGGGAATACATTGTGCAAGCACTTTTAGTGTTGTTCGTGTTAAGTTTTATACGAATTTTAAGTGCTCTTTCGTTTCCATGACAAGCGATTGTTGCATATTTGAAATAAGTAGACTGCACGTACTGTTTAAAGTATTTTTATAGAGAATGAATAACAGTAACTTATAATAAGAATTGGTACCGCAATTTTATATTAATAAAATATATTTGCCGGTGTTTTGTCTACACAAACGTATATACATATATTAGCGATCGCCCTAAGCTCGAAATTCGATCAGCGACTTTTTGATCATAGACTATTTTCTGTTTGACATTTACAGTATTCATAAACAATGAGTATTATCTACATCACTTGCTGTCACTTTTGATTGAGTGACAATGTAAGTATTTTGGGGGTCTAAGTTCAATGGCACTGGTCAGATTAGGAATCGCATTATTTTATTTAATTAATTTAATATATTAGTAACAGATATTATATTATTTTTTTTTCGCTTTTTTAATTTTAGTTTTTTATAAATTAGTTGTTATAAGAACTAGGAGCTGTCTTAAAAAACTAAAATTACCCAGTTGTACAACTGTTAACAGGCATCCAGCAAAGAAATTTAAGGAACATCGAAATATAAGAAAAACATATAAGTAAGCCAAAGTCCTTTTTATTATTTTTTTGATACAAAGAAGTTTTAGTTTTAGAGGAGGAAACTGGTAAATACGAAATCATGATTTCGTCTATTTTACGTACCTACATAGGTACAATAATTCGAGTCGCAGTTGTCTCTCTCGCACTGTATTCGGCCGTTATTTTAGGACTGACAATACTGTTAGAGCTTCAGACGGCTTTTACAGCTTCATCGTGGCTTGGCAATATTTGGCTGTTCTAACATATTGCGACAGCGATAGATTTCTGTTAAACTTTTTCTTTAAATATCATCCCGACCGCGTCTTGTCTTAAATAAATAAGTAGATTCTAAACATAATATTTAATCCGCATAAAATCAACTAAACGATATTTTAAAAAGTTCTTTAAATAATCAAGTGCAATATTAAATATAATCCGCATACACTAAAAGGATTTTTTTTTATTAACTGAAATAATTCAAACATTTATACTCCTTATAATAATATCTCATTTACATAATGTACTAAATGCTTTACGTCGCGCTGATTTGATTTTAGTATAGAATATAATGACAGTGTGCAGGAGACGATTTAGTTAACCAGTCAATAGTGCAAGTCAAAAGTATTGATTAAATAAAGTGAAAACTAACTGTTTCTAAGGAAATATGAAGAAAAAACGTGGATCCTATACAAAAGTGATTTTATGGAAATAAATTAAATTATTTAATTAATTCTAAGCATATATTATTGCGTTTAACACAATTAAAATGATAATAAGACGAAGGATTCTTTTATCGCAGAGCATCACATAAATTTATCGTGAAAAATATAGATTCAAACTATACTTTTTCTGAAAACTGATTAAGTACGAGTATAAGATCTTCATAATATATAATTTTATTTATTGCAATAAAATGTACATTTTTCTGTAATCAATTATTTATTTGTGTCAGGTATCTTACAAAGGATGAAATCTGGTTGAATATATCCACATAGAACCAAAACTACTCTGAAGCTTTAAGTATGGAATAGGGACTATAGATTCCGTTTACAACGTTGAGGCAGACTCAATATTAACTTTTAGGGTACAAAACATTCAGCAGAAAATCTGCACAAAATTTTTACGAAACATATTTAAAATATAATAAAAATAAAATACTTTCCTATTATTGTAATATGTGTATTGTGTATGATATAGCTAGAAAAAATTCGTAAAATAATTAAGGCTCTTGAATAATGCTACGAAATACAAATAAGGCATTCCTGTCTCTATTTCAAATAAAAATTATTTGACCGCGTCAGCCCTAATACCTTTTATTGTCCCAAAGTCGAACGTTAGTTGCAATGGGAAAGCAGGTCCGATGTAACGATCAGCCCGGCGACAAGACATTAAAAGAAATATACCGCTCAATGCAATACAACAAAATAAATGATAAACATAGAAAGCCTCCAATTAACTTTTCAATGTTAAAATATTATACTTCAAACTAACAATGGTAAATAAAAACCGTGATAAAAGATAATAAGTCAAAAGTAACGGCCAGTGCACAACTTAGTGGGTTGTAGTGAACTGCAATCAGAAAATTTAAATGTCTGATACTTTGTTGTGTTGGGATTTTCTATCAGCAACATTCCAAGAATCAACCTATTTTTATGTCCTCTAAGGAATTTATTATTAAATAAAATTTCTTAGTACCTCAAGTACTAGAGACTTCTGTGGAAAATTTCACGGTTCTAGACCCACCGGTTTAAGGCAACCCGGCATCCGAACAGCATCGCATCGACTCGTGCGGTTAAGATATCTTTGTGTGGAGTTCCGTAATATATAATTATACTCAATTGTCAAATCTGTGACGTCACAGTATCGACTCGCACGCGAGTGGACAACGAGTGGTTAACGCAAGGACACCACGTACATACTACTCGTCATTTCGCTTACACGCGATAATGACTAAGTTGACAACGAGTGGACGTCGAGCGTGGAGGCGGTGCTGGTCGGGTGCCGGGTTGATAAGTGCGTGAAGACCTTTAAATTGTACGTTGTCTATTATTCACTCTTAAGAATTTTATTGAATAGAAAAGATATAGAGAGTAAAATTATTATATTAACGGGTGTTTTAAATAACCTATCTATCCGTTGTGTGAATTATATAACCTTTTGTCCTTCCTTTTTTTAAATAACCTATGAATGGATAGTTTTTCGTATCATATAAATATCCATACTTTATAGCTCGAATAGATAAGAAGGAAGCCGATATATGTCTTTAGTTATAGATACAAATATATACTAATAGGGGATAGTAAACTCAGAATATTATTGAAAACGGTCATAAGTTGCTTACTACTGACGAAACTAAGGTCGTACAAATAATGAATAAAAAATATGTAAATAATCCCAAGTCCGGTGAAGCTGTTAAAGCCGCAACGGCTTTAGGGCCCCTAAGGCTAACAGTGTAGTCAGATCTAAAAAAAACAAAAAAAAATGTAAATAATTTAAATTCGAATAATAATTTGAATGAATTAAAAAAAAAATATATATTTTACTTTTTTTACATTTATTTATATATTTTTATATCAGGTTAGAAATTTAAAAAAATACTATATAGGTTTTATTGTTTGCAATTAGTTTAAACATATTAAGAAGTGAATAAAAATCGAATATAAAATGAAGAAGCTTTTCATTAATATATAATAGATCATTAATTTTATTTATTAGACCACTAAATTACTTATTTTTACATATAATATACCAATGATTTTTGTATGAGCTACTTATCCCAATTTGTTCAAATATTATCAGTACAAGTTTTTTCAAAATAGCTACCTTAATAGTTATCGTTAAAACACAAATAAGTTTCGACTTCTTGTATATAATAGGTCGTTTATCTATCTCAAACTATCTATCTCAAATCCAGAAACGATTAAACCACTATTGTCCTACACAAACATAATTACTCGTTTAAATATTGACTAGTAATAATTGAAACCCATTATCATTTGTAGCATCTTTAAGCTGCGTATTCACCAGAGATGTGCGAATTAGCTACGCGGTGCACTAGAGAAGTGAACGAGGAATGTGTGCGAGATATGTGAGTGAGGAATATGTGCGAACAATGCGAGAGATATATGCAAAACGGTGTGCGGAACTAGATCTATTGAACTGATACGCATACCGCACCGCTCAGCTACACACCCTCGTTCCGCGTAAGCTCTTCGCACAGTTTGATGGAAACCCTCACACCATTACTACAGATCTTCACACCGCCTAGCTATTTCGCACATCTCTAATGGATACACAGCCTTAGGCTGTTCATAGCGAATATATACCTTCTATTAATTACTAAGGAACAATAAGATTTACCCTAACTATTGTTTCGATTAAGCTGTGTAATAATAAAGGTTTCACCCGTTTCTTAGGGTATTCACACTCAATTGGAACACAATTTGAATAGTACAGTGGTGGAAATCTCAGACGTCGTGTTAAAGCTGTTTTGAGTCCCACAATAAGCCTGAGCTTGCGTTGAAGGAATACATCGTTGTAAACCACAGCGTTATGATAAATGATTTCCTAATCTCACCTTATTAACTACACTACACTGTAATTGAATATTTGTTACATATTTGTAAGTTTTACAATTTTTTAGTCTTAGCGTATTTACATGATCAATGATTAGAGTCGCTCACATCAAATGAGACGCAAATCAAATGCTAAATTTTAATATATTTAAAAAAAGGAAAAACACTGAAGGAAGTCCCGCTGTTGACGAGCGTGTACTATTACAAAATTAGTAAAAATAATAAGGGCGATATTATTATCATTTCTGTCGAAAGACGTACACTGTTGGACATATATGTATAATATGGATCCTAATGATATATTTAACTTGAGTCTAAGTCGATTCCGATATGTAATTCAAATATACTATACTTTATTTTAATATATTATCTATAATGTAATTCTGCATGCAAGTGACAATTTTTTTTTTTTTCATTTGAGATTAAATTACATCTGATGTGCACTAATAAATTGTATTATAAGCTAGTTAAAACATGTAAGTTTTTTAAATGTATTCTTGTTTTGTTTATAAACTGTAATGTGTGCCTATATAATTAAATAAAATAAAATCCGGCGGTCCTGTGCTGCCAGCATCCGGCGGCTTCACGCAACATTTACCAGGTCGTCGGACCAACTTGTGGAGGGTTTGCTCACGCTGGCGCCTTCCAGTATGTGGCCGCTACTTGTGTGTTGCAAATAAAACTTAAGGTCACTTAAAGGGCAATAGAGAGGGCAATGCTCGGAGTTTCTGTGTGATTGAATTAGAAACGAGGAGATTCGCAGAAGAAACAAAGTCACCGACTTAAACTTATTTAAAGAGCATTTAAAGGATTTACTCAATTTTAAGTGCTATTACAACGTTAATGACTTTTTAAATGACACTTTTACATAATCCATAACAATATAACATTTATTATTCTAATAATTGTATGATATTTGTGTTTCAATAATAACTAATTTAGATATTTTATTATTATTATAGGTATTAAGTATAAAAATCTGGGCGACCGAGTTGTGCTCGGTGTCTTATAAACAAAAAAAGAAAAACACCTATCTAGGTAAACTTGGAATGTAAAACATTATCTAAACGCAAAGATTCATCCAAATAGTTGGAGCCGTTTCCTAGAATCTAATTACATATACATATATAGAAAGAATATATAAGAATTGCTCACTTAATATAAGATATGCTATATTTTTTTGTAATATTGTATTTTAATTTAAATGTAATTGTTTAATAATTTCCACGCCACAAATGGCAGAATATGATGTAACTATATTTTAATAAACGTAAGACTTGTAATGACCATATTCAGACAAATAAAGATATTGTATCGCATTGTAGTGTAACCATAAGAGTAGCTGGACTTGAGTTGCAGTAGGCAGGATACTTAGCTCGTAGGACAGATGGCCGATAGAGCGGAAGCGTTCTCAAATGGCGGTCACCTTCTGGTAATACGTACATAAAAATACAAAACCAACGCCGCGACAAATATTATACCCAAACATCTTAAATCTGCAAACCCACTAAAGAGTACGTGATGGTATATACTTATTTAGGTCAACTGATTTCACCTATTGGCACAATATCAAAAGAAATAAAGTCAAGAATAGGAAACGTATGGAATGTTATTGAAGACTGGAGGAACTTGTGAAAAACATGTAAGTGAGTATGTTCGTCAAGAAGAAGTTACGAGACATATAATATTACAGTGTACCCTATATATTATTATTCATAAATTGTGACATAAGCCGTGGCTTACAAATCGTGTCAAGCCCCAAGACAATTTAAGCACTTAATTAACCTATATCAACATGATTACGCGTTTAAATATTAACTAAGCCTAATTGAACAGCGCTTTCTGAACTGTGACTGTTTGTTTGTATTGCATAAGTTTTAATTAGGATACTTATTGTATTGTAATTAACTCGGAAAATTTTATTTCCCCTCCTCCGATAGATATAATTATAGAATATAAGATCATCATCTATTTGCCCAATGTTCTCATCCGCGTATAATTTAAAAGAAATCACTGATTAATAATTATACTTCAGTATAGACAATATTTTTATCGGACTGCCAGGGTTATGCGACACATTCATTCGGCTCGTTCGCGCCACTATTATAAATAACATGTTATAAAGGGCAATATCATAACATTTTCTTGATGATGAAGTAACTTTCATTCGTAAGAATTAATATACCATAGGTACCTGAAAATAAAACTCATAAATCACTTATTAATTTTTAACAAACCTGTGTCACAAAATACCTTACTGTTTCTTATGTAAAAGAGATAGTCATATACTATTGCGAACTTTTTTAGATATACTAAGGACCAATGTTTTTGTAAAACATTGTATTTACGTATCATTAACCATTACGCCAGCGCACGCGGATAAATCAGTTCGAGTGCACTTTCATTTCCGAACCACGTAACAAAACTCAATATTATGCTTTATGTTCTATTCAATTATGGTATATTAGGCCACTATGCTATATTCGTTATGCTATGTAGTCCCAGAGATTAGCGTGTTTAAACAAACAACCAAACAAAAAAACTCTTTCGCTTTATTATTGGGTCTTTACCTATGAAATTGCCGTTTTGTATGAAAAAATTTAAACGAATTTTTTTAATGTATTTTTATTTGTATTAATCGAAGTAATCACCCATGCAATCAATGCATCCAGCGCAGTGGCAGTTTGATGCCCTTCTTAAAGAAATAAGCTGGACGGGAGGCAACAAATTCTTCAAAGGCATTTTGTACTGCCTCTCGGGTATTGAATTTTTTTCCCGCCAAGGAGTTATCCAAATTCTGGAAAAAGTAGTAGTCTGTAGGCGCAAGGTCTGGTGAGTAGAGCGGATGACGGAGAACTTCCAACCCCAGTTCTTGCAACTTGGAGAACGTCTGCTGTGCAGTATGAGGTCGTGCGTTATCGTGCAGGAGCAGCGGAGACGAGCGATTGACCAATGCTGGTTGAAGATGTGCCAGCTTCTCCATCATTGTGTTCGGTTCTTCACAGTACACATCTGCAGTAATGCTCACTCCGTTTGGTAAGAAGCTGAGAAGAATCACACCGGCGCTAGACCACCAAACAGTGACCATCACTTTTCTAGGGGTAAGTTTTCGTTTAGGGCATTGTTTAGGTGCTGAACCAGGATCCAACCAACTTGCTGAGTGCTTGCGGTTATCAAACAGAATCCATTTTTCATCGCAGGTAACAATGCGGTTCAAAATTCCTTCATTTGTGTGTCGGTTGAGCAGTGCAAGGCACGTCTCGACGCGTACTTCACGATGGCGATCATAGAGTTCGTGGGGCACCCATTTGTCAAGCTTTTTTACCTTGCCAATATGACGCAAATGGACCAATATTGTTTTGACGCTAACGTCGAAAGCTGCTGCTAATTCAGCCGTAGATTGTGTATCATCAGCTTCCACAATCGCCTTTAATTCGTCATTGTCGACCAAAGTCTTCGGACGACCGCGAGGTTCATTTTTAAGGCCGAAATTCCCAGAACGGAAGCGAGCAAACCAATAACAGGTGGTGCGTTGGTTTGTAGTGTTAGCTCCGTAAACGTCGTTGATGTTGCGTGCCGCTTGTGCCGCGTTGCTGCCACGACGGTACTCATATTCCATAATTATTCGAATTTTTTACGTATCCATGATGATAAAAAAGATTGAAATGCGATGCAAAAGTAACACTAATCAATAAACAAATGACTACTTTTGGAAAAAGAATTCCATGTTTTTAAAATAAAATTAATTTGAAATTAGAATTCTTAGCGAAACAAAAATTATTTTGATTTGAAATGGCCAGTACTGCAGAACGGCAATTTCATAGGTAAAGACCTATTATTATAAACTAAATTAATATACTAGTATAGATTGACAGCTATTGGTTTTTCTTTTTGACCCCCGACGCAAACAGAGGGGTGTTGTAAGTTTAACGTGTATATCTGTGCACCCTGAAGAGTAATGAACGAGTTAATGGTGGTAGCGGGACGTTAATACTGTACAGTCTGATTGAATTACGATCGCCGTATATATACACTACATAAACAAAGACAAACTAACCAGAAAACACAGCAATCCTACGTGTATTAGTTTCAAACAACCGTTTGGCCTTTGTACGTTTAAATATGTACCACATACGCCGTTCTATTGCGACGAATAATAGTGCTTACACGAATATTGACCTCTTAACATAAAGTGTTAATATAAAGTAAGGTTTTGGCAAAACGATAATCTTATAATAAAACTAATAGATATCGACATTCCACCAGCGCAACTAATATATATATAATATAATATAATAGATATGGCGCACGTGTTAAATGTAGCGTTTCAACTTTAAATTAGAAACGTTAATTGTCGATAGTTCACTAACGCAGATAATTTGCGGTTGAATTAACAGATGCGATTTTAATGAAGGCGATCAAATACTGCCTACGGTCTGAATGTCTATTTGAAAACTATACTGTAAATATTCTACACACTTTGATATTGTTTGTTTGTTTTATTAAGCATACGGTATCTTCGAATGAACGGACCGTCTGGATTCCAATCTCAGTAGAAACTAACAATTGAACATATTGGTTTATACAATTTTTATCCACTGTATCAATGGTAGAAAATATTTTAATATTTATGACTGTGTTCATCTTCAAATTTATATGGTAAATATAAAAAATAATCTTTATCGTACTTGAAATAAGAAGTGAAGACGCGAGCTACGTTTTTCTGTTGGATAGGGGATACCTCAAGAGTGATCCCATTTTAATTTCATTGGCATTGGACCTTCAACTTCGAAGATACACCAAAGAACTCTTCAGAATCATTGAAGTTTGTTTTCTTCTTCGTTAAAAATTGTCTTGTTGAAGTCGGATGAAAAGGGATTGAAAAAAAGTCGAAATATATTTTTTATACACTTATCTAATTTAAAAGTGGTAACATGTCTACAATGTTCTCTAATCTATGCTGACTAACACACTGACACCTGTTACTTCCACAAACATTTCAACTGTGACCGATCACAAATTCAATTACCGCTGACATTTCGCTCTTCGCCCGAAGAGTTTGCTGGCATTTTACAAAATTACATTGTAATAATTATGAGCAAATTTTACACATAGACCTATTTTTTTTTAAATATAATTGTTAAATGACTCCTAAATTACATTTTTTAAATTCCTTTCGCCAGTGTTATTCTGGATTATTATTTATAAGCTTTCTGCAATGCTTAATCTTTTCAACATTGCTTCTTTTAGAGTAAATGGGTGTCGAACAGCTGCCTTTATTATCTGCCTTTTTAATATTAGACTAGCTGTGCCCGCGGCTTGATTCGCGTAGATTACAGAATTCTATCGGTCAGGTATACGTGTGAATCGTACTATTCCCGCTCCTAATTAGATGCTTATTGTGGGTGACCATTAGAAGATAGACCGATATACTCAGTGACTTTTTTGTAGATTTTTTTAATATCTAAAATTATGGAGTACATTAATTTGACGTGACTCTTATGGTTTACTCAGCGTAAGCCATTTAAGCGCCCGAATGGATTTACCATGCCCCGGTTTTTTTATTTGTTCGGAACTTTTTTTTTTTTAATAAAAGTATCCTGAGTTTCTCCTTATAATATCAGCTATCTATTAGCGAAAGTTATGTCAAAATCAGTCCAACCGTTTCGGAGATTACTCGGAACAAACAGGCAGACAAACAGACAAAAATTAAAAAAATGTATTTTGTTATATAACCGTATACACTTTGATATGCAATTAGTAAAAAGCTGTTATTTTGACATTACAAACAGACACTTCAATTTTATTAATTGTATAGATGATAGGACAATACAATTGTGTCTGATTGGAATGCGACCATCATATAACTGGTATAACACCCACCATAGTGGCATGCTTAGGCTTATTGCATTCTAGGATCAGCCGGTGTATATCCAGTGAACAAGTGAAGTGATAAGAATCTGTACTTGATCGAGTCACGACCACCATACACATGATACTTATCCCGTCCCAATAACTCTATTTTAGCTTGTTGCGTTTTGGTATCGGCCAGTATAATCCAGCTGAACATTCCCCCCCTGAACGTGGTCTGTATCATGGTGAGTATTCTGAAGAGCTGTACAATCAAATACCCTCCTCTCCCTTCCACAACAGAACCACACGCGTTGGGCTTCGGAGTTACAGTTTTATGGTAACCTCCATCTCGGCACGAACTAAAAAGTTCTCTATGTGTTATCTTTGTCGTACCGTGAAGCTGTGGAACCTTCTCCCGGTCAGTGTTCCCCCTCCTTCTTACGACATCGGGTCCTTTGAACGTAACGCTTCACGTCACGTCGCTGGATTTAGATCTGTCGGTGGTCATCGTTGTGTTTGAATTGTAATGTGTTTACCATCAGGCATAGCACCGACAATTTGAAAAGTTGCCGAGAGGTATGTAAGCTGGCACGACAGCGGCCACTTACGATGTATTCTCGATCTCATGGTGGTCACCGTTAATTTCCGTGCTACTATAATATAAAATGTAATAGTATTTGGCGTACATATAATTTTCTATAATATTACAATTTCGCATTGTAAAGATAACTGAATTAGAAGATAATTATTGTTTGTGATACTGTTATATAGATGATTCAATAGCTGCTTGTAATAAAGGCATTATAACTTTCTCAAATATATAATATGCTAATAAAAATGCTATGTACCAAATGTAAGCAAAAATGGCTTTTTGATATCCTAAGGGTTAAAATTTCCACGGGGCTATTTCATAAATAACGCAATATTTATAGGAATTTATTTTCAGCTCAAAAGCGAGGGCCGTTTCTTACAAATATACGTTCGACGTAACCTTGATGCAGCCCGCTAGAGAATTTGCTGCAATATACACAAGTAAGTATAATATTTTTCAAGATGTAGTTCTTTTAACGCGTTTAGTAGAGGTACAATTAAGAACTGGACGCGCATATTTGACAGAATTGCAGCACGATGAAAATAATTAAACTTTTCATAAATAGCATATGATAATTATGTAACCATTTTAATTCGATTAAAATTAAGAGCAATTTGATAAAAAAAGAAACTAATTTGATTAAAGCTAAAATTATGTTGAATTAAATTAATTAAATTTACGTTAAAAATGAAATAATATAAAATAATGTTTATATTCACTGTTAAATTACAGTTAAACAATTACAAAAATAATTAGGGTGACTAAAATGAATTTATATAATTATCATGGATGGCTAACTTCACAAAGACATGTTGTTGGCACACTGTAAACAATATTTGTTTTGTTACACGGTAGAATTATAGCTTCTTACGTGCGTACATAAGTACACACATTAAGCATCTACATATTATTAAAAAAAGCATAAATGAGTCATGTAGAAGCCAAATCAATTACATCCATTTTCATCAAAGAATTGGACATAATTTTTATTTACTATAAGTATAATAGTTATAATAAGTAACAAATACAAATAAACAATAATGTTATTGTCACGTAAAAAAGTCAAGAAAATTCACAAATTCTTGATATTCATAAAATAAGGATAATCATCATTATATTAATACGTGAAGCAAAAACTTTCTAACCCTTTTTAAGCGTATTGCGTGCACGGAAGACTGTGAATTTGGCATGGTTAAAGTTTATATGGAGAAGGAGTGCAGAAAGCTAAAATTTATCTATAATGTCTGTTACTAATATATTAAATTACATAAATTAATACTGCGAAATCTAACACGTCAAGTGCCATTATACCAACCAAAATATTGACATTTTCACACAACGAAAAGTGACAGTAAGTGATGTAGATAATACTCATTGTTTAGGTTCATGAATACTGCAAATGTCAAACAGAAAATAGTCTATGATCAAAAAGATGATCAAAAAGTCGCTGGTCGAATTTCAAGCTTAGGTCGATGGCTAGTTCAAATAATTATAATCCGTAATAAAAATAAACATGTATTTTTCATTTCGTAATTAAAAACAATACACACTTCATCGAGTTCATGTTTACACTTAATTTATATCCGGCGACCTAGTCTACTCCACCGTTTGTGGTTATTCAGCTCTCAAACAAATGAAACTTTAATATTTAATAAGGTTTGTTCAATTATTCCACAATTCATTCGCAGATTAACCCAGCAGTTGGAGTTCCGTGCAATGGTTTGAGTAAATCATAAAAGTATTTTTCTTGATACTTGTTATCTGTTTTTAAAGCATTGTAAAGCCAGATCTGATTGCCTGAACTCTTATTACTACTAAACAAACTTTCAATATATTTTCAAATTATATTGTACAGGTATAACAATTTAAAAAAATAATGGCATCCTGTGTAAATGACGCGTATGAGCGAAACACTATGACGTAAAGGAATAATTAATCCATAAAGAGTAAATTATGTTTTCATTCATTTAAAAATGGCATACGTATGTAATGATATTCAAGTTGAAAATGTTATACAGAAAATAACGAAAAGGGGAGATAATCTCCTTCTTAATTTGAGTGGAAATCGGATAAATCCGGACGGTATGTCATTCGTGCTTTCAATTCCGCGCGCTAGCGATTTCAAAGTAAACAGATAAAGCTGAACGAGTTCGCGTAACTGAGGCGTCGATGGATTAAAGTTTGAAACCATTTCGTGATGCGATTCCTATCATAGATTAGTTTGAACAGTTGGTTTACTTTGCGCTAAGAGCTCCTGATAGAAGCATTAAGACTAGCCAATAATGCCCATCAAAGCTCGGAAGCTTAAGGGTATTTAACAATAACCGTTTATTAAAATCAAAATAAACGTACTTTATTGAATTTAGGCCGCCGTTCGGAAAATATCCCATTCATCGAGAAAAACCCGCAGGAAATTCGATCAGGTTTACCTTTTTTTATAGAAGTGTACAAATAACATGTACATGTGAATATCTTATAATCATGTATATATTAATACGTGATGCAAAAGCTTTCGGAGTCTTTTGAAGCATATTGCGTGCACGGAAGACTGTGAGATTTGGCATCGTTAAAGTATATATGAAGAAGGAGTGCAGAAAGCAAAAATTTATCTATAATATCCGTTACTAATATATTTAAAAAAACAAAAAAAAAACAAAAAAACAACAAATTAATACTGCGAATCCTAACCCGACCTGTGCCATTGAACTTACTTGCACCATCACTTCACGTATGTTTTTTAATTGTTCTTTATTTGCTTCAAATTAAATGCATTAATTTTACACATTATTTGGAATTTTTAATCTAAAAAACATGATATTAAATTTAATTCGAAACATCAGTGATAAATACATATAAATCAATCGGATATAATACCTTAAAAGGTTTACTTCAAAATATACTTTCTTTAATAACCAACTGAAAACATTTCAAAGTCATATTGAATTCGTGAAATTCGACCATTCCATCAATTACTTTCGCCTTAGATATTTTGGATTCAATATAACGGTTCGAATTGATATTGCATTTAAAATTGCATTTAGAAGTTGAACTCACCTTCGACTACGCAACCAAACTGAGTTTTACTTGTTTCCTTCGAAATCGCCGATACTTTGAAAGAATGGTTTTGTTTTAAGTTATACCTATTTCGTTTGGTGCATTTAGTACAAAGTAAAATTTAAACCTGCACGCGCTTTATGTGACGGAGTTACGCGTTGTTTTAAAAAAAAAACATGATTTTTTAAACAATTAAAATTAACAAATTTACAAACAATTTACATTATTATTATTCACGGTAAATTTTTTGGACTCGGATTTTTAAATTTTTGGCGTTCTATTATTTAGCGATGTAGTTATATTACATTGTTCTGTTGTTACATCTAAGGTTTTTTTTTTCAGTGATAAAAGTTTATTAAAAAGAATAGTTATCATGAATCATCATCTATCTGTTTGTATGTCATTGCCCAGTGTGAAAAAGAACCTGAATGCTTTCACCATGGTCAGCCAATAATATTTCAAATAACGACCAAAACGGCAATAATCTAAAATACTAAACTATATTTACTCATTGAGTTTTTAAGTATGAATATGTAAGACTAGCTGACCTGCAAACTTCGTCTGCGTCATATAAAAGAGAGAGAGAGAAAGGGTTAGAGAGAGTGGGTCGTAGGCACTGTACCTATTATAGGTACTGCCCGCCTCCTACATTATTCTGCTTAATAAAAATGCGCGCGCGGTACACACTTGATCATTATTTTGCTGCTGAGTTATTTTAAAACTATGATATCTTCTAAGATATTCATTTAAATCAATTACCGTAAAGAGCAATATTGTTCAAAATTAAATACAGTGTAAACTCTTTATAACGTTATCCTTTATAACGATAAACTCCCTATAACGTTGAAGTTAACCCAACTTGGTTGGTTTGCGTTAAAACCCACATATTGAAACTCCACTCCATATAACGATTACTCTCTATAACGACAAAAAATGCTCAGTCCCTTGAGTATCGTTATAAAGAGTTTACACGTACTTGTGATGAATAACGTATTTATTTAGATAAGAATTAATACCATGTATGTAAAAACACCTTCCCAAATAATTCATTATTTTTGAACAAATTTTATTACCATAATAAAGGTTATATTGAGTAAATCTTAAAAGATAAGAAAAACATTTTCGTCGCACACGATTGTTACGTGACATTAACCATTCACATAGTGCACGCAGTGAAAGCTTTCAAAAGAAATAAATTTTCCCCATTTTTGCAACATTTTTCGTTGTTGCTCCGCTCCTATTGGTCATATCGTGATTTTATATTGCCTATAGCCTTGTAAAATAAATGGGCTATCCGACACTAAAACATTTTTTCCATTCAAACTAGTAGTTTCTGAAATTAAAGCGTTCAACCAAATAAACAAACTCTTCATCTTTATAATATTAGTACTATTTACGCAATAGACATTAAACTAATGGAGATTTTAAATTTAATGCAACATTAACAAATGGAGAGTTAATGGCGACTTTCTTGCAACTGACTGCTAGATGATTAAGCTTACCTGCAGAAGCCAGTAACATCGTCGATGGAATGTTGGTAGAATCGCGGAATGTACGTAGCAACCGTAGATACACTGCGAACAATAAACATACATGTTATTATTATTAGCATCTATTTCCTTCATTACAATTTTTGGTCTTTATTACACGACTCCAACCAAAAAAGGATTGTTATGTTTTCAGGATTCATGTATGTGAGTTTCTTTATTCCACTATGATTTTAAAATGACTGAACAGATTTGGATGTATGGAGTATCGTTAGAATCCTTACATCATCCCGAGTGACACTGGCTACTTATTAATTACTAAACATCAGATTGACATCATCATAGTATGCAAAACTCTGATCTGTTCAAGTAGATGGCATTTCTAATGTAAGCCTTTCGTAATATTCTTTTACAAAATCAGTAATTTTAAATTAAATATCTTATTTTAGTCAATAGCGAGGAAGATAAAATTTAAAGTTATGATTGAAATCATTAATGTTAATGAAGAATTGAGGGAGATATTATATCGGAGACTCAAAAAAAGAAAACATTTTACTAAAAGAAAAATGTTAACTAGATTAACTAGATAATTGTATTTCTAAGTAGTAATTATTTTTCATCTTTAATAGAAAAAAATTGTTTATAAAACTTCGTTTCAGAAATTTCATTAGAGAACACCAAAAACTAGCACTCAGATAACCCAGAACAAGCCTAACCAAGCTTAGCTCAAATTGGCACCTGAACTAACTTCATTTACTGGGAAAGCCTCTCTGTACATAGTTTGGACCAAAAAATGAGCTTAAAGCGAATTAAACAGTGTTCTTAAAATATCGTAATAGCATTAATTTTTTTTATGACGTATTTTTATTGACGTAATTCAGTGTTGATAAGATGTACACAGTTATATAATGCTAAAGCTGAAAATTTGGACATATTTTTTGACAGTACTGCAGCGTTTAGAAGAAAAGCTATTGATTGAAGTTTGATAAATATATGTGATTATTACACACACACAACACGCACACATACACACACATTCACGCCAGAAGCACTACATCGTTATTTTTGATGCAAATAATATTTAATTAATAATTTCGTTGGGGTATAGAATTGTTATATCTTTATTGCAATACGATTGAAATCATTTTGGCTAAGCCAATATGTCAACTTAATTATGTATGTAAGTTAGAATTTAAGAGCTGTAGATTTCCTGAAATAAATAAATAAATTTGTGCTCAAAGTGTAAATCATAGTTGCCAGTATTCCAATGCAATGACACATTCGGCCACTGTCTTCAACAAAATTAATAATTAGCAATAACTAATTCGTAAATAAATAAAATATTATATTCTAATAATAGCAACGTACAAAAACGATTTTTTTTTTTAATAAACAGCACAAATGAACTTGGTAAAGTAGAAATAATGATAGAAATGCAAACAAAAGAATATCAATTTTTATTTTCCTCGCTACAGCTTATAGTTTAGACAAAACAGACTACTGAGGGCAGCAGTTGTGCCATATGTATTATTCAGGTCTCTTTGCCGCGCACCACGTTGGAAGTCACACGGGTCGGCCATCCTTTACGATCACTAGGTTTTACTATGATTTTAAGTCGTGTTGCTCTCACGTATTTTATTTTTTTATACAAAACTTAAGATTTCATTATGCATTTTTATAAAACAAATTTCGTTTCGTTTAACGCTGTTCCATAATAAGAAACGTGATCTTTTGTTCCGAGACAAGGTGCATGGTTCAGGTTAATGAGAACTTTAAACCCTGATCTACACCAAATGGCTCCCTAACCAAAAATATTAAGCAACGATGGCTCAATGGAAGCGTGTACGGACTCTGCGTCGATCAACGTCAGTTCGAATGCTTACAATAAGCCTGAATTTTTGGTCAAGAAAAATATCATGATGAAACTCTAACATGGTGGAAGGGTATTCTCCAATACCCGCCTGGCTGCTAACATCCTCAAGTTGAAAATCTGTCACCAAACACCAGTAGGTGTGTTCCGGCAGCTACACTTGTGAACCAGTCTTCCATTAGGCTTAACGTGTCACTATATTGGGCCACATCATCACTTAAATCAGGTGAGATTATGGCTACAACAGCTAAACTTATAACGATAAAAAGTATAAATCTCAAAAGATTTTTTTGTTAGTTTGAACGCGCTAATCTGAGAAACTACCAAACAGATTTCAGTAAGTATTATACTATTCTAAAGACATTTTATTAAGAAAGGTTATGTGTTATATATCTTCACGGTACGGTACTAAGGAGCGGAGCAGTAGTTATGAAAATCAATCAGTTAGCAGTGGGCAATTATGCGATATATTCTAATGTAATCATTCGATTATGAAGATATCGTGAGATATCTCGATTACAGCCATTAGTAATTACTAATATTAGTAGTTCGTAGATAAGTGATCATTTATAATCGAAGTACTATTAGTAATTACTAATGCTAGGTTACTAATTTGATAAAATGAGTATTTATTATAACCGAACGACCTTTTTTAGCTAATTTATTATATGTGTCTTGCAAATAATTTTTCTTACGACTGCGCAACCTTTTTTTAGCTTTCCACTTTTCCTTTTTAATAGGTAGTAATACATCAAAGGCTCGATTAAGAATTATCACCCATCATCGAAATATATCGATTATGTAAATCATTATTATCGAATAATTCAATTATGTTAATCATTCAAAATCGCCCACCTCTACAAACAGCCTAGCAAGCTGTAGGTAAGTAGGAACGACTATATTTTACAAGGGTGCATAGTGGCGGTGCGGTGGAGATGGGCTATTAAAGTTAATACGGACGAAACCATTGAGCACGGCTAATATATAATATATCCAATAAAAGACAGCGACGAGTTTAAGTTAAAAATAGATATTGCCTTTCAAATTTACATACAAAACAGATTTAACTCACATTTCTAACAAAGCGTCTAAATCAAATCAACAACCAATAGAGACCGAGGAAAACAACCAAAACAAACCTATAATAACATTGTAAGGATATTGTCCATGCCAAATCGTTATTGGAGGTTGGATACTTTTCTAATACTAAATGACATACATCTTTTTGCGTTCATAATAATTACATAAATCCAGTCATCGCTTGAACGTAAAAACAATTTTTTTTTTGTATTACAAAGATGGCAAACAAGCTTACGTCCCACGGGATGGTAAGCGGCTACCGTAAACTATGAACGCTTGTGATACCTATGGTATTATGGTTGCCTACCTTGAACCCACTACCACAAGGAGCTCTGGAAACCCTACTCACCACAGGAACAAGGTTATTTAGATGTAATCTTTTGTAGGATGGTCGTATTCCACCAGTCGGACTGCCCCAAGTAAAAATAAATCTACAAAGAATTTCTTTGAAGACCAAAGAAGCTTTGGATACCTCACTCACCCCAGGAACGCACATAAGGTCATTTGACTACGATCTTCTGTAGGGTGGATGGTATTCCACTAGTTAAGCTGCCCCAATTAGAGAAAAATCTCCGAAGATATTTCTCTGGAATTTTATTTTCTCGAATCTGTCTTATTTTAAACCTAGCTGTAACCGTGGCTCCACATGCGTGGTGAACAGTTTTTTTTAAGGTAGTACAGTAAAGTGACGTTATAGTCCATGTGGTAAGATCCATATCAAAGGCGGCCACTGGGAGGTCAATAATATAAACCATTGCCAGTGGCCGCTGTTATGCGGGCCTACAAGTCTTTTGGGAGTTGGGATGGATTCTGGTAATTAATTTTATATGAACAATAACAGTGATGCATTTGCGCATTGTGTTTGTAGGGCGGTAATTAAAAAATTACGAACGAGAGTCTATTATAAGACCAAAGTCGAAGACTGAAGGTAATTCCCTTACCACCCGTGTAAAATACAATATTTTTCATCACATTCGCAAGTAAATAAATAAATGTCAAAATAAATATAAGTAAACTTATTGAAACTAACGATCGCCCTAAGGTCGTAATTCGACCAGCGATTTTTTGATCATAGACTATTTTCTGTTTGATATTTACAGTATTCATGAACCTAAACAATGAGTATTATCTACATCACTTGCTGTCACTTTTTGTTGAGTGACAATGACAATATTTTGTGGGGTCTAAGTTCAATGGCACTGGTCGTGTTAGGATTCGCAGTATTAATTTATTTTATTTAATATATTAGTAACAGATATTATAATTAAATTTTAGCTTTCTGCACTCGTTCTTCACATAAACTTTAACCGTGCCAAATCTCACAGTCTTCCGTGCACGCAATACGCTTAAAAGGAATAGAAAGCTTTTACTTCACGTATTAATTTAATTATCTATAATATATTATATTATAAAGCAATTGCAAAAGCCACTACGCCCTTGGGCGTTATTTAAAAAAGGCCCTAGAGCTTTATTTACGGGGTTACACCAGAGATAGCCTGCATATTATAATACTGTTTACGTGCAAGTGTGATGAAAAAAATGTTCCGTGACCAATCATATAAGACCAAAGTAAACACTCAATCAAATATACAACTCGTGACATAGGGTGGGTGGGCTACGGACGTTCAAATCTAAATCCGTTGGCCTTATTGCCGAATCGTATTTTTGCAAGACCATTCGAGCCAATAACCGGCTCTGTAGTGGGTTTTTCGAAGGGAATATCCGGACCGCTGAAGAGTTTGGTACAAGTAATGAAGGAATTGAAAAGGTTGCAGGGAATATTTGAAGATTACTTTTAGTTTCTTCTGAAGAAAAAAAAAAATTTTTATAATATAGTACATTTTTTCATGTCTATAATACCTAACAATGAAACAAGGTTTAAAACTTTTTGTAACATTTTAAATTTTATATCTATATGTCCATCAAAATATATTGCTAAATGAACGAATATAATATAATAGAACGTTATAAGGGAAAATGGTTGCCATATTAAGCCGAAATCAAACAAGTACTTCAATATGTTGTAATATGCAATAAATGTGTAATTTTTAATTATTATAATTCAAAACGAAGTACGAAAAACTCTTATAAGTATATCAAATTAGGAAAAATCGAACCACATTGAAACTTCAGATATTTCGACACTGCATGAAGTAACATTGAAAATGATCTAATTGTTTTTTATATATATATATATATTACTAGCTGACCCGCGCAACTTCGTCTGCGTTATTTGAGAGAGAGAGAGTGGATAGTAGGCACTGTACCGCCCACCTTCCATATTATTCTGCATAATAAAAATGCGCTCGCGATACTTGATCATTATTTTGCTGCCGAGTTATATTAAAACTTATAAGATCTCCTAAGATATTCATTTAAATCAATTACTGTAAAGGGCAATTTTATTCAAAATTAAATACTTGTGATTTATAACGTATTTATTTCGATAAGGATTAATACCGTGTATATAAAAACACCTTGGCAAATAATTCATTATTTTAGAACAAATTTTATTACCATACAAGGTGTTATATTGAGTAAACCTTAAAAGATAGCCATATACTGTCTCCGACTTTTTTTAGAACTTTTTAAGAAAAACAATTTCTTTCCACACAATTGTTGCTTAACTTTAACCATTCACGTAACGCACGCAGTGAAACTCAGAAAAGGAATAAATTCCCCAGTTTTTGTAACATTTTTTATTGATAATACGCTCCTATTGGTCGTAGCGTGATGTTATATAGCCTATAGCCTTCCTCGATAAATGAGCTATTCAAAATTAAAACATTTCTTCCATTTGAACTAGTAGTTCCTGAGATTAGCGCGTTCAACCAAACAATCAAACTCTTCAACTTTATAATATGTATTAGTACAGATAATTATATTAGCGGCAAAGTATATAAACTGTATCCAAACACAACGGTGACTACCGAGAGATCGTAACCCGTCGACGGTCGTCGCTCTTATGCCGGTGTACATAAATTTAACTGGATATGCATACGCTGATTACTCTGCCGGACTTTCCAACACATGCATGGTGATCGCGACCCAGTCGGAATAAACAACCGTTCCACCCCGCTATCGCCATTTCCTCGTTCATTACTTAGAAGGGTGTAAATACGTGCAGGTGAGGTTGGCTTGTGCGTCTCAGTTTTGACGATGTAAACCTATACCCCCTAGCCCTTACAACCTTGAGATTAACTCTGTAATTTATATTTGGCAGAATAGTCGACCGTATTGGCAAAAGTATAGAAACTAGCGGTCGCCCAATGATCAAAATTCGATCAGCGTCTTTTTGATCATAGACTACTTACTGTTTGATATTTGCAGTATTCATTAACTTAAACTATGAGACTATCTAGAGTTTTTGGCAGGATCTTGAAGTGATAAGTTGTGTTTTTTATTTTATTATTCATTTACTTAGGTTATTGGACCCTGTATTATATAATATTGGTGGCGTTTTGTGTGATATAGTTTGGTTTTTGTGCATAAGTGAAGTGGATTATAAATATAAGCTGAAAGCATTCATTCCGAGATCCCACAAAAACTTCCTAGAAAGTTCTAACAAGGGAGCCACCTTCTTTTTAGAATACTGAATCGTCATAACACAAAACACTATAATTCACTCGATACTGGTATTAATGGTCTTCATTAAAGAGGACCGGTTGCCAAGTTAGGAAGAAGAAGAAGAAAGAGTATTATCTACATCACTTGCTGTCACTTTTCGTTGTGTGACAATGTTAATATTTTGAGGGGTCTAAGTTCAATGGCACTGGTCGTGTTAGAATTCGCAGTATTAATTTATTTTATTTAATATATTAGTAACAGATATTATAGATAAATTTTCTGCACTCCTTCTCCATATAAACTTTAACCATGCCAAATCTCACAGTCTTTCGTGCCGCAATATGCTTGAAAAGGGGTAGAAAGCTTTTGCTTCATGTATTAATATATAGATTAAAAATATTTATACTTCCTCTATAATAATAATAAATTAGGTTAAAAACATTGCTATTCGATAGTAATGGTAATAATGCTCTAGTGTAAATTGTGTGACTGGTCACATTCACTGTCATATACGACGTTCTAACTTAGCTACTAAAGGTGATCATTTTACAGCGACTGGACTCAGGACTGAAATCGTGTTTGTAGTTATTTCCCTCCTTTTTTGCACTTGTCAGTGGCAATGTTTATAAAACATTATAGTATTTCCTAATCTTCAAATTTGAGTCTAACATAAATGTGGCTGTCTTTTTATAACTACCTAGGGAGTTTTTGTGATAACTCGAAATGTATGTTTCCAGTTTATATTTATAATCCAGTTTACATATGCATATTATCTTGATTATGTCATGCAAAAGGTCACCAATATTATATAATATAGGGCCAAAGAACCTATGGAAATGAATTACAATAAACATCACAACATGGCAGCTAAAGATCCCGCTATAAACCCACTGTTAGTAGTTAGATATGTATAAGCTACTGTAACCATTTAATGTCAATTGGATAAGACAATGGTGAAAAGTAGTCTCCATATTATATTATATCTCAAGGGTGTCTTTTTGTGGCAACGCCAGTGTCGTCTTCCTTAATTCCTCAAAAAAATTAATGATTGAGGCACCATTTGAAAGCTTATGTTCTCGGTTATTGCCCAAAAATAGATTAAAATCAATGTTATAGTTTTAAAAATATTCCAAAATCTCATAATATATGTAACCAACCTGTTGGAGCCGACATATGTTAAACTAAAAAGACAGCTGTTCGATATTATTTACATTTTAAAAATGTGCTAAACATTCGCACAGGTCACATCGAAATACTAAACTAATTTGACATTAAATAGTTTATTAGCTAATAATTTCACATTGGAAATTCATAAAACCGCTACCTCTTGTTACCTGCACCATCATACAATATGACTACGAAAATCGGCTCGTGAGTGAATTAGACTTTTACGACTGCTGGAACGGATTCGCGGCGTATACTAATGGCGCAAACGACCTAAAGTATAAAATATACTCAGGTTATTCTGTTTAGATACTAGACGGGGTCTAGGAAATTGTCTAGGAAGAGTAATATTAACTTCCTTTATTCAATATTTACATTATATTTCTTAGATAGACTTTGCAGTAGGTTTTTTTTGGTCTTAGCCCACGCTCTAATATCTTATTTAGCCTCAAAAATATTCTAAAAAATAAAGCAGGTAACTGCGTCAAAATGTTAGAAACCGAGAAATTGGTAACTTATTTTTAGATTTTTTACCTAATTGGAAAGAGCCGGGGTCTCAGTTACAGAGTTAAAAAAACATTGTATCAGTGTATTATATAATAATACTAGCTATGCCCACGGTTATTGTTCTTCCCGCAAGTACAAATTATTTTAATTTTTCATTATGTCCTGAATCCATGTCCTATCCATGGACCTATGTATCCAAATAGCATACTCTAAAAGCAAAATTTCACTGTCTTTATGATGAAGTAACTTTTGTTTGTAAGGATTAATATGCCGTGTCTAAAAATAATGCTTAAAAATCACTTTTTAATTTTCAACAAATCTTTATCACAAAATACCTTATTGTGGCTTATGTATAAGAGATAGGCATATGCCATAGCCGAATTTTTTTTAGATATACTAAGCACCAATATTATTGTACAATATTATATTTCCTTATCATTAACGATTACGCCAGCGCACGTGGTTAAAGCAGTTCAGGAGAGCCTCGCCTTCCGACTTACATAACACAAATCAATATTTAAGGCTATCTGAGAGTTGTAGCTTAATCTTAAATAGCCTATATTATTCCTCAAGAGTCTGCCTATCATATACAAAGAGTAATTTTTCGAATTCGATTTTTAGATTAAGGTGTTTAAATAAACAACAACCAAAAAAATCTTTTCCGCTTTATGATATTAGTATAGATATAAAACACCAACAATAAAGACCAAGCAAGAAGGCAATTAATCCTCTAAAGTTTTCTTAAAAATAGCTAAAACGCTCGACAGTTGTTCCAGTGAGCCTAGAACAACGCGAGCCTAACATAGAAACGATTTCACATGTCGTCGGTCAGACTTGCGGCGGGATAAACAACAAGCATGCCACACGACCGGGCAGGACGGTGCGTTAATCTTTCGGTTTTTGCATTCTCTCAGAACCAGGGCTATATTGTCAACTATATTCTACAGCTATGTTCTTGTGCCTGAAATCCAAATGTATGTTCTCATTTTTCTCTGTGGTTATCGAACAATGAAGGTTTAAAATTTATAATGACTTTGGAGTTTACAGTGAACTGAAACATCTTGCTTCTCCCTTTCATACATTCGCTGAGCTCCGGGAGGCTCAATTTTTTAGATGTACTGTGAAGATGTGGAACTGTTCCTTTCCCAGTGTGTTACAGCCTAGAGTTCTGCTGGAGATTTGAGCAGGCTGGTATGACAGTGACGACTGCCAATGGATTGTAGATCCCACGGTAGTCACCGATGATACTGGATTACAGTGTGCTCGCCACCAGGTACAGTGTTGTCACTTTGTCGTGCTACGATAAAAAAAACTTATTATTGTGTTCAAATTTGTCATAATCAAAGAATTCAATGGCCGACTTTTTGATAGAGGCTTTTTATTGCTTGTTTTTCTATGCTTAATTCTCAAGTAGAAACTCGGTTTCCGTTTAAAGGCATCTTTGTTCTCATAAGAATTTACAAAATTCACTTAAATGAGAACATATTTAATTACATTATATTCTTAAAATATAAATATACGCAGCGAGCGAGCAAACGTATTGCGAAACATCCAATTTTTATTATAAAATTGAAGGTAGATATGATAAAGAACAAGTAATCATTAAAACGACCATACACAGACACAACACTAGCAAAATACATGGACGACTATGGACCTTATGTGGCTTCCTGTTAGTTTAGTTATTTAGTTTAGTAAATGATTAGTAATTTAGTTTTAGTTTTTTAGATACTTAAAAAATAGATTTTTTTAACGCTGAGATAGTTTTAGCTTCTTTAATATTTTTAAGTAGTTTGTTATATAACTGTGCGCTTTCACAAGTGATGTTTTTTTTTCTATAATTTGTCCTTGGATGACGTAAGACTAAATTGTCTGCGCTTCTTAATATTTTTGTTTGTATATTTTTCTTTTTAGTAAATATTATACTGCAATGCATAAATAAATTCTTTCGTTAAATCTATCGCTGTATTCCAAAATATATTAATAAGAGCCAGGTCCGGAATTATTACAGTCAGTAGAGCGTTGTCAAATTTTTTAAAGACGAAACAGACGTTTTCTTGAATACGTACCTACTACGTACAAACAAAAACCGTTTGCAAAAACGTCGTCGTTAGAACTACATAATTTGCAAAGGGTTAAAAGGACTTTTTTTAATTCTTCATAGGCTTACGTTTTGCTTATGTTAAGGTATGATGTAGCTAAGCCTCGTGGGAGTTCTGACTCTCAAGTGTAGGTGCCTCGGAACATACCTCCAGGTGCTTGGCGACAAATTTTCAAGTTGTAGGTGGTGGGTAGCCAGGCAATAGAAAATGCCCTACCACAATACTGTGGTTTTATCACGACATTTTCCTTCACCGAAAGCTCAGATTAATTGCAGATGAAACGTTTCAGTTTCTTATATGTGCTAAATAATATTGAACTTAATGTCATTTAAAATAAGGTTTCACAGCTTGGACTATAGCTCTGACCGTCACATCGCAGCGAGAAGGACGACTAGTTTTACTAGATAGATTATTGACTTTATTTCATTCACGGAATGTTCAATTTTTATTTGCGCGTTGCGAGTTTAAAATGTAAATCAATGCCATTTTAACTGTTATTTTAGTTTTAAAGTCAAAAAAAATGCATCATATATTTTGAAGACTGGCTTGCCCAGTGAAATTGTTTTTATCCAAACGTAATACGGTATTTTTTTTTATGAAGAAGATAAAACGGTCTTCAAAAACGGTTTATTACCACAACGACCTTTACCAATCAACTTTTTCTTCAGAAAAGATCCAAAATAAAATACTTGCAAAATAAATACATTGACAAACGTAACATATTTACATTACATTCGTTACATATTATGTTATATTTGTTAAATATTACATTACATAAAACAGAAATCAACTTATATCACAACGGCAACAGAATTATTTGTTACAACTCAATTAACAGAATCCATAAATTCCTGCGTACGTTTAAAATTCAACTTTCCCTCGAAATAAACAGAATATACAATCTATATTTTTTGTTTTAAATTTTTTTCGTGTAAATTACACGCCATCTATTACGTGAAACGAACCGTGAATGGGATTCGATGGAAATTACGGCCAATATTGTCAACGGATTTATCTGCTATATTTATTAAATCTATTCTGTTTGTTATTTTCATTGCTTTCAATTTTATATTATTTTATTTACTCTATGTTTTACGTTCATTTAATCTGATATTAATAATTGTGTCGATTATTTTTATTTTATGTGGGCGCGTTTATTTTATGAAATCTCATAAAAGCATTATGTTTTTTTAAATGTCCTCGCTTTATTAAACTCAAATTTATGTGGTTAACTTTTATCTTGTGTGGTTTCAATGAATTTTGAAATATTTTCAACAGTAAGATTCGCAACTTATTTTATTATTTAAAACTAAATTAATTAATTTTTATAACCTTGCATAGTATAATATTTTATTATATTTTTTGGTCCACACAGCTCGAATGCACTTTTATTACTACAATTTCACCTGATGTTCAGTGAGGTTCTGTCCCAAGATGACGACACGCTAAACCTAGTAGCTGACTGGATGATTGACTAACTGGTTTTCAAGTACCGGAACAAACCCAAAGGCCTTTGCCAGCCGGGCATTAGAAAAATCTTTACCACCACTCTACAGTTTCAACACGATATTTTCCTTTACCAATAGTTCAGGCTCACTGTAGGGATTTGAACTCATGTCGATCAACGCAGAGTCCGTACGTGTAGTACAGTAAATGTATCCTAGAGTTTCGTTTAACTTAACAATATGTCAAGTCGATATTAAATGTTAATCGTATAGCGGGTGATTTAGCAAGCTTAAAGAACGACATAATCCTAAAACACCGGAACGCCGGTTTTCGGGTTCACTTTAAACCGGCCTTCGTAGGTTTTTGCCCATAAACAAGTGACAATGTTGCGTGCCTTGGCTTGGCCGCGTTTCAAGTTGTAAGCTGTGGCGACTTTATCACCGTCCGTGTGACACGATCCTAAATAGTTGATTCTCTGTATATTTTGGCTAGTTTTATAATACATTTTAATGAGTGACTATTAGGTCTAAATATTTTCGTTAAGGTAAAAGAGATAGATACCTATACATTTGTTTAACATTAAAGTAATAAAGTTAAAACCCTCATAATTGAGATCAAAACAGTTTAATGTCTTATTATGAATAGAGAACCTTTTGCATAAAAATAATTAAGAAATAAATAAATAAAATAGATTTATTTGTTACATACACATAAAAGTTAAATTTAATTCATAAATAAATAATAATTACGATTAAATAAAAAAAAGCGTGTTAATAAAATAGAAGTTGCCTGATGTTTGTTACATATTTTACATTTTTATTGACGTTACATAAATTAAACAAAAGACTTTATTCAAGTAAATTAATTTAAAATCGGAGTCTTTGAAAATTGTGTTTTTTTAGTGTGAAATCTACATCATAAGATGTATAAAATTATATAGATATTTAATATTTTATATATAAAAATTCCGTTTCACGATGTTTGTTCGGGATACCTTCCGAAACTACTGAACCGATTTTGATCAAATTTCGTTACTCTTTGTAATTTTGCCCAACTTAAAAGATAGGATAGTTTTTATCTCAATTATTCACGAATGATGGGATGTAAATAACTACTGCTATTAACTAACGCATGCGGAACCGCGGGCACATTGCTAGTTAGTTATATATTATTGTAGAACATTAGATAAAGCTGGATATACATGTTTGGTAACCCTAATATTCTCCCGAAAATTCATTCGCAGTTTATGTAAGTCGTTAGGAAACTGTATATATAATGATGGCAAATCACAATATGTCGACTATAGAGTTATATGAACCGATATTAGTTACAATGAAGACTTTTTATTGCCATACCATAGATTAGTATTCTCATTTGGGGTTGCCATAAACAAAGTTTCTACATTTTAGTAACAATCATACATTTTATGAATGCGAAACGAAATAGACTAACATAAATATAGTTGGAAAGCTTAAACGGTGTTCGTACCATGATCTTTGTAGGCAAAAAGTTATTAGTGGGTATTAGAAATAAGACAAAGTTTAGTGTTGCTAGAAAATACTTGGTTTTATGGCGGTTAAGTAGCATTTGGTTTTTAAACGTTTATCCGCATCTTATATATCTACATTAGGATAATGTTCTTCTCTTTGTTTTAACATTTTTCTAATTATTCTTCAAACATAACATTAACAACATGGCGGCTCCCTTGTTAAAACTGTCCACGGTCTTTTGTGGCAAATTAAAATGCATATTCCTAATTACTATTAATAATCCACTTTCTTTGTACACGATAACCAACTATATCGGTTATTGCCTTTAATTGGCATAATATAGGGCCAATTTAATTTTTTATGATTTGACTTAAAAACAAAGGGAACTCATTTCATAATTACTTGGTGCATTTTTTTGAAGTAATCTTCTTTGCAAAAATAAAAATTTAATATTTCCTTTATAAATTTTTTTACGCTTGAATATCAATAAAAAAAAATTAAAATAAAATTTTTTGTATCTAAAGTGAGTTTTACATACCGCGATTTTAATTAAAGGTTTCAGTTCATTCAAAAAAATGTACTAAAATTGAACTTGTCCCTATTGGAGCATCTCTATATCGGTACTGTTTCATATTAAATTAACTTAATTTTATTTTAAAACATAAAGAAAGTATTATACATTATTTAAAGTAATTGGGGTTAATACTACAGATTAACGGCCCTTTTCAATAATCTATAATACCTAACCACTGTTTTTGCTACTGAAGATAGAAATAGATATATCTATTAGTAAGCTTTTGTATGAACTAGCTATCCGAAGGTACATTATTGGAATGCAAAAGCTTACCAATATATATATATCTTTCTATCGTCAGTAACAAAAACAGTGGTTAGATAGCTATAATTGAAAACGGCCGTTAGTAAATTTAATTCTGCACAAACAGGATATACAAACAGTATGAAATCTTTAGATTTAATTTCTCTTTTTAACACGCTTTTATTAGCTTCACCTGTATGTATGTATGTATGTATGTAACCGACCCCTTTGAGCTCGATTTTGTCCTACTTTGAATGATCAGATTTAATTCAAACTTTGCACACCTGTTAAAAGTCGATGACAATGCAATAATCCGATCAAAGCATCCGATTATCCTAATTAGATTCGCCAGGATTAATTAATTTCTTTCCGCATTCTTTGCATTCGAGTAAGAGAGATAGAGCTAGTGCGCGAACTACGCATGCGTGCAGTTCCACACTTACTCTTTCGGGCATGCAAGGTTGTACAGTTGATCATGCAGTCATTTATTTGGGTCCGCGATTGTTTGCTGCTGGACAAGCTTATGTGGCACTTAGTCGTGGAAGATCCTTGGACGGTATACGAATTGAAGAACTTGATTGCTCAAAATTAACAGGAAGAACTCCATGTAACAGTGAAGCATTGAATGAAATGATTCGATTACGACATAAACCATAAAATCTACAATTAGTTACAGAGTGAAAATTCACACTCATCCTCATTCTCAGTGCCGCCAACAGATTCGCTCCTATGATTATAATATTATGTAAAGTGATTACGGATTGAAAATTCCATACTCAAGCATTAATGTGACTGACTGTATATGTAAATAAGGTTGCACCTCTATGTGTCTCGCGGTTTATATTGGCATCATAGAAATCTTTGAATATGTGTTCTTAACCAAGATACAATCGCAACACATTTGTACATATTAAGGGCGGTTGATAGTTAGCAAATCGAACTAAATAATTTATAGTTTAAAAAATTTAACTAAAAAATGAAAAATAAATAATAGTTTAAAAAAACTTAAAAAAACACGCTTTCATAAAAAACCAATAGGGTGCATAGTGTCAATAATTATAAACATTTTATAGACAGATAATGAGTAGAAGAATCATCACTTCGATAATATAATATCTTAAAAAGCGCTTTGAATACACCCCACGCTTTTTTACAATAATGTACATTCATTTTTTTTACACTGTTCTTAATCAAATTGATTAAATTTTATTTTCTGTTTTTTAGTTGGTTTTTTTATGAAAGCGTGTTTTTTTAAGTTTTTTTAAACTATTATTTATTTTAATCGACTTTAACAAAAGACGTGAGGTTACTCAATTTGAATCTATATAATTATTTTATGGATGGTCAGCCACAACTTCTTTGTTTAAGAACCGATTTGGATTATTCTTTTTTGTTGGATAAGGAGTGGTGGACCGCCTTTTAGTTTTATTGGCACTGGATTTTGAACTTCGAAGATACACAAGGGAACTCTTCAAAATCACTGAAGTTAGTTTTTTTGTAAACAACACAGTTCTGGGAAATATACATTGATATTTCCCCTTAAAATACTTTTTTTTAAATGTTTATTAATTAAAACACAATGAATTAAAATAAAATTAATATAAAGTATGATTTTTACATCACCGCGAGTTTTAATTTAATTCATGGTTATAGTTAAGTTAAAGACTACATAACTAAACGTTCCTAATCTAAGGAGCTCGATCAGTTACCATGAACATCAAGCAGTCTCGAAAACTGTAGGCAAGTCGGGAGGGAAGTAAAAATAACAATAGGTCGCCAGGAGTTGGAGGCAAGAAAGTGAAAGAGTTGCTCGAATAAATTTAAAACGGGTGAAACCGCGAGGCATAACTAGTCATTAAAACGAACATTTAGATTGTCCCTCGGTGGTCGTCGTTGTATTTTATGTTGTGTTGTGCGTATCATCAAGGACAATGCCGTCAATAATATGCCGAGCTATTATAAAAAAAGTAAAAAAATTACTCTTATTTATGTACTATGTAATCATAACTTAATCCATACAATAAGTCGAATTGTTCCAGTGCCCTCGTTTTTACTTAATTCCAGTACTTTGTTAACCTGAAGAAGTCAACTAATAACCGAAGGCCGCGCCTTCACAATTTTAACTTTGTATACGGCGAGGTCGCTCGTCGCTAATTACTTTCGCCGGCTCCGAACTGGCATAGCTCCAATGGGCCGGAGCCACAAAGCGCTAGGTGGCGTGCCCCGCGATATCACTGAGTATAAGTCGAGTTAAGCGTGAATTAGTGTCTCTATTGGATTTAAAACGTGTCCAAACATCAACGTAAGTATTTATTTTTACCCGACTACGAAAAAGAAGGGTTGTGTTTTTTCGAGGGTTTATGTCTTTTCTTTCGCACGCTCTGTAGCCAAACGGCTTGATGTCTTTAGATATAGAGTGTCGTTAGATTCGTCTTGATTGTGGGAGTGATATAAGCTATATATTATATATGTATGAGGACTGGAATTAAAATAAAAACAAAAAGTTAAAAATGTTTTTTTTTTCTTTTGGTGAAATCGGGTTCGTTGTCTCCTTTTTAATATTTTTTGTTTTATTTAATAGCAACTGTCTCCATCCATAATTCTGCCAATGTCAAGTAAAAATAATATTTTTGTAATTGTTATTTTTTATAATTATAGGTAATCTGCCTGTGTAGGCTTTTACAACAATGTCAAGAATCACAAATACACGTTTTAGAATGTCATTTTTCTTGTAATCTTCAGACAGCTCTAACAAGACAGCGCCGCGACTCCCTCACTAAAACTATCTAGAGAGTTTTTGTGGCAACTTAAAATGCATATTGCCTGTTATTATTTTACAGATCATTGTTTTATTATATTTATTTTATATTTATATTGTTACAGATCACAATTTAGCTAGAAACTTTAACTTTTTGGGTTTCAAACAATTACTACTATTATCGAGTGAATATACTTTACTGTCTTATGAGGATTTCAGTATCCTAATAAGATGTTGGCTCCCTTGTTAGAACTTTCTAGGGAGCTTTTGTGGGATCTCAAAATATACGTTTTCAATTTATATTGACTTTTATGATCATGAGTCAGCCAGTATCGAAATTTGGTAACTTTACCCCTATAATTTCTAAACTTGACATTATAGGGTTTCACACGTACTCTTAGTAACCAGAATTTCAGCCCGTCAGTAACACATAAAAATAGAAGGTTGGAGCATCTGATGTGGAACCTTAAGAGCCCCCACTATAAGTACTATGGAAATGCTGCCTTAGTAAAAAATATTTAATAACCTGATGAGCATTTTCTGATGACACATAAAAATCGAAAGTCTGCGAGTACCAGTTATGGTACCCTAAGAGCCCAGCCAAACTGTAATAGTGGCTCCAGACTTACGCCGTGAACACCTATGAAAGGGCGTGAAAGCGAGTGTGGATGGATTTCACGCCTGTTCGCGCCTCGGTTTCCGTTCCAAGTCGGATTTTTGTGACCTTGTTAAAGGGTTCGTGGCCGCGCCACGCGAACGCGCATACGCTTATCCAGATTCACGGCATCGCAGTTCGATTCTTTATAAATTAAATATCCTAATCTAAAACCGTATTGTAATAATTCTGTTATATGTTTCAATTATTTAACATTTATGATAATATTGCATTATTTGACGGTATTTTTGCTATGTTAAAATATACATGTCTAAATCATAAATAACTCGTTATGTTGCGAGTTGTACTCGTTATCTACAATCTGCTTATTCTTTGTTTGTTTTGTACCTTTATTAGGAAAATAATTATAAAATGCCCGTGCAGATAGATTCAAAGACGCAGCAGCTGAAATTACGTCCATTCAGTATGAGTGCGTGAACTCGACTTTGAACATTGCGAGTGTGGAGAGTAGTTATTATCGCGCTGAGTTTACGGCATGAATTCGCGCCGCGATTTCACGGCGTGAGTTTGAAGCGGCCATAAAAGATATTGAAAAAATGTCGCTTTAGTGAAAATGAGTTCTGCGGTCTACGGGGTGCGCGCGCTGGTAGGTATTTATGTGAACCTCATCACAGAGGTTGAATCCAGGAGAACCTGCCAAATACTGTTCCAAGCGAAAGTTGACTCAGAAGAAGGTACTGGTGAGTGTTTCATGGACCACTGCTGATGTCATACACTACAGCTTCCTAAGATCTGGCCAGACGATAACGGCAGATCTGTATTGCCAATTATTTCAAACCATGAAGAAAAAATAGCCGTTAAACAACCAAGACTGGTCAATCTCTCTAGCCTACTGCTGCTTCAGGACAATGATAGATCCCATACTTCACGACAGACGGTTGCTAAATTAGAGCAACTGTGGTTAGAATGTCTCCGACACCCACCATAATCCCCGGGCCTTGCTCCAACAGATTATCACTTTTTTCGGAATTTAGATAATTTCTTGCAAGGAAAAACTTTCAATTCTGATGAGGCTATGCAAACTGCCTTCAAAGATTTTATTGTTTCTCGTTCCCACAATTTTTTTAGCAATGGAATCAATGAATTGCCCATAAATGGCAAAAGTGCATAGATAATAATCGTACAAATTTCTATTGATTAAATGTATAATTTTATAATATTTTTTCCTTTTCCATATAAAACGCAAATTTCACTAATGTAAGGACCTAATATTTTATTTCTACTATATGTTGTGGAATTTCATATGACTTGTCCGTTGTTGCTATAAACTGAAGTTCAAGACAACAGAAGAACGTAATAGTAACAATGACTCCTCCAATATTTGAACGGACCATACCTAGGCCCTGATTAATAAACCCAATGAATTGGATTTGTCAAAACAAATCATATGAGCCTAAGCTCGCGGGGTTTGCTAGTAGACACTGAACAGTTTCACTATTCAACTCCTGGCTCCATTATCAGATTAGCTCCAAGATACCAAATTATAGTGTTGTCATCCAAACTAGATATACATACAAAGTTTTATTTCGATAAGACAATTAGAAGTATAAAAACAATTAAAAATAGATATTAGAAAATTGATTTCTAAAATTTGATTACATTGTTTGTTAATTACCAGTAAAGTTACTCAAAGCGTGCTAATAAAAATACAAAACAATCTATACCAAGATATAAAAAGTCGACTGTCGAGTGTACCCGATATGCAAATATTATCCGGCGTTTATGAAACCGCAGATACCGGTTCCAATTATCGATGGCCGAGTTTCCGGTTTAATTGAAACGTTTTTATCGATTCATTCATCAATTTCGGTTAACCGCTGACGTCCCTATAGACGCTGTATAAATTAACAATTCGTTAACTATTACTTCTATACATCAACAAGCTATTCAGACATATTATAACATCAAGAAAGACTTGAATGTGCCCATGAGTCGTAGGGCACATAGAAATTTCTTTGGAAGATTCTCTTTACTTAGGGCTGTTCTACTAGTCGAATACCTTCACTCTTCAGAAGACCGGTGCTAAATAACGTTGTATTGTGTTTTTGCGGTGAGTAAGGTTTCCAGAGCTCCTTGGAGTAGGGGGGTTCCTGGTCGGCAACGCGCTAGTGATACCTACTGTATGACAAGCGTTCATAGGCTATGTCAGTTACTTATCATCATATCATCGAACAATATTATAGTAAATTGTTTCATGTATTTCAAACAATTTAGTCATCATCATACACTATACATTAGCTAAAAGGTATATTGTGTCCGGCTTTGTTTACAAATGGACCTTAATATTCATTACATTAAAACATAATAAAAATAAATCATAAAACAATCATTTAAAATCGGATAATTGGTTCCAGAGATTACTTCTTTACAGAAAACTCCACGCTACTATTAAAAAAAAAATTCCTCACTTCGCATCTACTTCTCTTTAATAGTTATAAGTTTAGCGTTGAAACCACAATCTCACGTGATCTTAAATCACGATTTGGCCTTAGATGGCAACACATTAAGCCTTGTGGGGGACTAAATCTTAGATGCAGCAGTCGGAACATACATATAGATAGTTCACAAAAGATTTCCAACTTGAGGGTGGTAGCTAGCTAGGCGGGCATTAGAGAATTCTCTATCAACATGCTAAGAAATAATTGCTCAATCATGTTAAATTCTGTACAAACTCGTTCGATACTTATAACAATAGCGGTCGCGTACGGATTCAAACTTACCGATTCCAATTAGCGTTATCCGTGTAACCGGTTTAATTGGTACATCTTCGTTTACTGATTCATTGATCTGTGATAACGACCGGATTATTTCAACCGGTTTTGGATCGCTCTCATTTCGTATATACCTTACCCTAGTTTTACAGCTTATTTTAAATGTATTTTTAACCCCCGACACAAAAAGAGGGGTATTATAAGTTAAACGTGGTGTATCTGTTTGTCTGTCTGTGCCATCGTAGCTCACAAACGGCTGAACTAATTTTCATCTAGTTATTTTTTGTTTGAAAGGTGACTTGATTGAAAGAGTTCTTAGCTATGGTTCAAGAAAATCTGTTTACCGGTTTGAAGATTATCAGCTCTTTTCTAGTTGAAAATAGATTTGAGCATCTTCAACAGATCTCATTAAGTCGAGATTCGGTATTTTGTTACTTCAATGATATATGAAAAACCTTGCAAGGTCATCTGGAATTTGTAGGATACCTAACTCCTCACCAACCTACAACAGAGATATCGTGTTTGAGCTCATTGGAATGGCCTCAATAAATAGGTTACTTGTGTCCGAGGGTTTAATAAATTTTTAATTTTCCTTGCATAAATATACGTAATGAAATGTGATCTTAATTTACAATCTATCTTCTATCTATACAAATAATAATATCGAAGTGTCTGTTTGTAATGTCAAAATAACCACTAATAACCGTGTGGTACCATAAAAACCAATATAATCACTGCCAGGATCAGAACTTATTGTCCGGCAAATCAGTAATATACTTCTGGATCGATTAATTTGTGTTAATTTATCCATTTGAAAATTATTTTGTCTGTCTGTGTTGCTCCTGATAATCTCCGAAACTGTTGGACTGATTTTGACGGGACTTTCACCGGCAGATATCTTATGTTATAAGGAGCAACTTAGGCTACTTTTAAATTAGAAAAAGAATTAGGATAGCGCGCAAATAAAAAAAAACTGTTCATGGTGAATCAATTTGAGCGCTTAAATGGCTTACGCTGAGTAAACTTTAATAGATATATCAACTTAATATAGGACATAATTGTACATTATAAAAGACCTACAAAAAGTCAGCGAGAGCACATGTGTATTTTCTATTGATCACCCAAAATAAGCGGCTTTTATCTTTAAAATAACCGGGAGCAGAGGTAGTACGATTAGCGTATGTGCCCGATCAGACGGCATTCTGTAGTCCACACGAGCACAGCTGCAGGCACAGCTAGTATATACACTCACGCATAGAATAATTATGGTAAAAATACAAGGAATGTACGCCGATTGAAACGACGAGTTTTCGCTTCAATAGCAATAATACAAGTTACTGTGCCTGTCAAAACATATCAACAAAAAAAAAACGTTAAGCGCAAACGATATAAATCTCGTAACAAACCCAACACAGACCGGTTTCATTTAGCACTCGGCCGGCCACTAGAGATATCGGCTTCAGTTGTTACGGTTCCATTTATTTATTCATCAAGCAATGCTGACGAGTCAACTTGTCCGCGTATCGAATATCCGTTCGCATATTCATGAGAAGTCAGTTGTTTCTCTTTTGTTTTTAATAATTGCTCGTCGATATGCGTACTCTGTATCTGAAGGTAAGTATATAGTAAACTATCTACAATGAAGAACAAATGATAACAAAGTATTTATTCATTTTTATTCTTTACTAGCTGTGCCCGCGGCTGCGCTTGCGTGGACTACAGAATGTTGTCGATTGGCCACACGTGCGAATCGTGGTATCCTTCTCTCTCGGATATTTTAAAGACAAAAATGCTTATTGTCGATGATTCTTATACGATAGACGATATATGCTCTTCCTAACTTTTTTGTAGGTCTTTTTAAAATCTACAATGATATATATATCTCTTATGGTTCACTCAGCGTAAGCTATTTAAACGCATCAAAATCGTCGTTTTTTCGAATAGATTTTCAATAGTCCGGAATCCTATTTCTTTTTCTAAAATAAAAGTAATCTAAGCTACTCTTTATAATATCAACTATCTGCCAGTGAAAGTCACGTCAAAATCGGTCTAACCGATTTGTTATAATTACCGTATATACTTTCATATTATACATTTAGTAAAATGCTGTTACTTTGACATTACAAAAAGACATTTCAATTTTATTTATCTGTATAGATTATAACATTTGCCTACAAAGAGGCTCAGCAATAACTAAAACAAACTAAATTATCCAAAACGAGACAAAAAAACCGACTGCAAGAAAAACTATTTTCTATTTTTGCTTTTTATTTGATTCCCAGACCTTAAATACTTAAATATTATATAGCCTATGTCACTCCCACAATGAAGACGAATCTAACGACAACTCGTATGCTAAAATCCATCAAGCCGTTTAGGATACAGAGCGTGCCAAAAATTTGACAATACATAACCATTCTTTTTCGCAGTTAGGTAAAAAATATTCTATTCAAAAATAACAGACCAATATTAGTGAAACGATTACGGGCACCAAATAATGCTTTTTTTTTTTCCATAGGACTGTTCCATAAAATCGAACCGAGACACAAAAGAAATCATTTTTCACTTGTCAAGGTTACACCACAAACGATAAGAAAAACGCTATTACGTAATTCTTATTCGCGAAATTGTACTTCGATTAGTATTAGTACAAAATGACCCCCTGATCAAAGAAGGATTTGGAGTTGTTTTAACTGTTCGAATAAAACTAATAATACCTTTTTAGAAATTTGTCGATTTTATATAATTAGTGTTTTTTTTTTGTTTTTGTTTTATTGCCTACTTTACGGTAGTTATTACGATTAATTGACGTAACTTTTCTTTAATGGTAACCATAGAATATTAGCAAACAATAGCCGCTCATCGCTGTGTATCATGAAAGCCTCTCGGCAGCTAGATCTATACTGGCTCATCCCGAAACGCGACAAATAAGAAGAAAGTCACCGTGAACGGCTAACCAACATGTGTTTGGTCGTCATGAGGAATGCTGAAGAAGCTAAATATGTATGCCAGGTAGCAAGTCGAAGGAAATGGTTTCTGCCTACCCCGTTAAAAAAGAGGCGTGATTTATATATGTATAAGCTGTGCCCCACGGTGTTAATTTTATCCGACAAACACCACGCTGCCACCGTACCAGAGTAACCTATCACAATTGTTTTCACTTCCCTTAAATTATTTTCAATTTTTCATTATTTCCTAAACGATGTGTCCAAATTACATGATATAAAGGGCAAAATTTAACTACATAAAATTGTCTTTATGATGAATTAACTATTGTTTGTAAGGATTTATGTACTATGATTAATAATAACTTCCATAAATCAATTTTTAATGTACAACAAAAAAAATCGCTAATGTCATTACTCAGTCGACTACCAACCGCTACTCTACCCTACCCTGTTAGCTGATTGATTCTGGAATGCGACACGCCTAAGCGTGTTTCTATGGCGTGGTGTATGGTGGTCGCGGTTCAATCGGACAAAATGCAAAATCTGTTCAGAAACGAAGGTTCTCATAACGAAGTATCAAAAATAGTAAGCAACATAGACACAACACGTCACTAACACTTTGCTCGACCTGGGAATATTAATTACGACCAGTAGGCTAATGAGGCAGTGATTATAATCATAATTAAAGTAGCTTATTAAAATAAATTGTAGAAACACCGTTCTTAATAAAAAAATTCGTAAGTGATCTTAAGCGCGTCTGTTATGATCGAGGTCCTGGGTTCGATCCCCAGGTTGAGCACTGTTATTGGGTTTTCCTATGAAATTCTCAGCAGCCCCTCGGAGTTTGACTTTGTGCCCGATTAATGGCAATAGACTCGTCCCTATTACATGGGACCTAAAAAACATACTCGGTGAACTGTGAGTGTACATTAGTACACCTCCGCCTAACCCTTCGGGGATACAGGCGTGAAAGTATGTTTATGTTGTTAATGTTCAGTTAAAGTGATCAACAAAATTAATAACTCACCTCGGTCCCTTGAACTTTCAGTTTCATATGATCCTCCCTCGTCGTTTTTCCATCTTTCCTTTTCTTCCAACAGTATCCATCGCGTCGGTAACGCACTTTCTTCCGGCTGTACAGCAGCATTGAACCGCTTTTCGGCCTGAAACCAAATTATTATCATCAGTTCTTTCGAAATTTCAACTTAAGTAGTAGAACTATTGTTATAACAAAGTTTTTGTTTGTGAGTTTTGTGTAAGAGGCAATCACTGAAACCACTGATCTCTTTCTAAAAATTCTTATACTAATAGGATTTTACTTTGTACTTAAATGATAGAGGCATTTTTTAGGAAGTGAAAATTTCTTTAGGCGCGTTGAGCACTCTTTGGGTGAACAAAAATCATGGAACTCGCGTCATGGTCACCGCACGCTTCCCATGAGCTATATATACTGTGTACACATGTACATATATATACATCCGTGCGTTATTAGTATACATCTATTATATACAATTAATAAAGTTGAAGTGTCTGTTTGTAATGTCCAAAATAACAGTTTTTTACTAAATGCATATGAAAGTATATACGATAACTATAACAAAAAGACCATTTTTTAAAATTTTTCTCTATCGGTATGTCTGTTTGTTCCGGGTAATCTCCGAAACGATTGGACCGAATTTGACAGGACTTTCACTGACAGATAGCTGATGATATATGGAGTAACTTAGGCTACTTATATTTTAGAAAAAGATTAGGGTTCCGCACAAATAATAAAAAAAACTGGTCATGGTGAATCAATTCGGGCGCTTAAATGGCTTATGCTGAGTAAACCATAAAAGTTATAGCAAATTAATGTACTACATAATTATAGAAATTAAAAAGACCTACAAACAAGTCTAGGAGAGTATATATCTACTTTCTAACGAACAACACAATAAGCATTTTTGTCTTTAAAATAGCCGTGATAAGGGGAGCAAAGTTCGCGCGGGCATTCTGTAGTTCACGTGAGCGAAGCCACAGGCACAGCTATATAAAGAATATTTGTTTTTCTGTGTATACGTTTTTATGTAAAATAATTGTAATAACTCTGTACGATAGCGCAATAAATGAAAATTGTATTTCGTCATATACACGACAGTACTTTCGACTGAAAAATAAAACAATACATGCGAAATTATTCCTTGAACATTCTTTGGTGAATGCCGAAGGAAGTGAAAACGAAGTAACTCGTGAATTGTATCGTCGAGCTATTATATTATTATTTTTGAATTATTTTTATAAATATTTAGTTTTCGCTTGTATCGGTAGTCCCCAAAGACTGCCCTGCATTTTTTATATTATATATATATGAAATTTCTATTGTAACAAGCTGTTTAATTAATTCGATCAACTCTAATTCTGTACCGACCTGTTCATCATCATTGTTCTCGTACTTGCCTACGGCTTTCCAGACTGCTTCACATTCGTGGTTACTGCTCCGCTCCTTAAAACTGTTGCGTGAAGTTACAATGCTTTTAACCTTTCCCAATAAATCTATACTAATATATTTGGTTGAACACGCTAATCTCAGGAACTACTAGTTCGAATGGAAAAAATGTTTTAGTGTTGGATAGCCCATTTATCGAAGAAGGCTATTAGGCTATATAAAATTACGCTTACGATTTATAGGAGCGGAAACATTCAATGAGAAATGTTACGAAAATGGGGGAATTCATTCCATTAGAGAGTTTCCACTGCATGCCCTGCGTGAATTGTTAAAGTTACGTAACAGTTGTGTGTGACAAAATTATTTCTCTTATAAAGTTCTAAAAAAAAGTCCGCGACAGTATATGGCTATCTTTTAAAGTTTACTCAATATAAACTTTTTTAAGGTATTTGGTAATGGTATTTATTTTTATTGGAATTATTTGCGAAGGTGTTTTTATATACATGGTATTAATTCTTATCGAAATAAATACGTTATTCATGACAAGCATTTAATTTTGAACAAAATTGGCCTTCATAGTAATTCATTTAAATGGATATTTTGGGAGATATCACAGTTTTAAAATAACTCGGCAGCAAAATAATGATCAAGTACCGCGAGCGCATTTTTTTATGCAGAATAATGTGGGAGGCGGGCGGTTCCTATAATACAGTGCCTACTACCCACTCTCTCTAACCGTTTCTCTCTCTCTCTTCTCTTATACGACGCAGACGAAGTTGCGCGGGTCAGCTAGCACATAATATTTTTAAAGAAAATAAATAATTTTGTCATGTAAAAATGTATAAGCAAGCATGTACAAATTAAGTTCAGCGAGATCTATGTATACACGCCAGTGTAACATGCATTGTTGGCTAGTATATTTTAATAACCAAAATGATTTTGTCTAATAGAAATCGTAGTTTCTGATATTAGTGCGTTAAAAGAAACAATCTCTTGAGTTCTATAACCGTATAATATATAATATTGATTATCACGAACGAAGTCGCGGGCAGTCGCTAGTTTATATAATATACAAACCTTATCTTTAACGTGAGCTTCAAAATATTTCCCATCCATTTAATGAATATGAAACGATCTGAATAAAAAATGAGTTTATATAATATCGTTTCTTTATGTCTGATCCGACCGGAACATTCAAACGTATTCCGAACTTTTATAACCCTAAAATGATTCACCATTTTCATTACATCCCTACGCGGGTTAAGGCAAATCAAACGGTATAATTTTACTGGTTCACATTCAATCCGCCAACATATTGGATATTTTTTTTGGGACTTAAATTAATAATGTAAATAATTATCGAGGAAATCCCTAGATATCCTTAGTTTTTTTTTTCGGAAAAACGTTCCTTATCATGGCTTGCGGTAGGAGTTGACTCATCCATCAATGAGTTCTTTATGAACTGGACTAACCGATTTTTAAATAATAGTTGACTTATTTTATTTTTTAATAACTTACTACCCGAAGTGAATCTGCAACTGCATACGTTTTTTAGCATAGTAAACTGGCACCACTGCTGTATCTGATGGTAAGTAAAGTACCATCCGCAAAGAACGGCGACCAACTAGAGGCCAGCAACCGATCGACGGTCGTCAGAATATCAGCGCTGCAGTGCTTCGCGCTTGAAGGCTGCAGTATTATGCTGAGATAAGGAGCTATTCGACCCCATGAAACACTTCATTTATTGTGTCAATTTGTTTGGTTTGTTTTCATTTAAACATTTATGTGTGTTGTGTTATTGTCGAATAAATGCTTTTTCCTTCTTTCTTTTCTCTCTTTCATGAAGCCTGCGCAGGCTGATCAAGAAACGCAACAAGCCAAAAAAGTTATTGTGACGAGTTTATCACTATACGCATAATGATCACGACCCAGGACACAAATACTCTTACTGTATATACACTGGTCAATCCCGCAACGCAATGCGCCTTTGACTATGGAGGGTTTTACACTTCGCGTTTTACGCGTCGATTGACGTGAGGTCAAATCCCTGCAATGAACCTGAGCTTTCGTTGAAGGAAAATATCGTGATTAAACCATAAGATGGTGGTAGGAGCTTTTTCTAATGGCCGACTGGCTAGCCACCACCCTACATTTGAAAATAACCAAGCACCAATAAGTGTGTTCTGGTGGCTGTACTTGAGAACCAGTCTTCAACTAGGTATGGCGTGCTATTATCTTGGGCCACATCCTCACTTAGGATCACGTGAGATTGTGGCCACAGCGCTAAACCTATAACGAAAAAAAAAACTTGATGTATGTTGGTTGCGATTCGGTCGGACAAAATTGTGATGTCTTAGCACGCAGAAGTTTGTGGTCAAAATTTTGTGAGCTAACAGGATGATTAAGCCGTCACCTGTCTTTAAGAACAAACCTTTTCGCAGAAGTGAGACAATAATGAGCTTATAATATATTTATTTTATTTTACCAAACAAGGCCAAAAAAACATTTTTATTACACCTATCTAAGTTAATGCACAAACAGAAATAGTAAATGAATGATTAAAAATTATAAAAGTCACAAACATCATAAGGATCCTATTAAACACTTCATTACGTACCCGTAAGCATAGAGCGCGAACTAAGTCGGCAAAGAAAATCATTTGAATTATTACTTATACAAATGTTATCTGGGACTGAGCTTCTCGGGTTTATGGCGGCGGTGTAAAACCGGACTTAGTCTGAAGCCGGTTTACGATCGATTTATCTTGTCTCTCGATAAAGTCAAGTTCACATAGTGACGTATACAAAAAAACATATATTAACATTATCATAAACAATAAACTTTTATTTATATATAAGAACAATAATAATAATAGACTCTAAATATCTGGGTAAAAGGTGTCTTTTCGACTTTAGAACCAGGAGGAAGAAAACCTCGTTGAAATTCCGAAGAAGAAGTCCTCTTTAAAATATCGAGCAAGGAAACCTCGTTGAATAGTTACAACAGAGGCTTAGATTGAGGTTAGTAGGTACTTCAGTGGGGAGCCTCTTTTGGTTGGCTACGCTTACCCGGGTGCTGAGGTATGCGAAGGTAATTCCTTTTTATCCCCATTGCTGAATGCACAAGAGGCGATATTAGTATTTTTAGCCACATAACCCGTCCGCTGTCTTCTGTGGTCGGCGGGCACTTACGATAAATTTCCCCGACTGCAAAATAAGAAGTATCTCTCCAATGGCAGATATTTTAATCACAAGCCTCACTCACATGCATGCAATTAGTTTAATTTTAATTTATTTATTAGAAAACATAGTAAATAGTCAATTTATACACACCAACGTACAAAGAAGCAGACAGATAGATGCTAGAAAATATTAAAATACAACGGTATTTCTAACAGTAAGGAAAAGTTAGCCGAATATTTTTTATGATGGCTCTAATTTTTAAAAGAATAACAATTTTGAAATCAGCCTGTGTATATTTTACATAAAAAGCTTTGGTGCCGCAAAAGCATTTGCCAGTGTCAATATTATACGTCCACCGTAAAATAACTCGAATTCAATTTGATATTGTTCTTATCTTTTTCAATATTAAGCAACTACATAGTTATATGCAGCGTAGCCAAATTACACCTCAATAGCAACCTTATTAAAGCTTTCAAAGGAGACTAAAGTCTATCTAAAAATTCTAAATAAAGCTATGTGTAATCATTTGCTGACCATTGCAACAGCAAAGACTCCCATCTCGCGACGTTTTTTTTGACGTTGCTTTTCAATTACAAATGTTAGCAAACCGCACGTAGGTTTACATAGGTTACCTAACGTATAATATTGTATTTTTTAAAGCAATGAACGACACATAAGACAACTTCAAAGATTTAGAAGAGTTCCCTGGTTTATTTTCGAAGTCGAAAGATCAATGCCAACGAAATTACAATGAGACCGATCTTGAGGTATCGCTTTCCATTGAAAAAAAAATTATATAAACCGGTTCATAAATAATGACGTTATGCCTGTACATCCATAAAAAATATACAATCGAACTGAGAACTTCCTCCTTTTTAGAAATCGGTTAAAAATAATTTCTTATTTATAATCCACAAATAGTATTTTAAATGCTGGGTGGTGGTAGGAAACGACAATTATTGTGTCCGACTGGATCGCAGCCACCATACACCAGGTGAAATATCCACCACAGTAGTACGTTTAAGCAATCGAGTTCCGTAATTAGCTGGTGTAGATCCAGTAACAAGCTGGTAAAGACCCGACTGGGTCACGACCACCATGCACATAGTGAAAAACCTCTCACAGTAACACTGACTCCGACTGGCAATGGTTTGTTTTTGGAATGTACTGTGCTAACAATTAAAAACAGTTCCTTCATTTTACCATACTGCTATAAAAATATGCTGCTTATTCGCTTACTTTTTAAAAGCGCTATAACCGGATCGATCCCATTCATGAGATTTAATATACGAATACTCCCAATAAAACGGCAGATATCCATATTTCGCATGACGTCACAAACAAACGTCTCGTCGAATTCCGACAAAAACACGGGCCCGTCAGATTCATGAGTCCACGAGCTAATAAATCGTCATCGAACGCATAAATCCGTACGATCGATGTGTGTTACTTGCGATTATTTTGTCGTCCGCCCTTGTGTTATCCGTCAAAAGCTCTATTGTCAGTTTGTGAATGTAATATATGTATAAGTAAAAGTACCATATCATATCAAATCAATTTCTTTTATATGTTTTTAGAAATCATGGTATAGAAATATATGAAATATAAAGACCTCTTTATAATTTTACAGGCCAGCATTGGAAGATCAGAACACACTATCAGGTTAACCATTCATTGCAGTCAATGACGGCCAAGGGTAGTTACACGCTGCTGAGAACAGAGGCTAAATTACTGAAATAATTTAGAAATTAAACAAGACAATTTTGAACAAAAAAGAAAACATACTTCAATTATTTCGAAGAGTTCCCTGGTGTATCTTCGAAGTTGATAGTCCAAAGCCAGCGAAACTAAAGGAATCATTCTTGAGGTAACTCCTATACCACAAAAAAACAATAATGCAAATCGGTTCATGCACAATGAAGTTAAGGCTGAACAACCATAAGTCGGTTAAAACTACAACATAACAAAACAGTTACCAAAACAACTAAGTTTAAACAATCAAATCTCATTGAAGCCAGTGCAAATAAACCAACAAAGTCTGCCGAGGAATAAGACATTTAAAATTTTACACACTTAGAAGTCATTTTAAGTTAACGGATACTGAACACCGAACAGCCAGCCAACCGATCCGCAGCCACGGCATTTTAATCTCAGTAAAGCTAACAAATAGGGGGCTATAAAGGAACCCGCGACCGCAAGCGATTTGTCAACTTAAGAGCGTTCCACACAAATACCCTATATCATTTTTCGTTAACCACACAACACGCTGAATTTTTTAAACACCGCTGCTTTTTTGTTTCTACGAGCTTATTTTTTTTTTTAATTTCGTGTTTATTCAACCGAGTAATAAACAAGGTTTATTTGAGTGTTGAATTGTGAATCACGTTAAATACTCTCGATACGAGAATATACAAGACAATTTTTTACAAAAAAGAAAACCAACTTGAATGATTTTTAAGAGTTCCCTGGTGTATCTTAGAAGTTGAAGGTCCAACACCAATGAAATTAAAACGGGGCCACTATTGAGGTATTCCCTATCCAATAAAAATATAATCATCACAGTCGGTTCATAAACAAGGAAGTTAAGATACATTCGAATTGAGTAATTATTTTGAAGTCGGTCAAAAAATATATAAATAACGTAAGTATACAGTTCCGTATCTATACAATTGAGATAAATGAAGAAAAAAACAATATTTTAAATTTCATATCTGCTTGTTCCGGATAATCTCCGAAAAGGTTGAACCGATTTTGATAGGACTATCGTTGTCAGATAGCTGACGTTATAAGGAGTAACTTAGATTATTTTTATTTTAGAAAAAGAATTAGTCTACCGCGCAAATTAAATAAACTAAAGTAGCAGAGTCCATTACAGACGAAAATCCACACAGACGAAGTCGCAGGCAGAGCTAGTAATTAATATAATAGGAGAATATTTTTTGTAAATAATAATTAAATATGAAAAGTAATTATCAACTATCAGTAAATTATTAATTTCAATTATTTTTCAGCTAGTGTATGTGTAGAATTTGAAATTAATATAAACTCTAACCATGCCAAATCTCATAATCTTCCGTGCACTCAATACGCTTAAAAAGGGGTATATAGTTTTTGCTTCACGTATTAATAATATAATGATTAGTATAGTGTACACTTTTTAAAAGTAATACTGGCACAGTGGGAACTTGTACGGACCTTTCGTCGATCAACGTGGCTTTAAATCCCTACAATGAGTCTGAGCTTTCGGTGAATAAAAACAACGTAATGAAAGCATAGCATGGTGGTAGGTCTTTTTATAATGCACGTCTCGCTAGTTACACTCCTAAGTTCTAAATCTTTCGGCAAGCACCAATAGGTGTGTTCCAGTAGCTACACACGAAAACCAGCCACTACAACTAGGATTTCAGTGTATATCATTTTATGAAGCATCGACGGATTCTGGCCAATCCCTAAACTAACAAAGAATTTAAAAATAATCCTAATTTCTAAAGCAATACGGGCGAAATTAAAATCAACACTAACGCGAGTATATAGAATATGAAATATGTTATTATTTATTCCCAATAGGCATTTTCAATTGTACGAAAAATGGTTCAAAAACGCAAAGATTAATGGGTCAGAAAAAGTCGAGGAAACATGCAAAACCAATCTGCATACCGGCTCAATCGCATGATAACAACTCGATAAATCAACAGTTAACCAATAATGTGGGAAGAGTTGTATCCGGTAAAGATTATGTGGGTCAAAACCACGAGGCCGTAATATTATGAGTTTGAAAACAAACTATTTAAGAAACCTTTCTTTTCTGTTTCCCGTATTTCAAAAATACATTTACAACTTGGCTATAAAAATGTAAAAAAATCTTATATTTCTCGGTATTTAAAAAAAAAGGAACAACTATCTAGGTAAACTTGGAATGTAAAATATTATGTTAATACAAAATTTTATCCAAATCGTTGGAGCCGTTTCCGAGAAACCAATTACATATACATACATACAAAAATTGCGCACTTATAGTATTAGTATATTTGTGAATAAATTATATATCTAAAAATATATTGGGATAAGTGATACTTTTCACTCAATTTCATATGGGCCCTTATGAAGCAATACCTATTACATGTCTGTAATTAACCTATATACATTTTTGAAGGATATATTTACGGTCTAAATAATGTAGAAATAATTACGTTAATAAACGCTAAATATGGGTATAAATATAAATCGTTTGAAAGTTATGAAACCGTGGATAACTTAATAGGAATTTAAAGTTATGCGAGCCGGGCACGAGAGTTTTTGTGTTTCCGTAATTAGGAGGAAAATAGTTTTTAATTTTCAGATATAACTCAATTTTTTTTTAAGTCTCACTTTACGTGTCTATGAAGCCGAGTAGTAACCAATCGACGAAACCAATGAACGTCAAGCAATCTGGAAAGTTTTAGACAAGTACCGGACGATACAAGACAATTTTTAACAAAAAAGAAAACCAACATCAATGATTTTGAAAAGTTCCCTTGTGTATCTTGGAAGTTGATAGTCCAATACCAATAAAATAGGAACTGCCTTTGAGGTATCCCGTATCCAAGAAAAAAGAATTATTGAAATCAGTTCACAAACAAAGAAGTTATGGATGAACATCCATAAAAAATACACATTCGAATTGAGAACATCCTTCTTTAAAAATCTCTCTCTTACGTTAAAAATACATAGTTACGTCGTTGACAGCGCTGTGAATAACTTGCTCGGTTACGATGTCATAATACGGACAAAAACACTAACCATACAACATCGTTCACCTAATTCATTTTCAAAAACAAACGAAAGAGATTAATACAGTAAAAAAAACAGCAAATGAAATCGGCAAACGCCCGACACCGTGAACTGAAAAGATAGCAATTATTGCCATGCATAGCACGCGATATGACGAGCCCGAGCGGTCGCGACCGGGCCAACCGATTGCTACGATAAAAAATTAACAAAAAAAAACACACATTAATACCTATCTACTTTAATTCGAAAAGTTCATCGGAACGCTTCCAACGATAAATCGAGTCTATCATGAACATTTTAAAACAAAGTTATTTACCTGATAATAAGCTCAAGAATCATGTTAAGCAAGTTTTATTCTCTAAAGGGTATTATAGTGAATGACGGTGATGCCTAGAAATGATTTCCTCTATATACATCCACGGAAAATGACAAAAATTGTAAGCAATACAAAACTATATCTATTACATTATATAGTATAAAGTAAAGTCGCAATTGGTTTTAATACGGTTTTCACTACCATCTAGAAGTTTTTTACGAGCGGTTTATAAGCAATACATGCCAATTATTTTTTGACGTGACAACGTCTTATAAATTGGTTTGCCGGGTGACACTTCAAGAAACTGCGTTACGCTCCGCTCACGTTATGCGCTCACAATGAGAGCGAGTGAGAGGCACGCGTCCCTTCCACTCGGGCATGGTTAGCCCGCCTAAGAGCGAGAGAGACAGACATAAAGTCGTTGTCACGTAAAACTTTCACCCGTATACCGACTTTACAGGCAACCAATTTTTTGTATAGTAAATTATAATAGAGTATTATTTGTAATGAAGTCGTCAAAAAATGATTCTCGGGTGCTTTCATAGCTTACGCTGGCTAAACCTTATTAGATGCATCAAAATAAAATACATAAGATAAATCACGCCTGTATCGCCAAAGTGTTAGGCAGAGGTGTACTAATGTACCTACATCCACAGTCCGCCGTGTATGGTTTTTAGGTCTCAAAGTCCGAGATGCTACTGATAATTTCATAGAAAACCCCAATATCACTTTGCTCGACCAGGGAAACAAACCTAGGACCTCGAGCATAGCAGTCGCGTTTAGGAACTAGTGGCTAAAGAGGGAGTTGTTTAGTTACGAACTATCGATATAAATAACTCAGTCTTAATTAAATATAAAACAGGTACGTCGTTTTATAAATTGTACCCGTGTGAAGCTGGGCTGGGTCGCCAGTACTAGATATATAAAACAATTAAAAAAAATATTGAATAACCCAATAAAGTTTCTTGCTGGTTTCGGCCGTCAGATGACGTCATCTTTCATCATTTTTTTACTAACGACTTTCGAAGAAAACAACCAATATAATATGTCGTAAAAAACATCGCAGCAATCCACAGCCGGAACTGTTCTAATATAAGCGAAACACAATACAGTAAAGATAAAGTAATGGAAAAATGTATATAAAAATAAAATAAAAATGCCAAGAAGTCAGTATTAATTCATATATATATATATATATATATACACATATACGAGTATATGGTTTTAAAAGTAGGTAATGTATTTTTAAACAGTCTGAACCAAAATTATGTAAGTAATGAATGAATATTTATATTTTCAAAAAATATAAACTAACAGCGTCTAAATTTACCAGACATATATATATATATATTAACCGACTTAAAAAAACGGAGGTTATCAATTCGAATGTATTTTTATGGATGTTCAGCTATATCTTTTTTGTTTATGAACCGATTTGCATGTTTTTTTTTTTTCGTTAGAAAGAAAAAACCTCAAGAGTGGTTTCATTTTAATTTCATTTGCATTAGACCTTCAAATTTAAAGATACACAAGGGAACTCTTCAAAATAATTGCAGTAGGTTTTTTTTTTGTTAAAAATTGACTTGTTTCTTTTTTTATTTATGAAATACTTGCTAATATTTTGCACACGCTCTTAGGTACTAAAAATATATACATATACGTGTTGTTTTATTAACTGAATTCCTGAGAGTTTCTTTTTTAATATAAGTAGCTGGAAATAAAAGATTGAAATTGATGTTTGATAAATAATTATCGGTGATATAGTGTTGCCAGAAAAAGACACCTTTGAGAAACATAGTTTGTAAAGTACCTCGACTATATATCGGTATTATTCCTGATGGTAAGCACGGTTATACGGTATGATAAACCTAAGTCTTAAAGAACATTTTAGTTCGTGCCGAGATATCGGTTATCGTAAAACTGTGACTCCAAAGCCTAGCGTGTGTGGTTCTGTCGCGGAAAGGAGACACGTTAGATATATATTTAGACTTAGTTATTTGTAAATATATATTTACTATAATATGAAGTGACGTCATCTAATCTCAAATGTGAATCTTTGTAATTATATAAAGGAAAGCATATTAGCAATTTATTATAGAATAATAATAAACATTTGCTAAGACATAATATTACACAATTCATGACATAAATATCAATTTAGTAGGTCAATAAATTACAATTAGCTTAAGTATATGATCTAATTAGTCATCTTTAATGAAACCTTATCGCTGTCCCTGTTAATCTTATTTATTATATTCATAAATGCGTCAATTATGTAACTAACATTTGCCAAAGGTTTTACTCACTTTACAGATAAACCCGATTAAGTTTCTTACCGGTTTTATTATTATGTGCCGTAACTATGTAAAGTAATAAACTGCTTGTATAATATTTCTGTATAATTTTTCATAGTTTTACAGTCTTTACATTACAGTATAATAATCTTTCTCATAGTAACTTTTAGACTTCAAATTTTGCTTAAATCGCAATTTATACTTTTGTTGTGTACAATTATTTTTAGTAAATATTTTTAGATACGTTTTCTAAATACCGTTACAATAAAATTGTAAATTCTGAAAATATTATTGCACCATCCTACCTACGAAATAAGCGATGTTCAAATTTAAAAACATTTCGAATACAGAAAATGTTGACAATGTACGAAACAATTCGATTGATTTATTTCTCTCCCTTCGTATTTATAAATCCCTTTATCCATCTGCGATGGTACCGAGTTTATATATCCAGTTTCAAAAATACTAATTCCAGGAAAGTCACAAGTTATTTATATGATATAATATCTATCTATATAAATAAAATATTGTTGATTTTACCCCTTAGATACATGGTCTTTATGTAAAATATCACGATATTTTCATTCAATAAAAAGTTATTAAAGTTTTTTAAGAAACTATAATTTTTATAAACACTACGTATTCTTCTGTCGTCCATGGGAGCGGAACCGCGGGACACTGCTAGACTAGTAAAATATAAAAATTATACAAGCTAATTTGGTTCTTATTTTGAATTTCGCCTTTGTGAATACTTCCTTAAATGAAAAATGTATATACGCTACGCCGTAGCAATGTCGTAGTACTGGCTACAAAGATGGAATGTCGAATGCAATGAAATACGCGATAGTACCTACTACGGCGTAGCTTAACTACGAAATCAATAATTATCAACAGCGGTTTACAATAATAAAATTATAAAGCTAACATTACCAGTAAAAAAATCAAATTTAAACCATTTTTTAGTTAAAACAAGACACACGACAGAGAAAAAAAATTATATTTCTAATTCGTGATCAATATCTATTATAGTAGATGATGTTTTTCAGGAAATTCCCCAAAAACTACACGTACAGATTGAACTACGGATATATAAATATAGATATAATTAAGTTAGACTTCTAATAATAGCTAATAACTATATATGATATTGGAAACGACGACGGCTCTTTAGTAGTTTGGCGAACATCACCTCGATCGACCTGAATTTGAACATTACAATGGGCCTGAACTTTTGTTGATGATAATATTACGATGAAATCATTGCATGTACTAGTAAGATATTTTTGTTCTCGCTTGGCTAGTTCCAGTTACTTTCAAGTTAAAAATCTATCGCCTAATATCTATATGTGTGTACCGGCAGCCGGATTTTAAGGCCAGTCTCATTGCTAGTCTTAACGTTTACCAATTTGGACAACACTGTTACTAATTAAAAACACGTATATTAAAGGTAAGCTCTGCGCCACGCTTTCATCGGCATTAAATTTATTAGACCAAGTTTCCATAGCACCACCGCCAACGCACCCTTGTAGACGAAACGACACTTTCAACATTAGCGCGATTGATATGTAGGTCCTGGGTTCGATTTCCAGGTCGAGCAAAGTGTAAATGGATTTTTTTCTATGAAATTCTCAGTAGCAGCTCGTAGTTTGGCTTTCTGTCAAATTAATGGCAATAGGCTCGCCCCCTGTCACATAGGACCGGCAAAACTGTGGGTGTACATTAGTAAACCTCTGCCTAACCCTTCGGAGATACAAGCGTGATAGTATGTATGTATGTACACAGCTACTCCGGCTTTTCAAATTGTATGACGTTTATAGTTATTGCTTTGCTTCTTGAGGTCGTAGCGTGAATTTATGTAGTTTATACCCTTCTTCAATAACTAGGCTATATAATGCAGAAAGAATTTATCAAATTTGACTGGAAATTCCAGAGATTATCGTGTTCAAACAAAAATTATCTTAAGTTTTATAATATAAAGTACAGATGCAGTTTTGTTATTTAATTATTTAATTCGGAAACGTACTAAAATTAGTGACACAAATTAAAACATGATTAAATTAATAAGACAATTTTTAACAAAAAAGAAAACCAACTTAAATGATTTTGAAGTGTTCCCTTGTGTATCTTTGAGGTTCAAAGTCTCTTGAGGTATGCTTTATCAAACCGAAAAAGAATCATCCAAATCGGTTCATAAACAAAAAAGTTACGACTGAACGAATATCCATTAAAAAAAAAAACAATTGAGTAACCCCCCGTCTGTTGTTGAAATCGGTTAAAAACACATTTCGTAAAACTGCACAAAAATTTGACTCCTTTCATAAATTTTTTAACTATAAAATAATTACCAAACAAGAGCTCGACGACCTAACGCCTAATATAGAAATAAAATCCTAAGTCCATTTGTCATGGCGAGGTCGCTGCACACATTTTTCATTTCACGTGTTATTATATTACATTTAAATCTTAATTCAGAATTGATTATGAACAATTAGTCTAATCTATTTCAAAAAGCTCTCAACGAAACGAACTTTCATTTGAACAGAAAGCCGTTTGATAGATGTTTATTTTAAAATGGAAAAATAGCGCCTAAATTTATAAAATTAATTCTTAACTGTTGCCATCTTCCAATTTCATGACAGACCAATAATTCTTATAAACTGAATTTATCGTAAGTTAACTTTATCTTAGTTAATCTCCTGTGCAATAAAAAAAAAACAATTGTGTCTACCTACTGTACAAGCGTAGTAAGTTATACTCGTTATGGAAGATTTTTCAATCGTCAGATAACTTAATTGAGAAATAATTTTGATGTTTTAACAGATAATATATGAAAAACCTGTCAAATTTTATAAATTATTACTGAAATGAAGTTATCTATATGTATATAAATTGCGCCTAAGAAAAAAAATACTTTAATAAATTTGTCCCGCTAATTAATTTCACAAATTGAAATTTCAATTTCAAATTCTGTTAATTGTAAGTTTCATTATTAATATTTTATATAGATTTAATTATATTCAAATTCTAAATCGTTTTTTATATCGAACACATTTTTTAACAGTGGAACATCCCAAATTAGCTAAGCCACGCGAGCGAACCATCGTGTAAACGGAGTTTTAAGACCAAGTTTAAATAAACCTTTTTTATATGGAAAGTTACATTAACGTTGGCAGAAAATGTATTATTATCGGTGAATGTGGATAAAAGAAAATTTTATCCAAACCTCGCTGAGCGCGTTTAAAATGCAATGCGCGCGGTGCGTTTAGCGAATTGCAATTTAATTGGCCGCGCGCGCCCTCTACCGGCCAACTCTAGATGTAATTGATTTCGCGCCGTATTGCATACTAACGCTTCACCGGATTCGTTTAAACTATTAAATTTATCCGGAGTAATATAAGTTATATAGAGCGTAGCCTACGATTTCTAATTGAAGTCATGTTATTAGTTGATAATGAACTTAAGTAAATTAAGACGATTTTAATACGTATTTACTTTTTTAGCCTTTGAAGTGAATAGTACATTATTGCATAGGCTGCGAAATAGGTAATTGCAGGTCGAGTATGAGTTTGAAGGCCGAGCCGTAGGGGAGGACTTCACTAATACGAAACAGGCAATTGCCATTTCCCCCGAAGCACATATAGTGCTTTTATCAAACATGAATTGAAATAAAACATAATTTTGATATTATACATTTAATTTAATTAATATTAAAATTTACTTTAGTCATATTGGGGCAATTACTAAATTTATATTTATTAAGTACAACAAATCAGGAAGAATTTTCAGCTTTGCCGCCAATTTTCTATTTATCATCTGTGCCGAAAGGCAAGCGCATTTATGGCTATACAGCCACGTGAACACAATTTGTACTAAGCAAAGAGACATACTTTGGTATCCAAGAATGATAAAAGAGATCCAATCGAAGAGTATTTAATTACCCCAGCACGCCGTTTCATACAACATTGCTGGAGCGTTGTAATGTTCCAAATACAAAAAACGCTCCTGCTATGCATTTGATTATCTTTGTCCGTAATTTCGATACTTCGCGTGTTCTTTTTTCGAAAATAATGACAATATTTCTATGCATGTTTGAGAAAATCTTGTTTAGTATTGTTGTGATTTGATACTCGTTGAAATGAAAAAGAAACAAACTCATAAATCTATATACAGGATTAAGCGTACGAGAGAATGAGATAGAATATATTATGTAAATGGTTAAATACATGTCAGTGCAAGTCCTGATTTTAACGACTATGATCGTCGTCGAAATGGCCTAGCGATGTGACGAACAGACTTGTACGCACAGTTATATCTACAGTACGAGTGGTCGATAGTAAGAATCCTGCTAATTTAGGATTAAAAAAATAGATTTTAAAGAACATTGAAGGTAAGCTACTGCGTGTGAACTCAACACATATTTTTTTACTGTTTAGCACGGCAATGTGACCACCGAGAGATTTGTTTTTTCGCCGGTCGTCGTTATTATGACGGCCTGTAAGTTTCTTGACAACTGGATATAAAATGGCTAATCCCGAAACGCGACAAACTAAAAAAAGAGAGTCACTGTGACAGGTTTATTATGTATATGGTGGTGGCGATCCAGTCTGGTACAAATCCCTGCTACTTTCGCTTAACATACATAAGCTGATCTTGGAAGCAACATGCCTAAGGTGTGCTACTAAATTTATTTTCACTAAAAGATACAAGATATTGGTCTTATACCTTGGTGTCAATATCTGGGATCAGGGTACCTTCCATGCTATATTGTTCAAGTACTGACGCCCTTTTGGTTAGGGTATACAACTTGATCGCTTGTTACTTCAAATAAAATTTGAGAATACAACTAAACCGACGTAACCAGAAGAAAACAAGACAATTTTTATACTATTTCCATTTCTTTATTTTCTCGATGACAGTTCTAATTTGATAGTTGTAGTGTTGTAACCAAATAAGTAGTGATATCGACGATATGTGACGATTCATCAGATTTTGATTAAAATAAATAAATAAAGATTACCTGTCGTTATAATTATTTCGTTTCATTATCTAGCACCTACCTACACCTACTTATTTTACAACAGCTTCAAAACTTTTGAAGAAGTTGGCATTACCAATCAAGAATTAATACTTGTAACATCTTGTAATGAAATATAATATTAGTTAATAAATTTGTACAAAAGTATCCGGCAGTAGTTTAGTTTCTTACATTTTGTAAAAAAATATCGGGTTCTGTTATCGTGTTACGTTTATCGATATAGCTCCATCCCTATCAGTTTCTCCGACTCTGGTATAACCTTTTACGTGTGTAAACGTCATATTTTTATAAAATAATGCATACATAATGTAACAAAGACGCTTGTTCAAGTTTTCACAGGAGCTGTCATCGAGAAAATAAAGAAATGGAAATGGTATACAACCAAAAAAGTATCAAGACAATTAAAACTACTGGATAAAACTACCGCAGATACGTCAAATGGAAAAATAGTTGCTATAACTTTTGACTTTCAGAAATTGTGAATGCTCCTCATGGCCAGATGAGCATATCGTACTATAAGAAGAAATTATCAGTATTTAATTTCTCATTATTTGATCTATCAAAAATGGAAGACTTTATGTGGCATGAATCTGAGGGGAAACGTGGTGCCAACGACGTTTCTAGCAGTTTGTTAAAATTTATTTAGATACAATGTTGTTGTTTTATTTTATTAATCGCTTATTTTAATATACTTACACCACATACGATATACAAAAACCATACATTATTTTATATTTGTTAAAGGAAACCGACATCAGTATGTTTGAGGAGTTTGCTTTTGGTCTTGGTTTTGTTTATTAAATGATGACGTCATGCGCTGCTTTGTTAGTGATGCGTTCTCGTGGCATGACTTTATTTAATTTGTGTAATAATGAATAAAATGGTTCACGGATATTATTTTTAATGTATAAAGCGTTTGAAGCAATTTTTCAGGAGTTGTCTGCTCCCGGATTGTTAAATATTACATTGTATATCTGGCCCCTTGCCAATTATGTTCGAATTAATTGGACATAAATGTGAGTTTTTTATTTTTTTATTACTGGTAACACTGCCTTCGAATCTGCCACTTCGAAATCCTTTACTTGTACGTTCTACATCATTTTGTTTGGTAATGAATTAATTATAAATATAGTTAGTCCACAAAGTAGGATTAGTGAGTTTTTATACCAACATAAAACCTGGTGTATCTTCCAAGTTGAAGATCCAATGCAAATCAAATTAAAATGTGACCACCCTTGAGCTATCTATCTCCATTCAAACGGAAAAGAAAACAAAATTGATTCACAAACAAAGAACTTATGCCAGAACATCCATAAAAAATATACAAACGAACTGAGACCTTGTTTTGAAGTTAGTTAAAAAGATACATAAATTTTAACTCTCCTGAAAAGTTATTTTTTTACGTAGTACACTATGCAAAAGCAACAACAATATATTCTATGATGGAATAGAAAATTAAATTTTACTAAATCCTTCAACGATTTTTAAAATCCATTGCGAACGGACTTTTTACCAAATCGCAATTTAATTCATGAGTCAGCCGCGCTCTGAGTTAAATTGATTCCTAAGCCAGTTGCATAAGACATTTGTTACCTACATTTACTTTCATATTAGGGGTGTGCGAATAATTTGGACTTACGAATTGATTGGGATTACGATTACATTGTTTACGAGATAAAACACATGGTTTAACGGACAATTTCTTTTTTTGTAATGGCAGATGAAAATTGAATTACAGCAAAAAAAAAAATTTTATATCCCGTATAGAAATATGCTGAAATTGATTGAATTCAATTGAAAATAGCGTGCCAGTTTGACCGTGGGAAATAGACCGATGCTGTTTTGATTGGCTAAATAACCGAACGTGGAGGTACAGATTTTTTACAAATCAAAATAACATATTTTAATATTAAATCAGAAATACTTATTATAAATAAAATATGTAGTAAAAGAACACCTCTTTTGCGTGGGGTGTGTAAGTTTCGTAATGTTAACTATACCCAATAAACGCTTCAAATAAGACAATAGACCCAGATGTGGTTTCTAATTATTGCATGATAGTCGTTGTTCCAAATTAATTTCTCTCGAGACCAATCGATTGCTTGGCGTTTGGAATCGCCAATATTTAATAAGCTCAGTATTAACTAAGTACCTACTTGCTTTTGCCTACAAGCAGATATATAACTTCAAATTTTCATTTACACTTTCCACAGAGTTTAGCACCTTTATAAATTGACAAATGGGTTGTGTTTTATCTAGCTGTGCTCGCGACTACGCTCGCTTGGACGATAGAAGAACACGTAATGCTTCTAAAAATCGTAGTTTTCTAAAAATTTAATAACCTATTACTGAATGAAGATATCGTGATATTTTTATTTATAATGACCAAGAATCTAAGGAGTAAATTAAAAAAAATGTGTGTGTGTACCAGAGTACACAGGTAAGAAGTGAAACTTCTTTACGACATATCATTTTTGTACTATTTGCAACTTCACGAAAATGGGGTAGAAAAACCTTAAGAAAAACAATTTTTTCCGTATTAAATTAAAGCTATTTTATTATTATAGACATGCATACAATTAATGAGTAATTTATTTTATCATTGTTCTTATTATAATATCATTGCTATTTATTTATTGTATTATATTTACAAGTTATGAATAAATAATTGGAATTATCTTTTCAAAGTAATACAATTATATGATGACAGTTAATCTTGTAGAAATGCAACGATTTTATAAAATTAAAAATGAATAAATAAATCATTAAAAACGAATAATTAAAAAAGATGTACGTATACATATTTTTATTTTCTAATCGTGTTTTGTTTTATTTTTAAATTATTATTTAATTTATATTTTTTATTGTTTTTAGAATTAATAATGTTCACTAGATTTACAGTCATATTTATTAATACTTGCTAATTTTAACAGATTTATATACATTCACTGATACTTACAATCAAAAAGTGAGGTTAACCTCAAATAAATATTAAAATCATGCTCATACGTGTTGAATTTATAAAACGAAATATATAATCACTCTCACTTTTCTTGTAAATTCACTTAAATTTGAATAAGTCTTTTTATTTTATCACTTTCAAATAAATATATTGTTATTCTTATTTCAAACCAAACTTCAAAACTAATATATTGTTGTTATTATTATAATATATTACATTATATTCTTTACGTCACTATACTAAACTTTGATAAAAAAGCAACATGGCGCGTAACCGAAAAACGTGACGTTTGCTAAAAAATTTCTCCCATACGTCGATAAAGAAGTTTCAGTTCAATAATTGTTTAAAATCTATCCAACAGTTTTGCGTGATGCGCGCATAACGGCAAACCTTAATAATTTTATTTATACAAATACTTATTTTCAAAGATGTTTGTCTCTGGTAACGCCATTTCTCCATTAAATCTTCACAAAATTAATGGTTCAAACATAATTTTGAAGCATAAGTTCTACTCTAATATTATATACAATTGAATTTTGCTAAATAGAATGATAAAAAAGATTCCTATTGAATATAATTTCTATCTTCCTATATATTATTACTCAAAGGTGTTAATATAATAATCAAAAGATGGTATTCCTAATGAAAATATATTCAACATATACGAGGCGCCATCTATTAACAGTCTGTATAACTAACATTCATACATTCATACTATTGTTTACTTACCATATTATGCGATACATTCGCACGGGTCTAAATAAATAACCGGTAATAATAACGGGTCTAGTAAATATTTTCAGATTTATAAAGGTTCAAAAATGTATATGTATAATACTGACATCTAGCTTTGCAATTATGAACTACGTAGCCATTCAAAGAACATTCATCATAATCGATTTCCACATTTGTAATTTATATATAGATGGCACTGAAACACTATTTTAAAATATATCATCGAGCGTGACTAACTTCACCACGATAAAACAAGAAGTTTTAGCAAGGAAGTTTCATAGCGTAGACTTTAAGTGACATTGTGTAATAATTTTGTATTATCATTTTTTTATGCGTCTGAAGAAGTAAAAGATATATCAAAATAAAAACTGAACGTGTCAGCCGACGGGCACGGAATCCTCAGTCCGTTGTCACATAATCGATCCATTATCCCGGGAATCCGTACCCTGGATATCCGCACTACGAGCTCCATATAATTTGTTACACGATTTAGTCCGGCGATGCGGGCCACGGCCGGCCCGACTGCGATGTATTTGCCGACATCGTCGCAGCCCGTACATTCGCAACGTTTATTTATGTCCAGTGTCTTGCTAGTGCGGTTCATTGGATTCTATTAACGGTTTGCGAGTGAATTTAGTGAAATTCGATTATCTTCTGGCTTCTAGACTCGCTCCTTGCACAGTTACATAATCTAAATATATACAAAAGAAAACCGCGACTGGCTTACTGATCTATCACTGCATAGCTCAAACTACTGAACGAATTAGGCTATTTCGTACACAAACAGTTCTTATGACGTACTTAGGCCTTCGCTAAGAATAGATTATTGAAAATTCAACCCCTAAATATCTAACGTGGGTGAAACCGTGGGGAACAGCTAGTTAATATATACATATATCTATATATAGTATAAAATAAAGTCGCTTCTCGTTGTCTATCCCTATGTACGCTTAGACCTTCTAAGCAACGGATTTTAATGCGGTTTTCACTACCATTTAGATAATTTTTTTTACGGAAAGTTTATTTAAAAAATACATTCCAATTAAGTTATAATCAAGTCGTCGATGATTTTTGGCCGCTTACATGGCTTATGCTGACTAAACATTACGAGATTAATCTTATAAAGAATTGTAGTTCTTCAAAAAGCCTAGACAAATGTCCACGTTGGCATATGTTTATTTCCGAAGGATGACTCACAGAACCCATTTTTATCATCAATATAATAATTAAAAATATTACGTTATATTCGAAGCTATTTTCTCTAATTCAGTATTAATCTTTATGCAAATAAATTTGTTAGTTAGCTTGGGCATTTCCTGTAGATTAAAATTGTATTTTACCGTTTTCAAATATATGAATACTGTAGAAGATATCACGAATTCAAAATTACGCGCAATCTAAGAAATCCCTCTCAGCGAAACGGTCGCGGTCGGTTAGCCGGCACTCCACGCCTATAATGAATTGTGCATCGCGAGCTAAGCACACTATTCGAATTCGAAGTTACATAACATATCATCACACCTGCATCCTCGCAGTGTTAGGCAAAGGTGTACTACACCCACAGTTCTCCGGGTATGTTTTAAGTCTCATGTAATGTAATTAAAATGGGACCACCATTGAGGTATTCTCTTTCTAACGAAACAAAAAACATCTGGCTGAGCATCTATAAAAAAATACTTTCCAATTGAATAACCTTCTAACCTCTATTTTAACTCGGTTATAAATGAAATCAAAAGTACCCCCTATGTACGAAATAAATTAGGGGCCTACAATATTTTTGAAATCTGTGCCAGCACTTACCTACGAAAAGTGCTTATCAAATATAAAAAATTAAATCCGTAATATTAACAAAAACAATAATGCAGACCGACCTGAAAAAAATATCGTACCTACTTTTGATTTCGTTTTGTTGGTTAATTTCTTATACCAATAACCATTAAAAATATTATTTAATAATTTTGAGCCGGTTAATAATTCTATCCAATCTACAACCGTCGGATAGTATAGCGCTATAATATTGCTAAACTAATGTTATTCGTGCCAAAACTTCGTTATAATAAATGCGTAATAATTTTCTCGATAAAAAAAAAAACTAATCTTATAAGGCGATTTATTACGCCCATTCGAGCGAGCCCCGGACCCATTCCCTAACAAACTTTCTAAAACTCCTTTACTTTTTCACCGCTAAACTCCCCAACGGTTTAGACTAGATATAAATCTTTGTAATTGTTGAAATATTTGAATTTCAAAGTTTCATGACAACGGAAAAAAATATGCGATTGGACTAGAAAAAAAGGCGTGCTGTAAATTTTGAATTCGGGACCTTAAAAGGATGGATAATAATATCCCGGAAGTATTGACTTTCATCCCCGCCCCATCGAGTTTCTTGGCGGCTCTTCCGACTTTGTTTTTTGAACCGGTAGTAGTGTTTTGACATACATAAGTACCTTCTTAAGACGTAAGCTTAATAAAGTGTTTTTTTTTTTATTTTAGTAATAAACCATAAATAGGTCGTAAAATTTATTTTCAACTTTAAGTAAAAAAGTCTCTCGCAATGCAACTACAGCATATTTTAACAGCTGCACTAGAAGACTAGTTTAATTTCTAATCTTCCGTTCTGAATAACGTAGTTTAAATTTATTTCCGTCCAATCATCGTAGAGAGTTCCTAACGTTGGCACGTAGTGAACTAATTGGTGAACGGTTCGCGATCCGCTCAGTACGTATCCGTCAGCGCTGATTCGGGTCTTCACTCTCGATGAAACTAATCGCCGCGATAAATACGTACAGCGACAACGTACGTGCGAGCCTCCTGATTCAAATCCACAATTAACTAGACAGATTGGCTAGAAAAGGGGTTGTCAAATTGCACTGTTACCAAACGAAAATCTCTATAGATTATGTTTAGGCAAGTTTTGAATACCTACAAATAAAGGTTTTTAATTTTTTTAAATCACATATTTAGTGTAGTATTTTTAATCTATGCACTAATATTATCCTCTCAATCCATTTGATACAATTACATTAAAGCGGGCGGACGGATTCTAACGAAATTTGGCATGGAAGTAGATTATACCGTAGAATCGAACATAGGATAGGTTTTTATTATTCATTTAAACTCTGCATATAGTGAGCGGGTATCAGCTTGAACAATCATAGTTCCCAAGTCACGGTGAAGCTTTAAAGGCCGTCTGAGGCTTCAGGACCCTTGTGGTTAACAGTATAGTCAGTCAGAAAAAAAACTCATACTTTTCAAATTCATAATTGTGCCTTTGGAATATAAGCAATTGAAATAATATTCAGAGTGGGTCGTATGTTTTCTTGCCCTAACAGTAAAACAACTACAAAAGTCTAAATAATGTGATTCCAAGAATACTTTAAAATTAATTACTTCATTTTTTATATAAACTATTTTAATACTTTTACATCATATTTTTAATAAGTTTTCACAGATTATCAAATATTTCGTTGTTTAAAACAAGAAGCACTCTTAGTAGAAACTTGAAATAACTAAAATTAGTAAATACAGAAAACGAAAACTTTAATCATATCTAAATGCTTTCAAAACTCTCTCTCTCTCTCCTGATATAAATCCAAATAAAATACGTCTAAATATTATTTTAAACATATTATTATAGTTAAAGCTCATCTATTGTTAGATATTTCCTCATTTCTCCAACGAGTATTAAAACTTAAAGTTTATCATAGCCTCTCAATTTACGACTGCAATAACAGAATATCGTGGCGCACGGACATAACTCACGAATAATCACTTTATTTGTTAAGTTTCAATAGAAAACGAACTATAGACTGGGAATCGAGTTGAAAAATTGTTGACAAGAACGGTTTCGTGTTACGAAACTTGATTCTATTGTACAAGGAATTATTGCGAAAGTTTATAAAAAAAATTTGCAATAATTACTAATAATTGCCTATCTTTTTTTGAGGTTTATTAGTAATCATAATCATTTAAGAACAACTTTTACGAGCTTGGCTGATACACTGCTAAGTATGTAGATTACTTTTTCTTTTTTTATCTAGTAATTACTAATATTTATGCCGCATTTTTCAGGTTTATATTAACTGCTTTGGACTAAGGATCTTTCATAAAATCTTGACTGCCCCGCAAGTGTCGAAGTCAACATTTTATGAAAGTTTATTATTAGTAACATCAGTGTAATAAATATTAATTTAAGGTTACGATGACACTGATATTTTCTTTTTATACCATATTCTTAAAATAACTAAAGATATTTTTTTTAATGCTTACATATTTATATTAACTAGCGATCGCCCTGAGATCGAAATTCGATCAGCGACTTTTTGAGCATAGACTTTCTGTTTGACATTTGCAGTATTCATAAACAATGAGTATTATCTACATCACTTGCTGTCACTTTTCGTTGAGTGAAAATGTCAATATTTTGGGGGGTCTAAGCTCAATGTCACTAGTCGGGTTAGGATTCGCAATATTAATTTATTTAATTTAATATATTAATAACAGATATTATGTATAAATTTTAGTTTTCTGCACTCCTTCTCCATATAAACTTTAACCATGCCAAATCTCATAGTCTTCCGTGTACGCAATACGCTTAAAAAGGTTCCGAAAGCTTTTGCTTCGCGTATTAATTTATAGATTATAGTTTTTTGCCTGTGTAGGCAATTTCGCCACTGTCAAGTGTGAGAAATACACAAAATGTTCGGTGCACTATAGAATAACAGCTAAAAAGCAAGTAAATAAATGATCGGTCTGTGAAGTTGGGAATGATTGCCCAGAGTAGACCGGACGTACTCGGGTTCCGTCCCTCACGGAGGCTCCTTTCATGCACCCAAAACAAAAGTTATATAGGTATTTTACCCAGCTTTGGGACTATTACAGGCAAAGAAAAATTATTTTTGCATCTTCTTGCAATAATCTTTTTTATTTATTTATTGAGGATAGCTTCACGCTATGGGCTTAAGGAGCAAAGCAGTAATCATGAAGGTTAAGCATAGATTGCTTATTGTAAACAAGTACGGAAATTGAGAACAACATTAGACTACTATGTTCGTAAAAACTTAATCAAGCTACATTTTTTTAAAGATCAGCTCAATGTTAATACTAGAAATAGAGCTAAATTAGTCGTACCGTGTCTATTTAGATTTAGTAAGACTAATACAATTATTTTAAGTAATAGTGTTAGGTTCTTTAACAAGATCCCGAAGCACATTACTGATTTGCCGGACAACAAGTTCAAGGACCATGTCAAGTAGGTTTTACTGCAAAAGGTTATTATATGGTGGTTCATTATGTAAATGATATTGATGTCTGGAAGTGACTCCCTCTGTGTGCATTCACTAAATTATTATTATTATACCTAATATACTTGAAAAGTTGGAAAAAAACCGATCGAGTTTCTTACCGGTTCATCTTTTTGATTTTCCGAACCGGCAGTAGTATTTTGACGTTCATAAGTGCTTTCTTAAGACCTAAATTGAATAAAGAATTATTTTTTTTTTTGACACTAGTAGCATTAGTTTAATAGAAATTCGCTTAATGTAATATTGAAGCTAATTATTCGAACCGATACAATCAGTATTGCGGTCCGTTAGCGATTTATCAACAGCCTCTCATTAAAGCTAACTATCGAACGGCATCATCGGATTTCGATAGTACAATTATGTAACGAGCATTAGTTAAACACGCACTAAATTCACAAACGCCATGTTAATTCATCGATTAGAAGTAATATCGGTTAGATGAGGTGGCCTGAACATGCCGATGTTGCGACTAAATTGCTCCATTTGTCTGCCGATAGGACCACAGACTAAACACTGTTGAACTGTTTACCTGAAATACTATTTATACCAGCTGTGCCTCTCTCATATACATAAGCCACAATAAGCTATACTGTGACAAACATTCGTTGTAGATTAAAAAAATATTTATGAGCATTTTTTTAGGCATGGCATATTTATCTTTACGAACAATACTTATATCATCATAAAGACAATTTTATTAAGTTAAACTTTGCCATTAAAAACATGTTATTTGGACACATAGATTATGAAATAATCAAAAATTAAAATAATTTGACACTGGCTCGGGTCTGTGACTATAGTACTGTAGTAATACCATGAACCAGTAACCGTGTGACTCGTAACTTTGGACCCTCGAAAAGAATCCAGCAAAAAAATATTTCTGTATTCCATAACCAATTTATTATGGAAGGGTATAAGCTTTTTAACTTCACGCTAAGACTCTAAGAAGCGGAGCATTAACGATGAATATCAAGCATTCTGGAAAACTGGAGATAAATACGGGAAGTGAGAAAAATTATTATTAAATTAAGCTACACGGGTACTGTTTGGGCCGAATTACTGTTAGATCCTTTATCGCCATTCACAGGCATAAGACGTCTTACTACCAATGGATGCGTTCAATGGCAAATCAATTTGAACGCGATGCAGCCAACATCATAAAACAAGGCCTTAACCAATGGCCTCGATACATCTTAGCAGTAAGTTGGTACGAGTAGTACGAGTTCGAGTTCAGGTTCGTTACTTCACTCTGGAGACTAAAGTTCTAATTTATGGAACTTTCTTTAAAACCTAAAAATATATTTTAAATATTAAATGCATCCTGTTCAACGCACAACAGGTTTTTTAATGAACTAATTGTGTTGGTGACGTGCAGAATAAATTTAATGACCGATAGATTTATATGTACTAGCGATCGCCCTAAGGTCGAAATTCGACCAACGACTTTTTGTTCATAGACTATTTTATGTTTGACATTTGCAGTATTCATGAACATTAGCAATTAATATTATTACCATCACTTGCTATCACTTTTCGTTGAGTGACAATGTCAATATTTTGGGGGGTGTAAGTTAAATGGCAATAGTCCGGTTAGGATTCGCAGTATTAATTTATTTAATTCAATATATTAGTAACAGATATTATAGATAAATTTTAGCTTTCTGCACTCCTTCTCTATATAAACTTTAACCATGCCAAATTAATATATAGATATTGTGTAGACGGCGCTGCGACGGATTTTATAGCTCGAACTTCATGGTCTGTAGATAATAAGATAATAGATAATAATAGATAATAGATAATAAGATTGTTCTGTCTTTGGTATTGGTAAGAGAGGATCCAATGGTGTAAGCCTAAGCTGCCGGTAGTTTGCTGTCAACCCCGCATACCATTGTGTCGCCGTTATATAGCGGCATAATTTAGTAAAATTCCCTGATCGCTGGTACGGTAGCGGCGCGATGTTGATCGGAAAAAATGAACACTGGTGAAACCGTGGGACACAGCTAGTATAATTGGATGTAGATTAAAATTGTCGTTTACCTTATATCATTTAAATGAATACCGCATAAGATATCATGGATTCAAAATTCGCAGCGAAACGGTTGGTCAACACTCCGCACCGCTGCTGCCACCCACGCCAAATTTGGCGTCGCGAGATAAACGCAATTTTTGTAACTAAGTATTATGAACTAACAATAAACTCAAAATCAATCAAGCATGCACTTACAACGTCATACACTTTGCAAAATGCACCCGCGCGAAGCTAGGGCGGGTCGCTAGTTATATACTAAAAAAATAACAATTATTTTACATAATAAAGACATTTATAAGTACATGGAAAGCATGCATATTCTTTAAAAAGTCAAATCAAAACTAGATCACATACAAAATCAAGTATCAAGAACGATATTAAATTTTTATGTAACGACACGGAACGTGCTTACCGCAACTTTTAAAGTACACTGCGCCCCCATAAAGAGTTAATATTTCAACGTGGAACACAAAGAGAGCAGTAGTCGCCGACCGAAGTTTTAATTTGCTTAGAGTTGTTACAACTTGGAACGGGTCCCTCGGTGGGCGCCAAATTAGGTACAGTCACAGACTAAAGTACAGCAGATATACGGGATCTCTCCCCCTACTGATAGTTTAATTCGTTTTGTGCCGAATAGTTTTTACTCTGTGCGATTTTGCATTTACTTTGTAATTTAGTTTAGTTAAAAAAAATCTACAAAGATTCTCTTTGAATAGAAAAGCAGTGTAATTACGTTCGCGGACAGTCACGACCATTTATTTCTTTCGAAAGTCGTTTTTATTGTCTATTTGTTAAAGTAAAATTTTATATGACTGAATTTTAACTGATAAACAATACCATACGTTAGATTAATAATAAATCGGAATTTTAAAATTATATTTGGCTGGTTATTTTCTCCACACGATTTTAGGGTTCCGAAGTCAACAAGGGACATTTTTCTATGGGGATTGAATTCCATGCTTCAACAAATGCTTCATATAGTTCGTTTTGACCGGTGTTACGTTTGTTTGAGACTTTCTTTTTAACAATATACCAGAAATTTTCTATCGGGTTTAAATCCGGACTATTTGCTGGCCAGTCTAAAACGGATATACGCTGTTCGCTAAGGAAACATTTGACGCTATTGGCCGTGTGTTTAGGGTCATTGTCATGGTGAAAGATCATCCGAGTAGGAAATCATTGTGTGCTAGACCCCCAAACTTTAATGTTACCGCCACCGTGCTTGACTATACTCTTTGTGTATTTATAACTAAAAGCATTGTTTACAGGACGTCTAACATAGCGCTTTCCATTGGAATTTACCATATTTATTTTTGTTTCATCTGAAAATAACACTTTTTTCCGTTCTTGTACCATCCAATTAACGTATTTTTTAGCGAATAATAATCGCTTCTCTCGTTGTTGCTTGGTAAAAAGCGGTACCTTTCGAGATATTCTTCTAAACAATTTAGCTTCCACTAATCTTCGGCGTTTCAGTCTTGACGAGATGTTTCTCGGGTCATCAGGCGAAAAAACTTCATTTTTAATCTGGTTGGAGCCTTTACTTGGGTCTTTTTTAGCAACACGAACGATTAGCGTACCTTCTCTGGCAGAGGTTTTCCTTGACCGAGCCTTTCTAAGAACATTTTTAACAGTTCCATGTGTTTTATAATAATCAATTGCATTAAAAATTTTCTTAACAGAACAATTTAAATGCTCAGCTGCTATTCTTCTGTAAACCCATTTATGATCTATATGTAAATTAACAATTATTAACTATATTATGTAGTCTCAACCGACTCGCGAAAATGTTAAACAACAGAAAACTGATTAAAATAGTTTAGATTTCTTTTATAATAACTTAAAACTCACCGTATTTTGACTTCCTTGGACTGCCATTCGCTGTGTTTATCGAAACTGATGAGTATAGCGGCGATTTCCTGAAACAATACATCATCATGTATTTTAACAAAAAGAACATAATTTATAGCTAGTGTATTATTAGCTTGCCATCGTGGAAGACAGAAGAACGCGTAGTGCTTATAAACAATCGTAGTTTCTTATAACCATAAAATTTTATTAGTGAAGGTATCATGATTTTTTGATAAGAACCAAGTATTTAAGAAGTAATTTATTTTCTATCATAATCAATCCAGCTGTTTTTGCGTCATGTACTTGTTAGATTTTTAATTTTATTGTGTATATAAATGATACAACGGTTTTCAATAACTCTACAGACGATTCGGAAGGCACTGTCCTTAGAGAAGAATTGTCAAAAAATTCTAAGGTTGCTGTTTTAAACCAATCTCCTTACAATAATAATGAACATTAAATTAATTCAAGATTTCCTTCAAGAACCATCAGGAATACATTACAAAATAATAAAAATACTTGGTATATTATTAGCTCAGAGAACGCGGAAGCACCGCCCCATCCCCAGATCAACCACAGACTTCTCCTATCAAACGACCGTTTGATTTATATTAATGTACCTATATATTATTACTAGAGATGAAACGGATATCCAGTAACTATCCGGTATCCGGCCGGATTCCGGATAGTAAAAATCAAAAAATTCTCATAATTTTACACAAGGCAAATCATACCAAAATGGGTTATGGACACCGTTTATTTTATAATCGCACGTCAAAAATGTTTGTTTTATTAATTAGTTTAATTTATTTCCGATCTCGTTCACCGTGCCAATATTTAAATCAAACTGATCGTATATCCGGTATCCGGTATCCGGCCAAACCACTATCCGTTTCATCTCTAATTATTATTTATATATTAATACGTGAAGCAAAAGCTTTCTACGCGAATCTTAACCCGACAAGTGCCATTGAACTTAGACCCCCCAAAATATTGACATTGTCACTCAACAAAAAGTGACAGCAAGTGATGTAGATAATACTCATTGATTAATTTCATGAAGACTGCAAATGTCAAACAGAAAATTGTCTATGGTCAAAAAATCGCTGGTCGAATTTTGAGCTTAGGGCGATCGCTAGTTATATTAAATTGTCTACTATACATTATTTACACACAGTTATACATATTTATTGATTAAACACCTTATATTTGGTTTAACCCACATTTATTAACAGACATAATATGTGCCATTATATATAAAAAATATATAATTTACTAATACATGCACAACGGCTAAGCTCTATCATTTTATATATAGACTAGTAGTGCCCGTGGCTTCGCTCATGTGGACTACAAAATGCCCGCGCGAATCTTGCTCCCCGCTCCAAGCTATTTTAAAGACAAAAATGCTCACTCTTGGTGTTCCTTAAAAGATAAATGTATACTATGCTGGACTTTTTTGTAGGCCTTTTTAATACCTACAATTATGTGCTACATTAATATGCTATATCTGTTATGGTTTACTCAGCATAAGCCATTTAAGCGCCCGAATTGATACACAATTACCAGTTTTTTTATTTGTGTGGAACCCTAATTCTTTTTCTAAAATAAAAGTAGCCTATGTTACTTTCTATATTATCAGCTATATATAATTGAAAGTCCCGTCAAAATCGGTTTCAACCGTTTCGGAGATTACCCGGAACAAACAGACAGAAAGACACACAAAAATGTTAAAAATGGGCTTTTTGTTATAGGTATTTTATATACTTTCACTTGCATTTAGTAAAAAAACTGTTATTTTGACATTACAAACAGACATTTCAATTTTATTAATTGTATAGATATTTTGTTTATTACAAGAATAATAATTATTAATAAATTGTTAATTATTATTAGCATGTTCTGTTCCGTGATTATTAATTAGTATTGAATTTTAAAAAAATATTAAAAGAAACAAAATGATACTTTAGGTTATTTCCGTACAAAAAACATCTGGGTTGATGCAAAATCGCATGTATAGAAGTTTTACTTGAGAAAAAACAACTATCAGCTAAGAAAGTCGAAGTAACTTTTGTTGTTGATATTAGAGAATATTTCACAAAACCCGACGGCGAGGCCTTATAGCGGACTAACAAAGTTCATTACACTTTGTCATAAATCAAACGTTGAAACTCGACAACGCTATTTGAATAACAACAAAATATAATCATAAGACGCCTTTTCCCCCAATCCCACGGTATGAATATTATTGTAAATATAATTAATACACAGTGGCAAAATACTTTGATGCTGCTTCGAACGACGTAAGTTCAATATTTTATTCTAATCGTAGGACTTTTGGCCACAAGCTCATCTGATCTGATCTGATCTGGTCTCGTGGGGCAACTGGCTTTCAAGTTCAGCCGCTGGAGCACACCTATTGGTGCTTGGCGACAGATTTACAACTTGAGGTTGGTAGCTAGCCGGGCCGGCATTAGAAAAAGCCCTACCACCATGGTATGGTTTCATTGCAATGTTTTCCTTCACCGAAAGCACATTCACATTTTCCAGTTTTCCCTTAATCATTTAACATCATACATAATTTGGACAAGCACCTGTATTCCAGCACCTTCACTTAACTTCATTATCTGTTGAAGAGTTTTTTATATATGTATAGTAGACCTGCTAAGTAGCGACACAGTACAGTCCTAAAACAACGGCAATCGCCAAGAGATCGATAGCCTATCGACGGTCATCGTTGTTGTCCCCGACTGCAAGCATCTCGACAGTTGGATTATATAACCCATGATGGCTAATCTCGCAACTACTGCTTAGGGTGGTCCATAAAAAATCAACTCCATAAATAATATTTAAAAGTCGCTTAAGATTTTTAGTTAACAAATCGTGAACAACCTATAAAAATGAAATATCAACTTAAAAATTTCAAAATATTTATAATTTAAACTGTAGGTCATAGTGACATGAGAAAAATAACAAATGAAAAAAAAAAACAATGTTTAGTACCATATTTTTTAACAATTTTACATTTTTATCGAATAAATTTTTAGCGAGCCTTTTTTAAATAACTTTAATTGACATATTTTCCTTAGACAAGTTATGCTTATCATCAAGTTAAATACGACTGAAATAAAAAAAAAATTTCTAACGATTGGGATCCGTATACATCAGTAATAAATCATATAAACTCTTCGTTAGAACTGGAAATTTCTTCGAGCAAACTATTCGTCAGCGCAAAGGATTGAGAGCTTGGAAAAGTATACGGAATCAACGCTTTTACAATCATTTACCCTCGTTTAATGACGGTACACCAAAAACAAGCTACCGTACGCTTGTTTTTATTGGCACTGAAAAATAAAGTAACACTTCCACTGAAGTATGAATACTTTATACTATAGCGTAGCCATTATACCTATAATTTAAGTTCTTATACTTTATGAATTGGTGAAATAAATAAATGTCGTTTTTTCTTCTTCGTTTTAGATTTTTTAATTTTATCGTGTGTTTCGGCTTTCCGGTATCTATATTTTAAATATTATATTAAGCATCCAACATGCATATTATTGCAGAAAAAGTATTTTGCCAGCCCGAAACTAATGATAACAATGAAAATCTGGGACGATACTGTCCCTGATGGTAAGAACAGTACGAGTATCGAAAGATCGTAATCTCTCGACGGTCGCAGCTATCATGCCATCATGCCAACCTGCATTAATTTACCTGAATATTTACAGGCTGATCCCGAAACACGACACACGAAAGCGAGCCACTATGACAAACTTTTCACAACATGCATGGAGGTCGCGACCCAGTTGGGCAAAACAGTCCTAACGCCCCGCAAAATTGCACTGAATATTTTACTTACGAATATGACGTAAGTAAAAGAATTTTACTACGAAAGGCGGGACGCCCTGCCACACATGTGTTAGGCATGCCAATTGTCCCGCTTTATAGTAAAGTTAAACTTTCAGGCAGTATTTTAAGTGAATAAACGTAGAATTAGACGATTGAATACCATCGCACTAATATAAATCCTTTGTCCTGCATTATGATTGAAAATATCCCGTAAATCCATGCACTGTAATTCATAAACCTAATTATGTGACACTTTAATTTTATCAGCATAACTCATGTTACAAGGTGTGATGATAGATTAAGACGAAGAAAGCTCTTAGAACAACCATACACTTATTTGTAGAGGTCGGTAATAACAAAATACTTTCCCTACGTATCTTTTTATCCCAATGCTATATGTCTCCACGCTAAGTTGTTGACTAGTGGAAGCTAAACTTAACCTCATAGATTTATCACCCGGTACATAATCCGGGGCGGGTATAGCATACAAAAGCAGCTTGAATTAGTTAGGGAAGTACCGTTTATGTACGGTCGTAGGAAATGTCCGTCCGTCCGTCCGTTATACAGCAAATTGAGAATGCTGGCCGGTCGGTTTTTGTGGACATTTCGTTTGATTATTAAACTTTTGTTTTCCCATTTACTTACATATTTATGTATGGTTGTATATTCGACCATTTGTTTGTTTAGTATGTCGTATTAATAATATAATACTATTTTATAGTAACATCTAGTTTTACATATAAGTAAAGTGGCAAAGAAGCATATGGCCCTCCAGGTAGCGCTGAAAACAACGCAACGATGAAACACGAGGTTATTTGGTTACGATATTCTGTAGGGTAGAGAGAGGTATTCTATCAGTCAGAATGCCCCAAGTAGAAATAAATCTCCAAAAAAACCGGTGCCCTACCTCTCTTTACATCTATGCATATTATGTCTATACCTTACTTTAATCTCTCTCTCTCTCTCTCTGTCTTCTCTTCTTTAGCTTGTTTCTACCCAATAGGTACTGCGTGACTTTCTCGTCTGTCTAAGGCATTCCTCATATAAATTCTTCCCACTACCTCACTAGATTGTTTGTTCATCTCACCGGCGGCCTACTCACACTTCTATGAGTATTTCTGGATGTCCACTCCAGTAAAATTTTCAAAATGGTATGGCAATGACATCCTGTTACCCTTCATGCAACTCTCATGTTTTTGTTGGATTCGTACCTACGCTTCAAAAAATATCGTGCAATTACTAATTTGAATTTAATTCGTAACATGACGGATAAGGTAAAGGTTGAAGCTTGAGAAATGAACTTTTATTATCGTGAAATTTTCATCATTTGAAATCTCCATTACCTTTGCTATATATCGGGAAATTTAGAATCTAATATTATTATACCCGCCCATATCTTCATTACAAACAGACGCACCAAAGGAAACCAATTCGAAAATAAAATATTTCCTACGACCATATTAGGTAAATAAATAAAAACAAAATATAATTTAGATATAACGGGTCTCGATACAACGCGGCGCGGCATTTTCCCCAATTTTTCATAAACATCAAAACGGGTACCTACACAATTTTACCCTTCTGTAAATAAGTCGTGTGTGTTTGTACAAATTACATCGTATCGTATAAATTTACATGTTTGTATATATCGCTTACCACAATATTTTATATTTGTATTGAAATAAATTTATATAAATAAAATATATTCCTTTAATCATATTTCAATTTTTTTTAAGTTTAGTGGTGTAGCTTATATATAGTTTATCTATGACTAGAAAGAAAAACGTAGTATTGGATTCTCTTTGTGTGACACACAAAATCATTGTATTTATTCCCTTTGCACTAAATGTGACCGTTATGTCGAATATTTAAATGAATTATAAAACTAAAGAAAGGACATAGAAATAAGAAATATAAACTTTTAATGTAATTTGTTTATTTACAGGTTTGAACAGCATAATACTATTATTTCGTTTATTTTAGTATTAAATACATATTATAATTTAACCAAATAAAACTTTATTTACACAGCAACGCTTATAGTTTATTTCACATGTCCAAATAAATGATTATAGTCTTATATACAATGTTTTATTTTTATTTTAGCTAAGTACATAATAATGCAACTGTGATCACATTCAGTCCAACCAGTATAGATCGGTCAGCTTCGATATCCCGGAGTACTAAACTACAACGTCAATATATGTACGTGGTAGTCGTAAAACCCATTCGACACGTTTTCATCATCATTTCAGCCGAAAGACGTCTACTGCTGGTCTCCTCCAAAGATCACCACAACCCGATCCTATGCTTTCCTATATTCAGGTCGACGGATCACTTTATGGCGGGTCTGCCTACGCTGGGTATTTCGATACGCGGCTACTACTCGAGAAATTTTTGGCTCCAACAGCCATCCGTTCTACGAGCGATGTTCCCCGTCGACAGCCACTTAAGTCTAGTTATTGTTGGGTCTAAGTTAATGACTTTGGTTCTTCTGCGGATTTCCTCGTTTTTGATTTGGTCACGCAAATACATTCATCTCTCTTACATCTCGGAGACTCGGAATCCTGAACAGGGTGCGACGGCTTTTCACGCCCGGTCAGCTATATTTTCTTCACAATGCACAAATTCGGCGGTGTTTGAAATACTGTTGACATCTCTGGGATGGATCCCCAAAATACCTCCTCGATGCTCTAGACAGGTTGCAGAGACGGACTGTTCGCATTGTTGATGATGCAGACACTATCAAATACGTTAAGCCGCTTCAGCTGCGCAGAGGACATTGCCTCGCTGCGCATGTTCCATCGTCTGTATCATGGTGAGTGTTCTAAATAACTGTTCAATCTAATTACCTCCTCTCCCTTCCACAACAGAACCATGCAAGCTGGGCTTCGGAGTCACAGTTTTACGGTAACCTCCATCTCGGCGAGAACTAAAAAGTTCTCTATGACTTATCTTTGTCGTACCGTGAAGCTGTGGAACCTTCTCCCGGCCAGTATGTTAACTTCATCTTACGACATCGGGTCCTTTAAGCGTAGCGTGAAGAGATATTTATGCAGACCACCATTCTTTTGGTAAGTTGCGTTTTGGGATAAACCAGTGTAAATTCAGTAGCGGAGAGTGGAGCCAACTGTTGCTACTAACGATGTACTGTCAAGCTATCAGTTGTTGCCGATGTTTTTGGGTTATACTGTACTTTCCATCAGGTACAAAGCAATCTCTTTGCGATGCAATTATATAAACGTATTTTTTAAGTCTTTACAAATTATCACCTGACTACAAACTCGCATGATGATTTGGTGACGCCATAGTCGAAGAACGAAAACAGGTTAAGCCTAAAAAGGAGGGTGGCTAGTGATGGGTTTTCAAGTGAAGAATAGCAACTAGATAGAATAACATTAAATAAAAAAATGTTTCACCACTATTGTATGATTTAATCTCGATATTTTCCTACAACAAAAGCTGTATCCATTGAAGGGTTCGAATCCACGTCAAACAATGTTGTGACCGAAGGTTTTACTATCAATAAAAGACCAATTAAGTTAACATTAACTGAATGAATTAAGTACTCGTTTTTTTTTTAAATCAAAAGAAGCACATTAAATCAGAATGATGATCATTGGATTTAGATCTCTCAGTGGTCGCTGTTGTGTTTGGGCTTTGATGTGTTTACCGTCAGAGACAGTACTGTTACTGTGCCGTTAAAAAAACGTACAATATTCTAAGGGACGAAATCAAGTGAACAAAAATTGTCAAAGCGAAATCATTAGCATTACAAACGGAATGGTTTTTTTGTTTGTTATAAATTTTAATAAATGGAAATTAGAGAGCAGTCATTAGAATACTTGGCCCGACGGATTCACTTTCCCCTGGCAATGACTAGTTATGGTGCTAAGTTATTATATAAGAGGAGCGTTTTTATTAATAAATTAAACAAAAACTTATTTAATGCGAAAAAGCAACAAACTTTTCTTGTCCACTGCCTTCTACTGTAATCTCAGTATAAACACTTTTCAAATAAAAGCATCCCCTAACCTTTGTTTATAAAAAATCGTGATGAAACCAGAACATGCGAATAGGGGGCATTTTAGAATACCAACCGGTTGGTTGTCTACCACCTACAAATTGAAAATATGTCCCCAGGGAAGGGTCACTGCTGTATCTATATTTACAGCCAAGCAACAGTGCAAACTTGGACCTCGGGAGTGGCAAATCATCTGTGAAAGGGCTTGAAACCATTAAACAATTTCGAAGTTAATTACAGTTCATTTATAATTTCGTTATAGGCTAACTGTGCCTGCGGCTACGCACTCATTTATTAGGTAACGGAATAAAAATTTCATTAAAATCCGTCGAGACTTAAAATAAAATGGATATTTTTAAGATTCTTAAAAGAAATCACGGTCACTAACTAAAATGTATGAATATTATTGTCGATAACGGTAAAATCATAAAATAATATTAAAATAAATTACACTCCCGCTATCGCTTATGATCATAACATCTCCCACCGAACCGTTACGGAGGCAAGGGCCCAAGAGTTCATTTCGCCCTTTATGCCTATGGCTTTAAAACCTCCCGTCAGATATAATGCTAATGACGCCATAAAGACTCGGCGAATGAAGTCACGGCGCGGCGCGAGTCTCTTCATAATTTGGGTTAATAGTAAAATTTTGACGAACTCAAATGAACAGTAGTAGGTAATTTTCGCAATTTAATTTTTTAAACAGTTAAACTAGCATAGTGCTAAGCTCCAAACCTTTTTTAAAGGAATTTATTTATTTTTGTAACCGTAAATGCATTATATTTAAGTAGTATATGAAACTGCCTCATTCGCCTAGTAGTCGTAAGCACGACTGCTATGCTCGAGGTCTTTGGTTCGATTCCTAGATCGAACAAAGTGTTATTGTGTTTTTCTATGAAATTTTCATTAGCAGCTCGAAATTTTGTCTTTACGCCCAATTAATTGCAATAGGCTCGCACCCTATTATATGAGCAAAACATACCCGGCGAAATGTGGGTGTACATTAGTACACCTCTACCTAACCCTTCGGGGATACAGACGTGTAGGCCTGATCAGCCTGTATCTGCCCACTGCTGGGCCTGTGCCCATGATCATCGGTCCTATTGCGTCTAGTCAAATTCAGCCACCCTGTTTAGGTCGTCGCTCCATCTTGTAGGGGATCTTCTTCATTTTCCTAAATGCGGTCTCTACTCGAGAATCACCTATCCATCGGTTATCAGTTCTTCGGCATAGATGACCAGCCCACTGCCACTCCATCAAGCTAGTCCTTAGAGCTATATCAATATCCCTAGTTCTCTATCTGATGACATAATTTCTGATTCTATCAGAAACTTCGAGCGATGTTTGCTTGATGGCACTTGATTATTACACGTATCTCTCCCACTTTTTTCAGTCTATCGTATGTACTCGCTACATTGATAATAAATTTCAATAAAAATAACGGTCCATGAAAATAAGTGGCCATTAAGTTTCGGCAGTCATCGATCCCGCCTATAAACGTTTATACGAACGTGAAATTATGTTCCTATTAAACTACGTCTTCACTTCAAAACAACTCTTCTATTTTTTATTTTCTTTTAATACACGTATATCGATCGTATGCACTTAGCTATGTGTAAAAATCTCTCATTCCTAGGTTATTTAAACAACTGATAATTACATAGACAATTATGATTTTTAAGAGCAACAGTGATACATTAAATTAGTTTTAATTAAATAACCCAATTTCCTGTAGTTATTGGTAAAATTTAATACCACACATTAGAAGACTCTCGACTAACTCTCATCGACGATGAAGCCACTATCGTATATATCAAGTGGCCAAGCATGTGACATTATACGATCGATCGTGGTAAGGCGGCGGTTTTTTTCCATCTGACCTATCTGATAGCCTGATGGGCCCTATCCAAAAACAGAGCTGCTGATGGCTTTTACAGCTTTACCGGACTTGGGGGCAAGCGCTTAAGGCACTCAGCCAAAAAGTGCGCAAGGGTGCCAAATTGGCCGGACCTCGGTTTGGGCTATTGCCGCGATTGCAAAGAAGACGCGATCTGACTAATTCCCTATCCATAAAATTCGAGCTAAAGTAACATATACATTACATGTATCTACAATATGGTCTACACTCTAAATAGCGTAAAAAAAAGAAAAAAAAAAGGCTTCTTACAGAACCTATGTACCTATGTGATGTGCACTTATGTATGAATATAGTATGTGTGTGGGTAGCTAAGTGTTTGCAAACACAGTGTCGCCAATATCGCGCGGGCGGCTGCCAGACTCAAGGGTTTCACACCGAGGAATGGACCTTGGCTTGAGTTGCCGCAAGAGAGGGAGATCGCGGCGGCGGCGGTGCTCCTATAAAGCGTAGGGAGCTGAGTGATTAGGGGCATTCTATTTCTACTGTTATATTGAGACGTTACTTTGCCAGGCTGTGTGATATTATGTAAAGTGTAAAGTAATAAAAAGGTGGTTTATTATTTCTGTGTGATTTATCGATCAAGTCTAGATCATAAATCTACAGTTTTTGCAAATATCACAAAAAACAGTATTTACAAGATCTGGCTCATTAGTATAGTGGTCCTAAGTGCGACTACTATGTTCGAGTCCCTGGGTTTGATTCCCAGGTCAAGTAGTGTTATTGGGTTGTTCTAAGAAATTCTCAGTAGCAGCTCGGAGTTTGGCTTTATGTCTGATTAATGGCAATAAGCTTGCCCCCTATTACATGAGACCTAAAAACATATCCAGCAAACTTTTGGGGAAATAAGCGTAGAGTCTACTTGGTGTTTAATACTCAGGACAGTCTGTAGTTATTTATAACCAATCTCAAAGAGGGCTGCAATTGTTACTAAATTAATACGGCTCCGACACCAGTGCTAACGACCGACTTTAAACCGAAACACAGTGTCACAAAAACTACTTTTATGCGGCAGAAATACTCGTAAACTACAGCTCTGCAGCAGATATAGTTCTGGCAGTAAAGCTACTGCTGTCAAACTCCGCACAAAGCTGTACCACCCTGAGTAAAATGGTGCTTGAAATTAAAAGTAAATAATAAACGAATAAAATTTTTTATCGTCGGTGATATTGCAATATGTTCTATGTCAAAAGACTCAGCCTCAATATATTAATCGTAAAATGTTATATTTCTGTTTATTTCCTTGTTAGATTAAAATTCAGGATTGATTTGTATAAAATTATATAAATTTTACCAATGATACGATATCCATGTCGTACATCTAGCGTGCCGTTAAGAAAAGGGTTTTGTCTCTCTCCTATAAAATCCGTTCATAATGACATAGCCCGTTTTGCAATATCGCCGACTTTATGACACATTTATTTAAATATTTTTTACGTTCTATAAAAGTAAAATTTCACCTATCTTAACTGATTTTAATGAGATTTTGTATGCAGGTAGTAAGTATATGCCATTCTAAAATTGAAAGATTATAATAATTATTGATAATGATTCTTGAAAAAATCATAAAATATAATGAGGAAAACTAAAAATTTCAAGAAGTAAACGCGTACGAAGCTTCGTCTACATGTACATTAGTTATATAGTTTTCTATTATATTAGTAAGAAAATAGAAATAATTCTGGCTACACGTAAAATAAAGCAACATGAGCATAAGGTAATCTGGGTTAAATAAGATTTAGTATAAGTTGGTGAATAGTTTACGCTAATCTCTCTAACTCCTCGACTTCCGAGATACCTGCATAAGGATGGAGTTACTGCGGCAACTAAATATATTTAACAAGGAAAAGTTATTTAGGGTTTGTATAATACGGGGGACGTATTCAAAAAGTTTGTTATGTTTTTAATTGCAAGTAATTAATAATTAAAATCGTCTTTCAATCGTGTCGGGGGTGTTTAGTTATAACTTGAGGGTTTATCAATAATTATTACAATAATATTTTCGTGTTAAGAAACAATATTGTGCTTATTTTTACATCTTATTATCCTCGTCTTTATAGTAAACTAAATTTTCCCACGGCTCCTCGCTAGCTTATTCGCCGTACCACGAGCGATCGTGTGACGTTACTTGCTATGCCTATACGATAGTGTCTGTGATTTAAAAGAACTAGCGTTCGTCCAATGACCTAAATTCGACCAGCGTCTTTTTAATCATAGACTATTTTCTGTTTGACATTTACAGTATTCATAAACAATGAGTATTATCTACATAACTGGCTGTCACTTTTCATTGAGTGACAATGTCAATATTTTGGTGGATCTAAGTTCAATGGCACTGGTCGGGTTAGGATTCGCAGTATTAATTTATTTAATTTAATATATTAGCAACAGATATTATGTATAAATAATAGCTTTCTGTATATAAACTTTAACCATGCCAAATCTCACAGTCTTCCGAACACGCAATACGCTTAAAATGGGTAGAAAGTTTTTGCTTTACGTATTAATATGATGATCATTATGATTTAACGTAACATTGTTGCTCGCACAAAATCATACTTTTGAATGTTGTTTATCAGTTGTTTTACGTAAGGCATATTCATTTGTGAGCCTATTTGGGCTCCTCTTTACCCATACCTACTTATTCAATGTCGCACGAACTACCTATATATAGGAGACTACGTGCAGGTTTACGGTTCGCGCGTCATCAAAAAACCGACACAGCTTGAAAAAGCGCAAACTCTGTCAACACTCTTTAAATATAAACCTTCATTTGCCAATGTCATCCTACACTTATAGATTCGCGTATATTTATAGATACGTAAGAATTTGTTGAACCCTTGCTGATTTACGCTATTTTCTATCACAACAAACACAAATCAAGGAGTTCACTTAAATTCATAAAATATTATTAGGTCCTATTTTTTTTTCTTTTATGATAAAAAAGGGGGCAAACGGGTAGGTGGTAGGCTCACCTTATAGAAAGTGATTTCCACCGCCCACAAACACCCGCAACACTAGATAGCTCGCAGATGCGTTGCCGGCCTTTTAGGGAAGAATTTTATGTAATTTTGACGACATTTTACGTGATATAGTTTGATTATTGTGCAAAAATATGTGGATTATAACTGCAAAAATGCATTTTAAGTTACCACAAAAACTCTCTAGGTAGTTTTAACAAGGGAACCACCATCTTGTTATTGCTATGTTTGGAGATAACAAGAACAATGAGATAATATTATATTCCTGTGAAGTTAGCAGAACTGTGGATGAACACAGTTACCATTAAAAAAAGAATGAATTCAATGTCAATTAAGTAATTTTTTAAATTTATTTTAGCATTTTTAAAGTTCTTCTGATTTATTAATCACTTCAGTAATTGATTTGTTGACGTACTATAAAGTCGCTTACATGAATACGTTTAGCTCGTACTTTTCCTAGAAAACACTTTACGAAGAACTCGATTACCATCGACATAAATCGATAATATTTCATTAAATTTTACCGATATCGTTTAAAAGAATGTCGGAAGGCTCGCGGGCATCCTTTTATTAACTGACTTCAAAAAAAACACGGAAGTTACTCAATACGAATGTATTTTTTTAATGAATGTTCAGACATATCTTATTTGTTTATGAACCGATTTCAATTATTCTTTTTGTTTTTGTTGGATAATATTTTAAGCTCATCGTCATTGGACCTTAAACTTCGGAGATACACCAGGGTATCCATCAAAATCATGTAAGTTGATTTTCATTTTTGTTAAAAATTGCTTTGTATTTAATTTAAACACGGAAATGTTGCTTCATATTTTGAACGGTTTCTTTCTTTTTCTTTCTTTTATTTTCTTCATGTGCCAGGTAAATTCGAGGCTATATGCTTAATGTACCACAACCAAAACAACAACGGCAAATATCGAAAGATCGGATATCCTAGAGAGATTCACGGCAGCTGGATATACACCGGCTGATCTCAGAACACTATATACCTAAGAGCTCCTTGGGAAAGGGAGAGGATGTTGTTCAGAAAGAGGTAGGGCACAGAGAAATTTCTTTGGAGATTTCTCTCTACTTGGAGTAGTCCGACTGGTGGAATACCTCCACACCCTACAGAAGAACGCAGCTAAATAGTTTTTATTTGTGTTCCTGTGATGAGTAGGGTTTCCAGAGTTCTTTGGGGTACTGGAGATCAAGATCGGTAACGTGCTAGTGGTACGTATTACAAGCGTCCATAGGCTACAATAGCCGCTTACCATTAAGCGGGCCGTGTGCTTCTTTACAACCTTTGTTATATAAAAGAAAAGATATGAAGAGGCTTGTAGGCCACCATTATTTTGGACAATTCTGCACATAATATCAGGAACAAAGCAATCACTTCATCTCACTAATTTATAAAAAAACTTATCGCGTTACCAATTAAAATTGAATCGATAAATACATGCAAATTGGTTTCTCATTGGTTTCTTTATAACACGATATCCACGTATGCAACGTTAACGAATTATCATCGAGAGTGCCTTCAACTTGTTTATCGCCCTCTATATATGGGAAATATGTTTAATGGAGCTGTACCAACTCCCGAAACATATTCAGCGCGAAAACAAAACACATAAGCCTTCATTAGTACCCGAAAACGTATTTAGAGGCAGCTCACACCCAAAGCCTTTTGTGCGCATGATAAATGGCTAAGCCGTTCTAATATATTTCGTGTTTATTGTTCAAGCTGCAGATAAACTAGAATCGTAAGCAGCAGACTTAAAAATAATGTATATTAATATTAGCTGTGCTCCACGGTTTCACCCGAGTTAATGAAATCCATACAAATTTCATAACATACCATCACACCGGTATACCCACAGTTTACCGTGTATGTTTTTAGGTAGCATATAATAGAGGGCGAGCCTAATGCCATTAATTGGGCCCAAAGCCAAACTCCGAGGTGGTACTGACAATTTCCTAAAGAAACTAAATAAAATTTGCTCGATATAGGGATCGAACCTAGGACCTCAATTATAGCAGTCACGCTTACGACCACTAGGCTAATGAGGCAGTTACAAATTTCGAACCCCCGTTACACCCTTTTACATATGTTATTTAGATTATAAAGCTGCTTTGTATGAACGCGCTAAACTCTGGAAATACCAGTAAAAATCGATAAATTATATTTTCTCAAACATGTATGGAAATATTGTCATTATTTTCGAAATAAGAACACGGGAAGTATTGAATTTACGGACATGCCAAAAATGATAAAAGAGATGGATCAATTGGAGTCAAAGAGTATTTAATAATCCCAGCACGCCTGTTTCATACAACATTGCTGGAGCGTTGTAATGTTCCAAATTCAAAAACCGCTCCTGCAATGGATTTGATTTTCTTTGTCCGTAAATTCGATACTTCGCGTGTTCATTTTTTGAAAATAATGACAATAGTTCCACGCATGTTTGAGAAAAGCACTATATATGCCTCGGTGGAAATGGCAATTGTCTGTCTCGTATTAGTGAAGTCTTCCCCTACGGCTCGGCTTTCAAACTCATACTCGACCTGCAATTGCCTATTTCACGGTCTTTGCAATAATGTACTATTGCATTTTATAGCCTATTTATTGAGAAAGATTAAAGGATATATAATTTCACGCTATGAATCTGAAGAGTGGAGCAGTAACTATGAACTTCATGCAATCTGGCAAACTTCAGGTAAGTACGGGAAATGAGAACAACGGTATTTTCCCTAAAGTCAATAGGTTTTTTTAATATTAATTGATCAGCATAAGATGGTCTCGGTCAGTCATGGCATTTATCGTAGATCTATGTAGATCGGCAAATCGAAAGAGAAAGAGCATAGTATACGTTTGTGTTAGGACGAGATAGAAATACGAGACCACTTTTGTTTCTATTAACGGCCTTAATCCGTTCTTGATTTTAATCAACCTATTGTACCTGTATTGTACTAAATCTATGATTTTTACACAAATTCACAATCGCACTCATACGATTCGAATTGCCTCTATTATTAGTACAATGGTACAGTATAGCGGCTAGTTAATCATAATAACATATACAAAGAAACAAAATTAATCTGCATCCATCATGAATCCGATGCGTTGTGTGGTAAAATTATTATAACAGAACTGATTGCCTCGTTAATTGCCTTATCACTCTTCGGGGATCAATTATTATTGCACTTTATACACACATCCATAAATTGAGTCGGACGACGTCTTCTGCTGGATAAAGATCGTCACAACGACCGGTCGTGTGTTTCTTTCATCCAACGGTTTCCCGCAACCTTCACCATGTCTGAACCAGGTCACTGCCATTTAAATCTAGCAAGTCTAGCAATCATCGTTACTTAACATCAGGTGAGATATCTTCCAAACGCGTAAACCTATACAGCTTAAACAAAACTCGAGAGGTGTCGTGAGACTTAACAAAGTTCGTTTCGCTATGTATTATTATGTTATGAGCAGACTTCTACGAACTGTTGTATTACAATGCGTTTATGTGTATTTTTTTTATTTCTGTATAAAATTATGAAAATAAACATTTTATTATTAATTATTAGTATTATTACAGATTAAGTTTACAATTTGTTTATATTTTTATTATAATAATTAATGAAAATCCTATATAGTGTCGGTCGGGTCGGTCACTCTTGTCAGTTTAGCTTCCACCCTGCGATAAGTAACTTCGATACAAAAATGATAAAATCTCAATATAATATATGAAATCAAAAATAAATCAAGATTGTATCATGTAATCTTGTAAATGGTACGTTATAAGAGCTATCCTAACTCGATACATCAACAGCTGTTGGACGCACCTCGACGCCGCGCGGTGTTCAAACAATACGCCATTAAAACCGCATTAATCATCTCACGGATTCCAAGTTCTCGTAGTGACGTTAAGCAGCGACTTCGCTTAGAGCTAGATTTACGATTCACTTTGCTAGATTTTGTTTAGTCTTCGATTATAAACTTTGCGAGTTAATTGTTTAGCGACATGTTTGTTCAAATAGTGGCTATTTTTAATGTTTCACTTTATGGTGTAAAGCTTAGGACATCAACGTAAGAACTTTAACTAATTCTAAAATCTCTATTGCATTTACTCACCCACACATAGACGATTTTCGGTTTACGAATTGCAAAGGAACAGAAATTTTTCCGAAGTTGTACAATATACATCCATTTAGTCCACATTTTTCCACTGCTGAGTAAAGGCCTTTTCCCGCTCATGTCAATCCTCAGGATCCTGTTAGATCCGACTCTGATCCAAAGTTTATCCGCCAAACTCGCTATGTCGTCGTACCATCGGGCTGGCGGTCTACCTCGCAGTAATTTTCCACTACCTTTCGCTTCCACTCCGAAATCCCTTTGACCTATCGTCCATCTTTTCGTTTTAGAGCCCCACCTATCCCCACTTTAGCCTCGTGACTCGCTTGGCAATATCTTCAACTTATTTTCTTCACCAGATTTCTGCATTTGGTATGAGATCCATGAGGGAGATTCCCAACATACACTGCTCATCCACACCACATATCACCCAACGTACATAGCTCTTTATGCAACTTTTAGTTTATGCATATTACCTTATTTGACCGTCCACGTTTCGATCCCGTACGTGAGGAATGGGTAAGAACCATTGTTTAAAAGCCTTGACTTTCAGGCACTGTGGTAACTTCGATTTGATGACGTCTTTTAATTTACCGAAGGTACCCCACTCTAGTCTAATTCGTCTTGAGATATCTTTTACCATAATTTCTTGTCCAAATGATAAATAATGTCTATTATAGTGTAATGTAAAATATATGATTTTACTGGGTTATTGAGGCCAAATGTCAACCAGTACATTAAAAAAATAACATCTCTAATCACACGCATTACTCTGCCGAAAATCAGACGAGAAAAACATGATATCAGTTTCTTTTTTAATAGTAGCATGCAAAAATGATGACACTGTGCCCGATAATAAGCACAATACGCGTTTCAGTGTCTCGATACAGTTGGATACAAACACCCTACCAACCCGCAACACATAAATCACGCCTCTCTTCTAACGTAGGTAGGCAGTTACCGCGTCCTTCCACTTGCTACGATCCTAGCATACATCTTTCGGTTCTACAACAATCATCAATCTTTTCACTTACGCTCGTAACTTTAGTGTACTCTTGACCTCACCTTTCTTCAGAACGTCCCGATTTCATCGAGAAACGTTCGTCCAGACTCTAGGCCTTCCTCTTCTGACGCTTACATTCACAGTCGCCTTATAATTTTGTTGAGTCATTCTTCTTTCATTTATCCTCTCTATATCCCCAAACCATCTAAGCATCCCTTTCTCAATCCGTGTGACTATATCTTCTTCCACACCAGAAAGTTCTCTTATCACACTATCTCTTCTTAATTTTACTCCTAACATACCTCTTAGAACTCTCATGTCTACTGCATTTCTTTCTGGCTGTTCATAATAAAACCTGAAAAAATGTATAATAATAAATCTGAGACACTCCGCATAACTCTTACATTAAACGATATAAAACCCTTAAACTCGAGCATCTTTTGATAAATATAATCCTATAGAGCTGATTAATTATGTTTTTGAAGGGTAAAAATAGAGTTGAAATTATATTATACCTGGTAGACGAAAAATATTTGAGAACATTTTTCTTCAAAGTCTCAACGAAATTGACTGTAATAAATGATTCCAGAGTAACGCCTTAGCGTTATAAATAAAGATTATGTTACAAGGCCAGCTATAATATGGCTTTGAAACTAAAACATTTGGAACCAATTGTTATCTGTTCGAGCCAATACTTTTTTTAATTGTAGCTCATGGAATATACGGTCCTGTTGACTTGAAGAAGTAAAGTGAAAACGGTATCTCTAAAAATTATAAAAGTGACATGTTCAGAAAAGGCGCGCGTACGGCCGATGGTTCTTGACAAAAGTAAATAATTAACGATTTAATCAATATCTCACAAGATTAAGATATACGCAATAAAACATCGGAATCTGTGGCACGTCAACCGGCAGTAAAGCCGCTACGACGTCACTATTAAGGGGATTGGAGCGCTAGTGATGTGCGTTATCCATTATGACGATAAACATCCAAATTCATAAATATTGTAGAATTATATAAATACAAATAAATAAAATTTATGTCTGTTATATTGTCAAAATAACAGCTTTTTACTAAATACTTATTAAAGCATATATATACTACAGATAACCAAATTTTCAAATTGTTATCTTTTTGTCTGTCTGTCTGTTCCGGCTAACCTCCGAAACGGTTAGAACGATTTTGACGTGACTTTGACTGGTAGATAGCTGATTTTATAAAGAGTAACCTATTTTTTGAAAAAGAATTAGTGTTCTATGAAAATAGAATAATAAGCATAAGCGGGGTCACCAAAATACCGACGGCATTTTGTAGTACACGCGATCAGAATCGCGGGCGCAATCTTAGAAATATAATCAATCTAAACTTTGTGTTGTTTGTTGAATATATGAATGGATCTCCAACATGGAAATCAAGATTTTTTAATACATAACCACGACCAATTTCCATAAATGACACAGAGGTAGCGTATACGAACTTAGCATCGAGCGACGTGAGTTCGAATCCCCGCAAGGAGCCAGCGTAAACCATAGCATTGTGGTAGGGCATTTTCTAATGCTTGCCCGGCTATCTACCACCCTCAAGTTGTAAATATGTAGTCAAGTACCTATAGATGTTTTCCGTCAGCTGTACATGAGAACCAGTAGACTCACTACACTTACGTATTGCCACTTAAAATCAAGCGAGGTTGTGGTTAAACGCTAAACTTGTCAAGAATTTAAAATATTACCAACACAATTACCGCAACGCTCATTTATGTAGTAAATCATATCGTATTGTAGGAAGGAAAGAACACGCTGGACAAGGACCCGAGAGACGATTTCATATTTTCACAGTACGGTAAAACAAAGAATTTGAAGTTGATGGTAAGTTGCAACATAACAACGGCGATAACCAGGATAATTATCACCTACGATTATAAACAAGCTAAATTATTAAAAGGGAAACAAGAAACCCGAATACAACAAAAAAACTTGAGTAAAAAAGCAATTTCAACTTTCACTTTTTATTAAATTCCCACCCGTATTACTTAAATATTATTTAGCCTATGTTACTCCCATAACTAAGACGAATCTAACGACACCTCGTATGCTAAAATCTATCGACCCGTTTAACCTACAGAACGTGCCAAAGTAATAGACAATACATACATACATACGCTCGAAAAACATTACCCTCGTCTATGGCGGGTAATAAGCGAAATCCGTTAAATAACCAGGATATAAGTGCATTGACTTATCGAGAAACGTGACGCGTCAAAACGACATATTATGGCTGGTTGTTCAATTTGTATTTATCCTGTATGGATATAACTCAACCATTCTGCATATTATCGACCATATTACTCCAAATTTCAGCTCTGAACTAACGACAATTCGAAACATTATTAATAACAATCTGATCTGATGTAAAGTGACGATGTGACCAAAGATGGTAACAAGCCAAGCTTAGAAAAAAGGCTCTCATCTGCAACAACTGGTGCACACCCATAGACGCTTGGCTACAGATTTTCAACTAGAGTGTGGAAGCTAGTAAGAGAGATATTATAAAAGTCCCCACACCACCATGCTATGGTTTCATTACGATGTTTTCCTTCACCATAAACTTTGGCTCATTGTAGACTTTTATCGAAGTGGCGACTCGCTACTACTTTGCCTACTTTCAATTTTATCGATACTTTCCCTCAAACCTCTTGAGATATCTCATCACTATTGAAAAAGTAATTTATCCAGTTATCCGAAAGCAGAAGATCTATTGGGACCTCGTAAAAAAGGTCGCCGGCCTTTCATTTAAACAAAACAACTTGAAATCGAATGTCGGGAGCGTTCCACCGTGATCAACAATGCTTATTTGTCTCGTTCTGTCTTCACTTTGTCTATAAACGAATAAAATATTGGATATTTCGGGAACAAGGGTCTTAGTTCTTACATCTTTAGAACGGGACGCACTTTACAGTATTATATGACAAAGACAACGATTTGTGATATTTTTTTGTTCTTTTCATATAGCAGTTTCAATTTCTGATCATCGAAAGTAAAGCATTTGGAAAAAGGACAAACTATATTATAATTAAATAATCATCATCATTCATTATAATCAAAAGATCGTTCGACATTTCTTATTATGATTATGAATGTTGCCTTATTTATTTCAATTATAAAAACAGACAATTGTTCCACAAAAAAAATTCGAGATATAAATACAAAGTTTTTTTTTTTCATAGGGCAGTACAGCGAAATTCTAAACCATGGGAGATGCGGTAAATCTATCTTAGGAACTATTAGCCCTTTTTGTGGAAACCAATTTGGCATTTTAAATTTTTCGGCCAAACGTGAATGCAATGAAATTGACTAAATTTCTTGCTAATCGACTCAGTTCTATTGCAAGAATTATTTTATTATATCGAAAGATAGCAATCGCGACAACAAAAGCTGTTCAAATTAATAAATCTATTGTATGTATTCCAAGACAATAGAGTAAACTCTAACCGCGGATCGGAGTTGACATTAAATATTTTTAACTGACTTCAAAAACGACGGACCAATTAGAATGTTTGTTTATGAACCGATTTGAATGATTATATTTTTATTGGATAGGGGGTACCTCAAGGGTGGTCCCATTTTAATCTCATTGGTATTGAACCTTCAACTTCTAAGATACACCAGGGAACTCTTCAAAATCATTGAACTTGGTTTTCTTTTTGTTAAAAGTTGTCTTGTTAAATTAATTATAGAGTTCCTGTTGGCCATGCTGTGGGTTTTTACATCGTTAACTAACCATTAGATGAAAATCTTTATTGCATGTTTTTGCTTAGGATATTCCAACTTCAATACAATAAATATTATAGATCAAGGAGCGTAATGATAACATTTATCATGATAAACGCTATCTCAACCTCGCAACTTAGCATGAGGCATACACAACTTCTTGGCAGTTCTTGGAGTTGTGACTCAATGTTGTTACCGTACTTTCCACTTCACGTCATAAATTCGAAACTAGAGCTTCTTGACGAGTTCGTTGTCTTACAGCCACATCTTATTGTAATGTTTCTTGGTTATCTCTTTTATTGTGAGTTTGGTAAGTGAGCGAGACAAATAAAAAGTATTTATGTACTATCATATTATCTATATATTAATACATGAAGCAAAAGCTTTCGGTACCATTTTAAGCGTATTGCGTACAAAGAAGTCTGTGAGATTTGGCATGGTTAAAGTTTATATGGAGAAGGAGTGGAGAAAGCTAAAATTTGTCTATAATATCTGATACTAACATATTAAATTGAATAAATTAATACTGGGAATCCTAACCGGACCAGTGCCATTGAACTTAGACCCTCCAAAATATTGACATTGTCACTCAACGAAAAGTGACAGCAAATGATGTAGATAATACTCATTGTTTATGAATACTGTAAATGTTAAACAGAAAATAGTATTATATTATTGAATTTGTAGTTTTGTCTGTACATGTGATTTTTAACAGACTTAAAACAAAAGAGGTTCCCGGTACGTCTGTATATTTTTTTTTTATGGATGGACATAACTTATTTGTTTATGAACCGATTTAGATTATTCTTTTTTCGTTGGTAAAGTAGTCCCATTTTAATTTCATTGGCACTGGATCTTCTACTTCGAAGATACGCCAGAGAACTCTTCAAAAGCATTGAAATTGTTTTATTAAAGGTTACATGTAACATTAAGTAGAAGGAATATTATAAATTAAATAATGACTCTGACGCTGAAAGCCAATTTCCTTTGAAGTAACAATTCTCGCAAGTCACCAGAGTAGCTTAAAGAGGGTTGGTTAACTTTACATAACTTGTGTTTTCAGTATACTTAGTTGAAAATGCGATGCTGATTACATTGTTTCAGGCTGTTGAATATATAAATTTTATTATACATTTTGCTTTCATATTGCTCTTTGAAGCATGTACGGACACCGCATCCATCGAAGTGAGTTTTAATCCCTGCATTGAACCTTAGTTTTCGGTGATGGAAGAATCTGATGAAACCATAGCATTGTGGTATTTAATTCCCACCTGGATAGCTACGACCTCACTTGAAATTCTTTTCCCAATCACCTATAGGTGAGATCCTTTCCCTCTACTACATCGTCACTTAAAATTATCAGCTCAGCATGGCATCGAAGACTGCCGACGAAATTTGAATCACCGACGGTCTTCGTTGTTAATAGACCGTATTTAATATCAGGTGCAAAGACAAAAATTCTAATATCACAATGAGAAAAGCTATTATCGATAACCTGCGATATCACTCAACCGCACTTAATACTACCGATCGTTTATAAAGGCAACAGGAATGCCCAAACTGCAATAACAATCGCCGAAGCGGCCACTAAGTGTCATAGAGCTTGTTTTACACCGCTCTACGCTCTAGCTAGAGGTACTTGATCACGCGCCGGGTAAGGGACCGTTACTCGATGATCTGAGGCATATTTTCACACGATCAAACATCACTCGGCTTTTAGTCACATAGATGACAAGAGGATAGGCCTCTTGTCTATTACACTATCAATCTATTACACTGAGGTTCAGGTTGTTGGTTTGTAAAACCGTGTTAATTTTATACGACAAACATCGCCAACGCACTCGTGTAGGCAATTTTTTATAATTTGTGTAAATATTGAAACAAGCACCCAGCACAAATATTGAAAAATAAAAAAAAATTAAATGTGCAAACAAAATTACAGATTTATAACAACGCAACCTAAGAGATATTTTATACGGTTCACATTTATTTCGTTGTTATATACCCACGCGGTTAAATGAATGCAAATAAAATAATGCTTACCCAATTGTTCCAGAAAGAGAGTAATGTTTTTCAAGAGATATAACTTTATATTGGTATTTTTATATTTATATTTATTACATTTTTTTTTATCATCTATTTCTTTTTATAATTTTTTTACAGTATTTTTATTTTTTATCGTTTTTAATTTTCAGTGGATGTGCAGAGAAGTAGTCACTTCCAGACGTTACCGTCATTCATGCCATCCACCCTATAATACCCCGTTATTAAAACCATGCAGGAATAAAGCGAATAATAAACACATTGTACGGTCTTCCTAATCATAATATATTATAAATAACTTCTTGTAAGGAATATTCATAGGTATTTAAAGTGAAAATATCTTCCGTTGACGCGATTTAATCGTTTTGTTTACTTTAAATAATTACAAAGTAAATAAAGTAAAACGTAGGACCGCGACAGAAGACTCGGGCCATTAAGTTCGTAATTAACAAAGACAAACGGCAAAAAGTGAGTAGTCTTTGTGATGTTACGGATGTGGTCCGATTGTAAGCGATTATATGACACTACAATTAAATATTAAAAATCCCATATATTATGACTCATTTCAAAATCACAATAAAAAAATCTTTATTGAAGTGATAACTTCTTATGCGAGGGTAAACCGCTCCGTAACGTAACGCGTTACGGCACCATTAATAGTAGCATAGTTTCAGTCAATTCTAACAACTCGCTCGTAGCCTAGCGGACGTAAGCTTGACTACTATGTATTTTTCCTACAATATAGCGATTTTACGAGAAAATTTCTCAAGCATTCAGGTTCCCTCACAATATTTTTTTTCGCTGAAAGTGAATAGTTTTTCTAATTCCAATACAATTAATAAACGTACAAGAAATTTAAAAATATCTGACACATTGAAGCGAGTCACTGACAGAATTTTCAATATTTGTATATTCTAATCAGCGAAAACGGCTTAACCAAAAAATATTTCAAATATGAACCCAGTATAAAATATAAACAGACAGAAATGACAATAATCGTAATATACCAACAAATTTATCTTAGCAATATACTTTAATAAAACTCCTCAAATATTTGTTTCAAAATCAACCGGCACACCAACCCCTCTATCATAAAGACCGCACCCCAAACATAATAAGCAGTTAAAGGGGAAATAAAGCACAATTTGCGTTTACCAGAGCCCCGCTGTGGACTGTTTAAAACATAGAAACAGGCAAGCTGGCACATTTCGGCCGCGTACATTATATGCAAATTTCTTTAGATTAATAATGAGCTGGTCTGGTACCAAATGAAACGCGATGTAACTGTGGCATTTGTACGTACCTCACCTACAGTTTAGCACCGGAGTTTACAAGGGGAAGTACTCGGAGTTCGAAAGGAGGAATCATTTTTCAATTATAGTTTCTGTCTGCATTTATCAAATCTTTCAAAATATAGGTACAAACTCTTAATCAAAATCAAAATCTGTATTACCAAAAATTTAACTTAAAATAAATATTAAACTTTGTAATTGGATAGATCGCATTTAAATCAAGTCCAATGATCTATTAACTGAATATATTATATCTCAAACGTATTTTTTGTGATTTGTTTAGTTCGCATCAAAATGAATGGTTCAAAAGTATTTTTAAAGCTTATGTTTTCCGTCTATAGACAGCTTGTGTTAAAATATATGCAGCTGTCAATCTTAAATCCGATTTAACGTTCAAATATGATTTAAGAATTTTGTTCAAGCCACTCCAATAGTTTAAAAGCAAAATTTCGTTAAAAAATTTCTTTATAAATTATTTTTTTAGGAATTCCATGTGTTGATGTGATGTATAGTAAATATATACTCAACTAAAATGTAAAAGAACCATCTATTAACAATTTCTTTAACTATGTATGAAGAGAGCTGTTTGTTATATTGTTTACATTATATAATGTACGAAATATTACCAAGGAAAAGTAACAGACAATATTTTTAAAAGTTCATTAAATTCGTATCCGTAACAATATATTATTCTTATATTTTATTCATTACTGGGTTATAAATCATTTACTGAACAGAGAAATGTCCAATTTCATTATGCTTTTGACAACCCAGTTTAGAAGTAATCTAGCGAGAGGGCCCCACAAGAAAACACTTAATCCGTCCCTTACAACCTTGTTACAATAATAACGGTCGTATTAAACACTATTATTTCAAAATTCGCATTTCGTGGCCCATTCGGCTTTCAAACATGCAATTTAAAGCAAAAATATTATTTATATTACGTAAACATGCACAAAATATCGAAAATTGTTTTGTCGGTAATAGATCGTTCAACAAACAACCGTTAGAGCGGTAGTTTATCTTTTAAGATATGACATATGGAATACCCAAGTTTATTTACTAACCCTACATAAATAATAATTATTTGTATGTAAGTATACCACTATCAGGAAAACCTACGGCACTAAATTAAATACAATAACAAAGTTAAGTTTCGAGTAAATCGCAGATAAATAATGGTAAAAGTAAAACTAACTGTGTGGTTTACTGTACCCTATATATTAAGGTCCTTACATATGAAATTGGCATTTTGTTGAACTGACAACTTTGATTTCAAATATCTGGCGTTTGTTTTGGAATAGTGATTCATTTGTTTTCGCAACATTAGATTTTTTTTGACATCGTTCTTTTCACACAATGGAAAACTAAAAATATCGCGTCATTTACGAATATGACTTCCATCGTGGCATTAGCGCTACAGAAACAGCTCAAAGGAACAATGATGTGTATGTGGAACATACTGTAAGAGAAAGCTCGGTTCGTTTTTGTTCTGGAAGTTTTGACCTACGAAACAATGCCCGTAGAAGGTCGGAGACCCTAAGTTGATAATCAGGCTTCGGTGTAAGAGATAAAACAATTTTAACTAAAGTAAAAAAGCTCGAGAAATGGGTACCGCATGAATTGACTGAAGCACACCAACAAACATGCTTTCAGTGCTGCGATACATTACTCAACCGTTTGAATAACGTAAATAACGAGGAAATTTTGAATTGTATTGTTACTTGTGACAAAAAATGAATCCTTTACAATAATCGGAAACGCTCATCACAGTCCAGTGCTGGTATCGCGCACTACCTAAGATTTGGCCAGACGATAACGGCAGATCTGTGTTGTCCACAATTGCAAACCATGATGGAACAACTAGCCGTTAAACAACCGAGACTCGTCAATCTCTCTAGCCCACTGCTGCTTCAGGACAACGCCAGACCCCATACTTTAACGACAGATGGTCGCTAATTTAGAGAAACTGCGGTTGGAATGTCTACGACACCCAATAACTTTTCTCGGAATTTAGACACTTTTGAAAGGAAAAAAAATCAATTCCGATGAATCTGTCCTAACCGCTTCATAGATTTTATTGATTCTCGCTCCCACAATTTTTTCAGCAATGGAATCAATAAAAAAATCGTTTTACTTTTTCCTTATAAAACTCTAATTTCATATGTAAAGACCTAATATATACGAAAATGAATGTTAGTACGTTTACGTTATAAGAGTTCGTGCATTGTTCATCCGAACAAAAGAATTACAAAGGATACAAATATTATATTCACGTGATCGAAGACACGCGTACAAGCTAGTATATAATAAAATAAACAAATACTAACTTCAATAAAGCGCACCATGCGGACGGCAAAAACAGAATGACCACAGATTTTTTTTTTGCAAACTGACTATACTGTTATCCTTAAGGGCCCTGGAGCCTCTGACGGCTTTTACAGCTTCACCGGACTTGGGGACCACAGAAATGTGATCACGGTCTATTTGAAGGAGAACTGGTCGTGACTTCACATCATGTGAGAGTCATTTGCGTTTCTTTTGTCGTTAATATAACTAGTATTAACTGTCTTGCACTGGTTTTGACTTTAATTACGCTTAATCCTATCGAAGGACGGCGTGGCGTTACACTTTAAAAAACCTTTTATAGAAGCGTTAATTAATTAATTTTCCAACCGCGGAGAGTTTAGAAATGTCTAAATTTTTCCTAAACCGCAGACTTGCGACGCTTACTCGGTTAACCGAACCCGATACACATTTGTATCGTAAGTTATTCAAGGTACTGTACAAAACAGGTGTGCAATGTATAAAGGCTTACAGCTTCGAAGAGGGGGCGACAGGTGGTGCCAGTGGCTGTATACGCTACGACTATAGATTTAAAGTTTGTATACGAGTTGTGGCACAAAACGGGTTCGTAAGTGAAATAGAAGGAGTGGTAAACTAAATAAAGAAATAAAGAATTCAAAATCAAAAAATATTTTATTTAATTTAGCCTCTGAGGAAGCATTTAAGAATGTTACAACACATCATCGGTTCCAAAACATCACAATAATCAAGAAGAGCCATAAGAAATTTGATGGAGATTATCATATTTTTTTACTGTGAAGTATTGATTGCAATTAATAATTATTATATTTACTGGAAATCCACTAAATAAAACTATAACCTTTCTCTCTCTTCTCTATACTCCACCTGTCTTAAATACATTGTATCTTATAATACTTAGTAAGTTTAATAAAAGTTTTTTAGGTAATAGTGTTAGGTTCTATAAAGATTCCGAAGCACATTACTGATTTGCCGGACAACAAGTCTAAGGACGATGTCAAGCGGGTTTTGCTGTCAAAAGACTATTATAGGGTGGATCATTAAGGGAATGATAGTGATGCCTGGAAGTGACTCCCTCTCTGTGCATCAACTAAGTTATTATTATTGCATCTGTTATAGTAACATTTGTACAGTTGAAATAAAAGATAAACTCTATCGAGTTTCTTACCGGTTCTTCTCGATGTCTGGGATATTTTCCGAACCGGCAGTAGCGTTTTGACGTTCATAAGTGCCGTGCCTTCTTAGAGCCTAAATTGAATAAATATTATTTCGGTTTTTGATATCTTTATATAAGTTTTTAGTTCGAATGTATGTATTTTTTTATCGATGTTCAGCCACAACTTCTATGTTTATAAACCGATTTGGATGACGATCTTGAACTTCGAAGATAAATACACCTGAAGACTCCAATAAATCATTGGAGTTGGTTTTTTTTTTTTTGTTAAACATTATCTTGTTGTTTGTTGATCAGTCAATATCCAGGTGCTGACCATCGATGGATTTCCGAACTCTATATGGTCACCGTTGTTTTTGGGTTGTACTCTAGTTATCATCAGGCACAGTACAGTCACTACGTCCCACTATTTTAATAAAATATATAATTATTCTATTAACATGCTAAATATATAATAGTAAAATAAAAATGAACCTTTTACGACACCAATGTAACTTTGTAATATGCTAAAAACGAAATTCCTGACTAATTTCATACTTGCGTGTAACTTAAGTATTGAATATATTAATGTTACATTCATTAAGTTAGTCGTTTATGTTAATCTATGCATAGATCATGTGTTTAACTAATCCGCATATAACTACCGTTCGTTGTGGTTTCGGAACCACAGTTGAATGTGTATTTTAGTGATCAACCCAAACGATCATTCTATAATTACTATTTAACTAGCTGTGCCCGCGGCTTCACTCACGTCGACTACAGAATACCACCAAACCACGCGCGAATCTTGTGTTTCTAGAAAATAGACTTCTCTCTGACTCTTTTGTAGGTATTTTAAAGATCTACAATGATGTATTACATTAATTTTATTTTTCTTGTATGGTTTACTTTATTTAGATGGTTTAACTAAGTCATTTAATTGCCCGATTTGCTTCAGAACAACCAGTTTTTTATTTTATTTTCGCGGAACCCTAATTATATTTCTAAAATAAAAGCACCCTAAGTTACTACTTATAACATCAGCTATCTACCAGTGTAAATCCTGTCAAAATCGTTCCAACCGTTTCGGAGATTACCGAAATAAACAGACAGACAAATATTTTTTTAAATGGGTTGTTCGATATAGGTATTGTATAGACTTCTATATGCATTTAGTAAAAAGACATTACAAACAGACACTTCAGTATTATTAATTTCATACATATTTATCCAGTAAGCCTTACCATAGTCATTAAACATGGTAAAAGAGATGGTGATATTACTAAAAATCATTGAATCTATGAGGGGAAAATTAGTGGGACATTCAGTTTATCACAACGACCTATTAAAAAGTATAATAGAAGGGATAGAAAGAGAGGAAGACCAAGAAGGAAATAGGAAGAGCTGGAGAATGCACCACTGCTCATAAGTTATATATATATATATATATATATAATATACTACTGAGCCGAGAGGTCGCGAATTCGATCCTCGTACATGACTGAGTTATGTTATATGAGCATAATTATTGTAATTTGTAATCTATATGTTTTCAAGAGACTTTTTAACGTAAAAGAAAAATAAATTCAATGATTTTGAAGAGTCCCCTGGTTTATCTCCAAAGTTGACAGTCAAATTTCAATGAAATTGGAACACCCTTAAGATATCTCCTATCCATAAAAAAAATAATGATCCAAATCGGTTCACAAACAAAGAAGTCATGGCTGAACATTCACTTTAAAAAAAAAATAGCAATTCTATCATTACCAATAATACAAATTTCGTTTATTTTGCAATTAAATGGCTCATATTTATGTGAATTCGTGTCCCCATATTTTATTATTATTATGTATTATTTATTTATATGTAATATATACAATATTGTAGTAGGTTATTCGTATATAACATGTCCAAACAAAACCTTAACACCATTTTAACTCGATCGTAAAACCTTTCATTCTTCAAACTAACCACCTCCGCTACTAAACCGTGACCGCAGTTAATAAAACACCGCTTTACGTATAAAGATGTAAAATCATTCCCAATATAGCCCATTAAAGCGACCCTCCATGCCACTTCCGTATTCGGTACACGCACATAAATAAACAAAAACAAAGGCAGTTGCCACGACCGGGCCGGTCGCGAGGTGACGCGGTCGATATCGGGGACATTCGAAAAGTTCGGGCAAAAGTGACAATATATCATAGGGCAAAATATAAAGGGCATTGAATTGAACATAGTTATTCTTTGTATATATTTTATGAATGAATGAATAAAAATGATTTCATATATTTCAAGAAAAATATCATTTTTTTTGCCTTGTATGGCTGTGCTAAATACATAGACAACTAAGTTTGTTTGTTTGGCTTGTACTACAAGTCAGATTTGAAATATATCGTTTTTGCATTTTATGATCTATTTATTGGGGAAATTATAAATAAATATATATAACAAATAAATTTATATAACATAATATTTATGGACTATATAACATCACGCTACGACCTTAAGAAGCAGAGCAGACACCATGATCGTAAAGCAATCAGGCAAGCTGTAGGCAGCTACGGTAAGTGAGAACATCGATAGGCAGTGGAATTTGGGGCTACTTGAGGTAGTCCTTGGGGAAGGGGGAGTTCAAAGAGAAGTAGGCCACAAAGAAATTTCTTTGGAGATTTCATCACCCTGCAGAAGATCGCAACCAAATAACCATGTGTTCTGTTTCTTCGGTAAGTAGAGTCTCCAGAGTTCCTTGAGGTAGGAAAAAAGAAAGGGTTCAAGGTCAAAGTTACTTTGAAGAAACGGACGGAATTATATTTCGAACAAAACAACAATTGTTATTAACGAAACAAGATCCGAAATATTGATTCAACAAGATAATAGTTACAAAGAAAAACAAACTTCATAGTTATTTCTATAAAAGGCACAAGGAATATGTTACACGATTTCTAATAACCTCATAATCTCCATTTAGTATAAAGGGATCTCGCAGCCGCATACAATGTTCACAAGGCGAAACAATTCCAGGTATATCGCTAAACAATTTCACATGGGGAACGCGAAGTCAACCCGCTAAAACTTATATTGCCAGTGTAAACGCCTTTTTCCCTGAACCGTTTCATATTAGAACAATACTCGGGGCACAACGAGATCATAGCCTTGTTTAACCCAACTAGGGTTGTCGATAAATTATTATACAGTATAGTACCATATTTAGGGTTACCGTTATTACGACTTCTGTCCCGAACAAGCACTATTACGTGAATTTTACAGTCATGGCATTTTAAAAACTCTCGCCAAATTACTTATTACGAATTACTCATGCGAGCTGTGTAACCGTCTCCTGGTCAATGTGTTCCCTACTTCTTACGACATCGGGTTCTTCAGGTGTAACGTGAATAATTATTTACGTAAGCCGGTGTAGAAGAACTATTGCAAAGGGAGGATCCTCCGACCAGACGGGTGTTATGTCTGGCGGGCAGCTGCCCAACGGTTGTAGTCGGGTTCTTGTATATATACTCAATTGAAGAGTTAATATCTATTGCGCGATGTAGGATGCGTCGTATGTGGCTCGATAGATGTCGCTGTGTGTCGCTATGTAGATATCGCTACACCGGCATGACAGCGGCGACCGCCGATGGATTTCGATTTCTCGATGATCGTCGTTATGTTTGATTTGTACATAACATCAACAACAAAATGTAGTCATGTACTTTAAGTAATACTATCTGTGCCCGCGGCTTCGCTCACGTGTAATACAGTATGCCCGCGCGAACCCTGTTTCCTCGCTCCCAGCTATTTTAAAGACAAAAATGCTTATTGTGGGTGTTCCTTAAAAGATAGATATATACTCTCGCTGGCTTTTTTTTGTTCTTTTGCTATATCTCTTATGGTTTACTCGGCGTAAGCCATTTAAGCGCCCGAATTGATTCACCATAACTAGTTTTTTTTTATTTGCACGGAACCCTAATTATTTTTATAAAATAAAAGTAGCCTGCGTTACTCCATAAAAAATCAGCTATCTAACAGTGAAAGTCCCGTCAAAATCGGTCCAACCATTTCGGAAATTAACCGGAACAAACAGACAGACAGAGAGAGGGACATAGAGACAGACAGACAAAAAATTTTAAAATTGGTGTTTTGTTATAAGTATCGTATATACTTTCATATACATTTAGTAAAAAAACTGTTATTTTGACATTACAAACAGACACTTCAATTTTATTAATTGTATAAATAAACTTATGTAACATAATTGAGGATATATAATTTTACCGAATCAATATGAACAATATGAAATGTATTATAAAAGATGCATTTATTTAACCTCTTTGCCTACTGCATATGCAAGGACAATCGTACTTAATAATTAAACTCCAGTCCTGCGTCGGAGCTAACAAACCAGAAAACTTTTTTTATTTTAATACAAATATGTAATTAATTTTACAACCCATACTTCAACTTAGTACATTCATGTTCAGAAATATCCGTTTTAGCCAGATTAAAAATTTGCAAACTTATTGTAGCCCGAACCTTCAAAGAGGCTCGCCTGCGCTCGGCACATTAACAAAAACTCATACGTCTAGAGGTAAAGCTCCATCCACTCTTTAATCGGATGACCTACATACAAAGATCCGCCTAATTGGACGGCTTTCTGTTTTCTCTGTTACGTTTCATCAAAGACAACAGCCTGTTTCTATTCTAATCGCCGTTATTGAAACTATGAACGTGTATTTTTTTTGTCAATAATTCATTGGAAGTTATTTGTTCAAATTGTATTAGTATTTGTTTACCAGACGTGTTTTTTTTTTTTTGTAAAAAATAATAGAAATATACATATTGTATCACTTTTGTTATATATAAAAATCTTGAGGAAATAACAATGTACTCGGAGAAATAAAGAAATATAAATAACTCAGCGTTTGTAATCGCCAGTACTTCGTGGGTTGGAATGGTGGCTAAGCCTATTTTTTCACACAGAAACAGTATATTTGTAGGCTGGTATTATGGTTTCCATTGATTCATATATGGGATTTTTAATATAAGACTGAGGTTTAATTGATACTAAAATGACGTAATATGTTCATGAAAATAAAACACTGACACTGGCGAATATTACAGCGATGCTAGTTAAAGGAAGAAAAATAATAAGACTACTTGTCTATGAGTACAGAGTAGTAAAACTCATTTATTGTTAACCATCATCTTTATAATAATAGCAAGCGAGTTAACGTAATAAGATCCGGTGTTAGTTTTACTAAGTTCTGCTCTAAGTTGCATTTTAACGCGAACTTTCCACTTCGGCCGCCATTTAATTCTTGTTTTATTTTGTTTCTTACTATAGTTACAGTTATTGCTTTTATCTTTTGTGCTATCTTATATTTTATAATGCAACGCTTTGAGTAAAACTAGCCTTTTGTTGGATAAGTTTCAGAAAGCTGCAAACGATGGCTGCGATATGGAAAATTCTAATATATCCAGAAAGGTTCTGTATACATAAAAAATATGAATTTATTTTATGACAACACTAACTGTGAACGCGGTTCTGCACGAGTTTATTCCGCAGTAATTATTATAATTCACCACAAGTGTGGTATGTAATGTTTATTAATACCCTATGAATTTTGGAATTACATACACACCCTACATACAAAATTTCATTAAAATGCATTGAGAAAAATAAAATGATTAATTTTTGATTTTTTTTTTTACTATTTCAGATTATTTGTCAGTGCGGAATGACATAATACTTGTCGTTCACAAAATGTCATAAATATACAGACAGATGCAGTAAATTTTTATGTCATATTTCTCATCATTGTATTTTTCAGTGGATATTTAATACAAAGTTTAAGGGAAATAATACATGTACAAATAGGACTACATATATATTGGGATATAATATAGACAGATTATACATTTTTATAATCCTCGTTATTGCGATATTTTAGTTATGACATTTTTTTATCGTTATAGGTTTAGTAGACGTTGTAGCTCCAATTTCACTTGATTTTAAATGCTGATGTGGTCCAAGATAGTAGCCCGCTAAGCCTAGCGGGAGATTGGCTCTCAAGTGCAGCTGCCGGAATACACCTATTGGTGTTTGGCGAAAGATTTTCAACTTAAGGGTGGTAGCTAGTCAGGCAGATATCGCAAAAAGCCCTAACACCATGCTATGGTTTCATCATGATGTTTTCCTTCATCGAAAGCTCAGGCTCATTGCACGGATTCGGACTGACGTCAAATGACGCGGAGTCTAATAGGGATTGTTTTTATTAACAAGTTTTATAATCAATATTTCGAAAAATTTAAACGCTTTTAACGCCCAATAAATTTATTTACTTTAAATTCTCTTATCTCCCTTTTTATTTGCTCTAGAAGATATTAAAATTATTGAAATATTGAAAAGTTTTGTTTTAAAAACTATTTTTATTAAAATTCTTTTTCAAAAATTCTCATGAAATCCTTTCATTTAATTCCCATATCATGGGAAGCATAAAAAATAAGTGGTCCGCCAGATTTAGGAGTCCGTTATATTGGATTTATCACTTAACAAACCATGCATTGTCATCCAAACTAAAAGTGAATGCAAAATTTCAGCTCAATCATTTGGGAATAACTGTTATAAAATTCAGTTGCAAAATTTGGCTCATAATAACAAGGCAAATTAAAAAAAGCTCGTAAAAAGAAATGTGCAATAAGATTAATTTTGATAGAACAATCACCTTAACGTTCAGAACATTACAAAATAAAATTTAAATATACTAAAAGAAGAGAAAAATGTTACATTAGCAAGCGACGCTAAAAATAATAAATAATTAACAAATTATAACAAAAAAAAAGTGTCTAAAGTGACCAATAAATTTATTAACAAAGACCTTTCGAAAAAAAATAACATTAATTTTACGCTTAATGAATATTCGCTCTAATTTCATACCGAGTATTATACATAAACCAAAAAATGAAAAATCGACCAAGTGTTTGTTACAATAAAAGCTATGTTACAACGAAGGACCGTGTAGCTTTTAATAAAAAGTTCTCGAACACCGAAAGCATCGTGCCTAATGAGCCATGAATGAGAAAAGTCAAGAGCGTAGAAACAATACAAAATTATGGGAAGTGTGCCATTAGGGGAATGTATATTGGAGGAATTCTTGCCCAAATGTCAGCATTCTTGCTTTGCCGAAAGCGGTCAATCGCAATTTGGCAATAAACAAACTATACTATTTCCATTTCTTTATTTTTCGATGACAGTTCTAATTTGATAGTTGTAGTGTTGTGACCAAATAAGTGATGATATCGATCGCATATATTTACGACAGTGACGATTCATCAGATTTTGTTTAAAATAAATAAATAAAAATTACCTGTCGTTATAATTATTTCGTTTCATTGTCGAGTACCTACCTATATCTACTTATTTTAAAATAGCTTCGAAAATTTTGAAGAAGTAGGCATTATCAATCAAGAATTAATACGTGTACCATCTTGTAATGAAATATAATATTAGTTAATGAATTTGTACAAAAGTATCCGGCAGTAGTTTATTTTCTAAATTTTTTAAAAAATATATCGAGTCTGTTATCGTGTTATATTTATCGATATAGCTCTATCACTATCAGTTTCTCCTACTCTAGTATAACCTTGTACGTGTGTAAACGTCATATTTTTATCAAATAATGCATACATAATGTAAAAAAGACGCTCGTTCAAGTTTTCACAGGAGCTGTCATTGAAAAAGAGAAAACAAAGAAATGGAAATGGTATATTATTTATTATATTATTGTTACGGTCTGAAAAAAAAAAATAGAAAAAAGAACACCACGCTCAAAATTACTGGAATCGTATAGAATGTGCTCGAAAAATTGAGTGTGCAGTCATGGTTTGATGAAGCATTACATTTATTTATTAACACATACAAAACATTATCGCTCGTATTGCGACAAAAACCAATGATCTAAAAATAGAACGTTCCAGTTCTTTTAAAAACGATAACTCATGTAGTTTACAACGTGTTTTAAGTTCAAGTATCTTCTAGTGATTTCGTGATCGTCTTATTTGAGTATATAAGCGAAGCGCATCCCGAGTCACGAGAGTATTAGTCAGATCGCAACCTCATTGCAATCGCGGTATCAGCCCAAGTCGAGGTCCGGCCACTTTGGTACCCTTGCGCGCTTGTTGCCCACGCTTTCGTGGCTGAGTGCCTTAAACGCTCGTACCCAAGCCCGGTATAGCTGTAAATGCCATCAGCGGCTCTGTTTAAGGATACAGTCAGGTCAGTTCTTAAAAAAAAAAGTCACGGCAGTTATGGTTTTACTAGCGATGTGAAAACAAAAAGCAGTATAAAAGAAGACATCGACCAGAGGACCATAGAGGGAGAAAATGTAAGTACGACAACACTACATTCAAAGAGCAATTTGTGTAAAAATATGAGCCTATAATTGTCCACTACCACTGCATTATTGTAACTGCCTCGTTAGTCTAGTGGTTGTAAGCGCGGCTGCGATGCTCGAGGTCCTGGGTTCGATTCCCAGGTCGAGCAAAGTGTTATTGAGATTTTCTATGAAATTCTCAGTAGCAGTTCGGAGTTTGGCTTTGTGCCCGATTAATGGCAATAGACTCTCCATGAGACCTAAAAATATACCCGTCGAACTGTTGGTGTACTAGTGTACACCTGTGCTAATCTTTCGGGGATACAGGCGTTATCGTATATATGTATGTATTGACCCACTTCTGGGCATGGGCCCCTGCACAATGTTTTTTTTTTTAGATCTGTATTGGCGACAGAACTGTTATTTTCGTGTCTTGTGTTAGGTTATATATATATTATTGTGTTTATGTGTTATGTACTAAGTGTCTTAATAGAATAGATTGATATGGATAATATTATAGAGAAATGTTAGCGACTACGCTACATTATAAGTTGCATGTTATGTATTAAGTTGTATATAAATGTTTATGTATTGTTTTTGGCTTATGTACGGAATATGTATACACAATGTATATAAAGAAAGAAATATAGAGAGATTAACAGGGCGACCAAAGTAAAAACTAAAATTAAAACACGAATTAAAGCGGGGCTCTCCTTACGGTCACTCTCCGAACTACTTAAGCTCGAAGAGGCGCCGTATGGGGCACGGCGCAATTCAACGAGTACAATTAACTACAAGTAACTACGAGTAACTACAAGAAGAAAGCTTTGGTCGTCCTACGAACAGTATATGGAAGATATCGACTTTCATTTGAAGACCCGGCACCTCAAGCGGTCGTGCATTATTGCACCCCCCGGACCCCCTCACTAACATTGCGTCCCACTGGCATCCGTACGGCGTCTACGAGACGGGCATCCGGCGCAACAAAACGCCCGTCCAAACCGGAGAAACGTCACCCCCCCCCCCCCCTCCTCACGCAGAGGGGAAGTGACGCGTACCCAACAATCTGACTACACTGTTAGCCTTAGGGGCCCTGAAGCCGCTGCGGTTTTTACAGCTTCACCGGACTTGGAGCCCCCTACCCAATGGAAAGTATGGACTTAATCACCATGCCAGTCCACAGTGTATTCGCGATTTCAAACGCCAAGAAATAAATAGTTCTATATTTTTTCCACACTCAGTAGTTCTACAATTTACAAGAACTATTCTTAAGCGTTTAGGCTTCCTCGCGATGTTTTCTTCACCGTCAGCCGACAGTGTTACCAGTTTAAATTAATTAATAAATTCTGCCGGTCTAAACCATTTGACCAACACGACTACTTATAATATTGTATTGAACTTTATGTTTTCGTTATATGTTTAGCATTGTGGCCATAACCTGAACTGATTTTAAATGACGGTATGGCCTAAGACTGGTTCTCAAGTGCAGTTGCTGGAACACACGTATAGGTGCTTGGCGATATATTTCCAACTTGAGGATGGTAGCCAACCAGGCGGGCATTAGAAAAAGCCCTACTACCATGCTATGGTTTCATCGCGGTGTTTTCCTTCACCAAAAGTTCAGGCTTTTCTCAGGAGTTCGTACACACTATCAACCGAGCCATCATTGCTTCAACATCTCAACAGCATCTCGACATAATATTATAAAATTTAACAAAAATATTAACATAACACAGTACTATACAATGTAGTTATGTAGTTATTATATTTTTTTATATTGGGCAACCCCAGCCGTCTATGACACGTGTTACCAGGGTGAGAAAAGGTCGATTCAATCGGATTAGGTTAAATTGGGCACTCGAAAGCAATATTGTGAAGAAAAACCAGTTCGAATTTTCGTACTAGCTTTTCAATATGAAATCATAATGGTTCAAGGTAGCATATAACATTGATCGAACAATTCGTTTCCAATATTATATGAGTGAAAAACTACCGAACCATACTCTATAAAGATTTACTGCTGCAGATGTTATAAGCAGGGAACGGGCTGTTAACTTCGCTCCCACAAACCCGTCACTACCCACTCGACCGTCTCCTGCGGCAACTCAAGCCTAGGTCCGTTCCCTCGGTGTGGAGCCCTTGAGCCGAGCACACTGTACTTGCAAACACTGGCTACCAGCAGACACCATTACACCATTTTTCCTTTTTTTGTATTTGTTAGTTTAGACAAAAATTTACAGATCAAAAAGATGTTATAGAAATGTTAGTAAGTACTTATCATATTGTAGGTATATTTTTAGGCAAAAATACCAGATTTTGTTTTATTTTTTTATTAACTTATTTATAATGCATGGTGTAAGTATAACTGTATATTATACTAGCTGACCCGCGCAACTTCGTCTGCGTCACATAAGAAAGGGAGAGAGAGAGAGAGTGGGTCGTGTGCACTTATAATACAATTCTAAAGGAGCTAAAACTCTTTTTGTTTTATCTACGAACCATTTAAGCACCATTCACCCTCCTCTCCCCAAAAGACCGCCCGCCGCCCACATCAATCCGCTTAATAAAAATGCGCGCTAGGTATTTGATCACTATTTTGCTGCGGTGTTATTTTAAAACTGTGATATCTCCTAAGATATTCATTAAAATTAATTGATGTAAAGGGCAATTTTTATTCAAAATTAAATACTTGTAATGAATTCCCTTTTTATTTCGTTAAGGATTAATACCATGTTTATAAAAATACCTTTGCAAATAATGCATTATTTTAGAACAATTTTTTTAACATAAAGAGGTTTATATTCAATGAACCTTATAGGATAAATAAATACTATCGCGAATTTTTTTTTAGAACTTTTCGAACTTTCGAACTTTTTTTAGAAATAATTCTGTCACACCTTATTGTTACGTAAATTTAACCATTTATGCAGCGCACGCAATTGAAACTTTCAAAAGGAATAAATTTTCCCCGTTTTTGCAACATTTTTCATTGATGCTTGGCTCCTATTGGTCGTAGCGTGATGTTATATAGCCTTCCTCGATAAACAGGCTACCCAACATTAAATAATTTTTCCATTCCAATCAGTACTTCCAGAGATTAGAAAGAAAAAGGAAAGAAAAAGCATTTATTCGACATAACACAAACCACAACACACGTACATTTTAAAAAAAAAAACAAAACAAAAAAATTGACACAATAAATGAAATGTTGCATAGGGTCTAATAGGTCCCCTGTCTCAGCATAATGCTGCAGGCCTACAAGCGTGAGCACTGCAGCGCTGATATTCTGACAGCGCATTCAACCAAACAAACAAACAAACAAACTCTTCAGCTTTATAATACTAGTATGGATTTGAATCAATGATGGCTCAATGCTATCGAGTACGGATGATGCGTCATTGACGTGAGTTCGAATCCCTGCAATGAGCCTGAGCTTTCCACGAAGGGAAAAATCATGATGAAACCATAGCATCACCGTAGGGCTTTTTCTAATAGCCGACTGGCTAGCTACCACCCTCAAGTTGGAAATCCGTCACGAAGCACCTGTAGGTGTGTTCCGGCAGCTGCACTTGAGAGTCAGTCTTCCATTAGGCTTAGCGTGCTAACATCTTGGACCATATCGTCAATTAAGATCAGATGAGATTGTGGCCACAACGCTAAACCTATAACGGTAAAAACAATATTATTAATAAAAATACCAGTAAATTTTAAAATGATTTATTAAGTTATTAGTAACATCAAAATATCCGCTACAAGGTCAAAAAGTTTTAATTCAAACGCAAGTAAAAGTTTCACTTATTTAAAAAAAAAACTTTATTTTTTTATTTATTTATGAATAATATCATCTATGCAAATAAATAAAATTGAAGTGTCTGTCTTCTAATGTCAAAATAACAGCTTTTTACTAAATGCATATGAAAGTATATACGATACCTATAACAAAAAAACACAATTTTTTAAAAAAATTATCTGTCTGTCTGTTTGTTCCGGGAAACCTCCGAAACGGTTGGGCTGATTTTGACGGCGCTTTCAATAGCAGATTACTTATATTATACGGAGTACCTTAGGCTACTTTAAATTTAGACAAATAATTAGGGTTTCACGCAAACAGAAAACTAATCAAATCAGATAAATAATAAACAATAAATCAAAAAATGGTTTGAGTAGAGTAATAAATATTTCAAATTAATGTGTTACATAATTATAGATATTAAAAGGACCTACAAAAAAGTCACCGAGAGCATGTCTATCTTCTAAGGATTACCTACATTAAGCATTTTTTTATCTTCAAAATAACCGGGAGCGGGTGGGTGTAGGTAGTACGATTCGCGCGTGTGCTGGATCGACGGCATTCTGTAGTCCACGCAAGCATAGCCGTAGGCAAAGGCTAGTGTTAAAATAAACACCAAAGTGCGTTCTTAGAGCCCAATCAATACGAATACAAAAAATTGGTACATTGGTAGGTATAAATATAAAAATGAATGTTTGTATTTGACTTTAACTCCAACACCGTTACTGTTAGATTTAAGCGTATTTTTTCCTTCATGGAAAAGGTTTTTATCCTGTCCCTAAATGCGATAGGTGGCATTGCAGTCATGTACAACTCCCTAACGGCCGTTTTCAATAACATATCTGAGTTTACTATCCACGATTAAAGATATTTGTAATAAGAACTATCTTTAACTTAAGACGGATATCGACATCCCTCTTACCTATTTAAGCTATAAGTTATGGATATATATTATGTAGATACGAAAAACCATCCATCGATAGGTTAATGAAAAAAAGTAAGGACAAAAAGTTATATTTGTCCATCTTTATTAACTGAAACATCGAATAGATAGGTTATTGAAACGGTCGTAGAATCGATTGATTGAATGACGTCGGGATAACACCATTAACAAAACTAGTTTTAATGCAAACTGTTTTAGGTATTACGCAACTCAAGAATACTTAAAGTAATAATTATTTATCACAAAGTTTTTCTTAAGTTTGGTTAAAAATACAAAAGTGCATATAACATTGATAAGCAAGTAACTCGTTCGTTCCTTATCAATCAACGTCACGTAGTGAAGCATCGCTGGGGCGCTGGCAGACATCCCAGGCAATTTGGATTAGCTTTACGTCTAAAGTTTTGCCCTTGTTGCCAAATCACGAACGTGTGGATTATATGATATTAATCACAAAAAATATTAACGAGGTTAAAAAATACAAATAACAGAACTATAAATTCTAATCGCCAATACGTAGATCACTGTGTCGTGTATTGAGCTGAGAATTGAATCGACGCGTTCACACGGGAGGAGGTCTTTATCAAATATAAAACAATTGGATGGTAAACAAACACCGGTAATATATCGCTGGTCGTCACTTTCTTAACGACATGTAAACCTCTCGGCAGCTGAATAACTCTTAGTGATAGTCACGACCAGCATACGCGAATTTGGTGCTGGGTACCTTAAAAATATCCTCTTCGCGAGTCGTCCTCCTCCAGAGAAAACTGTAAATTGTGAGTTGGATTTCATATCAAGTCACGTCAATTTCATAATTCAATTACCCTCCTCCCCCCCCCCCTTACCTTCACATTACCACCATCACCCAAATTAATGCAACTCGTTTTAAAATCTTTACCAAATCTGTACACACTGTACAAGCCTGAAAGAGCTTACCTCAAGTCTTGGCGGTGTCAGGCCGCGATTCCCTGCGTAATGTAAAATATAAATTTGTGTAGGTATAGTGAATTTATGTGTAAAAGTGAGTGTGAAAGGTCTAACCAGGTGGGCTGGTCGTTTGGATCACGTCGCCACTTCTCTCGTCACTTTCTCGTCAGCGCCAACAATAGTACAACAATAATATTGGGAATCTACCGTTTCACACCACTAACACGTGCTCACAAAATCTCCGCAAAACACTCAAATTCCTAAGGGTTTTAATTAATACGACCTACGCGTTTCGGTAATATTCACAAAACTACTATGACAAAAATATATCGAGTGAACCTATGATATTATAAAAGGCAGAGTGAACGCCTGTGATTTTTTTCCTCCCTACATCTTATGAGCGAAATTAATAACAAGTACAAAACAACGCAAAGCGTATGAATTCGCCTGCCTTAGATTTAATAATTTAATTGCCAACGGCCTCTATGACAGTTGTCATCTGATGTACAATGGTCGTCATTCAGCCTGATACAATTATCGTGTCCTATTACATCATATATCATTAGACTGTAGAAGAACACTGCTTCACATAGGACTCTCCCAAGGTTTCCCATCGGATCCGGTCTCCAGCCTTCCACATCCAGTCACTTCCAACAGCCTTTCGCAAATCGTCGCTCCACCTGGTCTGATGGCGTCTTACACTACGTTTGCCAAGATGTGGCCTCCACTCAAGAACTCTTCTACTTTATCGGTAATCGGTTCTTCTACAGTTGTAACCGGGACTACTGTCACTTTAGCTTGCTTACTTTTTGAGCTATATCGGTTACTTTAGTTCTCTGACGTATACTTTCATTATGAACTTTATCTCTCAAAGAAACTCCTGACATATCTCTTTAGCCAGTCCCAATGTAACTGTCTCCGTAGGTCATAACAAATGGACACACTGTTTCAAGACTTCCGTCTTCAAGGTCTGTAATATTGGTAATAATTGATTTATTCAATGACGTTTTTATAAATTGACATGTTATACTCTCACTAAAAGTAATTTGAACACGGTATAAATTTTGTTATCAACATGTTGAAACAAAAGAGATAGGAAATCAAAGCGTAAGGCGTAAACTCAGTTGTCAAAAAAGGACAAAAGTTTCTTCTCGCTCATGCCGGTATCAAGTCTAAAGTGAACTGAAGGCAATTGCCCACCATTAACGATTATATGTAAAGAGCGTCAATGTTGCAACTACTTATAAAATATTATTGGATTTGATGCACTTTTCCGTATGCCTCCCATTCAAGCTGCATGCGCCTATTGATTTCTTTTTAAGGTTATTTTTGCTTAGTTGTGTGATCTGGCCGAGACAGGTAAATTCATCAACATCCTCGAGAATCATACCGTCTATGGCCAATAATATAATAAGCAAGCGATTATAGACAAGTAGTCGTCGATTGATTTGTAGTAATTTGTAGTGTTGTAGTTGATCTGTAGTGGATAAGTACATTTCAAGTGCGTGCCGATATATGACCTACTATATAGGACCGATAGGTGAGACCGGCCATTATTTTCACGAGCACATCGGCGATAGAAGTAGAACGAGGGGAATCATCAATCCATCCTAAACGGGTTATCGTGACATCGGCCATTAATACGCGGGGAAACATGGCGGATTCGTTTTGGCGCGAACAGAAATAATGATTAATAGTCACGTGGCACGGCACGCTAAGTTTTGAATACGAGAGTACGTTAATAAATTACACAACATGGAGTTTTTAAAGCATTATAATTTTTAATTGCCCGCCTGTCTTTCAATTCATATGTACGCTTCTGGTAAAAAGAAGAGCTTTTCGCGTTTTTTTGAAAAATCATCCCTCAAGGTTACCACCACCTTGATGATTTCAATTATTTTTGAATGTGTTGGATTGATTTTGTCATTTAATTAAAATACCATAGACATAGTGATAAACACATTACTATTTTCTTTTGGTTTGTCGCGTTCCGGGATCAATCGATGTATATCTTCTTTAAAAATAAAATCATTGAGGTTTTCCGTTGTGAGCGCACGCAAAAACTACTGAATAGATTTTGATTAATTTCAATTCGGTTTACTCCTTAGATACTTGGTTCTCTAAAAAAAAATTATTAAGAAATTAGACGGCACCTTAAAGAAACAAATAGGCTACTCGAAGTAATTGTTCTACACAGACGAAGTCGCGGTTACCAGCTAGTACAAATATAAATTAGAGTTTTTCTGCGGGATCTTATACTGTCATGTTGTGTTTTTTTTTTACAGCTTTAGCAAGGGAGCCGCCGCGCCATGTCAAATGTTGTTAGAGTTGTCTTTAAAATAACAAGAAATAAAATAAAATAAAATAAAAAAAATCTGTGCAAAATTGGTTATGTAATACATTTTTCATACATACATTACATCGGTTATGTCATACATTGTGTCGGTCGGTAACCTAAATTGCATTTTTTATATCCCATTTGTGTACAATAACCAAACTAAATCGCGTAAAATGCCGCCAATATTACAAGATACAGAGCCAAATAACGTATGTATACGAATTAAAATAAAATATACCATATGACCTATAAAAATCCCGCCGTAATTAAACTGGAAGTAACCTAAAATACTTGACATTCCTACGTCATCTATTGTACAAATCGGAATCCGTAGTATAACATTTGTACAAAAAATATAGAAATGTTACTGGATTTAACGGCATTGTGTCGCCGGCGGCACATAACTAATGAATGGAGGGAACCGGCGACGATTTACGAAGGTCAAACGTAAACAGCACGATGTGACGACTCAGGGTAAGATAAGAAGCCTTATATTGTCCAACACTTGCGGAAATATTGCAATAACAAACCCTACCTTACGCTTCTGTCTCCGTTCGCCAATCACGAAACTGGACGCAACATAATGGAAAATCGACTTAATATTTGTAAGCCTTTTGGTGGCACATTTTAACAATATCAATATATAAAACTAGTACTATTAATATTTTATTCTAAGACGAGTTTGAATTGGAACGTTGGAAGAGGAAGGCCTAGACGAACGTTTCACGATCAAATCAGGAACGTTTTTAAGAAAGGTCAGGTCAAGAGTACTCAACTCATGCATGAAATGATTGATGAATGTTGAAGAAGTGTAAGATGTATGCCAGGGTCGTAGCAAGTGGAAGAACGTTGTGCCTGCCTACCTACCTCGTTGGGAAAGAGGCGTGATTTATTTACGTATGTATGTAGGAGATTACTTTTTGTTTGTTTGTTTAAACGCGATAATCTCTGGAGCTACCAGTCAAATTTGAAAAGAATTTTTTTTCATTTATTGAGGAAATTAAATAAGCTAACATCACGCTACGAGTTTTAGAAGAGGAAAAATTACCAAATAAAATGTTATATGAGATATACCAAGCGAAAACGAAGTAATAGAACTGCGATATCAATTAGCCAAAATATTAAATATATTATGCAAATAAAAATTCTAATCAGTTCATTGTAGCTAGCAAATATTTTACCAATACAAGGTAATGGTGCATTTGGTAAGGTGTCCGATGTGTTCACAGGCGACATACCTAATGAACTTAGAGCGCAAAGCTTTCGAGATATGTGTCCTTCCCGTGGTAGTATATGGAGCCGAGACCTCAACCCTCATACATCAAGTCACCCAGAGAGCTATGAAGTGAGCGATTTTAGGGGTTTATCCGAAATGTTGAAATACGGGCACGAACTAAAAACTTACCAATATTGCCACGGTTGTAGCTCAAAGGAAAAGAATTGAGCGGGTCATGTATGTCGCAGAAATAATGGCCGATGGGGTAAAGCGGTACTCGAGTGGAGATCCAGCACTGGTCACAGAAGCATTGGTAGGCTGCTTATGAGTTGTACTGACGATTTTGTTTAAGGTAGCGCGGAAAACTTGGATAAATACTGTCTTATAAAAACGGGAATACAGTGCTCTGAAAGAGGCCTATACTCAACTTTTTGTAGAAATGGCTGGAGAAGCAGTTCGTAGTTGCGTATATTGGTGGGGGAATCGTCATATAAATGAAGGAATACCGGTGAGAAACGGTTACAACTCAATGGTAATAACACAAAAGTTTTTAACTTCCCTCTTATGATATCGGATCTTTCAAACGAGGCTTGCAGAGGCATCTTGTTAGGTAGGCATGGCAGCTACAACTGACGAGATTTTTGTACAGCGGTCGCCGTTGTTTCTGAACTACACCGTACTTACCATCAGGTACTTGCCGAGATAGTATAAAAAATTAGAATATCCATTAGATTGCAAATTATACTAGAGAAATTCGAGCAGCGACTTTTTGATCATAGACTATTTTCTGTTTGACATTTGCAGTATTCATAGACAATGAGTTTTATCTACATTACTTGCTGTCATTATTCGTTGAGTGACAATGTCAATATTTTGTAGGGTCTAAGTTCAATGGTACTTGTTGGGTTCCGTTGGTGGGATTCGCAGAATTAATTTATTTAATTTGATATATTAGTAACAGATATTAGAGATAAATTTTAGCTTTCTGTACTCCTTCTCAATATAAACTTTAACCATGCTAAATCTCACAGTCTTCCGTGCACGCAATAAAAATGGTACCGAAAGCTTTTGCTTCCCATATTAATATATAGATACCTACGATCTATCGACTCAATGAATATAAAATATAATTGATATTACTAACGATCACAGAGCAGAAACTACATTATTATACAATTTACCAATACAATCTCAAACACGATATGACATTAATGGCGTTCTGATAGAAAAAAATACCCGTCATTAGTAATGTAGTCCAATAATGTTCTTAAAGGGGTACTCGACGAGTGGTTGAGGGAGTCCCTAAAATTCGGAGCTTGAGTGATGTCTGAATGGTCTGGAGAAACATGTTTATGTTAGTGGAAATTTCTTGAAAGGGTTCCCTATTTGCTACTCATTTTTTCGTTTCTTAATAATCAAAATCAAATTACCTCCATTCAACTTATCAGGTATATACAGGCTTCAAAGCACTGCGCCATAGCTACAAACCTTGATTTAATTTTACCCAAAATTGCGGGTAATTTCTTCTATTTAGTGTAAACTAGCTGTGCCCGCGGGTTCGCTCACGTGGACTACAAAATACCATGGATCGGGCACATGCATGTATCTTGCTTCCAAGCTCTCAGTTATTTTGAAGACAAAAATGTTTATTGTTGGTGTTCCTTAGAACATACACGTATATATTCTCGCTGCATTTTCTGTAGGTTTTTTAGATGTATACATTTATGTAGTACATTAATTTGATATATCTCTTATGGTGTACTCAGCGTAAAACTTTTAAGTGCCGGAATTGATTCACTATGACCAGTATTTTTTACGTGCGCGGAACCAGATTTTTTTTTTCTAAAATAAAAGTAGCGTAAGTAACTCTTTATAATATCAGTTATCTACCACTGAAATTCCAGTCAAAATCTGTCCAAAAGTTTCGGAGATTACCCGAAACAAACAGACAGATATACAGATGAATATTTTAAAAACGGGTTTTTTGATATAGGTGTCATAAAAACTTTCATACGCTTTTAATAAAAAGCTGTCATTTTGACATTACAAACATTCACTTCAATTTTATTAATTGTATAGATAAAAGGCAAGGAAGTGAAGTTTTTCCAAGAAATCCTACCCAATTATTGATAATATGGTAAGATTGTATCTTAATAATAGTATTCTTAAAAACATAAGCTACGTTAAAAATAAAATATTATATAAGCTTCGAGAAATACGTATGTAGGTACATAATTAACTTCTAACAACTAAAAAAAGATAGGAGGAAATGGGAACAAATAAGTACGTTTAATTAATTTAGGGCTGGACCAGATATTGCCCTCGACAATCTCGTTTTGCGAAACCTAAAGAAAACGGATATTTTTCCTTTTGTTGCAGAGTGAATATATGATGTCATATAAACACATATATTAGGATTTACTTCATCAACCTTTATCTTAGGACATTCTTAGATGTGGGAAAAGCGTTATTATTATATTTCTAATTTTATAAGTATTTATGTTTACAATATAAACAGCACTAATCAATAAGTGAAAAAAAAACACTTATTAAACTGTATTGTTCAAAGAGTTAAAAAGCGATGAGCTAAAAACATAATTTGACGCAGACAAAGCCGATTATAACACAAAAAATCTGTTTTCTTTATAATGTAAGTTCATCTTAATAAAAAAATGCTACTAATTAAAGTATCTAAAAATAATTTTTAAATAAAAAGCTATAGAGGCTGTAAATAAGCTGTCTGTATGGTGTTTGTTTGGCTGTTTGTTTGTTCCGGGTAATCTCCGAAATGGTTGGACCGATTTTGACAGGAGTTGCGTTGGTAGATAGTTGATGTTATAAGAAGTAACTTAGGCTACTTTTATTTTAGAAAAAGTATTAGAGTTCCGCGCAAATAAAAAAAAAGATCACGATAAATGAAATCAAGCACTTAAATAGTTTAAGCAGAGTAAACTATAAGATATGTATGAAATTAATGTACACATAATTGTAGACGTTAAAAAGACCTACAAAAAAGTCAGCGAGAGTACGTGTCTATCTTCTAAGAAACCCCCACAATAAGCATTTTGGTCTTTAAAATAACCGGAAACGGGGGAGCGACATTCGCGCGTGTGCCCGATCAATGGCATTACGTAGTCCACGTGAACGAAACCGCGGGCACATCTAGAATATAATATAATTCAATAATAGATCCATATTAATAATTTATAATTTCGTGATGCACAGAGAGAGACATCATTTTCATTCACATAATGATCCACCCTATAATAATCTTTTAACAGTAAAACCTGCTTAACGTGGTCATTTAAGTTGTTGTCCGGCAAATCAGTAATGTGCGTTGGAACCTTATTATAGAACCCAACGCAATTACCTAAAAAACTTTTGTTGGCCTTACTAACTCTAAAACACGGTACGACCAATTTATGTTTATTTCTAGTATTCAAATCATGTTAGTATTTGACTAAATCTAGCTTGTTAAAGTTTTTACAAACATAGCAATGTTTTTACAAAACATTTTTCAAAGATGATAAACAAATATTAAATTCCTGAAACTTGTTCTTTTATGATTCGCGAGGTCTCATATTGTAGATTGCTGGAACTGCACGTTTTTATAAATATGGAATCTACCTCAGGTGCTGAACTCCACAGCAAAATACCGTAAGATATTAATCAAGCTATGGTATAGGTGCTTGGCAACAGGGTTTCAACTTGAGGGTGGTAGCTAGTCGGGTTAGCTAGTTACTCAATAAAAAGTGACAGCAAGTGATATAATACTCATAGTTTAATGTCAAACAGAAAATAGTCTATGATTAAAATTTGCTGGTCGAATTTAGAGCTTAGGGTGATCGCTAGTTCAGTTAAATAAGTAAGTTTTATTGAATCGAATCGAATAAAACAAATAAAGAAATGATTACCAATTCGCGTGTCTGAGCCGCGGTGTCAGAGAGACGAGTGGCGACAACGCACGAATCTCTCTGAACTTTAAATACTTGTTTCGCATTCTTATTGGAATATCCAAAAACGTTATCGTTACGTTAACATATAACAAAATAATATTAGGTAATGTATTTGTTTTGAAATAATAGACATCTCGTTTATCTTTGAAAGCCACGCGATTCCAAATAGGATCGCTTTATTTTAACAATTTTGTAGTGGTAGGGCGCTCATTACGGATTTTATGGGCTAAATAATCTTTATATTTAAATCAACTAGCTGTGCCCCACGGTTTCACCTGTGTTTACTACCCATAATTGCCTACAGCTTTTGAGAATGTTTGATATTCATCGTTACTGCTCCGGTTCTAGAGTCTTAGCGTGAAGTTAAATAGCGTATACCCTTCCTCAAAAATAAGCTATAAAAAACAGAATTATTTTTTGCTCGTTTCTCATCGGGTAGCCATGGTTATGAGTCACACGGCTCATTGGCGCCATTACTAAATACTACAGTACTCTATAGTCATGAACCCGAGCCGAGTGTCCAATTTTCTATTATCTCGTAAACTATATGTCCAAATAACATACTATAAAGGGCAAAGTTTAACTTCATAAAACTGTCATATACCTCTTTTTAATTTTCATCAAATTTTTGTCACATAATACCTTGTTATTGTGGCTTACATATAAGATTTTTTTTAGGCTTACTCATGTAAAGGACCAATTTTTTTTGTAGAACATTGTATTTACGTATCATTAACCATTACGCCAGTGCACACGGATAAAGCCGTTCGGGAATGCTTCCACTTCCAACTTACTTATTAAAAATCAATTAGCCTTATGTTAGATAGCCTATACTATTTATTCTTCGTATGACTATTACATACAAAAATAATTTTTCGAATCCGCCTGGTAGTTCAGATATTAGCGTATTTAAATAAATTTTCCACTTTATTATAATATTATAATAATAATGTAGTATCACAGTATATAGTATCGATTAGATGCCTTCAATTGAGAATGGAAGAAAGGTTGACGAGGAAAGACAGTTGTTAAGAAAAACAGATAACAGGAGAGAAAATACGATTGGACACGAAAAGTTCTTTAATTGAAGAAAATCGAGGTAGATGAAGACCTAGATGAAGCTTTTTCCAACAAGTAAAGGACAAAATGGTAGTCGTGTCATATCAAGAGCTCAAAAGAAATGCAGAGGATAGAGAACAGTGGCAACTGCTTTAGACGAGTTAAGATTCAATTATTGTTTACCAATAACGTGTCTCCATAGTGTCTCGCAAGGTTTCTCTTTTGGCCATAAAAGACTAGTAACGACTGGGAAATTGGTGGTAACAACAATAGACAATATCTGTTACGAAGCCATGCGCGTTGGTGAAGAGAAAGCAATCTCTTCTCCCCGTTACAGTACCTTATAACTTTTCTAGTTATTGTTACAAAGACTCCTCCTCTACCAACACATTATATTATATTAAATACATACTGTTTAGATAGGAGAATTGTGTTGCTGGGATAATGGAAGCCACACTAACGACTTAGTATTCGTACTATTGACTGAACGCGATAGTAACAGGTGTGATCTATAACCGCACGCAACGACCTATCTGAAGGTATTCTCGGTCGCGTTGTCGGATAGTGATGAAGAGTTCAGATAATATGTCGACTGCAATATACATTGCTCCTAAGTGCTGTCTCGCTGTGTATTACATTATATTTATATTTTAGAAGTAGGTTTTTTTTTTAATTGTTTTGCATTTGTAATACATCTTACAATTAATAAAATTGCAGTGTCTGTTTGTAATATCAAAAGACTACAGAGCGTGCCAAATACATACCTAGTCTTGAAAAAAAATTACTTGTTCAGTCAGATAGAAAGTCACCAATTCACGATTCGAAATCATCCAGAGTACTGTATATTCAATTTTCCACAGCAATAACCGTCGCTAAATACTCATCGAACGGTGGTCGCTTTTATGCATAATTATGTCATTTAATATAAACTAAAATATATTATAGTAATACGAATAAATATAAAACAAGAACAATAAGAAATCCAGTATTAACCAAATACTGTGACTAATAAAGCGATTAGGAACAATGGAAAGAATAGAACCCAGAGTATGTCTAAAAGATAAGATTTGAAACAAACGTTAGAGAAACAAAGCGTTCGACATATTATAAGGATTAGCCCGTTGACGTGCCTTTCGTTTGGTCACATAATACTAAGATAAGCTACTTTTGGACCTATCCTTCTACCTCCTAAGGTTACGTTTTGATAGACCTTGGGTACCGTCATGTAAAGCACAGCAACGATTTGCACGGGTAATCTATACTAATAATAGAAAGCTGAAGAGCTTGTTTGTTTTTTGTTTGTTTGGTTGAACGCGCTAATCTCAGGAACTACTGGTTCGAATGGAAAAAGTATGTTAGTGTTGGATAACCCATTTATCGAAGAAGGCTATATATAGGTTATATAACATCACGCTACAACCAATAGGAGCGGAGCGTCAATGAAAAATGTTTCAATAACGGGGGAAATTTATTCCTTTTGAGAGCTTCCACTGTGTGCGCTGCGTGAATGGTTAAAGTTACGCAACAATCATGTGTAATGGAATTGTTTCTCTTAAAAAGTTATAAAAAAATGTCCGCGACAGTATATGGCTATCTTTTAAGGTTTACTCAATATAACCTTTTTTATGGTAACAAAATTTGTTCTAAAATAATTAATTATTTGCGAAGATGTTTTTATATACATTGTATTAATCCTTATCGAAATAAATACGTTATTCATGACAAGTATTTAATTTTAAACAAAATTGCCCTTCACATTAATTGATTTAAATAAATATCTTAGAAGATATCATAGTTTTAAAATAACTTTGCAGCAAAATAATGATCAAATACCGCGAGCGAATTTTTATTATTCAGAATAATGTGGGAGGCGGGCGGCACCTAATAATACAATGCCTACCACCTACTCTCTCTAACCCTTTTTCTCTCTCTCTCGCTCTCTCTCTCTTACATGATTTAGACGGAGTTGCGCGGGTCAGCTAGTATAATATATGCCTACATAATTTTTGTCTTTTTCTTAACTATGAGTATGTACTGAAAAAAATATTATGAATTATTTTTTAAACATTAATAAACAATAATTAACAATAACTAACAAGACTTATGTTCACTACAACGGATACCTAAACTCGAATACATTTAAAAAAGAATGTACCTATCGAAAATACATAGTAACAAAGTTAAGTTTAATAACGAGCAAACATTTACAAAGTTAAACATAATTTAAACAAGTTTAACTTCAGACCCTTTGAAGTGTACGCAGGGTATGTTCAAAGACTTATAGCGCGACCGGGTTATTTCTAACCACTCCATCTTCCCCCATTTAAACCGTCCGTTAATATATAAACTTTATTGTATTTAATGTTTATTTTTAAATCAAATACGCAGTTATGAAGTTAGCTTGATTGGTAGTTTTATATAATTCTGGCAGTTCCCATAACAAGTATCTATAAATTATAAATAAAGCAACAACTTTGTACCCCTTTTTAAGCGTATTGCGTGCACGGAAGACTGTGAGATTTGGCATGGTTAAAGTCTATATGGAGGAGTGCAGAAAGATAAAATTTATCTATAATATCTGCCACTAATATATTAAATTAAATAAATTAATACTGCGAATTCTGTACTTCCAGTGCTATTGAACTTAGACCCCCCAAAATATTGACATTGTCACTCAACGAAAAGTGACAGCAAGTGATGTAGATAATACTCATTGTTTAGGTTCATGAATATTGCAAATGTCAAACAGAAAATACACTATGAACTAAAAGTCGCTGGTCGAATTTCGAGCTTAGGGCGATTGCTAGTTATGTATTTTGTGACTGTTTTGTGTTGTGTCAATGTGTCTTGTTTATAGTTTATTCTACAGTACGTCAAACGTTTGGCAACTAGATTCCATTACGTGTATTTGTCACACTTGACATTGGCGAATTTGTCTATATAGTCAGAATTAAAGTAAATAATTAAATGAACTTGACTTTCCAGACGACTTACAATGGTTAAGAGTTGCGATCTAGTTGGACAAAATTATCGTGTTCTACCCCACGGCAACTGAAATACTGTAATAAAGCCATTAGGTACTATAAATATATATGGTTTCATTTAACCTCGTTAGTAAATATACTGTCAAACTAAAGATCCAGTAGAGCTATCCGACCGGCTTCCCAGGCCCTGTGGCCATTACCATAACAACCCTTACACGCATAACATAACCGGCGTCTAATTCACACAGCACGCATTTCATTAACCCGGCTAATCCAAAATTTAACTACTATCGTTTTTCGTACAGTCATCATTGAATTATTGTCGAGTTTCCCTCTATTTTTTTATCTATCGGTTGTAATTGATTTCATGTTCCCTTATTTTTTAATGTAAGTAAAATGTATTTAAGCTATTGGACGCGTGTGGAAGGCACGGTTGTTTCAAATATTTAACTTAGGAACGCATAGTGACATATTTCTACAAAAACAATTTTTTTTTGTAAATATTATGCATTTACCGGTTAATACATAACATAAAAGGTCAAATACGGACAATATATTATTTTTATTGGCTTGCTATATAGATTACTAACTGAAAGATTTTTACAATTTTCAATGAAGGGAAATAACGTGATACAAAAATAGTAGTTTCGGGTAAATCCGCATAATCATCAATTATTTTTTAATTGAAAATTTGTTAATAGTACTTTTCAGTCTGTCATAGTAGCTGCAGTTAAGATCCAGTTCTATTTTTTCACATGTATAAGAATAGATTATCTTTCAAAAGGTTTAACAAAACACAAGATATAAACGTAGTTTAGTATGCTAGAGACAGCGACTAAGAGTGAACGAGAGAAATACATTTGTGAAAACTCACTTAACGAGAAATCATATCATACATACCTGAATCGGATACAACTTATGAACAAAAGCTCTCCTATCAGCCGCGATTGAATTAACTAAACCCCAAGATCATAACACATTGTCAACTAATTCTTCGAATCGAAACACGTACGGCCAAGTCAGCTTGGATACATTTTTACATTTGTAGTAGTTTACGGTAGTGTATAGTGTACTTTTGTAGTTAGAGTACAAGGTGCGGGTAGTTAGCGTGAACTGGTTTATTCTGGATTTAGTATCGTATGTATTACACTACTACAAATGCAAAAACGTCTCCGAGATGATTTACCTATAGTCGCGTGACTGTCTTTCTAGTTCGGACACGTAACGACCAAAATATGAATTCGAAAAACGATAGTAGCAACTTAAAGTTAATTCCCCGCAGGTTAAGTAGGCTAAAACATTGCGAAACCGAGATATGAGACAGACATACGTGTCTGCTTGCATAATATATGAATTAGCCGACGATTTATACACCGCGATACGGACTCCGGCGTCATACACGGCCGCCTGTAGTGACATCAAGTTATTCATGTTAATAACACGAGCAGACATGTTCACGGTTTTACTTATGATTCGGTGTGAATAAAATCATATAGGTAAAGTTTATCCTTACACCGAAAAACGTATTGTTATTAAAATAATCATCATTATATTAATACGTGAAGCAAAAGCTTTCGGTACCTTTTTAAGCGTATTGCGTGCACGGAAGACTGTGAGATTTGGCATGGTTAAAGTTTATATGGAGAAGGAGTGCAGAAAGCTAAAATTTATCTATAATATCTGTTACTAATATATCAAATTAAATTAATTAATACTGCGAATCCTAACACGACTAGTGTCATTGAACTTAGACCCTCCCAGAATATTGACAATTGTCACTCAATGAAAAGTGACAGTAAGTGATATAATATTCAATGTTCATTAGGTTCATGAATACTGCAAATGTCAAACAGAAAATAGTATATGATTAAAAAGTTTGTGGTCGAATTTCGATCATTGGGAGACCGCAAGTTAAAATAAATAAACAAGGTAAAATTAAAATATCCCTAACACAAATAACCTTTTTATGAGACCATTCCAATGAGCCCAAATACGTTAGCTCCTCTGTAAGTAGGTGAGAGGTTAGGTATCCTGTGGATTCCAGATAATGCTGCAGCATCAGGTCAAGGTAGCCATGTTCTGCCAATATTATTGAAATTACAGAATACCAAATTTCGACTAGACTAGACCTATGAAAGGTGCTCACATACTTTCATCAACTAGGAAACAGCAGAGAATCCTCAAACCGCTTTAAACACAACCCTTGAAGGACCCGATGTGTAAGAAGGAGGTAACACACTGGCCTGGAGAAGGTTCCACATTTTCACGGTGAGAAAATTAGCTAAGAACACACGATCAAATCATCTTTCAAACAAAAAAAACTAAATCAAAATCGATTCAGACAGACACACATGAAACTTTTAACATTCCTCTGTTTACGTTGGGCGTTAAAAAATGTAGACCATTGTTATGTTCAGATGAAATTTCTCTATGGATAGCCTCCACGATGAAAGTTTTTCCGAACTTCATTTAAAATGTTCACGCCGGCGCAAAAAGGCATGCCGTTTGATTCATTAAAAAAAGTTAAAATCACGTTAATTAAGCGCATCCCGAGTTGTCATTTGTTCTATTACAACACAACACATTATTAATAAGCGATGCTAAACACACATGCAAACACACACATCATGATACACATGTGAAAAAAATATAGATACAGTGATCACTATCAGTTAGATATCAGGCGTTTAAATATTTACACATGCACACACACTTATAATATCTGTGATATTGAGATTAAGTGATATTTTTATTTCACGCTTCACTAATTAGTTAATGACTATTATAAAAAGACGATACAAGAAATCAGTGAATTTCGAGTTAAACTCCCGCATCGAACAATACCTAAAGTTATTATGCTTTACCAAAACAAAATGTTTTCTTTCATTCGGTTCGGGATCCTTACCGTGAATATTGTTCAAACTTGAACACTATTTATTATATATGTTTTACTTTACATTTTGTACTTTAATCACACCAAGGTTAATGTTGTATGTACCGATTTCAAGATAGGGCAAAATGAAATAAAATCACTGATAAAGCCACTTTTCTTGTATGTAGAGCTACCTTAATAATTTTTTTTTTGTTTTTTTTTTAAACAACCACTATTATGCCATATATTCTGTAATAATGTTACCTATTAAGTTTCTTTAAAAGTAAATAGCATAGGCTTAGCGGTAGTGTTTCTCCTTCATCATCTTTTTCCTAACTTGGAAACAAATTATTTTTATCGAAAATGTATACTGCCATTATCAAGTGGGTAATTGTTTCATTTTTCAGAATGTCTTGCGATTATTTCAGTGTTCTAACAATATGGTTAGAATTTTTTGTTAGGATTTCCCAGGGAGATTTTGTGAGAGCTCAGAAATTTCGTTCATATTATTTACAATTCACTATATTTGTGTACAATAATCAAGCTATATTATTGTAAAAAAATGTCACCAGAGTCAAATAACGCAATCTTTGAATATGAATAAAAACATATCTTAATAAAATGTGTAAAATAAAAACCTCTCTAATCCGATTAAAAATCATGTATTGCTTGATACATAACCACGCTCATGCCTATATAACGTAATAATTTCAAGTCATCATTAAAAAACAGAAATTGAAATCGTGACTTACCTCGTTCGTGTTCCAGCGGTGTCTCTGAGCGGCGAAGTGTTCCGCTCGCGGTAAACTCTCCAGGTTTTCCGGTAACTTGATTGGTTCTCCATCTGAAATAAACATTCATATCAAAAGCAGTCGCAGCATCTATAACTCAAATCTCTTTCATTCAAGGTTTTTTAATTAGCGATCTCTTTACAAGTAAAAAAGGCAGTCATGAGGACTGCCGACAGAAGTGAAAACTTAAAACTTTGTAATAACTATTTTTTTATTATTATTTTGAAATGAGTTATAGTATGAATAATTAAAATTTCGTACTTTTTACTTTTACTAGCTATCGCCCTAAGGTCGAAATACGGCCAGCGACTTTTTGATCACATACTATTTTCTGTTTGACATTTACACTATTCATAACCAATGAGTATTATCTACATCACTTGCTGTCACTTTTTGTTGCGTGACAATGTCAATATTTTGGAGAGTCTAAGTTCAATGGCACCAGTCGGTTTAGGATTCGCAGTATTTTTCTTTTAATTTAATATATTAGTAACAGATATTATAGATAAATTTTAGCTTTCTAAATATAAACTTTAACCATGCCAAATCTCACAGTCTTCCGTGCACGCAATACGCTTAAAAAGGTACCGAAAGCTTTTGCTTCACATATTAATATATAGATAAACATTATTATAATTTTGTTTTTCACATCTATTAGCACTCCGAGCAATAATTAATATAGACCATTTGAGTAGTCCACGCATGCGATATGCTGTCACACTCTGTTATACTGGAATAATGTTCTGTTTCATTCTAACTTTGGCTCTTCGTTACGATCGTAATCGTTCAAGAATAATTTCATGAGTCCTTTAATTTTCGTCGTACATTGGAACTTCCAAGTAAAAAGGTACCTCATGTATAATTTAACAATCAATTCAACACGTTATACGTAAAGCTACAGATAAACTGTCATGTCGGTGTTGGTCACGCGAGGTAACGCGAACTTTTCACTTCAAAGTTCTCATATGTATTGTGTGCACATAAGACGTTATACTTCTTTACAAAAATAAACCCAAAAATGTTATCTTGCGTGCCGATAACTTAATTAAGTTAACACCAATGATAATAATGTAAATTCACGATATTGACATTTCTTTCATTGTGTAAAAATAAACATTACTTTAATGGAATTAATTTGTGTGATAATTAAATTAATTTGCGTTCTTTCATTTTTTCTTTTTGATCTCGATACATAATTCAACTATTGAAAATCTTTACTCCTTATTACCCCTTAGCTTATCAAAGTAAGAAATGAAAAATGTTGAAATTTTACATTTTTATGTATGCAATTTCACAAACCTTTTAAAATATTAATTTTTCGACGAGTAATAAAACATTCAATTTTTTATATATAGTAGTAGTAAATGCACGATCCTCGAAACGTAACTAAGAACATAAATTTTAAAAAAATTGTGCGTACAATACAGCACATACAAATGTACTCTATGGGTACAGCATACGTGATAGAATTGAAACTTCTTAAAAATGGAGACGCGGATATCTTAAACTGTGTATTAGTTATGCAAGGTATAGCTGTCATTCTCTTTCTTTGTATATACGTTATATCTTTCTTCTCTCTCATGTAATGAAATGTTCCTAACGTTACGGGTCTTTGAAATTTCATTCTCAATTAAATTAACGAATCGCCACTTAAAGGTTACCTTTAAAAAAATACGCAATAAAAATTCTCAGTTGTCGATAACCAATACTACAATTTAAAACAGCTAATAAAACAAAACACATTATAGATACTAAATATAAATAAAAACAAAATAGCTAACGAAACAATAAACTAGAGTCGCAAACGATCTGAAAACTGTCCAGTTTTTGGCAGCCCTCGTCAAGTACGCATTCACAGGGGACCTAAACAACCTTGCATCTTTATCCAAACCTTATAAACTTCAACCTTATTATCAAGACAACGAGGAGAATTGAAACGCTCAAGAAAAGTTGGTTTTTAGAGCAATGGACCAACTTGTTGAAATTCCGACGACGCGCGCCTAACAACTGAAAATTTTAAGTCGCTATCAGACTGAAATGCATACTTCTTATGTCAGTCGCAATAAGGGATGTTTTCGCTTGTCCTACCATCGAGGTTGGGGGAGAATTCACAAGGAAGGCTTTCGGGCGAGCGCTCGCTAATTCCACCGGTTAACGGATAACGCGAGACATTTTTAGGTTTTATTCTAAAATTTAGACTGCTTTTCAGTGAAAATAGTTGTTTGCCTTTTATAAGTAACTGCAATTAATTACTATTTAGGAACTAATGTTTTTATGCAATCTTAAGAAGTAATAATGAGTTACTGAGTGATTTTAATGAACTGTACTCGACTAGGTCCCAAGTACATGGTGAATAACCTCACATTGTGACTCTCTGTGTATGTCACGTTTTAGGATAATCCAGTGTATCCTATCCTTTCAGTCATGCAAGCTTGTATGATAGCGACGGCAGTTTACAGATTGCTAATCTGTCGATGGTGACTGTTTTATGGTACAAAGTTCAATTAATTTCTGGATCTTTATAATATTACTAGCTGTGCCCCACGGTTTCACCCGTGTTCATTTTATACGACAAACATCGCCAACGCACCCGTGTAGGCAATTTTTTATACTTTGTGTAAAACTATTGACATTTTTATGAGGAATAAATTATTTTTTCAAACTAAAATAAAGCCTATGTTACTAGCTGATACAGTAGCTTTATATTGGTGAAAGAATTTTTAAAATAGGTCCAGTAGTTTTTGAGTTTCTCGATTACAAACAAAAAAACAAATCTTTCATTTTTATAATATTGGTATAGATATATATAGACTAGAGACTCATTCCAGCTTCGCACGGATGCAATTTATAAAGTTGTGGGTTTTATGTTTAAAAAACTTGATTTAGCGTTTATCGCTTGAGTATTGATATATGCTGATGATATTCTAGTGATTTCTTTGGTTGCACATAATTTTAAAGCCGTGACATCTTCTACCGCTTCTACGGTATACATTTAAATGTAAAGAACTATTTTAGAATGCTATTATATGATATTTTTTATTGTAGAATGCTTAAGTTAACTTACATATTTATTTGGATAAGAATTATTACTAAATAGGAGATACCTAATAGGTTAGCAAATGACCTAATATTTTTAATGATCATGTTGATGATAAAAATGGTTACTGTGAGTCAACCTTAGGAGACAGACATAATATGCCATCGCGAACTTTCCTCTAGGCTTTTTGAAGAGCTGCAATTATTGACTACATTATTTTGATGTGTATTTCAGTTTCAGCTAGCGTAAGCTATATAAATACATGAAAATCAACTTATTGATGACTTTATTACAAAACATTTTTTTTTATGATAATAGGTATAAAAAAACTTAATTAGAATGTATTGTTTATACAAATCTTCTGTAAAAAATTATCTAAATTACAGTGAAAACCGTATAAATAACCATTGCATGATTTAAAAGGAGTAAGCGGACAAACAGACAGACGTGAACAGTCACTTTCTTTTATACTATGTATTGATTAGTATAGGTTTATATTTATGAAATACTAGCTGTGCCCGTGGCTTCGCTCACGTGAACTACAGAATGCCCGCACGTATCCGCTCCCCGCTCCCGGCTATTTTAAAGACATAAATGCTTATTGTGGGTGTTCCTTATACTGTCGCCACTTTTTTGTAAATCTTTTTAATGTCTACAATTATGTAGTACATTAATTTGAAATATTTCTTATGGTTTACTTAGCGTAAACCATTTAAACTCCCGAATTGATTCACTATAACTTTTTTTTTTATTTGTGCGAAGCCCTAATTCCTTTTTTTAAATAAAAGTAGCCTAAGTTACTTCCTATAAAATCAGCTATCTATCAGTGAAAGTCCCGTCAAAATCGGTCCAACCGTTTCGGAGATTACTCGGAACAAACAGACAGACAGACAAAAAATTTCAAAAATGGGCTTTTTGTTGTAGTTTGTTTCGTATATACTTTCATATGCATTTAGTAAAAAACTGTTATTATAACATTTCAATATTATTAATTGTATAGAAGATAATGCCAGTCAGTAAATATTCGAACTGTTGGACAAAGGCATCTTCCTAAAGGAAGTCACGGTATTAAGCCGCGACGTGTTAATCATTTCAAACATCAAGATATCTTTGGTACTGTTCGGTATTTTCTTTAATGACTTTATCCGGCTTCTAAGCCTGCTTACCGACAGCTGATAGTGTTAATAATCAAACTCAAGTAAGTCAATGTACGCAAACCCTGTAATACGTATTCAAGATTATATATAATACTATTAATCATTGATAATATGTCGTTAAACAAATAGGTGTGTTCCAGGAGTTGCACTTTCCAGCGAACTGTACTGCCTCTTTAGTCTACTAGTCTTCAGCGCGACTGCTGTGATTGAGGTCCTGGGTTCGATTCTCAGGCCGAACAAAGTGCTATTGGGTTTTTCTATGAAATTCTCAGGAGCAGCTCGGAGTTTGGCTTTATGCCCGATCAATGGCAATAGGCTCGCCCTCTACTACATGAGACCTAAAAAAACGTATCCGGCGAACTGTGGGAACACAAAAACATCCTATTATAATCAGGTAAAATTGTGTTCAAACACTACCCTATTGCTTTTTGGGGTGTAAGGGAGGGTAAATAACATCTTAAGACTTGAAACTACCAAATTACTGAGTAAATAAAGAACAAATGGCGATAGCGGAGTCACGACCACCGTACATGGTGAAAAGCCCAACATATAAGTAGGTGAAAATCAAACCACGGAACTATACATAAATTTAATCTGCAGTTATACTTCGGCAACTCGAAAGAGAAAAAGCATACCGTACTTGTATTAGAATGAGATAGGGATACGAGACTATTTTCGTGTGTTATCGGCCTTTAACCAGATAACTAAAACGTTAGCTTAATTTGACATCACATTTACATTATGTGTTATATTTACACACATATGATGTCTCGGTAATGTCGGTGTTCACTGGGTATCGGCCTACGTAAATCGTTATCACAATAAATCCAAGTTACTTTTGCAAAATCGAAGGTTTTAAAGCGAGTGTAATTTTATGTTTAGTAGACATGTTTATTTCTGGTTACGTTTACTGAAACTGGATGTAACTCGTATATAATAGCAAAAAAATTAACAAAATAATACGCACATCAGTGTACTTATTCAGTTTTCGGTCTCGCCATATTCATTAGAGCCGATGTATTCATATCCATTTTGCAAGAAAAATCCGAAACTATACTGGAATCGAGTTTTCGGAAACGAATTCTATTCAATGTGCATCGAGTTATTAATCTGTGTATAAACGAAATAATTTGTAAGTATTTAGATTGTTTGAATCAACGTAGCTCAAGTGATTACATAACACTGATAATTGATCTAATTCATTTACGTCATCGTCTTCTTACATTGTTAGGTCATTTAGACTAAACGATGATCCATTCTACAAGTTTTTTAGTTCCGTACCTCATAATGAAAAAAAAACGAAAACCATAAATGATCATTTTCTTGTCCGTCTGTATGTTTGTGCGTCCGTGCATTAAGAATCATTGTCTATTGCCTAAAACTGGTGTAAAAATCAAGTATCTTAAGAAATAAGGCATTTCATAGTTTTAGTAGTAACAGTACAATCCTAAAACAACGGTGACCACCGAAAGATTAATATTCCATCGGCGTTCGTCGCTGTCATGCCAACCTGCAAGCCTCTCAGCAGATGGATATACATAGGCTGAACACGAAACGCGGGAAAACTAAATCCCAATTTAATTACTGGTAGGTACATACCTACATAGGCTTTAAATTTGATACTTTTTTACGACTTAAGACCGGTAGGTCCTTTACCGCAAAACTATCTTTCATTTATATACAATATGTATTAAAAACCCCGTGGGATCCGTGAAGGTGTTACTATGTATCGAGATTATATTCTGTTTATGTTATCTATCTCAGATTATAAGTTAAAAAATTACCCCTAATAAAATTAGTTAAATTAGGAAACTTACATGGCAATACAGGCAGTGCGGCGTAGAGTACCGCCATACGATCAAAAGTACCGCCGTGCCGCGCCGGGGCTAGCAACGGTGTTATCGCGTTTTAAAAATTTGCTAAATTTTAAGAAAACTAAAACTAAATATGTTAATTTTAAATCGCAATAACATTTTTATTTTCATATTAAATAAAATTTTGATATTTCTTTTTTGGTAATGTCATTGGGGTATCTATATACCCTTTTCGGATTCGACGGGGTTTTTTATACATATTGTATATATGACTAGTGGTGGGTCCGTGGCTCCGCACGAGTTTATTACGCAGTAATTGGTTTCATCTCGTAATTTTATTTTAACTAATACTGTTGACAATTTATCACGAGACGGGTCGACGAAATCAGAAATCTTGTCGGAGAGAGACCTGGACAAGGTTGGCACTGGGCAGAGACGAGTGGCGAAGAAATTGGATGAGGCTCGTGCCATGCAATGGATTGAAAAAACTGTCCATGATGAATGACGATTTCTTATAATATATCAATTGGGTACTTAATGACGTGTACAACTTTCATAAAATTTGGTTGATTTTTTTTGAGATTTCTAGTAGCATTATTAACAATTCTTATAGAGCCCATCAGTTATCCTGTCTATAATAAATACTTCATCAAAATTTGTTAAAAATAAAATAAATAAAAAATATTTTTGCATATATTATTTTTATTTGTAAAAGTATTACCTATTGAATATTCTTATAGCCCATTTAATTGGCCAATAGCATAGCTTTCCATGTGCAAAATTTCATAGGAATCGGTCAAGCCGTTTTTGAGTTAAATCTGGACAAACAAATAGACAAAAAAATCGTTAACGTTACAGGAAATTCGGAAAAATAACTACATGTAGGTACGGCAGAACTCAAATATTTCTTAATAATAGTCTCCGACGTATTTTTTAAATATTACTTATAAAAAACCTATAGACATAATAATATGTTATCATCATATTATTAATACGTGAGAAGAAAACTTCGGACACCTTTTTAAGTGTATTGCGTTCACGAAAGTCTGTGAGATTTGGCACGGTTAAAGTTTATATGAAGGAGTGCAGAAAGCTAAAATGTATCTATAATATCTGTTACTATTAAATTAAATTAAATACATTAATACTGCGAATCCTAACAGGACCAGTGCCATTGAACTTAGACACCCCAAAATATTGACATTGTCATTCAATGAAATGACAGCAAGTGATATAATATCCATTGTTTAGGTTCATACTGCAAATGTCAAACAGAAAATAGGTAGTCTATGATTAAAAAGTCGCTAGTCGAATTTCGATCACTGGGCGACTGCTAGTTAATATAGTATTGTATTTTAATTAGTAATGAAATCGTGTGAATAACATTGACAAAAAAAATTGACAATATATTAAAGTAATAATAGATATTTATTCAAAATTAGCAAATCACGTTGACTCTGTATTTATTGTGGACTTCAATTTTTATTATCTTTAACGTTCGATTTGTATACGAATAGCATATAAATACATTTTATCAGCATATATATAGGTATATAAAAACTCAATACGATTTTAAATAAAACAAAATGTTATTTTAAAACCTGTTAATTATTTATTTCACATAATATATTTTGTACTTACATCTATAAAAATAAAAAATGCACTGATTAGCTACCTATGGCATAAGCATTCTAGGTTCAAAGGAACATCGTACTGTGACAACTTGTATTGAATTGACATTAAAATACTGCGGCAGTGTTACTTTAATCTATTTTCAGGATAATATAAATCTACGTCATAATTCTGTTGTCGATCCTCATCTTCAATACATCTAACGATATATTTATATATCTACACAAAAAAACAGCAATGAACATTGCTATCATGTGATCACAATAGATAATAAATCATGCTAGAATGACAAGTGTAACACAGACATCCCGCCAACCAATCGAATTAAAATAACGTAGTTTCAAGCCAATCACATCGCGTGATCTTTTTGTGACGGAAATACAATAGGTCGCTCTCTTAAGTAAGTGCATACTAATGTCAGACTAGGAAACTGTCAGAAATTCATAAATACTGTGATACGGTATGGTAATGAACAACAAAACAAATTCCCACAAGTATTTTCTATCACAATAACTCAAGAAATAAATATCAACTATTCATTATATTATCACATATATTAATAAAATAAACTTCCAGTATCTTTCAATACAGAAGTCCTAGTCATATATGAATTTGTTCATAGATTATTAAATATTGTATATTAATTATTACATACAGTAATTTAAGCAAACATTAATGTTTTGTCAAATTTTTTTTTTTTTTTGTCATATAATTATTAAAATATAATATTTATGTGTAATTAATACATCAATTCAATTTAATATATACATAGATTAATTATTGGTTTCCGCGCCGCTTCCACTAGGTACCGTCGCGTCGGCGAACTATAAAAAAGCGGCAATCAAAACTACGCCGATTCCAAGTCCGGTGAAGCTGTAAAAACCGCAGCGGCTTCAAGGCCCCTAGGGCTAACAGTGTAGTCAGATCTAAAGAAAAATCTACGCGGATTCGGCGTACCTACTCGAGTCAGTGCTATACCAACAAAACTGTCATGTTGACAAGCTTCGTTTCAGATAGTTACTTCTCACTACGATATTAATTTTCCGTATTCTAGGAGCTAATGTTTGTAGGTAGCGCGGTATCTAGTTGGAAGCGCTCGCGGAAACCAATCATCAATCTATGAATGAATTGTCATTAAATTTTAAATATTTTAAATAAAAACACAAACAAACAACAAAACAAAAATAACAATTTTCACAATTGTCCGTACGTCAACGTCATTCGGTGACGTCATAAAACATCTTGATTAATTAGTAACGTAATGATCAAATCTAAGTTTACTGAAGATTAGGTATATTATATTTACCTATACGAAGAAATGTAAATTATATAGTATATAAATACCTACAAATTCATTAAAAAAAATTACAGTACAATTCGGTAAGTGATAGCAATAAATTTGTAAAAATTGTAAATAACATGAACATTTAATGGTATTTTAAAATAATTATGACAATGTTTAAAAATAAACGTAATTTGAGATAAATCGTACGATTAATCTCGGCTATTATGTTATTACAAAAGTTCAGGGGTCACATACATTTTTATAATAATACTAGGTGTGTCCAAATTTCGCCCACCAAGTTCGGTGAAGCTGTAAAAGCCGCAGCGGCTTCAGGGCCTCTAAGGCTAACAGTAAAGAGACATATACTCTCGCTGAATTTTTTGTAGGTTTTTTTAATGTCTACTATTATGTACTGCATTAATCTCATATATCTCTTATAGTTTACTCAGCGTAAGCTATTTAAGCGTCCGAATTGATTCACCATGACCTGTTTTTTCTTTTACGCAGAACCATAACTATTTTTCTAAAATAAAAGTTACTCCTTATAACATCAGCTATTTACCTGAGTAAGTCCCGTCAAAATCGGTCGTTTCGTTTCGGGGATTACCCGGAACAAACAAAAAGACACAAAGACAAAAAAAATAAAAATGGGTTTTTTGTTATAGGTATCGTATATACTTTTATTTGCAAGCAAAAAGCTGTTATTTTGACAATACAAACAGACAATTGAATTTTATTAATTGCATAGATAGATATGTATAGATTCCAGACTATATAAAGTAGGAAGTGTGTTTTATTGAGGAAAATAGGTTTTCTTTTTCAAACCATCTAATAGTAATAATTGCAGTCCTTCACTTTAACAAAAATCGATATAAAATTATACGTTTGAATACCTACATAAAATAATATTTATGCTACTTTAATTAAATTGAATGGAAAAATATTAACTGCCTCATTAGCCTTAGTCGTCGTAAGCGCGATTGTTATGCTCGAAGTCCTGGGTTCGATTCCCAGGTCGAGCAAAGTGTTATTAGGTTTTTCTATGAAATTCTCAGTGGCAGCTCGTTGTTTGGCTTTGTGTCTGAATAATGGCAATAGGTTCGCCCCCTATTACAGGGACTTAAAAACATATTCGGCGAACTATGGGTGTACTTTATTAGTACACCCCTACTTAACCCTTCGGAGATACAGGCGTGATGGTATGTATGTATATAAACAATTTGTAGTGTGAACAAAGAAAAAACAGATAATCATTGTAATAAACAAGTTCGGTTAGTAGTCGCGACTAAAGATGACAGTACAAAAAATATACATATCTACCTTTAACTAAAAAAATAATGTTTGTTTCGTCGTTTTAAATCGTTCAAAGACTGACTTAATATATCATCTACATTAGTGACTCAGCAGTCTCTTATCGATCCCATGATAACAGCACAGACGTGATAATAGCTTCTGCTGAAATTTTGTTATATCATGCCATAAACTTGTTTAAGATTTTTTTATCAAAATAATGTGCCATGGTATTGTACCTATATGGAAACAAGTTTTGACTTACTACTACTACTAAGTATGGTATCTACTTTGATGGTAGATACGCTCAAATAAAATCGTAATTTATTGTAATATATCGCTAAAATGAACCACTCAAGATAACAAAAAAAATATGATTTATTAGTTAAACACATATAAATCAAAATGTGTATTATTTTAGCCAACATTTATGAACGCGATCCCATATGTTTTAATACCATTAAATGTAATAATAATATCTTAAAGGTATCAACAGATTATACAAAATTGCAACTTTAACTTAAATTAGTTGGTTCAAGAGTGGACAAGCACATTAGTTATACATAATGTTTGCAAAAGTGAGCGGTAACGATTTTAATGGCACCATAAAATTGTACAATATTTTAAAGGAGTCCTTTGTGATCAACTAAATGTACCCCATTATCTCTCCCATAATTTCTTAGCTCTTTGTAGAATTTAAATCCATTTATATTGGCTAAACTTTGAATTAAAGATATTCAAATAATATTGCTATACAATTTCATAAGAATAATTGTTGAGTTAAGAATATTTCTGTTTAACTTATTATTAAAATATAATTCTTTATAACTTCATCAGTTACTAAAAAGTTCTGTAATTCTTTTGTATCAATAATTACATTTAGATTTAGTAACAAAGTGAATTTCAACAAATCCAAAGTTAAACTAGTTTGGTTAAAAAAGGACATTGGAATGGGATCTTAATTAATTTATCACACCACTATTATGAACTAAAACATTCAGTTTGACGACATACAGTGTGACGGAATAACAACATACAAGTGTTAATTTTCTAACAATTTCTTTAAAGTTACTGCAATTTCTTTTCCGTCTTAACCGGAATGAGAAAAGCGACAGATTTCTGCAGCAACTCTGTGAATATTAAAGTTCCAATAAACACCAATAGTGTACCAATCCAATGACCCAGTGTAAAAGGATTTTTAAAATACATTATTGAAAAAAGGAGAGAAACAAATTTCCTTAGAGTTACAGTCAGGGTGACAGTCAGAGAAGCACACTCTGTTGTCAGAACATAGACAGCACTAATGCATAAACCTTGGGTCAATACATACAATACTAGAAAAAGTACCTGCTTTGGTACTGCAAATCCCAAAAAATCCACTATCTGAGAGTCCGTTGCTATCTTTATGTGTCCAAGAAGGTTCGGAGTGGTCGGCAACCAGATCACCAAAGGCATAAGATGGGTATAATACAACGCTTCCCATGGATGCTTGCCGTGCTTAGAATATAATGATTCTTGGAAGATCCCCATCCTAGCTGACACAAATAGCGCAAAGGTCAGTATCGCAATACCTAGACACCACCATAGCCAGTCAATGAATTTGAGTCGTTCCTCTTCAGAAGCATCCTCGTGAGTTTCCCTCGGAGCTTTTACATCACCACTAGATTGGATGGTGCAGATAGCGATGCCAGCAGATATCATAAACACTGCCAAGTATTTCAGGGGCGGATAGCGCTTCTTGAGAATCCAGACTCCCATAGCCATGTTTGCCATAAGAGATCCAGCTCTGAATATCATATGCAGGGGCATGGAGATATTGAAATCGAAAGCGTAATTGTTAGCGACACTACTTGTCCAGAAAAAGCCAACCAACAGAAGGTACTGCTTGAAAGGTATGTTCCGTTTAGCCATACCCAATTTGCCAACAGTACAGAAGCCTACAGTGGCTATGAATAAGAATTGCAGGAAAGTCGCTAAATTCCCCGCACCTGGATCTCCTTTCACGACCAATTCTAGGAACACTACATTGGAACAGCATCCAACAAAGACCATGGTAATGGCCAGTGCCGCTTTGATATTCATTTTGAATCTGAAAAAGAGAAAATAAATATTAAAAAAGAGTAATTCCGATACCGGGAATCGAACCCGAGCCTCCTGGGTGAGAGCCAGGTATCCTAGCCACTAGACCATATCGGATACAGTCTCAGGAATTGAAAATTCGTTATTGCTTTTTATATCCATTAGAACTAGTTATCTAACAATACCATAAATATACACAACATTTTGACACTTGGGAATAATGATTTTTAATATCAACTTATCATAAAGTAATAGATGATTTTGTAAGCAACACGCATGCGCTAAGGTTATATACATTGTTTATTCGGAAGATTCACAAGAAAATGTAACTACACAATTATAATTATTAGTATTTTAATGAAATTTAAAATAATACTTACATTTTATTCACAATTTTATAATAAAACCACTTTAAATCACCACAGTTATTTCATTATTTACAAAAACGTCAGCCGCGCGTTTGACAGACGACAGCTGCGAATTATGACAACTGTGAACTAAACTAATTACTGGAGCGCTAGTGTGCTACGTAAGTGCGTTGTCATTGGGCGATTGTATTTATGACCGTGGCCTCGAATCGAATTACGCATGCGCGAGACGAGATATCCATTATGTAGACAAAATGGCTCAACTCTGCGTTTCCGACAGCATAAAAATAGATGGCGTTTAATTCATTTTAGGTACTATGTACATAGTAACTACTGATCAATTCGAGAATGCCTAAGTAGATAAATATTATTTTTATACATAAATGATAACTCGGGTTTAAAATACTGAATTTAAAAAATACATCTTAAACTAATATTCAAAGCCTACGTATTTTTATTGAGATTATCAGAAAAATCGTCAAACAATAATACGGTACCTACTGAGTGTAGGTAATATTTTTATCACTAAGGTATTAATAATACAAGTCAGTGCTATGTAAATATTAGACTACTATGCATAACATGGAAACATTTCATCTTATTTTTGAAAAGGACTTAATATGTATTGTGACATTTTGTTTATATTAAGATTTTTTTAAAACGATATTTTTTAATTCGTAGGCTCGTAGCGAAGAAAACGAAAATCAAAAATAGAGTACTTTATTCAATTAAGGTACGACTTATGAACGTTAAAACACTACTACCGGTTCGGAAAACAGCCGAGTTATCGAGAAGAATCAACAAGAAACTCGATCGATTTTTTTTATTGTATAAAATAATGTTTAGGTAAAGTTAATAATTACATGATTTAATAAATATACAAGAGAGGATAGAATAGAATAAAATATTTACTTATCTAACAGATTAATTAACACCGATAATTATGTTGACGACAGTAATAGTATAAACAGTCGAAAACAATTCATATACTAATTGGTAACAAAAAAATAAGACAAAGCTAGAGAAAAATCAAAGAAGAAATTATTGAAATATTAAAACACAAAGAAATAAGAAAATATGTGTGTTTGACTTTGTGTGGGAGTGTGTATGTGTGTGCATGCGTGAGTTTAGTATTTAACAATGATTGAATAATTTCCTCTGTGTCATTGTAATTTAATTGTTTTAACCGACTGTACATTGTCTGTTTATAAATATACGAGGATAATGGTTAAATATTATTAGCTATATTAGCAATACGGTTACTATTGCTAATAAAATATAGTATTGACGCCATGCGAGTGCTGTTCTGAATCCAAAGAATCCAAGGGAAACGCAAATAAACACGAGTATGTTTCTTCGGAAATAAATTAGACTTAACTACAATCTTATACGAGGACGGATAATGTAAATAAAAGTGGAAACTAACTCCAGTGCATAATGTCCCGTCTCGGGCGGATGTAACCGTGGAGGTAATTCAATTATTCCGCTCTGTCGCGTCGCAGTAACGACCTTTCGAAAGTGTTAGACGTCGTCGAGTAGTGCACCATATTATAATATCAAGATGTAAAAAGGAACGTACGAGAATCAAGGAGAATGTAATTTTGAGTAGGTATTTTGATACGTGATTTACACGGAATGTTTGGAACTTGATGCGATCGTCCTAAGGTCGAAATTCGACCAGCGACTTTTCGATCATAGACTATTTTCTGTTTGACATTTTTACAGTATTCATAAACAATGAGTATTACCTACATCACTTGTTATCACCTTTCGTTGAGTGACAATGTCAATATTTTGGGGTGTCTAAGTTCAATGGCACTGGTCCGGTTAGGATTCGCAGTATTAATTTATTTTATTTAATATATTAGTAACTGATATTTCATATTATAGATAAATAGTAGCTTTCTGCACTCCTTCTCCATATAAACTCTAACCATTCCAAATCTCACAGACTTCCGTGCACGCAATACGCTTAAAAGGTACCGAAAGCTTTTGCTTCATGTATTAATATATAGATTCTAGATTTCTATGGCAGACTAACTTTACTGTTAGAGAGGTAAAACACAGAAAAAATTCTTTGGAGATTTTTCTCTACTTGAGTCTTCCCGACAGTTTGAACACTCCCAGCCTACAGAAGACCGAAGCCAAATAACCTTGTGTTGTGTTCCTCCGGTGAGTAGGGTTTCCAGAGCTCCTTGGAGAAGGACTAAGGAGAGATTCAAACAGTGGAAGGGTGCAGAGAATTTTTTTAGGGATTTCTCTCTACTTGGAGCAACCCGACTGGTGGAATATCTCCACCCTACAGAAGACCGATCGACGTGAGTTCGAATCCCTGCAATGAGCCTGAGTGCCAGGTGAAGGGAAACCATAGCATGATGGTAGGGCTTTTTCTAATACCCGCGTAGAGCTAGCTACCACCTTAAAGATGAAATTCTTTCGCCAAAAACATATATGTGTTTTCAGGCAGCTGCACCTGAGAGCCATTCTTCCACTAGGCGTAGCGTGCTACCATCTTGGGCCTCACGTCACTTAAGATCAAGTAAAATTGTGACCACAACGCTAAACTTACAAAGAAAAAAATTTTGCTCTAGTCCCATTAAACAAGAATTAAATAGAGCATATATTGTTTGTATGGACGAAACACCGCTCGCATTAAATAGTATACGCTCAACCAAAAACCTCTTCATTTTGACCTTACATCGTCATTGTAATGCTTAGAACTACCCGTAATCTCCAGAAACATCAATCATACTTCAAACTAGCACCCGACGCGACCCAGAAAAAAGTTTCAACGCGAATTGAAAAGGAAATCGGATGCCGCTTCGACGCTCTCTTTACCAAAGCGTCCAAGGCAAAGACACACTGCCTATAAAGCCATAAATCAAACTAATCTCTCTTAGGAAATTTTAATATAACTCTGTCGAAAATCGAACTAAAAACTAATAGTTTTAGGGTTTAAAATAGACTGTACGTTGAAGACTATTTGATATACCAAGAAGTATATGTAATTTATGAATATTTTTATGAACTATATTATACATATAAGAAAATTTAATATTATTGCACGTTTAAGAAATGCTTTCAACAAATGACTTAATATACTATTTGCTTATTATTAATTTGTTTTTTGAAGTGATAACGTCTTTAGCCGCGTTCAGCGATTTTCAGTAGGCGAAAATCTTGTGGGTCCGCGTGACCTTACCGTCATCAATGACCTCGACATGCTCGTGACATATTGCGCTTGCATCAGACTAGCGACACGTGGTATAGCGGCCTTTGTACGTGTATACGCATATATACACTAATACATTGTAAACACTCGACTGTATCAGATGCGTGTTTGACTCTTTGTTGTGAATTCGCTTCACCGATATGCTATGCAATATTTCAGACTATAATTTGATTAAAAATTCAAAGTTTTGTTTTATGTATGGGTACAACAAACGTGGCAAATAAGCAAACACATGTTACTGAACTTCTATCTCTCATTCCCAAGGAGCTCTGGAAACCCTACTAACCATAGGAACACAATAAAAGGTTACTTATCTGCAATCTTCTGTAGGATAAAGGTACTCAACCAGTCGGACTGTACCAAGTAGAAAGAAATTTGTAAACAAACTCCTCTGAGCCCTTTTTCTCTTATAATAAAATTAAATTAAAAAAAAATACCGTACCTGTTATTATTTTGGAGAGGGGAAGGAGAGGGTTTGGAGTCTATAATAGTTGAAAACTTGCTTACCTAATTCTTGTACGTAATAATACGTACATAATTATTGTAGAACCTTTTCTAAAACACATTTCAGAACTAATACTTATTTGCCTTTGAAAAACCTTAAATAATTATATAGTGATGTTAATAAAAATAATGTCGATATCGACATCTTTTATTGTTCGTTCTGGAATTTTCGCTCAAAATTATATGAATTATTCGTTATTTCATTTGATATTTGTAATTTATTTGTGTTTTTGTTGGTGTTATGCTTCGGCACAGTCAGTATAATTAGACTTGCAGATCTGTAAAAATACTTCACAAAGTCCTCCTTGTGATTTATTTGTTAATGTTATAATTATTTTGTGAATGTTTCGTTGATGTGTCAATAAATAAATAAAAAATGTAGAACTCATGGCGATTTTTAATATTGATTACAAGTCGCTATTGCCTAGAATTAGCACATAATATTAAGAAAAAAAATTAAAAATGGTCGATTTTTTTAAATATAACTCCTCAGGGAAAATTCTTTCTGAATTTGTTTTTCTCTCGAAGGTCGACACTGATGACTTTCCTGTGACCCAAAATGGTCGCTCATAGAGGTTAAATTCAAAAATAACTTACACAAAGAGTTAACTTAAAATGAGTAAACTCGAACATTCTGACGCCCATTCGCTACCTACGATGTGATTATAAGTCCGGGCCAACTAAACACCGTTCGAATAAATACGATAAACACAGGTAACACGTAATGTTCGAATTATTTTTTTATCGTTATAGGCTTAGCGGTGTGGCCACAATCGCACCTGATCTTAAGTGATGATGTGGCCCAAGATGTTAGCACGCTAAGCCTAGTGGTTCTCAAGTGTAGCTGCCGGAACACATCTATTGGTGTTTGGCAACAGATTTTCAACTTGCCGGTGGTAGCTAGCCAGGCGGGCATTAGAAAAAGCCCTACTGCCATGCTACAGTTTCATCACGATATTTCCTTCACCGAGCGCTCAGGCTCATCGCAGGGATTCGAACTCACGTCGATCGACGCGGAGTCCGTACACGCTACCAACTGAGCTATCATTGCCTCATTATGTTAAATATCGATCCAGTATCCCCGGATTTGAGACTCACCATGCAGGTAATAAGGAATTTTTAAAATTAAAAGAATACAGTCATTTGTAACACATGTATTAACACGTTATGGTAATATTGTTTAATTATATTCATTTAGGTATTTTATTTTTACTATTACTATTGACAAAATAAGTAGCCCAAGTTTCTTCTTCAAACATCGGCTATTTACTAGTGAAAGTTTAACTGACCAATAAGACAAGCTTCCTGTGTACAAAATATCTTAAATATCGGTCAAACTGTTTTAGAGTCAAATCCGGACATAATAAAGACATATTTTTATGGCATATTCGTGAATAGTATTAATTGTAATGTAATGTATTGTATTGGATAGTATGTCCATCGGGAAATTTAGAAAAAATATATGTACAGACATAACCACAGATTTATTAATACTATCGGTCGCCCAATGATTGAAATTCAACCAGCGATTTTTTAATCATAGACTATTTTCGTTTTGACATTTGCGGTATGAGCCTAAACAATGAATATTATATCACTTGCTGTCCCCTTTCATTGTAGGATTCACAGTATTAATTTATTTAATTTAATATATTAGTGTTTGGAATACAAATTCATTAGCCGCGTCGTACGATGCCGCGATCGCTGTGATTGGTGAATTAATCGGCAGGTGCATCGTTCGGCCCGCCCCGCCCCCTAGCTTCGTCCATGGTTCATACTCCCACGTAAGCCAGACTACTTCGTGCTTTGGCCTTGAACTCGCGTTTGTTTCTGAAAAAGAGAAAATAAATATTAAAAAAGTGTAATTCCGATACCGGGAATCGAACCCGAGCCTCCTGGGTGAGAGCCAGGTATCCTAGCCACTAGACCATATCGGATACAGTCTCAGGAATTGAAAATTCGTTATTGCTTTTTATATCCATTAGAACTAGTTATCTAACAATACCATAAATATACACAACATTTTGACACTTGGGAATAATGATTTTTAATATCAACTTATCATAAAGTAATAGATGATTTTGTAAGCAACACGCATGCGCTAAGGTTATATACATTGTTTATTCGGAAGATTCACATGAAAATGTAACTACACAATTATAATTATTAGTATTTTAATGAAATTTAAAATAATACTTACATTTTATTCACAATTTTCTAATAAAACCACTTTAAATCACCACAGTTATTTCATTATTTACAAAAACGTCAGCCGCGCGTTTGACAGACGACAGCTGCGAATTATGACAACTGTGAACTAAACTAATTACTGGAGCGCTAGTGTGCAACGTAAGTGCGTTGTCATTGGGCGATTGTATTTATGACCGTGGCCTCGAATCGAATTACGCATGCGCGAGACGAGATATCCAATCTGTAGACAAAATGGCTCAACTCTGCGTTTCCGACAGCATAAAAATAGATGGCGTTTAATTCATTTTAGGTACTATGTCCATAGTAATTACTGATCAATTCGAGAATGCCTATGTAGATAAATATTATTTTTATACATAAATGATAACTCGCGTTTAAAATACTGAATTTAAAAAATACATCTTAATATTCAAAGCCTACGTATTTTTATTGAGATTAACAGAAAAATCGTCAAACAATCATACGGTACCTAATGAGTGTAGGTAATATTTTTATCACTAAGGTACCTATTAATTAATAATACAAGTCAGTGCTATGTAAATATTAGACTATTATGCATAACATGGAAACATTTCATCTTATTTTCGAAAAGGACTTAATAATATGTATTGTGACATTTTGTTTATATTAAGATTTTTATATAACGATATTTTTTAATTCGTAGGCTCGTAGCGAAGAAAACGAAAATCAAAAATAGAGTACTTTATTCAATTAAGGTACGACTTATGAACGTTAAAACACTACTACCGGTTCGGAAAACATCCGAGTTATCGAGAAGAATCAACAAGAAACTCGATCGGTTTTTTTATTGTATAAAATAATGTTTAGGTAAAGTTAATAATTACATGATTTAATAAATATACAAGACAGGATAAAATAGAATAAAATATTTATTTATCTAACAGATTAATTAACACCGATAATTATGTTGACGACAGTAATAGTATAAACAGTCGAAAACAATTCATATACTAATTGGTAACAAAAAAATAAGACAAAGCTAGAGAAAAATCAAAGAAGAAATTATTGAAATATTAAAACACAAAGAAATTAGAAAATATGTATGTTTGACTTTGTGTGGGAGTGTGTATGTGTGTGCATGCGTGAGTTTAGTATTTAACAATGATTGAATAATTTCCTCTGTGTCATTGTAATTTAATTGTTTTAACCGAATGTACATTGTCTGTTTATAAATATACGAGGATAATGGTTAAATATTATTAGCTATATTAGCAATACGGTTACTATTACTAATAAAATATAGTATTGACGCCATGTGAGTGCTGTTCTGAATCCAAAGAATCCATAGGGAATCGCAAATAAACACGAGTATGTTTCTTCGGAAATAAATTAGACTTAACTACAAACTTATACGAGGACGGATAATGTAAATAAAAGTGGAAACTAACTCCAGTGCATAATGTCCCGTCTCGGGCGGATGTAACCGTGGAGGTAATTCAATTATTCCGCTCTGTCGCGTCGCAGTAACGACCTTTCGAAAGTGTTAGACGTCGTCGAGTAGTGCGCCATATTATAATATCAAGATGTAAAAAGGAACGTACGTGAATCAAGGAGAATGTAATTTTGAGTAGGTATTTTGATACGTGATTTACACGGAACGTTTGGAACTTGATTCGATCGTCCTAAGGTCGAACTTTGATAAGCGGCTTTTCGATTATAGACTATTTTCTGTTTGACATTTTTACAGTATTCATAAACAATGAGTATTATCTACATCACTTGCTATCACCTTTCTTTGAGTGACAATGTCAATATTTTGGGGTGTCTAAGTTCAATGGCACTGGTCCGGTTAGGATTCGCAGTATTAATTAATTTAATTTAATATATTAGTAACTGATATTATAGATAAATTGTAGCTTTCTGCACTCCTTCTCCATATAAACTCTAACCATTCCAAATCTCACAGACTTCCGTGCACGCAATACGCTTAAAAGGTACCGAAAGCTTTGCTTCATGTATTAATATATAGATTCTTGATTTCTATGACAGACTAACTTTACTGTTAGAGAGGTTAGAACACAGAAAAAAATCTTTGGAGATTTTTCTCTACTTGAGTCTTCCCGACAGTTTGTATACCCCCAGCCTACAGAAGACCGAAGCCAAATAACCTTGTGTTGTGTTCCTACGGTGAATAGGGTTTCCAGAGCTCCTTGGAGAAGGACTAAGGAGAGATTCAAACAGAGGTAGGGTGCAGATAATTTTTTTAGAGATTTCTCTCTACTTGGAGCAACTCGACTGGTGGAATATCTCCACCCTACAGAAGACCGATGCCAAATAATTTTGTGCTGTGTTCCTGCGGTGAGTAGGGTTTCCAGAGCTCCTTGGAGAAGAACTAAGGGGAGATTCAAACAGTGGTAGGGTGCAGAGAAATCTTTTAGAGATTTCTCTCTACTTGGAGCAACTCGACTGGTAGAATATCTCCACCCTACAGAAGACCGATGCCAAATAATTTTGTGCTGTGTTCCTGCGGTAAGTAGGGTTTCCAGAGCTCCTTGGAGAAGGACTAAGGGGAGATTCAAACAGAGGTAGGGTGCAGAGAAATCTTTTAGAGATTTCTCTCTACTTGGAGCAACTCAACTGGTGGAATATCTCCACCCTACAGAAGACCAATACAAAATAATCTTGTGCTATGTTCCTGCGGTGAGTAGGGTTTCCAGAGCTCCTTGGAGAAGGACTAAGGGGAGATTCAAACAGTGGTAGGGTGCAGAGAAATCTTTTAGAGATTTCTCTCTACTTGGAGCAACTCGACTGGTAGAATATCTCCACCCTACAGAAGACCGATGCCAAATAATTTTTTGCTGTATTCCTGCGGTGAGTAGGGTTTCCAGAGCTCCTTGGAGAAAGACTAAGGGGAGATTCAAACAGAGGTAGGGTGCAGAGAAATCTTTTAGAGATTTCTCTCTACTTGGAGCAACTCAACTGGTGGAATATCTCCACCCTACAGAAGACCAATACAAAATAATCTTGTGCTATGTTCCTGCGGTGAGTAGGGTTTCCAGAGCTCCTTGGAGAAGGACTAAGGGGAGATTCAAACAGAGGTAGGGTGCAGAGAAATCTTTTAGAGATTTTTCTCTACTTGGAGCAACTCGACTGGTGGAATATCTCCACCCTACAGAAGACCGATCGACGTGAGTTCGAATCCCTGCAATGAGCCTGAGTGCCAGTTGAAGGGAGACCATAGCATGATGGTAGTGCTTTTTCTAATACCCGCCTAGCTAGCTACCACCTTCAAGATGAAATTCTTTCGCCAAAAACATATAGGTGTGTTCCGGCAGCTGCACCTGAGAGCCAATCTTCCACTAGGCGTAGCGTACTACCATCTTGGGCCATATCGTCAATTAAGATCAAGTAAAATTGTGACCACAACGCTAAACTTACAAAGAAAAAAATTTTGCTCTGGTCCCATTAAACAAGAATTAAATAGAGCATATATTGTTTGTATGGACGTAACACCGCTCGCATTAGATAGTATACGCTCAACCAAAAACCTCTTCATTTTGACCTTACATCGTCATTGTAATTCTTAGAACTACCCGTAATCTCCAGAAACATCAATCATACTTCAAACTAGCACCCGACGCGACCCAGAAAAAAGTTTCAACGCGAATTGAAAAGGAAATCGGATGCCGCTTCGACGCTCTCTTTACCAAAGCGTCCAAGGCAAAGACACACTGCCTATAAAGCCATAAATCAAACTAATCTTTCTTAGGAAATTTTAATATAACTCTGTCGAAAATCTAACTAAAAACTAATAGTTTTAGGGTTTAAAATACACTGTACGTTGAAGATTGTTTGATATATCAAGAAGTATACATAATTTATGAATATTTTTATGAACTATTATACATATAAGAAAATTTAATATTATTGCTCGTTTAAGAAATGCTTTCAACAAATGACACTATTTGCTTATAATTAATTTGTTTTTTGAAGTGACAACGTCTTAAGCCGCGTTCAGCGATTTTTGTTAAGGGGAAAAACTTGTGGGTCCGCGTGTCCTTACCGTCATCAATGACCTCGACATGCTCGTGACATATTGCGCTTGCATCAGACTAGCAACTCGTAGTATTGCGGCCTTTGTACGTGTATACGCATATATACACTAATGCTTTGCAATATTTCAGACTATAATTTGATTTAAAAATTCAAAGTTTTTTTTTATGTATGGGTACAACAAAGATGGCAAATAAGCAAGCCCATAGGTATCACAGGTGCGTTGTTGAACTTCAATCTCTCATTCCCAAGGAGCTCTGGAAACCCTACTAACCATAGGAACACAATAAAAGGTTACTTATCTGCAATCTTCTGTAGGATAAAGGTACTCAACCAGTCGGACTGTACCAAGTAGAAAGAAATTTGTAAACAAACTCCTCTGAGCCCTTTTTCTCTTATAATAAAATAAAATTAAAAAAAATACCGTAACTTATCATTTTGGAGAGGGGAAGGAGAGGGTTTGGAGTCTATAATAGTTGAAAACTTGCTTACCTAATTCTTGTACGTAATAATACGTACATAATTATTGTAGAACCTTTTCTAAAACACATTTCAGAACTAATACTTATTTGCCTTTGAATAACCTTAAATAATTATTTAGTGATGTTAATAAAAATAATGTCGATATCGACATCTTTTATTGTTCGTTCTGGAATTTTCGCTCAAAATTATATGAATTATTCGTTATTTCATTTGATTTTTGTAATTTATTTGTGTTTTTGTTGGTGTTATGCTTCGGCACAGTCAATATAATTAGACTTGCAGATCTGTAAAAATACTTCACAAAGTCCTCCTTGTGATTTATTTGTTAATGTTATACTTATTTTGTGAATGTTTTGTTGATGTGTCAATAAATAAATAAAAAATGTAGAACTCATGGTGATTTTTAATATTGATTACAAGTCGCTATTGCCTAGAATTAGCACATAATATTAAGAAAAAAAATTTAAAATGGTCGATTTTTTTAAATATAACTCCTCAGGGAAAATACTTTCTGAATTTGTTTTTCTCTCGAAGGTCGACACTGATGACTTTCCTGTGACCCAAAATGGTCGCTCATAGAGGTTATATTCAAAAATAACTTACACAAAAAGTTAACTTAAAATGAGTAAACTCGAACATTCTAACGCCCATTCGCTACCTACGATGTGATTATAAGTCCGGGCCAACTAAACACCGTTCGAATAAATACGATAAACACAGGTAGCACGTAATGTTCGAATTATTTTTTTATCGTTATAGGCTTAGCGGTGTGGCCACAATCGCACCTGATCTTAAGTGATGATGTGGCCCAAAATGTTAGCACGCTAAGCCTAGTGGTTCTCAAGTGCAGCTGCCGGAACACACCTATTGGTGTTTGGCAACAGATTTTCAACTTGCTGGTGGTAGCTAGCCAGGCGGGCATTAGAAAAAGCCCTACCACCATGCTATGGTATCATCACGATATTTCCTTCACCGAGCGCTCAGGCTCATCGCAGGGATTCGAACTCACGTCGATCGACGCGGAGTCCGTACACGCTACCAACTGAGCTATCATTGCCTCAATATGTTAAATATCGATCCAGTATCCCCGGATTTGAGACTCACCATGCAGGTAATAAAGAATTTTTAAAATTAAAAAAATACAGTCATTTGTAACACATGTATTAACACGTTATGGTAATATTGTTTAATTATATTCATTTAGTTATTTTATTTTTACTATTATTATTGACAAAATAAGTAGCCCAAGTTTCTTCTTCAAACATCGGCTATTTACTAGTGAAAGTTTAACTGACCAATAAGACAAGCTTCCTGTGTACAAAATATCTTAAATATCTGTCAAACTGTTTTAGAATCAAATGCGGACATAATAAAGACATATTTTTATGGCATATTCGTGAATAGTATTGAATTGTGTTAATTGTAATGTAATGTATTGTATTGAATAGTATGTCCATCGGGAAATTTAGAAAAAATATATGTACAGACATAACCACAGATTTATTAATACTAGCGGTCGCCCAATGATTGAAATTCGACCAGCGACTTATTAATTAAAGACTATTTTCGTTTTGACATTTGCGGTATGAGCCTAAACAATGAATATTATATCACTTGCTGTCCCTTTTCATTGAGTGACAATGTTAATATTTTGGGGGTCTAAGTTCAATGACACTTTTCATTGTAGGATTCGCAGTATTAATTTATTTAATTTAATATATTAGTGTTTGGAATACAAATTCATTAGCCGCATCGTACGATGCCACGATCGCTGTGATTGGTGAATTAATCGGCAGGTGCATCGTTCGGCCCGCCCCGCCTCCCTAGCTTCGTCCTCGGCTCATACTCTCACGTAAGCCAGACTACTTCGTGCTTTGGCCTTGAACTCACGTTTGTTTGTTTTGTACGCGCTACGTCATTCCGGTTCACTGTTCACCACATACTCATGGTTACTTTCGACCATCATCGCATAATGAGCGGCAAACACTCAGCCGAGGGGTCGCGCCACGCGGTTTTCGTGGAACATCAAATTGTGTTTTCGTGAGACCAAGAGAGTTTTGCAAGTGTTTTGTTAATATTTGTAACTATTCATTTACCATCCTTGGGTATATTATAATTCTTCTGCATGCCAAAGTAATTTTTTATGTTATGTACGACAGGGTTATAGAACCAATAGTTTTATATGAGATGGTTTAACATCAGAAATTACGCCGTCGGGCAAAGTGAATAGGGCAAAGCGAATAAGCTTACTTCATTATTTTGCTACAGTTTTATAATACGCATACTTTGTTTCAGGTAGCGAATGGATATAAAAAAAGACTAATCCACAGGGATGGGTTAAATTAGTCATGCAGACTGCTGATCATCTATGCCAAGTTAGAGAATTGGTAAAGGGCACAGCAAAAAAGTATTCATAGACGTATGCAACTTTTACAGGCACGTCAAGAGTAAAACATGTAAAAAAGAACTTAATAACGTTACTAAAAAAACTAGATCACGAAATAGAAATAGTTTCTTTAAAAACACTGCGGTAGTTCTATAAAGACGGTTAAAAAACAAAACAAAACCGAGCAATTTAAAAATATTTAAATGGATTTGTGCTTTTTTTGCTTGAAATATATGTCGAAGAAGCTAATGATCCAATTGAAAATTGGATTCGATGTGATGTTTGTTACCAACACGATGGTGTCACGAAGAATGTTCAACAGTTGAGGGCACCGGAGAGTATATACGTGATAACTACCAGTATTAGTTTACTTAATATTAGCAAGCAAGGTTCTTTTTTATTACTTACCTGCTAAGTTTTTTTTCATATCATTAAGTTGATTGTTTATGTTTACTAACGTTAGGAAGTTGGTATTCACTTTACCCGAGAACTGTGTCCACTTTACCCGGACATGCGGATAATGTGAATACTAAAGACATTTTGTTTTATTAATTGTCACTAACTGTTTAACTGTTTAATATTAAATAATTAAGTACGACTTCCGGGAATCAAATAAAAAGAAAATAGATAAAAAATTAGTCTAGTGATTTTGTTGCAGTCGGGTTTTTTGATTCCTTTTTAATAATTTAACTTGTTAATCTAATTCAAATTGGCAAAAAAGAAATAATAGAGTGAGGAATTCTTATATTTAGGGGAAGCGATCAAAGTGAATACCTTAAGATATGCAAGGCTTAAAAATTATGAGATATAATAATAATAATAATAATATTTTGTCTTTATACGGGATGTGGAAATCTCTTCCTTTATTTATAGGTGCAATAAGTAATTCGGATGTTGTATTCTTTCTATTTGACTTTTTTCCAGTGACTCCAATGAGTCTACCTTCACAGGTTGTAGCTAGATGTGTTCATACTGTACTCTATGTTTGAGGTTGGGCACACTAAACCTTATCAGTCGGTTGTGCACCACACTTCCTTCTCCTTCCAGCCCTAATGCCTGTATGTTGATGTCTTTTACATATACATTTGTCATACATGTTTTGTATGACAAATAATAAAACAAAATGTCTTTAGTATTCACTTTACCCACATGTCCTTGTAAAGTGAATTTATAGTCACTATGTCACTCCCACAATTAAGAAGAATCTAACGACACCTCATATGATAAAATCCATCAAGCTATTTAGGCTACAGAACGTGCCAAAAAATAGACATATCCCTCCTTTTTCACAGTCTAGTAAAAAGACCTCGGCTCGAACTAATACAAGATTGAAAAGGCTTGTATAATATAGGAAGAAGAAATCATTTATGAAGAATAATAAATATTAATACTTACTCGCATTGAGAGGTACGACGGGCGCGCGCGTGTGGTATGCGCCCGCGCCGCCCGCGTACCCCGCGTGCCTCCCGTACCCCGCCAGCGTGACGCTTCAGTCCCGCGTCCCGACCATCCCTCGACCCCAACCCACACGCACTCCACTCACACACGACACTCGCCGATATATACAACTAACTTTGTACTACCTGCAACAATATACATAAAACATTAATTCATATTTTTAACCGAGTTCAAATCGAATGTTTATTTTTTTATGGATGTTCAGCCATAAATTCTTTGTTTATGAACCGATTTGAATGATTCTTTTTTGTTGTAAAATTGTCTCAAGGTCGGATCTCACCTTTTAAATTCATTGTCATTGGACTTTGAACTTCGAAGATACACAAAGGAACTCTCCAAAATCATTGAAAATGGTTTTCTTTTTTGTTAAAAATTGCCTTTTTGTACTGTAAATTTAGTTTTTCCGCGTTTTCATTAGAGTCGTTGCTAGAAGAGGTATTACAGAAAACTAAAACTCGATTCCTACATGAAAACTATAAAGCCACGTTGGACCCGCGTGTATGTAAGATGAGAGAATCTACAGTACTATTACATAGATGTAATATTCGTCCATTGTGAGAAACAAACCGACAAGTGTCTAGAACGCAGTAAAAGTTGAAAGAACAAACAACCGCTCGCGGGTCGCCATGTGCCCGCTACGACGCTCATCAAAGTTGCACGCTCGTAGCGTTCGTAGGCCTCTACGAGACTACTATACTACGAAGTCTGTACCGAACGCACAAAAAAAAAACACTTAATAATAAAAAAAAGTTTAAATTTCAGATCAGTCTAGCAGGAAAAGAATGTAACTAAACCGAAAGTCATCGAGCGTGTAATTTTTGGTAGGGTTAACTTGATTTTTAATGAAAAATTAATGTTACATACGGCCCTGATATAGATATCTCCTGCATTCAAAGTGATAAAGTATTAATACTATCAACAAAACGAAACCAGTAATTTACCCTACGGTAACTTGAACATTGCATGGTGTCGTGTTTAATTTATAGCTTAATTATTTATTGGAATTGGAATATAATTTACTATTACACTAAAACTTCAACAACAACGGAAATTGTCCAAATTTCAATTTAACTAAGTGTACATTTGTGGTGTGGGAAAATAGAGTAAGGCCCTTTATATTCTTTTATTTAAGACGCCGGGAGCGAAGATAACACAATTCGCGCATATGCCCGATCAATGGCATTCCATAGTCCACGCCAGCGCAGTTTCATATAGTTTTAATATAATAATACGCGAGTAATATAATATAAATATTTATAAATGTTTGTGCTAACCGTACAACACAAATTTGATACAAGATGTCACCGCAAGCTTTCAACGGAACACAATAAAATGCATATTAGATAACTGTGTTTTGTCGCCTCTACGTGATTGGCTGATTGTGTGTGTCAATACATTTTATTCTTTCTTTGAACAAACATACTTATACACTTTATTCCTTTTCGTATAAATGAAGTTTGGTTTAAAATACTTATATTGTTTTTGGCGGAATCTTTTACTTCATGTTTTGGTTTCTAATTTAAAAAATAAGCTTAAGTTATTTAACTCTACATTATGTAATAATGATGATAATAAATACTGGTATACACATATCAAGTAAATTATAAATAATAACTGCAAACAAGAATTTTAGTTGCCATAGAAACTCCTTGGATAGTTTTAACATGCACCACCATATTGTTAAAGCGTTGTTGAACTCTGAAGATTATAAAAATATTCTATCCACGTGACATTGGCAAAACAGCATATAAACACACGCTGACATTATATAAAAAGAAGATGAATCATGACATGGGAATGAGTGACACGGAATTAAAAAAAAAACACAATGTTTTTTTTTTTAATTGCCATGAATTTTACGTGAAGAGCTCGCAAAAATCGAAAGTTCTAAGATATTGTGTGCTTAAGAATTACACAAATAACATGAAGTAATTGTAGCTAAAAAAGTCACGCAGAGTATAATACGTCTATCTTCTAAAAACACCCACGATAAGCATTTTTGTCTTTGAAATAGCCGGGAGCGGGGGAGAAAGATACGCGCGGGCATTTTTTAGTCCACGTGAGCGAAGTCACGGGCACAGCCAGTACTTAATATAGTAAATATGAATAGACTGTTTGTTTGTTTGAATGCGCTAATCTCTGCAAGTACCAGTTAAATTAAAAAAAAAAACTTTTTTCTTTATAGCCCATTTATTGAGGAAAGTTATAGGCTACATTACTTCAAGCTACGACCCTAAGGATTAGAGCAGTAATGATGAAAGTCAAGTAATCTGACAAACTGTAGACAAATACTGGAACTCTCTGTGAGAGTGCGGTCTTGACAGAGGAATCCGTGGATCACATATTTTTAGTAATTGTTCCTTGTAACCAAAGCTAAAAAAGGCCAATGATAGACAACACGGAAAATCGACGTCGACGCGGAGCAGTCGAATAAATTGAACACGGTTGAAATCGTGCGACCTAGTATTTCCTATCATACTGTATTTTACAAAAGCGTAAAATAATCGCAGGGTATGAAAATTTAACTATTTCAGTCTTCAACTTTACAGAAATACTGTAAAGTTATACATAAATAATTCGCATTCGCAAATATATTCATGCCTAAATTTCTATTCAAACGACCTTCATGTTATAAACTCAGCGCGGTTGTGTCAATGTTGCCATTACATAAATTGAGTTATCGAACAGTTTCGCCACATTCGTCGTTAGTAAGTCAGTCGATCGTTTAATTAATTTATCTATATATTAATATATGAAGCAAAAGCTTTCGGTATATTTTTAAGTGTATTGCGTGCACGGAAGACTGATTTGGCATGGTTAAAGTTTATATATGGAGATGAAGTGCAGAAAGCTAAAATTTATATATAATATGTGACTAGTATATTAAATAAAATAAATTAATACTGCGAATCCTAACCCTTCCAGTACCATTGTACTTAGACCACCCAAAATATTGACATTGTCACTCAACAAAAAGTGACAGCAAGTAATATAGATAATACTCATTGTTTATGAATACTAGAAAATAAATGTCAAACAGAAAATAGTCTATGATTAAAATGTCGCTGATCGAATTTCGATCATTAGGCGACCGCTAGTAAAAATTTTTTGTCATATATTATACTACCTTTCATCACGATTTGTCACTACTAATATGGGTAGACGAAATGAAATATTAGGCTGTTGGGTGGCAGGTCACGCCAGTTGAGTCCGATCGGATCGCGACCACCAAAATCCGGGTGTAAATAACACCCGCCACCATAGTCGCGTTCCGGGATAAATTGAGAATTTTTGTTTTTGGAGCGAAGTTCTTTATCGCACTGTACGGACTTGGCGGACGGGGGCTAGGCGAAAAAAAGTGTAAGAGTTTTCCGTCACAACCCTTTCTATAGTGTAGACGGTTATCCATAGCGCGTATGCTATTGGCTGTGCCCAGTCATATGTGCGCGCTTATCGGTTCAAGGCTACGAACTTTTTATTTCGGTGCCTGCCTATGTAGGCAATTTCGCCAATGTTAAGTGTGGCAAATACAAGTTAGTTAGTCAGTTGCCTACTTTTCAGTGTACAGTAAAATCACAAACAGTGACTTTATAAGAATACTATTATTATTATATTTTACTATAGTACTATTATTATGTGTTAAAGTATATAGAAGGGGATAATTTTATTGTTAATAAGCATTTAAGTCAAAAGCCAGAGTTACACTTTTATTTGTTAAACTAGCTGTGCCCGCGGCTTCGCTCACGTGGACTACAGAATGCCCGCATGAATCTTACTCCCGCGCTCCCGGCTATTTTGAAGACAAAAATGCTTATTGTGGGTGTTCCTTAGAAGATAGACATATACTCTCCGTGACTTTTTTGTAGGTCTTTTTAATGTCTACAGTTATTTATAATATTAATTTGCTTTATCTCTTATGGATTACTCAGCGTAAGCCATTTAAGCACCCGAATGGATTTACTATGCCCCAGTTTTTTTTATTTGTGTGGAACCCTAATTCTTTTTGTAAAATAAAATTAGCCTATGTTACTTCCTATAAAATCAGCTATCTTCCAGTGAAAGTCTCGTGAAAATCGGCCCAACCGTTAGGGAGATTACCCGGAACAAACAGACAGACAAAATTTTTAAAAATGAGCTTTTTTATAGATATCGTATATACTTTCATATGCATTTAGAAAAAAGCTGTTATTTTAACATTACAAACAGATATTTAAATTTTATTTATCTGTATAAACTAAGCCGGTTATAATAAACTTAAAAAAACTTAAATAAACTAAACAATAGTGGCTCAGTGGTAGCCTCTATGGACACCACAACGATCGACGTGAGTTCGAATTCCTGCAATGAGTCTGGACTAAAAAGTTCTCTATGTGTTACAATCTTTGTCGTGCCGTGAAACTGTGGACAACAAACACAAAAACATTATAATAACACATTTATGATAGATTAATATAAAATAGACAAATAACAGTTCTTATCGCGTCTCTAATTTGGTTTTTATCTCATTCATTGCCATGTAATTATGATAAAAACACGATAATAATATGCAGTAGGTAAGACCGTGATTTTTTAATTTCCGTGAGCCTACCATAAAAATGTTTATATGTCGATATTTAAACCATATAAATACACAATATTAATTAGATACTTTCAAACGTAGAAGATATGACGTTTAATTTTATAAGATTTTGCAACCCAAGAACTTCACGAATTATTTCTGAATCTCCCAAATACTTTTTGCATAAAAATGTATCTTTTACAACGAAAAATGTTCCTTTTTTTCATTAAATAATGTTTATTTATACAGTGTTAAATATATTTTTACACAATTAAAAAATAAAACTCATTAAAATGAATATTTGGAGTTATTTTTGTTTTGTTTTTATCTTCATAGGTGCGCAGATAAGTTCCCTTTTTTTGTACATACATTGATATATAAACCAAATAACCTATTCATACTATCCACAGATATATTCACCACTTTAAACATTTCAAAGTTGTATAATTATAACATAGGTAACTAACACTTCAATAATTTGACTGTAAACTAATTTTGAGCGTACTGAGTCATTACTGTTTATCGCTATGTACAGAGATAAGGGAATCAAACAAGTGATTTTACACGTCACTAGCTATTGCCAACGGATTTGCCAGAAACATATTCGTAATAATTATATCTTATATTTCAGAGGTCGCTCGGAACACCTGAACGTAAGTGCTCAGGGGAGGTGGCGGGCTTTTAGAAAACGTCCTATCTCCATACTATAGTTTCATTCAAAACTCTGCTCCCGGGGAAGGCATATATGTCGAAGCAGAGGTATCAAAACATGTTTGTAACGTGTCTGCGCTCACAGGCAGTCTAAAAACAAATTATGTTTTAAATCTACCGCCACGTACCACGTCCCGTTCACGCTCGCGATATATTAACTGAGGAATGGCACAAAACCACACTCCAAGTTCGGTGAAGCTGTAAAAGCCGCAGCGACTTCAGGCCCCCTAATGCTAACAGTGTAGTCAAATCTAAAAAAAAAACACAGTTTAATATAGAACGTCGTACAGTGCGGATGCGCTGTATGATCGTATTATTGGGATCAGTTTGATATCAAAATACACCTGTCGTAATCGTGGAGCTATCCGTAATCAAGCAGTCCTAGTTCAAAGACCGCTCTGGCTCATCTGCAGCCCTAGTACAAAAGACCGCGCTAAAGGCTGTATCATGGTATCGGAATACGCCCACACTTTATACCTGTGTGTATACCTCTGTGTACCTGCTCCGATACCCGCTCTAACATATTTGCCATTTTTACGTTATTTTTTCTTACATAAGGCACCCAAAGGGTAAAAATGTATTTCTCCACTAAATAAATGAAATCAAAACTTTGTATAAGTAATCTAATAAAAATTTGCCAAGTGCTTTTCGAACCGTAGTTGCCCGTCACAATATCCAGACTACCGCGAAAAAAAGTTGTAACGTGATCTCGTATTGCCCAACCCATGGCGACTGATAGTACACCGTGTGGTTTTAGTGAATAGGAGTCTCATGTGCTCAAAGCTCGGGAGAGCAAAAAGGTACACCAAAAACCATCAAATGACACTTTGAGATCCCGCCATAAACTCTCACGTGACATTCGAAACGAATCGGAGATGTATTTCATACTTTGATGGTTTCTCATTTGGCATTCTATAGAATGCCTAGGCAATTTATTAAATATGAATCATCATCAACACCAGTATTCTATACATTGCCTATATAACATGTTACATCGAGTTTAAAAATCAAAGTCTAAAATCAAAAAATAATTTATTCAAATTAGGCCCTGAAAAGGCCGTTAACGTCAAAACACTACCACAGATTCGGAAAACATCCCAGTCATCGAGAAAAACCAGAAAGAAACTCGATCGGATTTGTAATATTTATTTTTAGCTATACGTTACTTACATTCGTTGTTTATAATTTTTAGTGGACATACAGAGAGGTAGGTAGTCACTTTCTGGTATCACCGGTATCATTGACTGATTCTTCTGTTATGTTAAAATGGTTTAACTTTCACTATCTACCTGCTTTTGTATAAAAACTTGTGTGCGTCTGTCAGTAATCGTGTAATTTCTGAACGACTTCGATTGAGAGAATTTTTGTCTGTGTCTGTCTGTATGAAACTCGTCAACGGTTTGACTGATTTTAATTAAGTTTTGTTAACGGGAAGGATATTTCATTCCAAAATTAATAGATTATTAGAAATATCAATATTTTTTTTTAATTTATTCTCGATTGATTTTTAATTTTGTATACAGACAATAGGTAAAAGTATTTAATTCCAAAATTGTTAGATATAATTATCAGTCGTATTTTATAAATCATAAAATATAAGTAAAAATAAAATGTACTATGCTAAAATAATTCCTGTATCATGTTACAAACAAACATACACGCATCCATACAGAACAGGCAATGATTTTCCTTGACGTATAATTTACCTGGTACGTATGACAACGCTCTGTTTGATAAGCATTGTTTAATTACGTTTACCTCTTGGAAAATTTGAATAAAAACACAAGACAGATTTGTATAGAATATCATTACACTAATACGTGAAGCAAAAACTTTGTACCCCCCTTTTTCAAGCGTATTGCGTGCACGGAAGACAGTGAGATTTGGCATGGCTAAAGTTTATATGGAGAAGGAGTGCAGAAAGCTAAAATTTATCTATAATATCTGTTACTAATATATTAAATTCAATAAATTAATACTGCGAATCCTAACCCGACCTGTGCCATTGAACTTAGACTCTCCAAAATATTGACATTGTCTCTCAATGAAAAGTGACAGCAAGTGATATAATATTCATTGTTTAGGTTCATACTGTAAGTGTCAAACAGAAAATAGTCTATGATTAAAAGGTCGCTGGTCGAATTTCGATCATTGGGCGACCGCTAGTTTCGATAAATACTTAGTAGATACAACTTTTTGTCACAGATTCAGTTCCGGGTTGTGAAATTACAATATTTGTAAATTTACATTTGGCTGGAGCTACATTATTTTGTAATCTATTCAAAATGTGAATCATATACAGAAGGACAACATTACCTAGTTAATAAGAGAGGTAGGGCTCAAAGAAATTTCTATACCTACCTCCATCCTACAGAAGATCGCAGTCAAATAACGTTGTGTTGTGTTTCTGCGATGAGTAGAGTTTCCAGAGCTCCATAGGGGAGAGGGGTCAAGGTCGATAACGCGCTAGTAATCCATATGGTGTCAATAGCGTCAAGCATCCATAGACTAACGACCGGATCTTACTTGTATATAAAAAAAACTACGTTAGCATTTTTGCGTTTATCTACAATCTCATCTGATACTAAGTGACGATAGATCACAATATGGTAACAGGCTTATCTTAATGGGGAAAACTACGTGTGAATTTCAGCGGTCGGAAAACACCTAGCCCTCCAGATGTCATCTAAAAATTCCCTACCACCATGGTATGGTTTCATTAAAATGTTTTCCTTGACGGAACGCTCAGAGGAAACGGAAGAAACGGGAAGTGACGATACTTGTATATGGCCAAATATTATGTTCTTATTGTACTATAGGTTCTATATATTATAATACATACACATATACACCTGCATTGATCATAGCGGGTTCAACGTCCGTTGGTTTGTCGACGTAAACCCGATACTTTTATATTTTTTGTATACCTCCGCCATTCTTCAACATAAAATAAAAAGTATTTAGTTTTAAAAAACTTATTAAACATGCTATTACACGCAATAAACATTATAAAACATCTCCTGACTCCATCATCAGACCATCGTTACCAAGACCAGTCTATTGCATTCGTCAAAACAAATCATATGAGCTTAAACTCGAGAGTTCCACTATCCACCTCCTGGCTCCATTATCATATGCATTCGAAACGAAACACGATTTATACAAGCCGTTTGTATTTTAACATTATATTAGTCGTATATTAATTGTATTAGGGACTCGTTATTGAATAATTATCTCTTTACTATTTGTGCGTATACTCCTATGCTCCTTCTTTTATATTGTACACTAGCTGTACCCCTGGCTGCACTCGCATGGCCTACAGAATGACGTCCACAGGAAACACTCACGAATCGTGCAACCCCAATTATTAAAAAGACATAAATGCTTATTGTGGATGATACTTAAAAGATAGAAACATGCTCTCACTGACTTTTTTGTGGGTCTTTTTAAGGTCTATATTTGAGTACTCCATTTACTTGATATATATTTTATGCTTAACTCAGCTTAAGTCATATAAGCATCCAAAATCGTCGTTTTTCAGAATTATTTTTTATATGTGCAGAACCCTTATTCTGTTTCTAAAATAAAAGTAGCGTAAGTTACTCCTTATAACATCAGCTATTTACCAGTGAAATTCTCGTCAATATCAATATAACCGTTTTGGAGATTATCAGGAGCAAACCAATACCTTCTTTCGCAAGCATTTAGTAAAAAGTCGTTGTTTTGGCATTACAAACAGACATCTCAATTTAATCTATTTGTATAGACAATTTGTTTTTTAACTTTGGAAACTTAGGTTTAATAAGTACGTCATGTAGCTACAATATTCTAAAGTCTACGTTTAAGATGACGTAACACAATATTTAACTACTTATATGTAAAGAACCAGATGGAACACAATATACATCCAAAGCTAAATGTGTGGTATATATAACAAAAGAAAATGTTTCTCCCTTTCTCAGTTTTCCCCAATTCCACATATTATTATAGTCTTAAATATCAACATCGATACAATAAAATTATATTTAACTCTGGAACATTCAGAATCTATCGCAGCTTCCAAGTGTAATAAAAAAAAACAACAATTTGTATTGCTTCTCGAAAATTTTACCCTCGGGAACTTGTGCTATTGCTGTGCGATAATAATTTTATATGGTAACTACTTTCCACGTATAAATATAATGATTTTTTTAAAGTGAAAACATGTTTGGCACCTTTGGGATTTGAAACTCGATGAAACGAAAAAGAGACAAACACGTATATTTATAGGATTTGGCCTGCGAGAAAAAGAGATAGAGTACATTATACAGTGTCTCCTATTATCCCGGTACCTTTTTGTATATGTGCGCCTGCGTATTACGAAGCGTTGGGAAGAGGTGTCATAGCCAGCGTGTTGCATTGTTCACGTGTATCCTTTATGTGAATATTTTAATGTCTTCTAAATTTTCACATGTAAACTGCACTTATGTTTTTTTTTTTATCAGAATAGTTTGTAAGAATTTGTTTACCTCGAGATGTTTTTATAGTTTCAAAGTTAAGTGACGTGCACCGTACAACCTAAAAACAGAGGCGACCACCGAAACATCAATAATCGATCACCAGCCGTGACTGTCATGCTGGCCTGCAAAACTCTTGGTCGCCTGATATATACTAACTGATCCCGATCCGCGATAAACCAAACGCCACTATGACGCGTGTTATACTTGGTTTATGGTGGTCGCGATCTGGTCGGAGAAAAGTCATGACCTACCACCATTCAGTAATATTCAATATTATCAAAGTTCTCATCATATGCAAGGATAGGTTCAGAAGTAAGACGCCGCGTACATACCATACGGGAAAAGTAATGGCGGTCATAAATTCCGTTTGAATTAGCCAGCGCTCGGCGCTCGGCCAAGAGATTTCGAAAGACCCCGCATTACAGGGTCCAATTCTTAACTCTTTTACTTTAACAGTCTCGTCTACTGTGCGATGTGGACGAATAAATCAAATAATTTGCACCATAAACAACTTGTTTAAAGCATTGAGTAAAAGTCATGATAGTCGAGTGATTTAGACCGACGGAATATAATTTCGATGTCCGCAGATTCGAACTCCTGCATGTACCGAATTTTTTGGAATTCGTGTACGTTTAATAATTGAAGTTGGTAACACTATTGGCTGACAATAAAGGAAGACATCGCGAGGAAAATTAAACGCTTGTAAAATTTTCTTACAGTACCACTGTATGTGGGAATAATAGAACTGTTGATTTCTAGATATTTGATATTGCGATTACATGGCGAATAAGATCGTACCTACTCTTGGGAGAAAGCGTCTTTGTCCAACGGTGAGACACTTACAGATTTTTATTATTATTATTATTATCATTGAGAAGTCATTCTGACATTTGCTTTACAATGTAATGTAAAACGGTATTGAAATTAATCATTTACCAAAGCGGTGTATATAACTTTTCCTTAAATAGCTCGCTTGGCAAAGTATTACCACACTCAAGTTGAAAATATTTCGCCAAAGACCTATAGGTATGACCTGAAGCTGCACTTAAGAGCCAGTCCCCTTTTAAGGCCCTTTTTTCAACTAATAGTCCGGGAGCTACGGGCATTTTTGACACGTGAAAGTATACACCATAAATTTTTAACCCTTTTTTAGGCCCTGGAGTCTTTGACGGCTTTTGCAGCTTCACCGGACTTGTAGACTTGTAACCATAAGTAATTTTCATACTACTAATAAAGGAACTGACTTTCAGACCCTTTGGAGGCCCTTAGTTGTGATGTAGGAGGATGACGAAGTAGTAAAAAATCAAGATTGTAGCAGTATACATTCTACACATTATCACGTTACTTATTTATAATGTTAATTTAAGAAAAATAACCGTCGATCTCGAGATACCGATAAAATCGTCGTCAGTTATGTTAAGTAGTAGTCGAAAAATTATAAAGTAGTAGTAAACAATCTGAAATTGATATTGTTTATTATTTATGATTAATATAACAAGAATAAGATCGTCAGACTGCATAATAATGCTTAAAAGTTCCTCAGTTAGAACACATAAAACGCCGCGCGCTCAATGCTTTTGAACGCTGCGCTACACTCTACAGGCCCGACTGGTGAACTTTTAAGCATTATTATGCAGTCTGACGATGATTTTCTTGTTATATTAATCATAAATAATAACCACTATCAATTTCAGATTGATTGTTCAGATTGAGGAGTTTCCTAGCGTATCTTCGAAGTCGTCGGTCCAATGCCAATAAAATGGGAACTACCTACCAACTAACTACGAAGTTATGGCTGGACATACACTAAACGTTGTCACTGAGTAGGGTTTTCAAGTTAGCAACGCCTTAGTGATACCTATAGTATTATAAACATCCATAGCCTACGGCATCGCTTACTATCAGGCGGGTTTGCCACCATAGTTGTATTAAAAAACCGTCTCCCTGCGTATTGTAGAAATCACCGTTAAAACAATCGATGTAGAGGACTTTATAAATTTACATTCTACAAAATAACTCCCTCAACTTTAACTTCTGTTAAACAAACATCTGACAATAGAATATGTATCAGATATATAAATATGAAATTGTTATATTTCTACCACCAGTTTACAGTTTCCTAGCGAATATACTCGTAACATTTACATATCCGATGATATTGCTGCGAAAGTTGCAATAAACAGAGCCATCTATCACTTAACGGCGTAAAACTTTTGGCACAAAATAACAATTTCATTTTTAATCTTGTCTATATTCCACTTTTAGTGTAAACATACATATTAACAACTTTATTAATAAACTCTGTTAATATTTTTACAATGAATATCTGATCTTTACCCCTCTTCTTAACTAATAATATTCATAAGACAAGGCTGAGAATATTTTATGAAGTACATTATTTAAATTTTTAACACGTTTAATTATGTATTCTCCCTGTGGCATAGTGGTTCTTATACGGATGAACCAATTTTGATTTTCTTTTAAAGGTTTTTGATGAAGAGTATTGTTAGCTATGATTCAAAAAAATTCTTTCAGTTTGTTCTGGGTAATATGAATCGGTCTGAAACAGTTCTTTTTTTTAATGTTAGTAATAGTCCGAATAAGTTATAAAGGGTTTTTTAATTCTCTAAAAATTTGAAAATTTGTTACAAACTGAAATTTGTTTTTTTATAACTCTTCACGATTCGAACGATGGATTTGCATAACTCGTATCACTTTTTGTTCGTTACCGTCATGAAAAAGATTTCTGGAAAAAACGACAGCATAGGTGGCGCTCTTGTCGAGTTATTGGCTATTGGACAAAACCCGTGAACATCTGGAGTACCAGTTAGTAATAAATGAATATAACAAAATGTAAACCTGGTAAAAGGTAGTGAGTTCAATAAACAATACCAGAAAAGGATTCAATATTATTCCCTGAATGTGGAATCGTGGATAAGTGAATTCCGAACGCCTTTGAACCCCACCGAAAGCATAGGGAAAGCGAACGCTCACTCCTCTTTGTTCTACAGACAAACGCGAATCGAAAGCAATAAAACTGCCAGCGACGCGGATGCCTCGTCTACATCTTGAAATTTCCCAAATTCCCGGAAACTTTCCTACTTTTCCACCGCACTGAATCCCGCGGGGTGCGCGTGCACGACGAGAATTGGACGTGTTTCGGTAAATGTATGAATTGTCTACAAACACTTTTCATAATATTGTTACCTTTATAATTTATATCAAAATTCAATTTTCAACTATAATTCAAGTAAACTCATCTTTGAACATAATACCTTTAACCATAGTGTAATTTAAGTAAACTGATGAACCTCTTAACTCCACAGTAGACATAAAGTAAAATTGAGTGAGCAGACTAGTACTGGGCGTTTCATTCAGAAACGCTTTTAAGAACCAGTTTTTCTGTGAAAAACGATCGAACTGTTTGTCTGTTTAAGAATAACAAGTTTTAAAACGAACGATACGCGTGTCAAAGATTATGTTGGTAGTCCAAGTGAAACGTTTTTTATAGAAAAGATCTATTGTCATTTTTTTTTTTTTTTTTTTTTTTTAGAACTGACTACACTGTTAGCCTTAGGGGCCCTATCTTAAAACAGAGCCGCTGCGGCTTTTACAGCTTCACCGGACTTGGTCTATTGTCATTGTTATAAGGACTACTATAGAGTGAATAGTAAACCGTTACAAGAAAGTACTTTAAATTTTAAGTAACGAATAAGTTATAATGAATCTTATTAATAAAGCTATACAATACAAATTTGGTTGTAAAAGAAAAAACGAAAATGAAGGAACAAATAAGAACTGTTTTTTTGGATAAACGTCAAATGTTTTTTTTTTTTTTTTTGTTTTGATTTGAAATTTAAGGTTCCTTCGTACAGTTTGTTCTCGAACTTAAGAAATAAACCGTTTCTAAGAACTGGTCCTTGAGTTTAAAAAGTGTTCCGTTTCGTTATACGAAAAATCAGAAGCGACACAGCACTAAAGCATACATGTATCTTGTCCTCCTTTGCTCATTGTTTTACAAAATACAAAACTTTTCTGCTTTACTAACTCGTCATTTAAGATGATAGTTTGTAAAAGTTGAGAAATTTTGAAATGTATTTATTTGTATATAGATTTAATTTAATTTAACTAGTACAGATGTCAATGATACATTTGTTTACCTAACACTGAACTATTAATTAGATAATTGACAAGATTTCGTTGGTCAATCACATGTATGATATAGTTACGTATGAAGATTTGTGTACACTTCGGTTTCGTTCGCGCCACTACTACTATAGTCATAGACCCGAGCCGAGCGTTGAAATAACATGCTATAAATGGCAAAGTTTATCTTCATAGAATTATCTTGACGATGAAGTATCTTACTTCCATTCATAAGGATTAATATGCCATGCCTAAAAATAAAACTCATAAAGCACTTTCTAATTTTGAAACAATTCTTTGTCAAATAATATCTTATTGTGGCTTATGTATAAGAGATAGTCATTTGCTATCGCGGATTATTTTTTTTAGATATACTAAGGGCCAATATTTTTTTGGAACATTGTATTTACGTATCCTTAACCATTACGCCAGCGCACGCGGATAAATCAGTTCGGGAGCGCTTCCATCTCCGACTTACAACAAAAATCAATATTTAAAGCGAGCTAAGAGTTGTGACCTAATGTTAGTTATCTATTATTATATATTAGATATATACTACTTTTTATGAATTTGACTATCATATACAAAATTAATTTTTCGTATCCGACTGGTAGTTCAAGAGATTAGCGTGCACAAACAAACAAACAAACAAAAACTCTTCCTCTTTATTATATTATAGTATGTATAATATAAAATAGTATAGTATATATGAAATATGAAAACATAACACCCCGTTTTGTGAGATTTTTTTGTGTGGGTGAGAAAGTGTATAAAACATTTCAAAAGTTATCTACTCCCAGATTGTTATTTGAAACGGCCTGTCATATACGAGCATTTACTATGAGCCAAGTCAAAGCTAAAGCGAAGCCAGCCAAGCCCTCCATAGTCATATTAAAAGATACTCGACCGAGTATCGTCGATTGTGACGTCACGGCTAACCCTCGTAGTGTCATCGCTCGTATTATGACGGAGATAAACCTTTAAATAGAGCGGTAATTCATTTGGATGGTCATTCTCTTTCTGTATTCTTATTTGGATATTCTTTGAAGCATTATTTCTACTCAGTAAATTACTTGGATATTTGTATTAGCAATAAGTACAAGCTTAAAGAATACTATGTCAACTCAATTTTATTGTATAAGTATATTAATTTATAATGAACTATTAAATAAACATTAGACTTAATACTGTATATTACAAACAGCAACGCGTTTAATAAAACCTCAGACCATGGCATGCTAAGACAAACCCCATAGGTTTAATAGGATGCCTTTAGGTTGTAAATAAATTTTTATTAGTGAAATAAATAAAATGAATTCACTTTATTATAATTGATAGTTAACTGCTGCTTAGCTTAGGTCCTTATTGATACAGTTAAGAATTTTTGTTTTGTACGCCAAAGTAAAATATAACATCATACGTGCGTGTACATAAAAGTACACAAAAAGAATCGGTTCGACTTTAGATTATATGCCGCTGTATTTGAGGATGTGAAAAGGTGGGGGAGGGTGAACGGTACATTCCCCTGTAAAGGAAAAAGTGCAAAAATAAATAGTTATTGAGAATTTTTTTGGCAATTTTGAGCTTATATCTATAAAAGACTTATTGAATTTTCAATGGATAATTATTTATTCACGGCGCATGCCGACCACTCCCGCAGCCCACTTGCTTCGCTCGCTCTGGTCTTTCATGATGACTTCAGTTCAAACCTAACCTAACCAATATTACCACAGCAACGGAAAAATGAAAATGTCTCACTCAAAAGACAAAACCGAACAAAACGTTAAAGTAGGTAATATTTGACGTAAACAAAACAATAATCATTCAATAACGATTAAAAAAATTATGGAGATAATACAATTTAGAACTTTATGCCAACTTATTAGAATTGAAATTTATATGGGCAAAAATTGGTAATAATTTTTTTCTCCAAACTATTTCCGCAGTGTGAAATTTTATATTTAGCCTTATTATAAAGTGATTTCATTTTAAAAAAACTCGACAGCATGTTATCTAAAGCTGAGCCTAACACTCCTCTATTTTCCCTAAAATAGAGATAACTAAGAAGAACGAACAAGTCATGGAACCCGCAAAATTTTTATAAAAAATGCGTACCCTCTCTACTCTACCGCGGGGTTACCGAAGCAATGTTCTTTATTCGTTATTTGTTTAAATGAGACGATATATAAAGTTTATCGCTGGAACCCGTGAATAGCAATCTGATGAACGTTATGAGGCGTAGGAAAATAAAATTTTCATGGACGATATTGTTATTTACTCGTCAGTATAGTGGTAGCAAAACTTATTTTAAAATTAGTTTAATGTTTATAGATTTCTAATATTTGTACACAGTTTCACATTTTCCATCTTAAAAGACTTAATAGTTTTTTTAGGTAATTGCATTAGGTTCTACCAAGGACATTATATTTATAGAAGCGTCATACGCCAAAATAATTGCGCTAACAACAGCGCAAATAAGCTATACACATAAACTATAAATAATGCTTCCAATTATACCATATGCAAAAACGGAACGAATATAAAAGTCGTTATATACCATTTTTGTTGTTAGAAAGAAATAAATATATATGTTGAGTTGTAGTGACGTGCAACCGCGACACAGGATAATACGTGACTAAGATAATGTCGGGCAATTACCTGACTTTAATATTGCCAAAATAGAGCGCGGGCAACGCATCTACACTTATAAAACATCTTAGGATTCTACAATAAAATTCCGAAGCACATTACCGATTTTCCGGATAATAAATTGAAGAATCATGGTAAACAGGTTTTACTGTCAAAGGGATATTTTATTATAGGGTGGATTATTATGTAAAAGACATTGATGTTTTTTTTAATAATAGCTCGGCACATTGACGTTGTTGTCCCTGATGGTAAGCATAGCACAATCCGAACACAACGGTGACCACCGGGAGATCTAAATCTATCGGCGGTCGACACTGTCATGCCTCGCTGCCTAAATATCTTTTCACGTCACGCTGATGTATGGAAGCGACTTCCTCTCTGCATATCAACTAAGAATGATATTAATATTTGTAAACAGTATACCAGCGTAGATGGAGAATTAACAAAACATACCATCACGCCTGTATTCTCCGAAGGGTTAGGCAAAGGTGTTCTAATGTACACCTACATTTCGCCGAGTATGTTTTAAGGTCCCATGTAATAGGAGGCGAGCTCTATTGCCATTAATCGGACACAAAACCTAAACTCCAAGCTTATGCTGAGAATTTCATTGAAAACCCCCAATAACACTTTGCTCGATCTGGGAATCGAACCCAGGACCTCGTGCATAGTAGTTACGCTTAGGATCACTAGGCTAATGAGGCAGTTAGTGTGATTAGAAAACTTGCTGCCGCTTTTGTCGAAAAATATCACTATCAACTAGTTTTCCGTCTACGGCATCGATATATAATGTAAAAAAAAAAAGATTAACTCGATCGTTTTTCTTGTCGGTTCTTCTCGGTGCCTGGGGTGTTTGTGTGAACCGACGATAGTGTTTTGAGAATCTTAACTGCCTTCTTAGGGTCAAAATTGAACATAGAATTTTCAATGTTGATTTTGAATTCAGCTGCCGGAACACACCTATTGCTACTCGACGAAAGATTTTCAAGTTGATGGTGGTGGTGGTGAAGGATAAATACATCACGATGGTTTTCCTACATCGAAATTTCAGGCTCATAATAGGATTCAAGCCTCCGGTGAACGACTCCGTTATTCAATTCATCCACGCCCACTTGAAAAATTCAACCTATATTAAAAGACTAGTTTGATCATTATTTTGTGGCCGAGTTATTTTAAAACTGTGATCTCTCCTAACATATTCATTTAAATCAATTATTGACATTCAAAGTTACTTTCGCATTTGAAATACTATTGTGTCTTTGACACAATATGAATTTAATTTTAACAAATCCATTAAATGTAAGAATATTTAGATTTGATAAGTCAATAGTATTGAAGCCGAATCTTGTTCAGTCAATATTGAACAATTTCAATGAAATGATTTGAATGAATGGAATGTAAATAGCATTGCTCTATGCGCAGAGAGCTTCAATTGTAACGATCTTAATTAATTAATAACTTCATTCAAGACAATTGTGAATACTAAGTACCTAACTGCAGATTCGACTGTATACCTATTTTATGTTATAACTAGCTGTATCCCACGGTTTTACCTGTATTAATTTTATCTGACAAGCGCCGCGACGCACCGCCATCGCACCCCATACTCAAACATCCATCATAATTGTTCTTCCCGCGAGTACAAATTATTTTAATTTTTTATTATCTCCTAAACTATTTGTCCAAATAGCATACTCTAAAGAGCAAAATTTAACTTCATAAAATTATTTCTATGTTGAAGTAACTTTTGTTAGTAAGGATTAATATTCTATGCCTTAAAATAATGGATAAAAATACCTTTTTAAATTTTAACAAATCTTTGTTACAAAATACCGTTTTGTGGCTTATGTGTTAGATGTAGGCATATACTATAGCTAGCTTTTTTTAGATATAGTAAGGACTAATATTTTTGTACAACATTGTATTTCCGTATCATTAACGATTACGCCAGCGCACGAGGACAAAGCAGTTCGGGAGGGACTCGACTTCCGACTTACGTAACAAAATTTAATATTTAAAGATAGCTGAGAGTTTTCTATCTGTCCGTCTCCATTTTAATTGACATTTTTAAATTTTGTTATAGCTTTCATTTTCCCTAATCTTACTTTATCCTTTCTTTTTTATTATTTACAATTAAATATGTGTTTATTATCCACACCAGTATTATAAAGTTCAAAAAACATTTTATTGTTTGTTTTCTTTTGAATGCGGTAATATCCTTAGCTGCCAAGCAAATTTGAAAAATTATTTTAGCATTTTATAGTCTGTGTACTGAGAAAATTTAAAAGCTATATAACTTCACGCTATAACTCTAAGGAGCAGAGCAGTAATCACGAACGTCAGACAGTTTGGGAAGATGTAGACAAGTATGGGACGAGAGAACAAACAATAGGCTACACTGGTGCGTTGGCGGTGCGGTCCAGAGTTAATCAAATAAATTTAACACGAGTGAAACCGTAGGGTACAGCTAGTAATATATAAATATGTAAAACATTATTAAGTTTCAACGCACCTTATCCAATTACTTTGAACGGTAAAGCAGCAAGCACGCGTAATATCGAACCTGACAGCCCCATGAGACCTCCTCCCATATATAAATTACCTAAACAAAGGTCTGAACAGACAAATTTATGGTTTATTACGCTCGTAAAGTATCTTCTATAATAATACGTCACTACTGTGTAAATTTATAATGTTACTTGTATTGTGAGCTTGCAATTTCTGTGTAAATCGCATGATAAGTTATGGTTCCGTGATGTTACTCTATGCTTGCGTAGGATGACTGATCATTTTTTACACAACTAAAGTTTGGTGAAGCATTAATGGCTCTGTGGTAGCGTGTAGGGAAAATGGGTCGATCGACGTGAGTTTGAATCCCTGCAACGAGGTTAAGCTTTCGATGAAGGAAAAAACAGTGACGAAACCATAGTACGGTCGTAGAGCTTTTTCTGATTCGAGTCGAAAATCTGTTGCCAAACACCAATAAGTGTCTTCCGGCAGCTGCACTTCAGACCCAGTCTCCCATTACGTTTAGCGTATCACCATCTTGGGCCACATAGCCACTAATATCAGGTGAGATGTGAGTCTCATACAGAATAGTAGATTAGAATCAAAATACAACACTTTTAAGGGAAATAATAGTTTTAAAATGTGCATCTAAAATAACAAGATCTGCTTCTCTCAGCGGAAAAAGTTCAAGCCGACACCAAGCGACGTTATCTGATATCACGGGGGAACCGAGCGACACCTCGCAGACCCGATCGTAGACTCACGAAAAAGAAATTATTATTTTCTCCACGGAAAATATATATATAATATGTTATCTGGACAAGTATACGGAACCTCTGCCAAGTGCTGCGTCGCTTGATCGAGTTTCGTAGACGTTTTCCATGTAGATGTTGCGATTATGAAATTGCATGCACTTTTTTTTTCAAATACATATCTCTAGCGCATTGGTATAATTCGTGCAAACAAAGACGACCGCCTAGAGAAAAAAAAACAATTACCGATATGTAATAAAGTCAGACTCTTCAATTTGGAGGTCTTCGGTTGAGAATGATCAGTTTGGACTTTAGTACCAATAATCAACCAGCAATAATGTAACAAATTAATGTTAAATAACTTAACACTCGGCTCGGGCATATGACTATAACACTGTAGTAGTACTAGCGCGAATGGGCCATGTGACTCATAACCATGGCCGCCTGACGAGAACTGAGCAAAAACATTTTTTTTTACATTTGATACCTTATATTTATTGAGAAAAATTATTAGCTATGGCAAATACGAGAAGTAAGAACAACAAACAGTAGCACAAATGGATGATTTGGCGGCGAAGTGGAGGGTTGATGGAATAATTTAACACGGGTGAAACCGCAAGGCACAACTAGTAGTTAAAAAAACCTAAGACAATATTTTATTGTGTACGTCAGAAGCTCTCTGTAGTATTCCAAGTTAGAACATCTATTACTTATATAGATTAATAGCTGACCCGCGCAACTTCGTCTGCGTCAGATAGGAGAGAAAGGGTTAGAGAGGGTGGGAAGTAACCAATAAAATAGAGAAATGGACTAAACCAATAACAGAATGTTATCACAGAGGGAAAAAAGCCGAGGTAGACAGAATGAAAGATGGAAGGATGATATTAAAAAAATAGCTGGCCCAACATGGATCAAAACAGCAAGAGACAGAAAAAGATGGAAAACTTTAATGGAGGCCTTTGTCGAAAAACAAGCTGTATTAGCACCTGATATTAGTGACGATGTGGCCCGAGGTGGTAGCACGCTGAGCTTAGTGGAAGACTGGCTCTAAAATGCAGCTGCCAGAAACACACCTATCGGTGCTTGGCGACAGATTTTCAACTTGAGGTTTATAGCTAGCCAGGCGGGCATTAGAAAAAGCCTTACCACCATGGTATGCTTATAACGTAAAATAAATTAATTTAGTTTAAATTCCCCTTTCACGCGCTTTTCTTTGCGCTAAAAGCTTTTAAATTATTGAATAAAAGCTTGTTTTTAAAAAGTTTATCTTATGAATATTTTACTTTCGTATTCTTCTCGGCAAACCCTTTCATTTGATACCCGCATCATGGGGGTACATAAAAAACAACTGTCTCGCCATCTTTGGGAGTCTGTCATATTGGAAATGGAATGACGTCAGTTAGCTAAACTATATATGGTCATCCAAACTAAACGTGTACGCAAAAATTCAGCTCAATCGGTTGGGGATAACTGTTATAAAATTCAGTTGCAAGAATTGACCCATACTAACAAAGTAAGTTAAGTAAAAGCTTATAAAAACTAAAATTTAGTGCACGGTGCCTTGAATAATCTAAAGTAGAGAAATAGTAAAAATATGTTGAACAGCCAACGAGCGAAGGTAAGCGCCCGCTCCTGCCAACATGTCTTCTATCGCCCAAAAGAGCTCTGACCGATCCGCTCCACTGCACAGAGCTGACTTGAATATTGCGATGAATGCTAAGTAACTCGTATTTATCCGTTTGTGATAGTATACAGGTGAATTTCCCCGGAGTATTTGTATGTTACTCGTAAAATTGATTCTAAAACATTACTCTAACATAAGTTCATATTATCTTATTATATTAAGTGAGCAATTCTTGTATATATACAGATTTTTAAACCCCTAACGCAACAGCCCCTTTTATTATAAGTTTAACATTTTTACCCTGACGCTGTTTTAACTTTAACATGTTAATCTGTGTATCTTTCTCTGGCATCGTAGCTCTCAAACGGATAAACTAATTTTCTTTAAAGACTGTAGAATTATAATCTTGGTTTGGTCGATAAATTACACAGAAATATTAAACAAACAGTTTAGTGCTTTACATTTTACATAATTCCCACACATATTACTAAAAACTAGCGGTCGCCCTAAGGTCAAAATTCGACCAGCAACTTTTTGATCATAGACTATTTTCTGTTTGACATTTACAGTGTACATAAACAATGAGCATTATTTACATCACTTGCTGTTACTTTTCGTTGAGTGACAATGTCAATATTTTTTTGGAGGTTCTAAGTTCAATGGCACTTGTCGTGTTAGGATTCGCAGTATTAATTTATATTTAATATATTAGTGACAGATATTATAGATAAATTTTAGCTTTCTGCACTCCTTCTCCATATAAACTGTAACCATGCCAAATCTCACAAATCTCAAAAGCTTTTGCTTCGCGTATTAATATATAGAATAACTGATCACACGGCCAGCATTTAACTTCAATTAAAGAATAGAAACAGAATGTCCTGCAGCGCTCAGCTCCCCGAATTTTTTAAGAGCATCGCCACCGCACTGTCGATGCATTGAGCGACGGTATGGAGTCACGTGACATAGAGTCATTTGAGTGTCTTCTATTATGTAATGTTACATTTCTGGCTGATAAAGGGATGTGAACAACTTCTAAATATCGGCACGATTCGTTTAGTAGCCTGTTACTTCAATGATATTGTGAGAGCGTGGTAGCACGGTGCAGCATCACCTGGAAACTACAGGGAACTCAATTTCTCACCAACTTACAGTCAAGATATCGTGTTTGGGCTCAATGAAATTGCTTTAATGAATAGGTTTATTAGCCAAGGGTTTTTAAAATGATAATTTACCTTGTTCGTATTTGACGATCTATTTCACATCTCATATTAAATAACTAGCTGCCCGCACAACTTCGTCTGCGTTACATAAGAAAGAGAAGGTTAGAGAGAGTGGGACGTAGGCAGAGACAAATAACAATTGTCATAGGCACCTATAATATAATTTATAGATGCCGCCCGCCTCCGACATCATTCCGCTAAAATGCACGCGCGGTACTTGATTATTATTTTTCTGCGGATTTATTTTAAAACTGTGATATTTCCTAAAATATTCATTGAAATCAAATGATGTACAGGGCATTTTTGTCCAAAATTAAATACTTGTGATGAATAACGTATTTATTTCGATAAGGTACTTTTTTTTAGAACTAAGAGAAACAATTCCGACACATTTCATTGTTGCGTAACTTTAACCATTTACGTTGCACACGTAATGAAAACTTTCAAAAGGAATAAATTTTGCCCGTTTTTGCAACATTTTTTATTGATGCTCCGCTCCTATTGGTCGTAGGGTGATGTTATTTAGCCTATATCCTTCCTCGATAAATGTTCTATCCAACAATAAAAGCATTTTTTCTATTTTAACCAGTACTTCCTGAGATTAGCGCTTTCAATCAAACAAACAAACAAACTCTTCAGCTTTATAATATTAGTATAAATTATCTAGGACAGAGGTGGTGAATCTTTTTATATTCATGTTCCTTTTACATAATTATGCTAGAGTTATAAAATGGTTTATTACCAAACACGGGTTCTTCCATGGGGTATACAAAAAGCGATTGAAATACGGTGTCCAAGGTCGGCAAATTAGATGTAATGCCATTGATATTGCAGCTGTCTGTAGACAACGGTAACCATTTACCATCAATTAGGATGACTGCGAGTTTGTTGGCCGTTGTCAAAAAAAAATTGTGACACAATTCTCATTCCAAATGCTCGTCTAAGTATCTAAATATAGAAATCATTTGTCTAAAGCACTGAAGCACTTCGCAGATCGTGAATTCATAATAAAAGCGGTAGCGAATGCTCAGAGCTTTATCAATTTTCGATCAGCGACGACTACTCTGGAATACCACTCAAGCCGTGCCCATAGAGGCTAGGTGATTTCAACCGATCATATCAAACGGAATAAACTTTAACCGTAATCGGACTACTAGTTATAAATGTGTATGTAACTGTATTCTTTTTTTTCAGTCAGTTTTCGTCATTAACCAAAATCAAATTAAATCAAAATCATTTTTATTCAATTTAGGCCCTAAGAAGGCACTTATGAACGTCAAAACACTACTACCGATTCGTAAATTATCCCAGACATCGAAAAGAACCGGTAAGAAACTCGATCGGGTTTATTTTTCAACTGTACAAATGTTAATACAAAAGGTACAATAATAATAACTTAGGGGATGCAGAGAGGGAGTCACTTCCAGACATCACTATCATTCACATAATAATCCACCCTATAATAACCTTTTGACAGTAAAGCCCGCTTGACATGGTCCTTGAACTTGTTGTCTGGCAAATCAGTAATATGCTTCGGGATCTTATTATAGAACCTAACACTATTACCTAAAAAACTTTTATTAGTCTTACTAAGTCTAAACCACGATACGACTAATTTATCTCTATTTCTAGTATTAAAATTGTGCTGATCTTTGACAAAATCTATATAAATGTAAAGTTTAATTTCATCATAAAGTGGAACATCGTAATAAAACCATAAAACATTGTGGTAGGGTATTTTCTAATGCTCATCTGGATAAATAAATGAATGATGGATGAATGAATGAACAATATGTCACCAAGCACTTGTAAGTGTGCTCCGGCAGCTACACTACAAAGCCAATCACCTAATTAGACTAGTTGTCATCTTGGACCATATTAACATAAATCATTAAAGATTATTTAAATCGCATTATGGTGTTTCGAAATTTATAAATAGTACTTAGTACTAGTGATGCAACTCGAGCAGTTTTTTACTCGAGTGATTTGATATACTCGTATTAACCCGAGTAGATTCTATAAGCGCTACTCTAGATGTCTCTACGTCACTAGTTTAGGTCGGGACTTTACAAGATCAAACTTGCATCTTGAATGTAATTAAACATTAGTTGTATTCACCTTTGTCGTTTTATAGTTTTGTTATTTTTGTATGAAAGTATGATTAAAAGTTTAATTTTTGTTATTATAGTACCTAGTGTATAGCATCAAATGTCTTAAAGTGATAACTTCGTACTTGCAATTTAAAGTCATTTTTACATGGCAACTTAATTAAGATATTTTAGTGCAACTTAATTAAGTGAGAAGTTATTTTATTTTTCTTTGTTGATTAATGAGAAAAATAAAAATAATAATATTTAGTATTTTATTTTATATTAACAAATATTATTAATTTAATAAAGCTATATATAAGTTCTTAATCGAAACTCAGCTCGAGTAATAAATTGTTCTCGAATGACTCGAAAACTCGAGTGACGTAGTAACAAAATCCTACTCGTGTCGCAAGACTATTTAGTACACAGCGTGCACTTAACCACATAGATATTAAACATCAGACGAAATTGTGATCAAACGCTGACCTTACGAAGTGTAGAAAAGCCTGGATGAAAAATGAAACAATTATGGCTCCATTCTAAAATGTTCGGACAACGCATCGATGGATGTTGGTTCAAAACCTATAGTGTGCCCGTGCTTTTCGATCAAGGAAAATATCATGATAAAACCAAAGGGTACAGTAGAAATAGGGCATTTTAGAATCTGAAAAATATCGCCAACTACTTAAGTTTTCAGTAGCCACACGCGAGAGCCTTTCTAGGCTTAGCGTGTTACGATATTAGGTTTACCATCAGGCGAGGTTGTCATCGAATCTATTCAATTTAATAAAATTGAAGTGTCTGTTTGCAATATCAAAATAACAGCTTTTTGCTAAATATATATGAAAGTATATACGATATCTATTTAAATTTTTTGTCTGTCTAGCTGTTGGTTCCGCGTAATTTCCGAAACGGTTGTTTCGATAGCTGACGTTTTAAGGAGTAACTTAGAATACTTCTTCTATTACGAAACATTAATTGGGGTTTTTAGAACATGAATGGGGTTCCACCCAAAAAAAAACTGGTAATGGTGAATCAATTCAAGCGCTTAAATGGCTTGCGGTGAATAAACCATATGAGTTAAAGCAAATTAGTTTACTACAAAATTGTAGTTCTTGAAAAGACCCATCTATAATCTATCTTTTAAAGATCAGCCACAATAATCATTGTTGTCTTTAAAATAACCGGCACAAATAGCACGTGTCTCCAAACGACAGCATTCTGTAGTACAAGCGAGCGCAGCTGCGGGCACAGCTAGTCGTTAATAAAATATATCATTGTACAAAAGGCAAAAAGCCGCTGAGTAATTTGTAAGAAGCACTTTGGCAAGTATCTGATCGCAAATTTCATAGCCCATCATTGTAAGCCCGGCAACAGTTTTATGGAATAACCGCTGAGACTCCGCCAGGCATCGTGTCACGGCATAGACGAGTTTTACGACACGGTAAATTACAAACTATATAGGCTACTTATCTATATATATTTAACTAATATCACGCTATGATCTTACTAAAACTTCTTCGCTTCATCAGATTTATTGAATCCTTGATGTTCCAAGAGCTTCTGGCTTTCCCAACGGCCAATTATTTTTTCTATTTGATTCGCATTACTCAGTCTAGATCATTCCTGTTTCTTATTTTAAACATATTCTCTCTGAATGCCTTTTTTGTCATTAAAGCTTCATTATAATATTCTAAAAAAAATCTGCCTGCGCTCATTGGTAAAGATGTAGCGTTAAGCTATCAATTATCTGTAAACGTTATTTTATCTCTGTCTGTGTTTGTTGCAATCAGCAATGTTTAGAAGGTTTGCTTTTTGGCAATATACAAGACTAGCTGACCCACGCAACTTCGTCTGCGTCACATAAAAGAGAGAGAGTATGTCGTAGGCACCTATAATATAATTCTAAAGGAGCTGAAACTTTCTTTGTTTTATCTACGAACCATTTGAGCACTATTCGCCCTCCCTCCCCACATGAAAATGAGCGCGCGGTACTTGATCATTATTTTGCTGCAGAGTTATTTTAAAACTGTGACATCAACACTTACTGGGGTAGAGGGAGAAATCCTTTGCTTATTGAGTTTTATAATGAACTCAAAGGTGAATGTATAGCTTCCTCCCTTACATTACAAATGTTTACATTAAGAACTTGGATAACTAATATTAATATTACGGATGTTATTTAACATTAATTTAAATTGTATACAAAAAGCAAAAAGAAAAATACTCTGAATGTAATATTATTTATACAGATGCGTCAAAGAGTGCTTATGGATCCGGAGTTGCCTTCTTTCTTCCTGGTAAGCCAGGATTTTCAGCATTTAAAGAGTGTTTTAAAATAAATTGTAATTATTGTTGTAGTATGTCTCTTGAAATTATTGCAATTTCAGAAGCACTGTCATTTGTTAAAAATTTAAATCTTAGAAAAGTTGTTATTTGTAGTGACAGTAAAAGCGCACTACAGTACCTAGTTCGATGCACCTCTGGTTTCAGAGGTATTTCGTTAGCTTACAGCTTACTAAGTAAAATGGATAATTTACTTTATTTCGGAGTGGATCTAAAATTGCAGTGGATACCAGCACATATTGGTTTGCAGGGTTATGAGGAGGTAGATAAATTAGTTAAATTAAGTATTGTAAGAGGCAAAATTATTAATGTATTGCCAGATTATTCAGAATTATTACGAAAATTTAAAGAAAGTTGTTACAGTGATTGGAAAACATATTTTGATGAAAGATCACGTGAGAAAAGTATCTGGTATAAGACCTAACAGTGTGAACCTCCTCGTATACCCTGGTGTGCCACGACAAAGTTGGAAAGAAAGTTGATATCTGTCGCACATTGGTTGAGATCTGGACATATTCCATGAAACAAATATAAACACATGATGAAATTGAGACAGTCACCTCTTTGTGATGTTTGTCAGAAAGTCGATGACGTTTATCATAGACCGATTTAAGTCAATTAGGCTGAACTTAATGAGTGCCTTTGGTTTGAACAGACTGGACGTTGGAATGTATAATAAAATATTAGGTGATACATCCACTAATGAGGCGGCTACTCTGTTCTTAGTAATACACTTTACTCTATGCAATGACATCAGCACTCGCATTATCGAAGTTTTTATTTCTTTAAAATTAAAAGAGGTTCCAGTTAAATTTATTTGGTACGCATATTAATTTTAATATATTTTACTTCTAAATTTTATATGTAAACCATTAAATTATATTTATACTAAGTACGACTTATAAAAACAGAATATATACATTTACCATGGGCGTATAAAAAAGTATTATATACATCCATGACATTTACTATGAATTTCATAAAGTTTCCATCTAATGACAGCTTATTGAACTACTAATTGAATAGATAGCTGTGTTTATCAGTCACAAATGTATTCAGAAACACATGATGAAATAAACTTTGTATAAGTTACAGTTATCTTTATAGAATCAATAGTTAATTATTTAGTTATTACTGCATATACACCTACTGTTGCCGGAACCAGACAAACCAAAAGAAAATCATAGTTGAAAAACGTGAAACCCCTTTTCTTTCTTACCAAAAGCATAAATATGAATTTTCATATACCTAATTTGAGACATGATGGATTCTTCATACACACTTTCACCCAAGTTTTATTTTCACCACATATGGAATAACGAAATGAAATAATTATCTTGTAGCAAAACTGTTTAATCTAGATAATTTACAATAGGTATATCGCTTAGGATATATAAACTCCAGCGAGCCGCGTTTGATAGCGCACGTCAGTCACATTTCAGTCACAAAATGAAACAGTAATTCTGCTGTACTGCGTAGTTAAAAAGTTTAAAAACATTTAAGCTAATCTTAAAAAGAATAATGGACTATCATTTTATAGGTAAGTATTAGAAATACAATAAATTTCTTAATAAGTACATATAACAATGTCAATAAATCAAAAAACCAGTTGGCATTAACAACGATTTTACTTCATAATTACTGCACATGCGCGTAATAAATCAAAATACCGGTTGGCGTGGCAGCCGAAATTACCGCGCATGCGCATTGGGGTATTCTCATATTTTGTTCTTACAAACTTTCGACCCCTATTTTCTATACTTAAAGTTTTATTTTCGCTACAAAAAGTACCGTGTCCTTTCCCAAGGTCTAATCTATCTCTATACCAAAATTCATCAAAACTGAAGCGGTTTAGGCGTGATAATGGAACAGAACAGACAGACAGAGTTACTTTCGCAATTATAATATTAGTATGGATGTTCTAGTCCTTACCATTTTAAATTTCGAACTCTACGTCACTATGAGACCGTGTTCTAAAAGTGCATAACCTCTTTAAACTTAGAGACCTTCAAATTAGGTACTAATATAGTACGGTGATTTTCTAGACATTTTAATTTTAAAAAGTAGTTGCTTATGAAACTGTGCAAACTGATCTAATACTCTAATTGTCCACACTTATCTAAATCCAAATTGATTCGTATAAATAGCCTAAAAAGTTCCAGTTCAACCTTTCAACGTTGCTAGATAAACTCACCAGATAAATCTATTGCACGAAGCCTTGAGTGAAACCGTAAAAACAAGCCGCGCAATCCCGCGGCTCGCTGAATCCCTCGAGATGTTGCGATAACTGGTTGATGTGAAGCCTTAAGGCTTGTTTACGTCAATACAGTGACTGGTTCGAGTAACTGCTACAATAATTGGCGCATTACTCTATCGTGCCGTTAGTGAGATCTTGAATAAATACAAATTAAATATCATGAGAACTATACTGACTATTAACAATTATGTTGTTTCATTTAAAATTTACATTGATATTCAAAGTTAGTATGATTTTAGGATGTACTCGCCTGCTTAGTTTCCACCACAACATTGAAAATCTTAAGATCAACACTCGTAGTAGCGTTCTGACAAGTTTATTTCCAACCAAATTCTTACTTCTTCTGGCCTTGCATATTACTTATGTCATATCGTCGTTTAAATTGGTGAAATTTTGGTATAAAACAAAAAGGTTGTTTGTGATTTTATTTAGTATCCTTTCACGCGGCTTATTTGTAATTTCAGTTTTTATTGTTTGATTCATCTTCTTTTTATTATTTCACTTTTCAATTTTATTGTCATACAATTATTAAGATTATATCTTAAAATTGAAGTAGTGAAAGATATATTATTATATGTTAACACGTTCTGCTGTCCAAAGAAAGTGCGCACAATTGCAGATTTTTGATAATTGAGTAGTTTTATACATTCGGAATCAGTAATAAAAGGCACATAATTACTACCATTCTTCAGTTACACTTGGTCTAAAACTACAGAATACAGACTTTCTCGAGTTTGTATTTTAGTCAAATGCACCTCATTTCTTTACAGCGAGGCGGCCGCGTTGTTGGGCATCAGTCCAGTATATTTTTCATTGTTCTTATCTTTTTCGTTGTTATTTGTTGTGTTGTCATATGTAAGACTATTTTTGAATAAAAAACATCTTTAGCGTCGTTGTGATTTGAAAGTTGATGAAACGAAACGAAAAAGCGAAAGTTTGTTGTTGCCACGCAATAATGAATTTTATTACCTCACCAAAAAGGCAGGAAACAAAAACTTATTAGACAACACTTATGAAATTCTGTTACTGATTGATATTGTGTTAGGTTACCATGGATATTTCAAATGTGCATTAATTGAAAATGTTATTGTGAATAATGATTGTGATTACTTCTATGTACATTTTCATAAACTTTAAATTAGTGTGTATTTTATCATTTTTGGAATTAAAAAAAACATAGATGTGAAAGTTTCACTTCTATCACGTGTTAATTGCACACATCATTTTTTTTTCTAAAACAAACACTCAATACACTTTTCTAGTACAGTATAACTGGATCCAGCAACTTTGTGAATGTAAATGCACCTCTACGTTATTAGGCACGCTCCCTCACGGACAGGTGTACCCTAGTCGTAGATAAATGACCGGCTTGTCACTGTTACGTATAAAAAATGTTTTAACTTTGTAAAGTAAGAAAAAATGGAAAGGGATATAATACATGTTTGAGCCTAAACATGTATACGATGATTTCATAATCGGGTACAATCCTCCCGTGAATGACGGTGGCAGAAACTCTTCCGAACCGATAACATGGCGGTATAACATATTGAAAATTTGTCGCCATGTGTTCCAGCAACTACACCTGAAAGCCCGTCCCCCGTCTAGACTAAGCGTGTTACCATCTTGGCTTCGTCATCATTTAAAATATAGTTGTTACCAAGGGCTAAAGCTTATAAGAATTTTTTATCGCATGATTATTATATGAAATTCCATAAAGATTGCCCTTGCATGAAGATGGTGTAGACAAAATCCCGAAGAGGATTTCTTTACTTTATTACCGCGCAGAATAAAGAGTCGTAAAAACGGTTTATTTGAAATGTACATATTCAATTTAGGGCCTAAGAAGGCGCTTATGAACGTCAAAACAATACCACCGGTTCGGAAAACATCCCAGTCATCGAGAAGAACCCGCAAGAAACTCGATCAGGTTAATCCACACTTATTATAACGTTTACAATTACTATCTTTTTAATGGGTCAACATTGTCCGACAAATCGGTAAACTTCCTATATTTTTAGAATTGTAGAATTGTAACACAATTACTTACAAAAAATTATATTCGTCTTACTAATTCTATGAGCGAGGTCTTGAGTTCGAATCCCAGGTCGAGCAAAGTGTTATTGGGTTTTTCCTATGAAATTCTCAGTAGCAGCTAGGAGTTTGGTTTCGTGCCCGATTAATGGCAATAGGCTCGCCCCCCATTACATGGGACCACATACTCAGCGAACTGTGGATGTACATTAGTACAACTCTGTCTAATCTTTCGGGGAATACAGGCGTGATGGTATGTTTATGTTTAATTCTAGAAAATAAGACCACTATTTTGCATTTATATCTAGTATTGAAATTGTGTCTGTCGTTAATAAATTTGGTGATGGCGATAATGGTGGTAAGATCCGATTATATTTCGCGTAATATCAACACCTCAGAAAGACACAATCTCTTTAATTTAAAGTCAATCGTGAGATTCTACCAGTTTTATAGCGTTTTTAGGATTAATTTTGAAGCGCAGTTGACGGAACACACATATAAATGCTTGGCGACAGATTTTCAACTAAAGGATGGTGTAGCCAGGCGGCCATTATTAAATACGTTACAACCATGCTATGGCTTCATCACGATGTTTTCCTAGGTCATACTCATCTAGGATTTGAACATACTTAGATCGAATACTACGTTTAAACTCATCAGCCATTCTAACTCAAAGCGCTTATTGTTAATTAAAACTATATTACTGGACAAGAAAGTAGTGAAGAAGTAATTTGATACAGAAACGGCTAAACGAGAAAAATAAGGTACAATTCCTTTAACACCGAAGTCTCGTGTAAACGGCTACAAAGACAATAATGTTACGGAAATCTTTAAAAACGAGCCTAAATTAATTTGTTTAAGCATCCTGAACAAATGGAGCGAGCCCCAACACGATTCTGTAACTCGCGTTTATATATTGCAGACACTTTTTCAGCAATTAATTATTGCCCTCATTTGCATGTTTCCCTCATTATTCCCCGTGCGTATTTTATAATTTTACCTTGTTGATGGAAGATACAACGTAATATTTGCCGAGTACTGGGGTAAACGTGACCACCGTAAATATGAAGAAAACTCCGTCAACGTGTTGAATTGTATTAAATTTTATACGACTGTATCCTGACCACCATATATCGAGCTGTAGGGAAGATTACAGGCATGCATGACAGCGACGAACGTCGATCGATTACCGATCTCTGGATGGTCGTTGTTATTTTATAGATGTAACTGTGATTAACATTAGGCACAATGTAAAAAAATACTCTTTTGTCTTACACCGAACATAGAACATAAAATTTCAACTAACCTCCGGCCTCAAACTGTAAACTACTCGCACAATCTATTGATAACTTTGTTTTGAAACCTATAATTAGTTTTTCTAATAAAATATTAAAATCTCAAGAATCTATACGTGAAGCAAAAGATTAACCCCTTTTTAAGCGTATTACGTGCATCGTAGACTGTGAGATTTGGAATGGTTAAAGTTTATATGGAGAAGGAGTGCAGAAAGCTAAAGTTTTTGTATAATATCTGTTACTAATATATTAAATAAATAAATTAATACTGAGAATCCTAAACCGACCAGTGCCATAGAACCTAGACCCCCCCAAAATATTGACATTGTCACTCAACGAAAAGTGACAGCAAGTGATGTAGATAATACTCATTGTTTATGAATACTGCAAATGTCAAATAGAAAATAGTCTATGATCAAAAAGTCGCTGGTCGAATTTCGACCTTATGGCGATCGCTAGTATACTGAATTGCGTATTGAATGACGGTAAATTTCAATTAACACTAATAGAAACCTAAATTTGTTTATGCTCTTTTTATTTTTAATTACATGCTATAATAAATAAATACGTATGAAAAAATCATAGATTCAACTGTCATTAAAATGTTACTAATAATCCCTGTATATATATATATATGTGTAGTTCAAATTATTTGTTTATGTAATATAGTATTCCTAGTCGAACCTGTTCATTTCAAATAAAATAAATGGAAAGTCGCGTTAAACGCTGTTAGGGAGCGGGGCACGTCCGGACAATATTGTCCGATCTGTAATTCCGTTGTCCGTAACCTTCAGGCTTGTAATAGGGCTCGATCCTAACTAAACGAACATTTAAAGTCGATACACTGTATTGACCGGAACATCTGTGACTCCGGACCGTATCCCATACACTAAGTTGAGATGATATAATCTAATACGAGTTTTCATAGATATCCAATACTAGATGCAGGCCACGGTTTCACTCGTTTTAAATTAATTTAACAAACTCTATTGTTTTCAAATTGTGTTCAAAATTCTTGACATTCTTGGTTAGTGCTCCGCTCCGGAAATGGAAGCGTGATGTTAATTATAAAACCTATAACTTCTTTAATAAGTCCATACTAATATTATAAATGCGAAAATAACTCTGTCTTTCTGCCTGTCTGTTACGCGCCTAAGCCGCAATACACAATTTGATGAATTTTTATAAAGAGATACAGTGAACCTTTGAGAACGAATTAGGCTACCTTTTGTCGCGTAAATTAAACTTGAAGAGGTGTAAATTCTCAAATTAGGTACCTATATGAAACTTCATATCAATGCGAGTGGTAATAAATATTGTTCCACGTATTTGAATAATCATCCCTCGAGACAAGATAATTTTATTTATATTAATTATAAAATATTAGTTAATATAGCTTTTTTTTTCGCCAACTTTCTTTTGTCAAATTATAATAATATTTTGTCTTATTCCTGTTAGTTGTTACTATTTTAATTCAATTTAAATTATGCTTTGTGTAGATTAATATGTTGTAATGTATGTACGAAGTATGGGAAATACTGTATACTCCTATAATTAACATACGCATCAGGTATACCACTTATACATAATTATAATAATACTGTATAATGTGTAATATTGTTGGAGCATACAATAAAATAAAATGAATTAATTAAAGGCAGTACAATAGGGGATGATTTCAATTAATTTTATTTTTAACTATTTATCGTATATCGTATTTATAAGTAAAAATACCCGAGACATGTATAGAGATGGAATATCATAAAATATTTTACCCCTATGTCTACATTCTACGCAGATGCAAAGCCTACCATTTGTCATGTATCTGGCTATCATATACAAAAATATTTTATAAAATCGGACTATAAGTTCCAAAGATTTAACATGGTCAACTTTTTTTTCTACACAAAGTTGTGTTATACATATTTGTTGAGAACAGATGAGTATTTGTCGCTTCACAGCGAAATATATAAGAAATTTAATGTTTATAAGTTTTGAGTCTAAGTTGTCATTCTTGCATTTTTTACGTATAACAAATCAATTTCCTTTATTTCGTGTTTTATGGTAGCTTATTTACAATATCTTTTTTATATACAACGTCTTGTTATACACACCTGATATTTCGTAGTTATATATGGTTTACAAATGGTTTATCATATATCCTGTGTCTAGATACTGTTAGTAATGTACTTAGGAACTTTATACATTTTCGATTAAAGTTACGTGTTTTTTTTTTTAATATTAGAGTAAGGATTACCTATTTTACAACGTGTTTTGTATGGCTATTTACTTGTTAGGAACTAAGTTTTATGTATTTAATATTAATATGTCTTATATTCTGCCATGTTGGTTACAATAAAGACATTGTATGTTTTGTGTTTTATTTGTAAAGTAAGGTAATTTTATTTATTTGTATTTAATTCTCTTTGAGTCATTATTATCATTATTAACCTGTAATTATTATTATTGCTGTATAATTTTAAGACCTGTAACAGGTAAATTATAGTCCTAAATATATAGCACACAATGTAATCGATCTAAATATCTATATGCTTTAAGTATGGTGTCAAATTGTTCAACGGTACGGCTCGAGAATTCAGTATAGAATCAAACTACAGTCCATGATACTCGTGGCGGCTTGCCTGAAATAAATACAATATTAATATTTTACAATCAGTCTATCCGAAATGATTTCCCTATTTAAATTACTAGATATTATATGATTACTTAACTGTAACAAATATTTATGTAATTATTATTAAGTGAACTATGTTCCTTCGAGTAACGAATTTCTATAAACCGAACCCTTAAAAAATGACACTCATTTAGCCAATATAGAAACTTAAGGGTATTTAAAATTCAAGTCAGCTTTGCGGCCCAGTAATTAATTTCAGAGCTCACCCATCCCACGGATATTAATAGTGGTCGCAAACAAAACGATCACAATGGCGGTGAGGAGCCAGATTTTGAACGAGAATTCCCTGACGAAACGGATTTTGTCGACTTTAACGGCCATTCATCAAATATTCAGGAATTATAATTCGACAGTTTCAACGGAATTTTGTCAAAGTCTGATGTCCTCGTTACGTAAGTTACTTTGATTTCAAAAGAAATGAATTATACAAAGTTTTTTTTATCTGCACTATATATATATATATATATATTTTTATTAAATAATATAATAAAACAGATTCGGCAAAAATATAACAAATTAAAGTAGAGTTGGATTCGAAAAATTAATATATATGATAGCCAGATTCACGAGAAATAGTATTATAGGCTATCAAATATTACATTACATCTCTCAGCTAGCCTTAAATATTGATCTTTGCTTATTAAGTCGGAAGTGAAAGTATTCCCGGACGGCTTTATCCGCGTGCGCTGGCGTAATGGTTATTGATACGTAAATACAATGTTCTACAAGAATATTGGCCCTTAGTATATATATAAAAAATCTGCAATAGCACATGCCTATCTCATATAATTACAATAAGGTCTGTGACACATATTTGTTGAAAATTTAATAGTGATATATGAGCAGTATTTTTAAGCATGGCATATTAATCCTCTTATAAATGAAAGTTACTTCATCATCAAGACACTTTCATGAAGATAAACATTTCCCTTTACAGCATGTTATTTGATCGCATAATTTGAGAGATAATAGAGAATCATTAAATTAATACGTGAAGCAAAAACTTTGTACCCCTTTTTAAGCGTATTGCGTGCACGGAAGACAGATTTGGCATAGTTAAAGTTTATATGGAGAAGGAGTGCTTTAAGCTAAAATTTATATATAATATCTGTTACTAATATATTAAATAAAATAAATTAATACATATTGCGAATCCTAACCCGACCAGTGCTATTGAACTTAGACCCCCCAAATTATTGACATTGTCACTTAATGAAAAGTGACAGCAAGTGATATAATATTCATTGTTTAGGTTCATACTGCAAATGTCAAACAGAAAATAAATAGTCTATGATTAAAAAGTTGCTGGTCTAATTTCGATAATTGGGCGACCGCCAGTTAAAATAATTCAACACTCGGATCGGGTCTATGACTATAATATGTAGTTGCGCGAACAATTTCTGCGATGTGATGCATAACCCTGCCCGCTTGGTAAAAATATTCTCTATACTGAAATGTTATAAAATCATCAGTCAGTGATTTTTTTTTTTTAATTATTTGCCTCTGAAGAAATTATTAATCTTATTTTTACTTGTAACGAAAAATGGATTCTTTACGACGTCGGAAACGTTCACTACAGTGACTGAACTTAGGAAAGCTGGCCAAACCCTGTCCCAAGCGAAAGTTGACCCAGAAAAAGGTTTTAGTGAGTGTTTGGAGGACCAGTGCTGGTGTCATACAATACAACCTCCTAAGATCTGGCCAGAGGATAACGGCAGATCTGTATTATCAAAAATTTCAAAACATGATGGAATATCTAGCCGTTAAACAACCGAGACTGGTCAATCTCCCACTGCTGCTTCAGAACAACGCTAAGCGCATACTTCACAACAGACGGTCGCTAAATTAGAGGAACTGCGGTTGGAATGTCTCCTACACCCACCATACTTCCCGGACCTTGCTCCGACAGATTACCACTTTATTTGGAATTTTGAAAATTTCTAGCAAAGAAAAAAATTCAATTCTGATGAGGCTATCCAAACCGCCTTCAAAGATTTTATTGATTCTCGCTGCCACAATTTTTTCAACAATGGAATCAATGAACTAACTATAAAATGTCAAAAGTGCATAAATAATAATGGTACATACTTCGATTGATGAAATGTATAATTTCATAATATATATATTTAATTTATTTTTTTCCATAAAAAAACGCTAATTTCATATGTAAGGACTATAATATATAGACAGACATAAAAGTAAGCTATAAATAAAATTCGAAGACTACAAAGCTCAACCCATCTATATAATCATTCAATCTAATAAACGAGATCACAAAGTACGAAACGGTTTAACTTTAAGAAGCCATAATACATACCAACATATTCCCAGGCACGGAGCAAGGATGATTGATAAAAAATTTTGTTTAAATGTCACCGATAGCGGCGGAGTTTGAATAGTTTTCTTCTTTATTGCTTGATTTCATAAAACATAACTCTATTCTATGTTTTTATTTTATCGTTTATACGTTTTGCGTTATGGCTATAATCCCACCTGACTATAAGTGACGATGTGGGACAACACGGTGGCACATAAAGCCTTGGTAGGAACTAGTTCTCAAGAACTGCTTTCGGAACATAACCATAGGTACTTGTTGCCATTTTTTCAAATTCAGTGTGAAAGCTAGCCAGCATAAATATAAATTAAAACTACAACATGACAGATCAAAATACCGCAAAAAACTAACATTTAGGTCCTTAGGAGGCAATTATGAATGTCAGAACACCTCATTCATCGAGAAGGAGCCAGTAAGAAAATCGATGGGGTCTAACAGTATTCATTTGTTAGTAAAACAATTCATAAACAAATGCTTACAGCCGTTCATTATAATTTATAGTGTGAACCACAGCGAGAAAACTCTAGTAATAAATAAATTAATAAATAATGTTTCAGTTGAACTACTCAGATTATATGTATTGTAAGCCATCGTGATGTTACTCTAGCTATGGTTATGTCACTTTCAAGTTAAAAAAATTGTCGCCGAACAGTAATAACTATGTTCCGGCAGCTGCTCCCAGAATCATAACATACCGAATGATACCGGAATGGGTCGACACCCCCAGTAGGCCGGGTATGCTTTAGGTCTCATGTAATAGGGGGAGAGCCTATTGCTATTAATGGGGCACAAAGCTAAATTCAAAATCATAAATACTTCATTCAATTTAGATTCAAGACTCTCAAAAAGCGTTACAACATCTACCACCGGTTCGGAAAATTATTAAACGTTTATTTTTATAGTTTTATAATTAATCAGCGGACCTCAGAACTATCGACCACTCGTACTATACTTACAATAATGGTTAAAAATCTGGTCGTCACACCGCTAGGCTAGTCGGATCATAGTCGTGAAAATCAGGATTTTCATGAAACATTTTTTTTGTTAGTCTGATACTTTTACCATGTAGCTCCCATCCCGCGATATGAAATTTCATTCCAAAGAGAAAAAACAAATTTAAAGAAAGAAAATAAACTTTACTATACTTTATAATACTTACTTTAGCCAAACAATAAAATTTAATATCGTCTTTATTACTTTTAAGAAATCATTATCGCTAACCTACTAAGAATATTACTACCCATAATCTGAAACATCCGCTCTACATCAAAAAGCCCTTACCATTAGCCGTTGCTCCGCAGACCTTTCAGAAAGATAAAGCACGTTAAAGAGAAAACGGCCGGTACAAAAACCGAACGGTTTTATCATAATTTATTACACAAACATGACTAAACAACACGCCTATGAAACTAAAACTGCCGTGTTCCGCTTACACCTAGATGATTCGGCCGTCTATTGTACGCAAACGGAAAATATTAAATAAAGAACGACATTTAATTCCGTAAGGTTCTCTAAACAAAGGGACGGTAGATACAAATACGTGGAGCGAATACTACGCGACCGGCTACAAGTTATATAAAGTTCAAAAATAGAATTCCGACGTCGCAACCCGGTTTACGACTTGGATCGTAAAACCGGGTGGAAGCGGGGGTGGCTCTAAGCGGAACATATCTTCACCTTACTTTTAAAGCAAGTTCGATCAAATTTGGCATATTTGTTTTTCATATTTAAATATAACAATTCAAATATAGTGGCTATTAAATACATTAATACTCGTAAATACTAATATTAATATTCGTAAATACTTACGTAAAATAAATCTCAGAGTTGATAATTTGTTAATAATAAAATCTATACAACTAATAAAATTTAAGTGTCTGTTAGTAATGTCAAAATAACAGTTTTTTTTTTACTAAATGTATATGAAATTATGTACGGTACTTATTACAAAACACCGATTTTTATTTTTAATCTGTCTGTTTGTGTGTTCCGGATAATTTCCGAAACGATTGTACCGATTTTGACTGGACTTTCACTGGCAGATAGCTGATGTTATAAGGGGGTACTTAGGCTACTTATATTTTAGAAAATGAATTAGTGTTCTATGCTAATATACTGGTAATGGTGAATCAATTCAGGCGCTTAAATTGCTTGCACTGAGCAAACCATAACAGATATTTCAAATTAATGTACTACATTATTGTAGATATTAAAAAGACCAACAAAAATCTACGTTCTAAGGATCACCCACAATAAGCATTTTGTAAGTTTAACGTGTATATTGATATAGTTATGTGTGTGTCTGTGACATCGTCGTTCTCAACCGAATGAAACAACTTCGATTTAGTTTTTTGAAGTGAAACTTCCTAGGCGAAGATTAGATAATTGGACGAGAACTGAGATTTAAATTTCAAGAACGCATCTCGTTTAGGCACATTTTGTATACACGAGAGAGAAAAGATATATAACGTAGAGAGAAGGAGAAAGATAGCTATGCGTTGTATATTTTAAGCAATTTTACTTATATCACTTGTGCGGTGCTGCACGCACAATTTTCTTTATCTGAAGTTTGTTTCTTGTTCGAAAGTGTTCTTAGTTATGATTCAACTAAATTTATTCAGCCTTTTGCAAACACGGAAAACTGATACGGAAAACGGTAATTTTTTCACATTCATCAAGCCTTCTTAGGGCTTAAATTAACAAAGTTTATTTGATTTTTCATGACTTTAACCAGACGCTTTTAACTTGACGAATACATATATTATATTATAATATTACTATATAGTATATAATATAAAGAGAAGTGGTTGTGAATTCGCACAACAAAGCAACGCATTTATGATTGATCGAGGCACATATATTATGCGCCGCTTGAATTAAGGACATATGTATCTATCTTATTCCTTAGATGTATCCGACAGTAATTTATCAAACGTCGCTAATGTTCTGGATATTTTCGCAAGTAGTTCTAAGCAAAGAGTATACAAGAGCCCATTTCATATCGTAAAATATTTTATTGCTTTGTTGTAATAACTCACTAGGCTAATGACAATTTTTAACAAAAAAGGAAACCATCTTCAATGTTTTTCAGTAATTCCCTGGTGTATTTTCAAAGTCGAAGTCCAATGCCGATAAAATTACCACCCTTGAGGTATCCCCGTTCCAAGGAAAAAAGAGTCATCTGAATCGTTTCATAATAAAAAAAAGTTATGCCTGAACATCGATCGATGAAAAAAAAATTAAAATAAATCTTATCTTAATATGTTCTACACTTGTAAAAAATTAATCCTAAATTATATTTATGTATTATAATAAAGTTTTATCATTATGAAACATGAATTACAGAAATGAGATGTAAGATAGATCGACACGGAGATGGAAAATTGGAACTATTTGATTGTTGGTTATCAAATATGCAAAGATAATTAGACCTCTATGTAATTCCCCTCTCTTCACAAAATGTTAAGGAAACAGCCACAAACATTATATTAGTGGCAGAGCGCCTCTAAGTTATGCGTAAGCAATCTAACTTAGCGTAACAATTTGCTATACTGTGTTGAATTTCTATCCCCCACACATTACTTCGTAATTTCAGCAATAGGTATAAGTTATAACTTGTCAAGTTGTTATCTCAGTCGTGTATTTTTACTTCGGGTAGCTTTTATTCAGGGCATTTCACGTGGAGAGGACAGCGAAAACAAAGTGAGGTTCTAAAATTCGTTTATATTCGGCCTAATTGTACTTCTAAGGATGAATGTGAACACACAATTATTTTTTACTATAATGTTTATTTGTTGAGTTATGGGGTTCTAAAGAATAGTCGAAATTGAGATTCGGATTTTTTGGAAGTAGTTTTTTGAATAGAATAAATTTTACAATAATATAGTATTGATTTATATTAAAAAAAATCCTGTTCTTTTTTTTAAATAAAATGAAACAACGCCGTTTCACGTGAAATGCCCCATTTATTAAATACTAAATACATTGTTTGAAGACGATGATGCCTGGATATGATTCCCTCTGTGTACGTGTACTGAAAGTAATAATAAGTGTATACAATTTAAAACTGTAAAAAACAATACAAAAAAGAAAATATGATGTCGATTAACTCGATAGAATTTCTTACCGGTTCCTCTCTATGACTGGGATGTTTTTCCGAACCGGTAATAGGCTCGATATGATATGGCTTTGATTTTAAATTATAATTTTAAAATACTGAATATTATCGACATCCGGAATAAATAATAAAGAATGCGGTCTATTTTTAATTTTTGTAAAGGAATTATTGATCTCCAGCGCTGGTCACATATATCAGCAAAGATGAACAGGAATTTAAAACGAAAATCGCTCCGATAGAAAGCGAAAAAGTATATAAAGCTTTAATAGAATATGCTGAGAATTGGTGTTGATAAAGAAGTAAAAGTAAAGTCCGGGCTCTTGGCTCAATTCTTTTTTCTTTACACGTGTTTCTCATTTAAAAGTCTGGCGGTATTGTAACATTTTTCAATTCATTTTTCTAACATGCATTATCTATACAACTAATTCCAAAATCAGTCGATACTGTCTTACCAATTGGACTGATATAATAAAATAGAAATCGCAAAAGATTTCATTCACGTTAATCATTATATTAATACGTGAAGCAAAAACTTTGTACCACTTTTTAAGCGTATTTGCATGCATGGAATACTGTTAGATTTGGCATGGTTAAAGTTTACATGGAGAGAGAGTGCAGAAAGCTAAAATTTATCTATAATATCTCTTACTAATATAATAAATTAAATAAATGAATACTGGGAATCCTAACCTGACCAGTGCCATTGAACTTCCAACTACTTCTGAATTTTATAGTCTATTTATTGAGGTAGGTTATAGGCTATATAACTTCACACTAAGATCCTAAGGAGGGTAGCAGTGACCATGAACGTCAGGCTATCTGGAAACCTGTAGGTGGGTATAGAAAGCGAGAATAGAAATAGACTATACGGGTACGTTGATTGCAGTATGGTGGACAGTAATGCATATACACATGTTCCTTCCTTTTATTTAGCTCGAATTTTACGGATAGGGAATTGGTTAGATCGTGACTTCTTTGCAATCGCGGCAATAGCTCTAGCCGAGGTCCGGCCACTTTGGCACCCTTGTGCGCTCGTTGCCCACGCTTTCGCGGCTGATTGCCTTAAGCGCTCGCCCCCAAGCCCGGTAAAGCTGTAAAAGCCAACAGTGGTTCTGTTTTTGGATAGAGCCCCTCAGGTTAACAGTAAGGTCAGAGAGAAAAAAAATGGTGGACAGATAGTCGAATAATTTTAACATGAGTGAAACCGTACGACTAAACTAACATATATACCTTAGTTTTTTTTTTATTTCAAAAGTAACATGAAAAACCTATTGTCCGAAAGCACAAGTATTCAAACATTTTCCATATTTTCTTTAAAATTATTTTCCAACTTTTTAAGATGAAAATAAAGTTTTAAAATCTAGAACGGACGCAAACATATTCTTCCGTTGCTCGAAGACGAACATATCTTACAAGGAAAAGCATACGTTGGTAATTTTTGAACACGTTTAAAATTCGCCAATAGTGCTCCCTGGAACTATAAACTGAGCATTTCTATTTGCTAACTTAATGTAACACATCAATGAAACTACAAACATGACCAGAGGAAAAACGTGAAGAATTTTAAATCCTTTTGTTTAGACGTAAACGCGCCGGTTTATTATAAAATAATTAAACATGCATAATATTTGCAAATGTCCTTCCTTACCATATCAGTAAAAACCATAGCTATATAAGGCAAAGCTTCTATCGAAAAGCGTCAAATTATAGTGACGCCACGGTAGCAAGTGCGTTTTTAAAAATAACGCCAAAAGTTATTATTTTTTTTATTTTCGACCTCTCAGATAACTTTTCACTCCACAAACTTTTGCCATTATTACTCAATAATTTTTTTGAGTTTTATTAAGCTAAAACCTAAAAAATCACTAAAAGGTATCATTCCCCTTACTACACTAACGCCGTTTTGGTGGGTTTTTGCATTGTAGTTTGATGCTTACGTTTACGTCTGCCCTTCATTATCGCAACAATCCCAACATTACTATCTAAGCATTTTATTTATTTTTAACAGAAAGTCATCATAGGGGGCTTTCAAGTATTAAGTACACAAGCTTTCAAAGATTTTAGATACCCCCTCCCCAAAATGATAAGAGAGAAAAAAACAAAAAAATAAATAAATTAAATGGAGTTATATTTATTGCGGGTAGACGAAGGCCCAACAAGTTAAGGATAAAGAAGTTGAAAGAAAGGCAGAGGATAGAAAACAGTAGCAACTGCTCCACCGAAAAGAGCCGAGCACTTAAATTAGAGAAAGAAGAAGAATGCTTCTTAATATTAAGTCGACAGCAACATTTAAACATTTTAAATACCTCCATGAAACTGAACAAATTTTTAAATCACGAAACGGAATGTAAATGGCTTTATAAAACACAATATTTCCTCATTCAAATAAAGTTGCATTCGACAAAAAGCCTTCCCTTTGAATATTTGCACGGTCGAAACACCGGCCCCGACCTAACCCCAATAACATAAAGTTTCTCTCATATTAAAAGAGAAAAACTAAAAAAAAATAACACTCAATTACATTAGCGTGCCGGTTGCCATTATGCGAAATGCGAAACAGACCGAACGCGCCCGCTTGAATGCTTGCGAAGGGTTAAGCGAAATCTAGCTCTGTTTTTATCTCAAAATAGGCCATAACCATTCTATATTGTAAAACAAAATCCCCACCGCGTCTGTCTGCTGTTTAAATGCTATAAACTCAAAAAATACCAAACGGATTTTCAAATGGTTCTATCAATGGACGGAGTAATTTAAGAGGAAGGTTTAGGTGAATAATTCATTAAAAGTTATGTGTAAATTGGCTGAAATATGACGATGAATGTTTCAAATTTCGGAAACAATCATGCTGATTGGGAGCTTTTTTGGCGTGCGCCGCGTAAATCAATAGAGTTATATGTATTACTGTGCTACTCGTGTGAAGCCGAGGCAGATTGCTAGTCTATACTATAATATTAAAAAACTCAAAAGTTAATTTTTTTGTTTGCACACGATAATCTCTGGAACTACCAGTCAGTTGTGGAAAATTCTTTTTGCTATTTAAAGCCTGTTTATTAAGGACAGATATAGGCTATTAAACTAAATGATAGGACCCTGAAGAGTGGAGCCATAACCCATGATTATCAGGTGATCTGGAAAGCTGTTGGCAAATACGGGAAGAGACAAACGGACAAACGCATTTTTATACGGTTTTCATGGTCATTTAGAGAATTTTTACGGAAGTTTTGAATATATAATACATTACAATTAAGTTTTTGTATAGTGGATAAAATTCAATGTTCTGTAATGAAGTCATCAATAAGTCAATTCTCGATCGCTTTACATGGCTTATGCTGGTCAAACCTTATGAGATACATGAAAATAATTTACTGAAGAATTAACCATTTTCATTTTAAAATATTGATTAAGAATATCAAATTATTTGCGAAGCTCTTTTCTCCAATTCAGCATTAATCCTAACCCACATACTTATATTAGTCACATTGATTGTTTAATATAGATTAAAATTGCACTGAACATAATATCATTTAAATGAATACCATAGAAGATATTAAAGATTCAAAATTACGCGCAACCAAAAAAATATCATTTGCAAGCTCGCAGCGAAACGGTTGTCCGGCAATCCGCGTCGCAGCCTATCAATGAATAGCGAGTGGCGGGGATCAAAATGCTCCTTTCGTAACGATGAACACGATAATCAATCGAGCATGTTTTTTTTTAATTACTACATCAGTAAATTACACTTGTGAAAAGCCAAAGTGGGTTACTAATTGAAACTAAGCTAAACTTTGTAGCTAAAAATATAAACTACATTGCGAAAAAACATATCCTCAAATTTTGATAATATCTTATCGCAAATGATAGAATCTAGCCTAGCTTATCATCCTAGTAAATTAATTGGGTACATCTAAAACTTCTGTCACTTGTAAATGTTTTTGCCGACTCTGAAATATCTCCCCTTTCACCGAGATCAAAAAATATCATATAATTCGGGCAAACACCATGTCGTCAATTCCCACAGCCCATTTATTCCAGTAAGGCAAAACCTATGTTTATTTATTGACTAAAATATTAAAATTAAGAGAAATATGGTCAATTAGGTAATGGTAGATATAATGCAGTGTGCTAGAATATGACAATTGGGTCCAACTGAATCGTGGCTATCATTCATCAGGTACAACACCCATTTTTGTGGCACGCAAAAACGTGTAGCTTTACGGAATCAGCTCATAATATCCAGTAATCACACGGAGTGTACGGATCGAAATCAAAATCAAAATAATCTTTATTGAATTTAGGCTCTAAGAAGTCACTTATGAATGTCAAAACACTACTGCCGGTTCGGAAAATATCTCAGAACTCGAGAAGAATCGGTAAGTAACTTGTTCGGGTTTATCGGCTCGATCGTTACCCGAAAGATCGCAACTACTAATACCCATGGCGACAGATCCGTAACAATACGTCTCCTTTTGTTTGTCGAAAGCTTATTGTTTAGTTACGATGTAATTAAATATGGTAACATAGTCAACCTTGAAAGAACTCATTCACAAGTAAATCGGAATTTACAATTTAAAATTTTAAAAATACATTAATTTTAAATTTATTTAGGGTCAATTAATAACTTAAGACTTGAAACACCCAAGTCAACCTCACCTGTATCTGTGCACCCTGTTAAGTTACGAACGAGGAAATAGTGATAGCGGACGGTTGGGATGTACAACCAGACTGGAACCCGACGACAATGTATTTGATGATTTTGACTTTTACTATATTTTAGATGAACCAGTGCATTTCGATGCTAAAAGGTTTTCCGGCCGGCGTGTCAACTACGATGGGCCATGGTTGGTAGATCTCTGGCTGGTTGCCACTGTTTTTTAATTGTTTAATAGTACAGTACCATTCTACTATAAAATGTTAGGGTATTTTAAATTTTAGGTTACTAATCAACGAGAAATCGCAATCAGGGTTGACGTCGGGAAGCGGGCGGTCGTAAAACACTAAGCCGAATCTTAGTTCACAACATGAAGCGGAAAGACTGTGACAACCCTAATCAGGTCGGAGAGAAACAATAATAACAAGAATTCTTGATGATACGAAATTACTAATTTTAACTTTGGCAATTTTGCGTGTATTTCATAAGCTTCATATAAACCGAGGTGGGTTCGTTTGCATCTATCAAATAATATCAGTAATTTTATTTTTACTCATATTTTCCGATTTAAAAAAAAATTGTACATTTTTTATAGACTATATCAATTTTAGAATTATATCTACTCTCTAATTCACAATTTCATAATCATTTGAGCGTAAATAAAACATTAATTTTTCGAAATATTTTTTTACAAATCACAATTTTTTATAAATAGTTTCTTGATAATTTTTATAGCCTTTATCCAGAATTTTTATAAGCTATCAATTGCGAAATTATATATACTTCTCGTGTACAACATTTCATAAAAATCCAGATACACAAACAGGCTGAAGAGCATTTTTTTTAATGTCAAGTTCAAAATCAGGGGTTTGTAAAAATTATCTACATAATTATCACAAACTTCGAAAAAGATGTACAACACCAACATGAGATTTGCCCACAATTTTATGGAAAATATCGGTTTCTTTATTTATACAAGAAAGGTAGCAAACAAGCATACGGCTCGCCTGATGGTAAGCGGCTACCCTATGATGCATAGGTGTCACTGGCGTGTTATCGTCCTTGAAAGCCCTACCCCGAAGAAAACTGGAAACTTTACTCATCGCAGAAATATAACACAAAGTTATTCGGCTGCGATCGTCTGTATTCTTCCAGTCGAACTGTCTTGAGTATAGAAAAATTTACAAAGAAATGTATCTGTACCATAACTAACTGTCTTAAACTCTAAAAGTTTAATAAATAATAATCTATACTAATATTATAAAGCTGAAGAGTTTGTTTGTTTGGTTGAATACGCTAATTTCAGGAACTACTGGTTCGAATGCAAATAGCCCATTTATCGAGGAATGCTATGGGCTATATAACATCACGCTACATCCAATAGGAGCGGAGTATCAAATAAAAATATTGCAAAAACTTGAGAAATTTATTCCTTTTGAGAGCTTCCACTGCGTTTTGAGAACGTCCAATTGTGTGTGACGGAACTGTTTATTTTAACAAGTCTAAAATAATAAATTATTTGCAAACGACTTTTCTTATATACATGGTATTAATCCTTATCGAAATAAATACTTTGTTCATCACAAGTATTTGATTTTAAACAAATTGCCATTTACAGTAATTGATTTAAATGAATATTTTAGGAGATATCACAGTTTTAAAATACATCGGCAGCAAAATTATGATCAGGTATCGCGAGCGCATTTTTATAATGTGGAATAATGTGGGAGACGGGCGGTACCTACTACCCACTCTCTGTAACCCTTTCTCTCTCTCTCTCTCTCTCTCTCTCTCTCTCTCTCTCTCTTATATGACGCAGACGAAGTTGCACGGGTCAGCTAGTCAAATAATATTACCATTGAAAAATTAAGCATAGCCTCTTTGCAATGAGGAAACGTGTTTAATAATTACCACGCCAAAAGCGTAATATTAACGACACGACGTCGACTCTATGTAGTTCTAACTTCCTTGAATGTCTTATCATAAAATTTTAATTAAACCACGCAATCACATTTGAAATTTCCTACATACCAAAACACCGATCTAATACTTAAACAAAACACTACTGACTATAAAAATTAACACGCAAAACACCTATTTCGGTAGTCAGGGCTAGTTCCACAACATCCAATGTTACTTGGACTGATAGCTGTGGATAGTAGTTCATTTATCCGGGTCTTGTTTTACTGGTGGTAGTGTGTCCAGCGAAAGGTTTTCCATTTGACTGAGGAAATTGAGTTTTATTACCACATAATTACGGTCCACTCGATCTCAATAATGTACATCAACGTGCCTATTATTTAGGAAATTATTTGTATTCATTTGGAGTATGTTATTTCTAATTAATATTATTGTAATGTCATATATTTCATTTTTAGGCTTAATAGTGAAGGAAAACAAGGAAACCTAAAAGCTTGAGAAATGTTTGTGTAATATCACTGTATGCAGAAAAATATAGAACTGTGGATTTCTCGGCGTTTAAAATCACCAATACGTCTTAGACGTCAAGAGGTCTTTGCTTAGCTGGGGGACACTTAAAGGCTGATAATATAATTAAAATTATAGGTTGAACAACGAATCAAAAGCCTGTACGTTTTCTTTTTCCAAAATACAAATCTGCGGACTCTTAGTCCACACCTTTTTTTAAGTGGGTGCTTTTATAATATTAAACATTAAAAATTGCCATGAAAAAAGAAGCACTTGCAAATGCAGCTATGTACTATAACTAAGTAAGCCTTATTTTAGTATCTATAACTAATAACGAAACTTATCACTAAATTACATATAAATTGTTATACACTTATGCTTATTAGTATTACAGAAGATTATTGTTGTACTAAATTTACAGAAATTTTAATAAGCCTGTAACTTTAGTAAATCTGTCCGTTCAGTGACAATGTAATTGAAGATGGTAACATAGTCTTCAAAGAACTGATACACAAGTGGATCGGATTTCAAAACACATAAATTTGCAGGGTAAGGAGGGTCAAATTAGTACACTGTGTCTTGAGGCTGGTAAATAGTATATTAATAGCACAAAGTCGAAGAGTCGTATACTGAGACTTAATGATTTAATGAGTCGACATTCGAGTTGTAACATACGATATTTTTCATCACATTTGCACGTAAACAGTGTCATAATATGTAGGCTATCTTGGGTATAATCCCCAAAATAAATCCGACGGCTTTTTTTGCGCTAACGCCCGAGGGCGTAATGACTTTTGCAATTCATGCCATTTTTTATAATCCATTTGGCTGTATGCGTCTTTGCGCCGCGCCGTTTACGTTTCTGAACGCAACATCTATTATCTATAGAACACACTAGCCTGCCAACCGTATAAAAAAACCGGCTCTTCGCAAATATTTTAATTGTTGAGTTTACTAGTAATGCGTAAAAATATACATTTTTTTTAAATTATTTTATTTATTTACTCGCAAATGGGATTAAAAGTATCTTAAAACTTCTGTCTCTCGGTGATACTGGTTATTTTTTGGATTGTATTATGCTTAATGTTACTTATAAAAAAAAAAAACAATCATATTGTTATTCTTGCCTCAAATGTACTTATTTAACTTCCTCAGAAAATCATGTTAGCTTCCTATTACAATGTTATCAATCAATGTATAAACACCATATTAATCCATTCTAGATTATATTTATTTTACGAATTGTTACAACAAACATGTCTTTTGTAAAAATATCGTTCGTATTCAAATATTAAATATAAAAGTTCCGTCAAATCGATCCAACCGTTTCGGAGATTACCCGGAATAGACAAAAATTAAAAAAATAAGTTTTTTTTGTTATAAGTACCGTATGTATTTTCATTATAAAATGAGTCAAACTAGCGATCGCCCTAAGGTCGAAATTCGACCAGCGACTTTTTGATCATAGACTATTTTCTGTTTGACATTTGCAGTATTCATAAATAATTAGTATTATCTACTTCACTTGCTCTTACTTTTCGTTGAGTGACAATGTCAATATTTTGGGGGGGTCTAAGTTCAATGGCACTGGCCGTGTTGGGATTCGCAGTGTTAATTTATTTTATTTAATATATTAGTAGCAGATATTATAGATACATTTTAGTTTTCTGCACTCCTGCTCCATATAAACTTTTACCATGCCAAATCTCAGTCTTCCGTGCACGCAATACACTTAAGAAGGTACCGAAAGCAAAAGCTTCACGTATTATTAAATAGATGCTGTTATTTTGACATTAAAAAAAAACACTTCAATTTTATTTATTTGTATAGATATAAATTGTACCTACACGAACACGAAGAACAACATCAAAACTTTAGCCCAAAGTTGAAGATCAGCAACTCGAAGGAGAAAAGCATAAGTATACGTTTGTGTTAGAACGAGATAAGGATACGAGACCATTTTTGTATGTGCTATCGACGTGTATTGTATCGGTCTACGTAAATCATGATCAAAACAAATCCCACTTATTGATTATGCAAAATCTAAGGGTTTGTTAGATAGTTAGTAGACGTGTTTAACTATGATTAGTGATGGATGTAACTCGCATAACATGGAGATCAACAAAATAATACTTACATTTTAATTATATCCGTACACGAATTCGGTTTTTGGTCTCGTCTTATTAAACTTATTGGCGATCTGTATTACTAACAATACGTAAATAAATAATGATTAAAATTAAAAAAAAGATTGATTATTACAGTTAGTTAAATATATAAAGTTTTTATCAATATATATAAACCTTGACCGCACTTTTAAATCAAATGAAAAATGGTTAGTTTTTTAAGCAATTTTGTAAACTTCTTTCTGTTATTGTAAGCGAAAATGAATCACAGGCATGCGACCTCGATAAAACTTTTCTACTTATAATATAGATTTCTGGAACGAACCTAGGCGTCGACGCTTCCCAGAAGGGCACCTGCGACGAGGTACAAACACGCAAAGGGCCCATCGTAACCTTAAAAACCCATACTCCGACACTTTCTATTTGTTTATATCGTAGAGGAATAACTTAAAGGTTTGGGATGTTACTTACTTTTCACTACGAACTGAAAGACCGGGATACAAAAAATATGACGAACAAAAGAGAAAGAGCTAAAAATTTTGTCTCTATCGCTGTAACCATTTTTTTTTTTTTGTTATCGCATCTGTTGTCAAAATTGTTATGGTTAATAGTGTTTTGTCGTAGGTTTTCAAACGAGAATAAAGTAAATTAACATTTTACTGTACATCTGACATAGAGTAGTGTTTTATGTGTGCGTACAATGGTAAATTTTATGAAAAATTAATAAACTAATTATAACATTAATATAAAATATCGCTATCTCACACCCCGTTACACAATCTGTCTATGTCTTTCTCTGTCTACCTATTATACACTATTTTTATCAGTACAGTAATATTTTTTATCTGTATGTTTACTTTTTTATCTGTCATTCGAGCTTGTGTACTTTTTATTGTTACCTTTTATTACTTTGTGACTTGTATATTTTGTTATCTGGTAATGACTAGAATAGTGCTCAGAAAAAAAAAAATTGATTCTTGCGATATTAGAAGTAATTTTTCATACTCCCATAACATAATTAAGTCAAGAAGATGTTTAAAAAACGTTATTAAATTAAGCCCTTATTATCAAAACCAAAAGAGCATAAACTTAGATTTTATGCAAAAAATAAAATTTTTTAATTTAGCAGTCTCGTATTATTTTGAATTAAGAACTTGATAGTCACTTTCATTTTTAAGTATGTCATTACCTAGTTTTTATTTTCAATTTATATTTATAACTCTAGTTGAGTAGTATTTCGTAATTTTTAAAATAAAACAAAATTGGTAATGGTGAATCAATTCGGGCGTTTAAATTGGCTTACGCTGAGTAAAACATAAGAGATATAAGAAATTAATGTACCACACAATTATAGACATTAAAAAGATATACAAAAAAGGAAGCGAGACTCTGCAGTCCACACGGGCACAGTCACGCGATCAGCTAGATTGAATGATAATGTAGTTCAATCAAATTTTTGCCTACAATACCATACCCCGCTGTGTACAAACTAAAAAAATAGTGCAATTAAGTATTCATACATTCTGTAGAAAATACAATATTATATCTTCATATGTTTTTTTTGTTTTGAACTTTTATATTTATTTATTTATATTAAATTTAATTAACATTAAAGCATACGAAGAACCGCATGGTTGCTAGCCTAAATATAAAATAGATAAGAAAGGAAAAGATATAACAGACTATATTAAATGTCCTCAGTCAAGCTGCGTAGTACTACGTAATTACGTAGCAAATGTACGTTATTACGTAAATAGACTACGAGGGAGTAATATATGTATACATGTTTATGTACGCGGTTCTATTCGCACTGTAACCGTAATATTTTTTAATTAATATGAACAAGGAAACTTGCCTTTTTTATATTACAAAGGTGGCAAACAAGCATAGAATTTGCCTGATTGTAAACGGCTACCTATGGACATTTGTAATACCAAAGGTATCACTAGAACGATGCCGAAATTGAACCCTCCCTACCTCAAGGATCTCTGGAAACCCTACTCACTGCAGGTCTCTACGGTTCCTGGTTCATAACATAAGATTATTTGGTTACGATCTTCTGTAAGGTTTCTTTATTTGCCTGCAGTACATCTATGTGGGTTTAAGCCTATACCTACTTATGTATACAAAACCTTAGATATTTATAAGACCGGAGTCTTCATTGAGGCCAATCATTAAAAGATTTGGAGGGCTCAGTTGTGCTGACCCGTACGAATATTTTGCCGGTTATGTAAAGTAACCTAACAGCTCTCAAGTTAGTTAAACACGTTTACATTAGTCCGAACATCTATTATTGGCATGCCTAATAAAAATGTATTTTGATCATTTTTTTAATGAAAATATTAATTTTAAACTATTTATGCGATCATTCGTCAATAGCGGATAAACATGAGCTTTAAGATGATGTTTGATTTATTAATTTTGATGAAATTTAAGGGAGATATAACGCTGCCACAAAAAATACATTACACATACAAATACATTTATACATACAATAATATATATAGAGATAACATTTATATGACTTCACCTTTCATAGTTTTCTTTTTATCAATGTCAACTTAAGTCCCTACCTGTTCTAAAATGATATTCTAATCCCACTCTGAAGATATGTATGGTGGTCGGAAAAGTTACATTTCTTTTGGACTAAACATGCTAAAAAATAAAAAAATATCTTATTCAAAGGCACTGTTTAGTTACATTCTTCGCTGACGTCTAACTACACGTTTATGACATCACTCGCGACGAAACGATTTTATCACTTGACGTGAGAAAAACAGTATCTAGTTGAAACCCACAGAACACTATCTATAAATACACAGCCTTGTAGAGATTGAAACAGAGTTGTCAAAAGATTACAACGCGTCTAATGAATTAACAAAACCACAGTTTCACAAAACGGAACCTTGCCTAAAGCAATGTTTTGAGCAAAATTTGCTTTGAAGATCACGCTTTGTTGTATCTGCATTTTTTCTATAGAATCATGGCAAATTGAGGGTACTGTGCATAACAAGCACTGTACAATCCAGAAACAAAAGCCACTACAAAAGGATCGGTATTGTATCAAAGGTCGTAACTGTCATGTTGGCTTGTGAACCTTTCAGCGGTAGTATACATATATAATAGCTGATTCCAAAACGCGACAAACTAAAAGACATTCTCTGATATTTTATCGTCATGTACATGTTGGTCCCCATCCAGCTGGATTCCGGTCCCTGCCAACCTACCACTAAATTATTATTATTGTACCCATTATATTAATACTTGTACAGTTGTCAAAAAAAAAAGATAAACCTGATGGAGTTTCTTACCGGTTATTTTCGATGCCTGGGATATTTTCCGAACCGGTAGTAGTGTTTTGACGTTCATAAGTGCCTTCTTAGGGCCTAAATTGAATAGAGATTATTTTGATTTTGATCTTTTGAGCCCGCTTGATTATTGATTTTGATGTTTGATCGGTGTATCCGTTTAATACCAGAATGCGCCTAAGCTTATGGTATACTTAGCTTTTGCCGAGTTGTGCGCTATATTGAAGTGTTACTCGCCATACCAGCCGACGAAGTATTAGTGATTCTTCCTTCCTCCCAGGAGGCAGAAACATGTATATATGTATATGTTATTGTAGCTCGAATTTCTACGGATAGCGAATTAGCCAGTTCGCGACATAGTTGCAACTTCGGCAACAGCCCTGTTGCCACGCTTTCGCGGTTGAGTACCCTAAAATACGGTGAAGCTGTAAACGATGTCAGAGACTCCTGGGCCCAAATGGCTAATAGTATAAGCAGATAGAATAAAAAAGTATTGGGGAAAAATCCAAAGTCCGATATTTTTTCAACATACTTTGAAAGAAAATTTACCAAGCGTTCAAGTTTCCTTGCGGCATTTTAACTTCACCATGAGCCGATAGTGTTAGTTCCAAATAGTAAGTAACGAATTTCGAAGATTTCATTAACATATGGAAAATAATTTATTTCAAATTCAACCGATCCACTTCTGTAATCTTTACTAAACTTTGTCATCTTGCAATTAATAATAATAATAAATGTATTTATTTGACCTCACGTTTAGCATCTTATTTATATACAATATTGTTTGTACACAAAAAATACGAACATAAATTTTATACAACAGTAGGTAATGATGACAGTTATATTTAATGTGAGGTCTGGAATCTGAAAAAGGTACATAGACCTGAACTACCGATCTCCAGATCCTCGTTCTCTAATTTAACTTATATTATCATTGTTTTAAGCAGAACAATTTTGAATGAGCATAGATCATTATGAAACAATAGATAATAAATTTTCTGTATTACTCTATGAAAGTGTTAATAACCAATTGTAAATAGTACATTCTGCTCTTTGTTTTAGATAAATGATAAATTTCAAGAATAGGGTTAATCTGATTATATAAATGAGGACCTAAAAATAGAAGAATGTATGTGAAATTTGCAGATGGTGTGAAAGTGATACACATACATGATGCTTACGTCTTTTATTGTAGTGAGTGTATAATAATAATATATACATATATCATATATTAATCGACAGTGCTTAATAAGAATAGTTTAGTAAATGTATGTAGGTTTATCATCATTTGTATCATAATAATGTTTCCATATGTACAAACACGCCCAGTCTTCTAAAAATATACTATTATTCATTCAGAGTGCGGAGTGGTAGATCACGTCGTTTGCTTGAGCCGTGTTTGTATTGTCATGACAAAATATTTGCCCAACTAAAAGATATCGCCTTTGCTTTGTTCTATCATCAATGTGTGTTGATATTATATTTATAAGCGAAACCTACATACAGATTTCTAAGTAGTTCATTCCAAAAACTACATTAGTCTGATATAATCGAATCGCGAATCACTAAAGAACAAGTTCCAGGAATTTAGTATTTTAACTTTGCCCTCCCAATACATCTTTGATAACTTAATTTATGTTAGTTAAAGCTAAGACTATAAAAGGTTTTTAGGTAATAGTGTTAGGTTCTATAACAAGATCTGTGCATCCACTAATTTATTATTACTGTACCTGTTATATTAACATTTGTACAGTTGTCAAAAAAAAAGATAAACCCGATCGAGTTTCTTACCCGTTCTTCTCGATGTCTGAAACAATTTCCGAACCGGCAGTAGTGTTTTGACGTTCATAAGTGCATTTTGAGGCCTAAATTTAATAAAGATTATTTTAATTTTAATTTTAATACATTCATCTAAAGTTAACTTCTCATGGTTCATTTTCGTTGTAACTTCTTTGTATTATAACATATTTGTATGTGAAAGCATAAGTATATAGTATTCTGTCTCTAAATTCAAGAATTCTAAGATGCCATAAAAAAAAATCGCGACGAGAACTAAACTCAATTCCGGAAAAAGCGTTTAAAAAATGTTTTGATGATTGGATTATTCGTTGGCGTAAGTGTAACGTTTCTGAAGGAGCATATATACTTTGAAGGCGATAAAATAAATTTGGATGAATAACTAACATTTTGTGTATTATTGACCTTTCCCCGGTACTTTTTTGACAAAGTAGTATTCTGGAAAATCTCTATAAGTTTTTAGCGTTTAGCCAAAATCTCACCTGATGTTAAGTGACGGTGTTGTCAAAGATGTTAACTCGCTATGCCTAGTGTGAGGACTTACTCACAAGTTTAGCAACCGAAACAAATATTTAGGCGCTTGGCGTCAGGTTTCCATCTTGAGGGTGGTAGTTAATCAGACGTGTATTAGGAAATGCTCTACCACCATCCTAATGTTTCATCACGATTTTTTCCTCCATCGAAATTTTAAACTAGATTCAAACTGACATCGATCAAGGCGGTGTCCGAAATTGTTACCACTCAGCCGTCATTGCTTCAAAAGGTATGACGTTAGTGTTTCCGCAGTAGAACCTTCCACAGGTTTTTCTTGTACTAGTAAAACATTTTCATAGCTTTAATTCTTTTTTTTTAAATCAAAAACTGCTTTAGTACATTTGTGATTTGAAACACGAGAAAAAACGAAAACGCGATACTAAAATGAAAAAACATACATCTATAGGAGTTAGCCTGCGAGAGGTTGAAATAGAAATACATTATACACGGTTAATACAGGTCCTCATTTTCACGTCTATGACATTCGTCGAATTGGGGTAGCGGTACAACGGCCAGACTTGTAAGAACTGTTGTATTTACGGTACGAGTGATCGATAGTTCGAGTACCGCTGATTTAGGATTTGTAAAAAGACATTATAAAGAAGATATTTTAATGTTTTCTGAAGGTTTTAGTTCTTCCGTATGTGAACTGGCTGCACATATGATTTTTTATGTAACCAAAGTATAAACAGACTTCCTCCTATCCAGTGGCCTAAAACCAATATAAAAAAGACTGAAGCCTTAAATTAGAGGATTCTACTTCTGAAATAGGAATCCATCAAATATCAACAAGACAATTTTCAGCAAAAATGAAACCAACTTCAATGATATTGAGGAGTCACCTGGTGGTGTATCTTCCAAGTCGAAGGTCCAAAGGAATCATCCAAATCGGTTATATACAAAGAAATTATGGCTGGCTAAGAAGGTTGAATATCCATAAAAAAATATACATTCAAATAGACAACTTTCTTCTTGTTTTAGAAGTCGGTTAAAAATCGGAATAGTCGTCCTTCAAACCAGAATACGACAGCATAAGCATATAACGCTAGCGGCCCTAGTCCTATAAAAAATAAACCAGTTCTACTGCTAAACAGCAGTGATTGAACTCAGTCCTCGGAAGTGGCAGCCTATTATCACTGACCTTAAAAGACTGTGGTCGTGTTTATGTTGGTTATATATACTTATAGTCACCACATAACCATCAGGACGACTACATGACTGAATACTATTTCATAGCGGGAAAAGAATGATTATTTCCGACATACATATCACCGTTTAGTTATGTATGAATTTGTTATCAGAAAGAATGTTTATCTCATTATCTATTTAATCACGTGTTTATCTTTGTTTACGCAAATACATATCATCTGATAACGTAAAAAATTAACAATTTTTTTATATTAATGTTTCACGTACGCTAACAATACGAGCCATATTCTTCTAATGATGTGTTATTATCCGAAAGACTTCAATATACACAATACATTATTAATATATTCAATACAAGAAATCTATATATTAATACGTGAGGCAAAAGCTTTCTACCTCTTTTTAAGTGTATTGCGTGCACGGAAAACTGTGAGATTCGGCATGGTTAAAGTTTATAATTATGGAGAAGGTGTGAAAAAAACTAAAATTTATCTATAATATCTGTAGTATATTAAATAAAATAAATTAATACTGCGAATCCTACCACGACCAGTGCCATTGATCTTAGATCTCCCAAAATATCGACACTGTCACTGAACTCATTGTTTAGGTTCATGAATACTGCAAATGTCAAACAGAAAATAGTCCATGATCAAAAAGTCGCTGGTCGAATTTTGACCTTAGGGCTATCGCTAGTAAATATAAAATAGTAATCTCATCTTTTAGGCATAGTAAAAAAATAAAAGATTTATGTGTAATTGTATTAGGTTCTACAATAAACTACCTAAGCACATTACCGAGTTGCCGGATAATAGGTTCAACAATCATGTCAAGAAAGTTTTATTGGTAAAAGGTTATTAAGGGGTTAATGATTACGTGTATGATAGTGATATTATATGTGGAGGTGAATCCCGGTTTGTACATGCACTAAAAACTTTGATAACTGTAAACAGTAAAAAACTGTAACGGTAAGTAAAAATCTATATGCATAACCCCGAGCGAGTTTCTTAAAGGTTCTTTTCGATGACTAGAATATTTTCCAACCGGTGATAGTGTTTTCTTTTACTCCCGTCTAAACGCGCCATTAAATGTTTCACATCAAAGAAAGAAAAAAAAATGTATTTTCAATTGAGTTTGATGACATTTTGTAGATGGGAAATACAAAGCGTTATTATTCACTGGATATTAACGGTTTATAAAAATAAAGTTATTAAATAAATTTAGATTTCCATAAAGGATTGCAAAATTTAATACTTTGGTATGCCTATATGTCTTTAAAATAATATCGGTTAATATTAGGTCCTTAAATATGAAATTGGCGTTTTTGATGAACTGGCCACTTTGATTTCAAATATCTGGTGTTCGGTTAAGAATTCCAAATTCAAATTTATTTTATATTTAGCTTTGTGTACTTGAGTTTCGAGTTTAGTGATTCATTTGTTTTCGCACCATTTGATTTTTCGTTGACATCGTTCTTTTCACAAAATGGAAAAGTTAAAATATCGCATTATTTACAAATATTAGTTCCACCGTAGCATTAGCGCTGCAGAAACATCTCGAAGGATTAATGATATATATGGCGAAGCTACTGTAAAAGAAACCACAGTACGTTTTTAGTTCCAACGATTTCGTTCTTGAAATTTTTACTTATGAAACAAGCACCGTGGAAGGCCAGAGACCCTAAGTTGATCATGAAGAATTAAAGGTGATCGTGGAAGCGGATCCATCGCAAACCACGTCAGATTAAGCGGCAGACTTCGGTGTGATTGATAAACGAATTTTAATTCACTTGAAACAAATAAAAAAGGTGAAAAAGCTCAAGAAATTGGTACCACGTGAATTGACTGAAGCACACCAACAAACACGCATTGAGTGCTGCGTTACATTACCAACCGTCAAAATAATGAAGGAATTTTTAATCGTATTGTTACTTGTGACGAAAAATGGATCCTTTACGATAATACGAAATGCTTATCACAGTGGTTGAACCCTGGAGAACCGGTCAAATCCTATGCGAAGCGAAAGTAGACTCAGGAAAGTTACTGGTGAGTGTTTGGTGGACCAGTGCTGGTGTCATACACCACAACTTCCTAAGATTTGGCCAGACGATAACGGCAAATCTGTATTATCAACAATTGCAAACCATGATGGGAAAGCTAGCCGTTAAACAACTAAGACTGGTCAATCTCCCTAGCCCACTGATGCTTCAAGACAATGCTAGACCCCATACTTCACGACAGAAGGTCACTAAATTAGAGGAACTGGGGTTGTAATATTTCTAACACCTAACATATTCCTCGGACCTTGCTCCAACAAATTACCACTTTTTTCGGAATTTGAAAAATTTCTTCCAAGTAAAAAAATTCAATTCCGATGAGGCTGTCGAAACCGCCTTCAAAGATTCTATTGATTCTCGCTCCTACAATTTTTTCAACAAAGGATTAATTGAACTATCTGTAAAACGGCGAAAGTGCATAGATAATAATGGTATATGCTTCGATTGATTAAATGTATAATTTCATAATATTTTTTTCGTTTTACTTTTTCCAAATAAAACGCTAATTTCATATGTAAGGAACTATTATTTACAAGACAATTTTTAACAAAAAACAAAATCATCTTTAATGATTTTGAGGAGTTCCCTAGTTTATTTTCGAATCGAAGTCCAATGCCAATGAAATTAAAATGGGCCAGCTCGTTGAGGTATCCCTTTTCCAAAAAAAAATCATACAAATCGGTTCATAAAAAAAGAAGTTATGGTTGTACATCCATAAAAATATATATTCGAATTGAGTAACTTTCTTTTTTGAAGTCAATTAAAAAGAATTTACAACAGTACATATAAGTAGAGACTTCAGTACTTCTACAGTTCTACAGACTACAGTTCAGACTTCAGTAGGAATGGTTAAAAAAATTGTTAATTCTCAGTTGACTTTGTGTGACATCCCTAAGATTTTACTCATCGTCACGTAACATTTAACTATTGTGTCGAGCTTCTAATTTAATAAAAAATATAAAGATAGCTGACTCTGCTTCTGCTTTTTCTAGTAGTCAGTAACTCGACTACAGCGACATCTATCACATTCAGGGATAGCATAAACGGAGAAAGGTCCAGAGGCGTATTCAATCTCAGCAACAGTTGGAAGCCTATATGGACTGTGACAACGTTTTCGAACTAACTATCAGCCATCAGTTCCACAGGTCTCCGTTTAAAGTAACTAACCGTTTGAAGTCAGAGACAAGTTGCTACAACGCCGTCGAAATAGTTCAGAGGACCGCAGCGTCTTAAATCTTTTGAGTTTGAACTGAATATTTGATAAAGATACTTCTTTGTAAAATATTAATATCGTCTGCCGGCAGGTCTGCCAGAGTTTTGAACTGAGTTTTTAATTTGGACATTTTCAATACTATATCTTGTTAATGTAATTCAAACACTGACTTATATGTTTTTTTTTCTTTATAGGTTTACAGGTTATTAGCTTTTGGTCTACCTGATATTAAGTGGCGAACTGGTCTAAGATAGTAACACGCTAAACTTATCAGAAGGACTGGCTCTCAAGTGCTGCTGCCAGAACACAATTAAAGGTACTTTGGTGACAGATTTTTAACTTGAGGGTACCAGGCGAACATTAGTAAACACCTTACCACCTTTTTATTACTTTGAAGACTCACCTCGAATTGTTACTTTAATAAGTATAATCTGAAATATAAAATATTGCAAGCTACTTCTGAGCAGTCAGGTAAAAACTGTATACAAATCTTTTATTCTATGCGAGGGAAACCATGAGCGGAAAACTAGTTTCAATATAACAACGTATAGTATAGATCATTTGAAAAACAGGATATACGATACAATGCTTATATCAAGGAATATCGGGAGACACGAGACGCGACGCGCTCAGCGAGCGGTTCAATATTGCGTATAGGATTCCGGTAAATGTCGTACTTTGAATAAAACTCACATACGAAAATATTTCTCTACTAACATACGGGCGATAACTGCTCTTTTATTCAAGCTAACTCGCTTTCACAAAGGACTTACCCTTTTTGCGGGCGAGTTGAAAAATTAAATGTATCACATTTTATACGTATAAAGTACGTACACATGCAACGATTTCCGTATCTGTTAACTTCAAAATTAACGTTGCTTCTACACGAATTTCCATTTTTGTTACGTTTAGAAGTATCTTGATGCAATGATAACTCAGTGGTAGCTTGTAGGGGCATGGCGCCGATAGAAGTGAATTCGGATCCTTAGAATGGCCCAGAGCTTTCGGTGAAGAAATATATGGTGATATTATCATAGCATGGATGTAGTAGGGCTTTGTCAAATACTCGCCTGGCTAGTTTCGTTAGTCAGTTAAAATATTTCGCCAAGCACATATAGGTGTGTTCCGGCAGCTGCACTTGAGACAGTCGTCCTGCTAAGCTTAACGTATTACCATCTTGGTTCACATCGTCACTTAAGATCAGGTGAGATTGTAGTCAAAGACTAAAACCTTCCGACTTTTAAAAGGGTTGAAAAAGGAAAGTTTATATATCTGTATATTGGGTGTCGTCAATTTTAAAGACAGGGTTTTGAAAATTAATTTTTAATATCGCTGTAATAAAGAATAAACTGATTTACATGTTATGAAATTATAGTATCCAATTTCACACTGGCAAAAAAGCTGACGTATCTCACATTTATAGTATATCTAAGTAAAATAATACGCAGAGATAATTTCTGTTTTTTAGAGATTTATTATTCACCCTCTCTAGAATTCCTCTCTCTTGTACATCTGGTGTGTTGTCACCAATTTTACTCGTACGGTATTATTACTTCTTAAATCTCTGAGTGCTTTTGCTTAATTGCATATAAAAAAAACTAAAGTTCTGTATGTCATCTTTTACATAAGAAACTATACATAAGTAGTCTTCAATATTAAAACATTTTTTTTAAACTCTAAAATACATTATTTTCTATTTGGCTGTTTCTCAATTTTTATCTATAAGTATTATTATTGCAAAGAGGCAAGGTTTGATTATATTATTTATATTGCCTATATAATCTTTCAAACTACTGATTAAGTTAATAAAATTATTTTATTGATATAGAGCTTCGATCTACCTGATTGACATAGGCTATGTATTATTAATCATTTGTATATTATTCTTAATGAGTACAAAGTCACGGGCGGTTGCTAGTCAATTATATTCTGGCAATTTCATCAACGAAAAATCGAAACCTAAGTTATCAGTTTTCAAAACATTTATCTTAATTCAACAAACTAGATTATCATTCTCTTTTCAATATTAAATGTAGACAACGACGATTTCGTTATTATTTGCTAATTTAATAAAAAATACTACTTGTTTCACTCAAAAACATACGTTGTCGCGACATCGTGGCATCCCGTCCCTAAAATAATGACGTGTGCGAACATTGCCGAAACGAAATCCTATCTCGTACCAAACCCACACGTGAAATATCAGTTTGTACAAAAAGATAATAACATCATAAACTTACCAATAATCTGTTGACAAGATTGACGGGCGTTCGATTTTTCGTAATCACGTGACGCGACCGTCCGCCATTACACCACGTGTAATGTTGTAAACAAATTGCATTAGTGGTTATATTTAATGTTATTGCACGCGGTTTGGGGGTCGCGGCGGTGGGAAGTGAACGCGCGCGGTCCAACCGCTGGTGCTGAGTCGACTGGCGGCGGGAGGCGGCGACGCGCGCATGCGCCGGTCGATCGCCCACTCGGTCACTGGGCCGGAATTGTCTTCAAGTTGGAACTTAGAAAACAAAGCTTTGTCTGGATAGACCGCGAGGCGCCGGCCAAGGGATATACCTCTATTTACACCTGTGGATTTAATCAGACCAATTTCTATTAACCCTTCTATATAATAAAGCATTTAATTACCCATTTCGTATTGAAATTATTTAAAAAATAAACGTTAAAGGTTTTTCATAGTTGCGCATTGTCGGGAAGACGAAAATGTTAATATATATTTTATACGGATATTATAAATATCATCTAAAGCTAATAATACACAACGATGATGTGGTCAAAATTTCTAAATTACTAAACCTGCCTAACTAAAAATCCCTTCGGCTACTCAGTACCAAATTTTTTATGGTATCATAGTAATTTAACTATTCTGTGGCTGATGGGAAGCATAGTGTAATCGAAAAACAGTGATAACTACCAGAAAAAAGATCAATAATCCATCGCCGGTTGCCGCTTTCATGCCAGCCTGCGTAAATATCTCTTCACGATTCGCTTGAAGGACCTAATTTCAAAAGAAATTTGCGACACATTGGCCGAGATATAGTTCCACAGCTTCACGGTATGGTAAAGGCGTGATATTGCTAACTTTTAACTTTTTCAGATTAATTTACACATCATCATAACATTACAAATAAATTTAAAAGCTTAATATTGGCTTGCGCTACGCTTCTACGACAACTGCTACGCGCGTAGCATAACTAAACGATAGCTTCCCGTAGCTAGTTGTAGCGCTACGCCGTACGCGTAGCAAAAAACAAACATATTATTGATTGCTTTTTACTTTCAAATCATCAACCTATCAATAAAAATGGTTAGATGTCATATATTATCAGGACTGTAGGAGTTTTTGTGACGTAAAAAACATGGTAAACCACTTTACTAATACGCAATACAAATATACAAAATAAAAATGAGATATTAGTTTAAATTAAAAGTCACTAATTCAAGATTACATTACATACTTACTTTTTACGCTGGTAAAAACCTAATTCTAAAGTTCACGTAGACTTAGTCGCGGGCATAAGCTATTCAAGTGTATAATATAAAAGTTGGTGGAAATACACATCACAATCAGTAGGTTTATAATCAGTGACAGATTAACCAGCTGTCTATAAAGGCAGTTCGCGTCGACAACGCATACTGTTAGACCTATTCACCGTATTAACGAGTGTCCATTAGCCAGTGAAACCCACAATGTATTATCTTCTGTAATTACTTACCAGTTTCTGAAATATTTCTACCTTGCTTATTAGAAAAACTCCCTGAATAAAATAAACGTAGGATACAACAATTGTATCCGATTTCATCGCGAGCACCATACACCAACTGTAATACACACCATAGTGACATGCTTAATCCACAAACTGGAATCTCTTTTGTTTTCTCGCGTTTTTTCATCAGCCAGAGCGACTACCGTCGATAGATCGCTGATTGTTTTTGGATTTACAAGCAATGAAACTCTAGAAATAAAAGGAATGAAAGTGAACGCAAAAAAGACGTAAGTTATGGTTTTCGAAAAGGAAGAGAGCATAACGGAAATACATATCCGGATGGGTGGAGATGAAGATGAACTGGAGCAAGTTAGTGAACTTGTATACTTGTGATTTATATGTATAAATGCTAGTAACATGGTAAATGGGTGTTGCCCACCTTTATGAACAGCCAGAAAATTTGTACAAAAGGTCGTCAGGCTGCGCATAAAGCAGCGTTAGTTCCAACACTCACGTACGGAAGTGAAAGCTGGCAGAAAAGGGATGAAAGTATAATTAATGCAATAGAATTAGAGCGCTAACATTTCTTAACATATCTTAGTTAGAAGTGAAATTGAGTGACTGAATAATAAATAGTGCGATTAAAAAACTTTGTGATATAAAAAAGATTTAGTAGTTACTGATAATATTTATCAATTACGAAAACGTGTTCACATTGAGAAACTAAGTTAGAAAAGGTCCTCAGAATCACGGAGGATTATATGTAATGTAATTGAAAGATTGCATTGACATTAAAAAGATAGTTCAGTTCTTACAATAATAAAAAAATACTAAAATATTATAGCCCAACCCTATGTAGAATTCTGAGCTAGTTTAGACCAAAACCTTAGGAATTGAGTGCAAATACGTCCTGAGTTGGAAGGAAGAGCCCTTAACAGGTGTTCCGTCATCGATTTCGATCACGCTATCGACTTCGTAAGAAGCCAGAGATGCCCCGTAGTCGATTGTTTTTTTTATGTCAAAGCTAATTTTTATATTTATATAATTTTCTTTAACTTACAATATTTGTATGTAAGTATTTTGAAGCAATTATTCTCACCCGATTAATATGAAATTTTGCATACACATTCAGTTTGCATGACAATGCATGGTTAGCTAAGTAACGTCATTTTAAATCCAACATGGCGGACGTCCCCAAGATGGCAGACTAGATATTTTTTGTGCACTCTCATGATATGGATATCAAATTACAGGGTTTGCTAAAAAGAACCCGACATAAGTTAACTCAGCGATAACAAAAAATATTTAAAAAAAACAGCTTAAAACCTTTTTAATAGCTAGCTTTTATTTAAAGATGTAAAAAGAATAAAATAAACAATAAATTAAATCAATCCTATGAATTTGTTATATTGCAAGCTTACAAGATTGTCGCGAGATTTACTTGTGTAGATAAACAAGAATACAATAATTATGTAAGTTACACAACCTTGACATAAGTAAAAAGTACGTATTTTATAAAATACGTAAATATGTTGTATCTACACAAGTTAACCTCGCAACAACCTTTTTTATCATATAAATTGTGTAATATAATATTTTTTTTCTTTTTACATCTTTCAATAAAAGTTTCCTCTTAAAATGTATTTTTTACTATTAATTTACAGTTGCTTACTTTAGAGCTGCAATAATTTAAAGTGAATTACAAACCGCTTTTAATGCAGAAATTTCTTAAGGAGAAACGCCGTATGCATATTATTTGTTACCTATTATAGTTTTTATATATTTATTTATTGTCACATCAACGATACATTCGCAGAATATTACAATAACAAATACATCACAAGTTAAGGACTGTGTGAAGTATCTTTACAGGTATGCACATCTTATTACACTATGCCGCAGCACAACTCCAACAAAAACTAAAACAAATTACAAATATGAAGATCGGTACAAATCAAATGAAATAGCGAATGATTTATATAATTTTGAGCGAAAATTCCAGAAAGAGCAATTAAAGACGTCAATATCAACATTATTTTTATTAACATCGCTATACAATTCCTTATGGCTATTCAAAGGTGAACAACTTTAGAGGTTCTTAGAATAGGAAATCTTGTTATATTCCTAGGAACATTTGTATTTCAATTTTTAAACACCGACGCAAACAGGGAGTTATTATAAGTTTACAAGTCTGCCTGGGGAATAGCTCCCAAACGGCTGAATCTATTTTATCTAGTTTTATTTTTGTTTGAAATGTGAGTTGATCGGAAGTGTTCTTAGCTATGATTCAAGAATATCTGTTCAGCCGTTTGAAGATTATTAGTTTTTTTTTTAATTGATAAATGGATGTAAGCATCTTCCACGAGTATGGTCTAGTCAAAATTTAGTATTCTGTTACTTTAATGATGTTAGAAAAACATGGCAACATTGACCCTATGCTGCAGTATCAAGTTGAATATTCAGGATATCTGAATCCTGGCCAACTTGCAGCTGAGATATCGTGTTTGGACCCATTAGAATTGTCTTAATTAATAGATTACTTGTGTCAGGGGAGTTTCTTAAAAAAAAAACAGCACTGAAATCAGTGACCAAAAAACAGAATAAGGAGAGAAATTTATATGAGCGACACATGCATTTTTTAATGTCGCTTGATGAATTAAAAAACTATCAAACACCGCTTCCGCAAAATGTCTCGTAATGTTATATTATTTTATCGATAAATGACAAAATACAATAACACACTAGCAGTGGAAGCGAAGACGGCGTCAGCGGACGACGCGACGGGCCCAGACCGAAGATTAAAACGGATCCTATTATTGTAGAGATTGCAACATGATGGAACCCGCAATTGCATATTATTTTTCGGGGTCCCTTGGAATTTATGTAAACTATATTTTACAATACATTAGTCCCTGCTAAAATTATATACAGGAAACTTATCTACCTATATACGAATATTATGAAAATGAAAAGTTTCTATATTTGTAGGAGGTGATCTCCGAAAGTACAGATCCGATTCTTTTTTTTTTTAATAGTAGTTCGGCAAAATTGATGGTACTGTCCCTCATGGTAAGCACATTACAATTCAAATACAAAGATCGTAATGCATCAGCAGTCACCCTGTATAAATATCACTTCACGTTACGCTTGAAGGAGTCGATGTCGTAAGAGGGAGAGAACATACTGGCCGGGAGAAGGTTCCACAGTTTCACATTACGACAAAGATAAGGCATAGAAAACTTTTTAGTTCGTGCCGAGATGGAGGTTGCCGTAAAACTGCGGCACCAAAGGCCAGCGCGTGTGGTGTTGTTATTAAAAGGATATGAGGGAATTACATTGAGGTAATGTTCCTGCGCAGCTGAAGCGGTTCTATGTATTCGGTAAAGTCTGCATCATTAACAATACGAATGCTAAAAATTATTTCACTAAAAGTATAGGATATTTCATTGCCCTTGAGTGCTTTAAGGATGTATTCTTATTATATATTTATTATTGTAATTAATGCGAAAGAATTCGCGGGTTGATACTAATAATAAATATATTGCTATAATATTAGCTGTTTCATACAAATGAAGCTATTTTTTGTACCGACCAGAAACATCAAAAAGAGTGCCGGGAACTAATTTTGACATTTATTGCTAATTTATTTTAATGAAACTTTTGTTATTTAATTTTAATTTTTGTTTTTGAAATTATACCCGTTTTGGCGAGTTTCGTAGAGGGCACGTGACAAAAAGACGGCCTCTTTTTGTGTAAAAATATTTAATCAAATTACAATATTGTTTATTTATTCAGGTGAAAATAAAGTTTATTTACACACCGTTAATTTATTTTTACGCAATTAAAAAATAGTGAAATGCTTTTAAATTTTTGTAATTGATAGCTAATAACGTTTTATAAAAAGAAGCGTTATACTCTCACTAAAAGAAATTTCAACACGGTACAAATATTGTTATCAGCATGTTGAAACAAAAGAGATAGGAAATCACAGCGTAAGGCGGATGCTGTCCTGTCAAAAAAGGATAAAACTTTGTTCTCGCTCATGCCGGTATCAAGTCAAAAGTGAACTGAAGGCAATTGTCCACCGTTCACGATCGCATGTAAAAAGCGTCAATGTCGTATCTACATACAATATATCATTGTTGATAGCTAACCTCATATTCAAAGAAGTATAACTTATTACGTACGTATATACATAAACATACCGTCACGTCTGTATTCCGAAGGATTAGACAGAGGTATACTAAAGTACATCCACATTTCGCTGGGTATTTTTTTTTGGTCCCATGTAATAGGGGGCGAGCCTATTGCCATTAATCCGGCACAAAGTCAAATTCCGGGCTGCTACTGGGAATTTCATAGAAAAAACTTCGCTAGACCTAGGAATCGAACCCAGGACCCGAGTACAGCAGTCGCACTTGGGACCACTAGGCTAATGAGGCGTGCGTACAGAAACACACACATATTTTTTAAATAATAACGAACCCGCAAATGAATAATGTGCGTAGAAAATATGTACGTTTTGTGAGTTGATCTCCAAGGACACTCGCTATTGATTGACAGCGCAAAAATAACGCAAATGAATTAAACATAAATATAGCTTGGCGAGCACCCGTCCAGTGGTAATAACATACTTTAGTTATCAGGAAAGCAAAGATTTATAACTATCAAATTACATATATTATATAGTTTATTACAATGCAATCCATATCCAATAACAATGCAACAGGGTTTAACAAATTCAACAAGCTAAATTATTAATAAGAAACCAAAAAATAACACGTCAAAAAAAGTACTTTTCTATTTATGCTTTTTATTTGATTTCCAGATGTTGCACTTAAATATTTTATATCCTATATCACTTCCACAATTAAGACGAATCCAACGACATCTCGTATGATAAAGTCCATCAAGCCGTTTAGGCTACAGAGCGTGCCTACGAAACAGACGTACATAAATGACATACGCTCGAAAAACATAACCCTCCTTATTCGCAGTCGGGTAAAATGAGGCCAAGAAAACTTCCAGTATCGAAAAACTATGTATAATAACCATCATGACCTTGGCCGAAAAGGTTTGCTATCCTGGGGCTAGTGATAATAGATTACTCCTGAGGACTGGAGTTGGAAGGGCTCGTTCGCCGGAATGTTTTGCGAACTACACCTTTCAGATTTAAATACTTTGTAATTTTTTCTGTAATCTATCAACGGTGGCTACTAACATGTTGATCCCAGAACGCGACACATGCTTGCGTGGCACTAACGCGAGTGTCACTTAGTAACATATTTTACCATGTATCTTTTAACGAAGTTATTACCATTTTATAGTTTGTACACGGACCTATCTCGGCTCGATTATGTATCTAAATATTATTCGAAGCTTTATACATGGTAAATCGCCTCACTTGACCTTTGTGCGGATTTAGTATGATTTAGTAATACAAATAGGACGTTTTTTTATCGTCATAGGTTTAAAATGTTATAACCACAATCTTACCTGATCTTACGTGACGATGTGGCCCAAGATGTGGCACGCTAAGCCTAGTGAAAGACTGGCTCTCAAGTGTAGCAGCTAGAACACACCTATTAAATTAAAAAGCCCTACCACCATGCTATGGTTTCATCACGGTACACGCCATCAACTGAGCCATCATTGCATCATTACCACGAGGATTTTGATTTATGAAAAACATAATTTGTTTATTTTAAAGGCTGTCTGAATTCGTAGACCTAAGCGGATTCAATAGAAAGTTATAAAATACAATTGGCGTAGTCGATTTTTGCTATAATCATTCCGTTGTACCTACACGAATAAAAATCGATAGCATATGTTTCATTTATGTACCTTTAATAAATATATTTTTACGGAACTTATTGTTTCCAATGATTCACCCTTACCTCAATCTTAAAACGTAACATTTTTTGTTTTTATTCATCTTAAACCACTCGCCGGCGATCAGCGAAAAACTAGGTTTGTTTTTCGTTTGCAAAAAAATCTAACCAATTTTCTTATAATTCCATCTTAAGACTACGTCGAAAACATATTGAAAATGTTGGCAGTACGCTTCGGTATCTCTCTCTTTTTTCTACTTTTTGGTACTATTATTAAATTGTAATAAAAACCTTTTAAAAGAGATTAGATAGTTTATATCATAGATGAATTATTGGTTTCCGCGTTGCTTCAACCGCGAGCTACAATTTATTAATAATCTATGATTTATATATTGTATAAGTACATAATATCTTTATATTAATACGTGAAGCAAAAGCTTTCTTTACCTTTTAAGCGTATTGCGGCACGGAAGACTGTGAGATTTGGCATGGTTAAAGTTTATATGGAGAAGGAGTGCAGAAAGCTAAAATTTATCTATAATAAATGTTACTAATATCTTCAATGAAATAAATGAATACTGCGTATCATAACACGACCAGTGCCATTAAACTTAGACCCCCCAAAAAAATTATTATTATTATTGTTTTGTTAGTTTTTGAACGATTATTTAGTATTATTTCCGTCAACTAAACCAAAACTTAAATCTAAACCTAATATTATATAACACATATGTAATAGCAATACGCTGAATAGAGAGCGAGTCCGTCCGTTCATAGTCTGGCTGGGTTATGTTAGGTTTGACTAAAACCCGTCACGACCACCCTCTCCAGAGGCAACTCAAGCCTAAGTGCGTTCCCTCTCTGTGGAGCCCTTGAGTATAGAAGGAGCGACACAGTGACTTTGCACTTACAATCAGACATCATCATTACATGCACACAACACAGGTACATAAGTACTGTAAGGAACCTTTTTTTTTACTTTTTGGCTAGTTAGACTTAGACCAGATTAATTTTAACCAGATTACTAAATATATATGCCGACATCGAATCTGATTCGGAACGCCAGCGCCACTGGGCGGCGCTCGATGGAGTTAGTGACGCAGGCGCCACCGAGTCGGCAGTATGGAGACGACTCACTTTCTTGTTAGCGGGCGGCGCGTGCGGACGTTACTAAAACTATCGCGCGTTCTGAGAGACGTACCCTATTATTAATTATGCGTGCCTACCTTCATACTGTCTGGTAATATCTAATCCGTGATACGAGTTTGTTCTATCCAACTACCCACCGACGCCCAAGGTTAAAAAAGTGGACAATGAGCAGTACTAACGATGGAAAAGCTCATCATCCGTTATATATATCCAGAAGGCAGGAACACGTATATATGTATAGTTAGATCGAATTTTACGGATAGGGAATTAGATCGCGACTTATTTGCATGTACGGCAACAGCCAAAGCCGAGGTTCGGCCACTTTGCCACTCTTGAGCTTGTTGCCTCGCTTTCGTGACTGAATGCTTCCGCGTTAACCCTCAAGCCTGGTGAAGCTGTCAAAGCCTCCAGTGGCTCCAGAGCCCTTAAGGCTAAAAGAATTGTCAATTCGAAAAAAAAATCTTGTGATAAGAAGTAGCGTAAGAAGGCGCGTAACATTTTGTGTTTTGAGTGAGATATTTTCATTTTTAACACGCTTTTATTATTAGCTTCATACTTACGTTAGTATGTATGTAACGGAAACTTTGAACATGATCCTGACCCCCTTCAAAGCGTCCGATTAACTCGAAATTTGGCATACTTATCAAGGACCAATGACAATTAAATATTTCAAACAGTTAGACCTGTTATCCTTACTAGGATAAACAGGATTTGCGATTTTTTGTTTTCCTAAACTCATAGTGTCTTTGCGCCAAAATCAAGAAGGGAAACTACTAGGCGAGCCGATGACCTGTTTCTCGGATAAGTTACCGACTTTGAATAAGATGAAATTTTCGGATAGGGAACCTGAGAACCGGCTATCTCATCAAAGGAGGCAGCTGGCGCCCAATTGTTCATTTCTCGTATAAATTACTGACTTAGAATACTTAAACATCAATGACTTCCCGATTTTATTGAAAACACGCTTTTTAGAAAATTTAACTAAAAATAGAAAATACGTTTTAATAAATTTGAATTAAAATAGTGTAATTTTTTAATAAATATATAGAAGAATAGTGTAAATAACAAAAAAAATATTTTATTGTAAAAAAGCGTGGAGTGCATGGTGGCAATAATTATAAATATTTTATTGACAGATATGAGCAGAAGGTTCCAAGTTCGGTGAAGCTGTAAAAGTCGCAACGGCTTCAGGGCCTCTAAGGGGTATAGTCAGTTATATTAAAAAAAAGATTATTGATAAAAAAAGGCATCGAACTGAGGAACTTTAATTGACCTTACAAGACTTAAATAGACATAATCCAATCCAATTTAATTATAAATAAATTTCCGTACATTTGTGTGTACCTAATTTAGACAAATATACCTTCGCTATTGTCACTTTAGTTGCCAACAAATATTCTAGACAATTTTAATTCGTAGAATAATTTTAACAAAGCAAGAATAATATGAATGTTTGTTTACGACGTACAATTAAGAGTTTACAGTCTCTTGGGTAGCGGCTTGTTCACCCGCTTTTGATATTAATTAATTATTACACGCCCCCTTAAGGGATGGACCGTCGCGTCGTTCACTTTTATGTTTTCTGTAGTTTGGCGAGGATGAATTTCGGAATCCCCTAAAGGATTAACTTATGAATCTAGACTTGTAGTTATTTTACTAGAAATTAAGTTATAAATTATTCTAATTTGATACGTGATTATTTGTTTAATGGGGGGTTTTTATTTATAAATGTTATTAATATTAAGAGACCACTACAATTTATAAATGAACCAGTTCAATTATATTAATGACTAGCAGCCCCGCGCAACTTCTTCAGCATCATGTAAGAGAGAGAGAAGGGATAGAGAAACTGGGTCGTAGGTCGTAGGTAGCGCCCGCTTCCCACATTATTCTACATAATAAAAATGCGCTCGCGATACTTGATCATTATTTTGCTGCCGAGTTATTTTAAAACTGTGATATCTCCTAAGATATTCATTTAAATCAATTACTGTAAAGGACAATTTTGTTCAAAATTAAATACTTGTGATGAATAAAGTATTTATTTCGATAAGATTTCCCTTCACAAATAATTCATTATTTTAGAACAAATTTTATTACCATAAAAGACTATATTGAGTAAACATTAAAAGATAGCCATATGCTATCGCGGATTTTTTTAAATAAATTTTTAAGAGAAACGATTCCATCACACACGATTGTTGAACTTTAACCATTTACGCAACGAACGCAATGGAAGCTCTCAAAAGAAATGAAATTTGCCCGTTTTCCTAACATTTTTCATTGTTGCTCCGCTCCTACTGATCATAGCGTGATGTTATATAGCTTATACCATTCCTCAATAAATTGGCTATCCAACACTGAAACATTTTATCCATTCGAACTAGTAGTTTCTGAGATTAGCGTGTTCAACCAAACAAACAAACTCTTCAGCTATATAATAAGTATATTTCATAATTCCTATCCCAGCAATTTATTATATTGAAAAGGTTCCATTAAATGAAGTATCTAGTATGCGTGACTTGGGAGTGATTGTCGATAGTCAGCTAAGTTTTCGTTTTCACATTGACGAGATAATTCGTAAAGCTTCTCGATTATCAGGTTTTATCTCAAGACAGCTCAGATCTTTTGGAGATCCAAAGGTTACTATAACCGTATACAACTCTATAATACGTAGTATTTTGGAATATGGAAGCCAAGTGTGGAATCCTTGTTATGATGTACACTCAAATAGAATTGAGCGCGTGCAAAAGCGATTCGTTTGTCATCTAGCTTATTATGAGAATAAATGTAAATTTTTTAAATCTTATGAATCTAGACTTATATATTTTAAAATGCAAGCGTTACGTGGTAGACGGAAGGCAGCAAATATTGTTTTGCTGTACAAATTGAACCACGGTTTGGTTAACTGCGAGAATGTACTTAATCAAATTAACTTTGTTGTACCACGTCCGGGCAGTCGCTTAACTAACAGGAAAACTTTCATGACTCCTCATTGCAGGACAACACTCTCCGTTGTATCGAATGTTTACTGGATATACAGTATAAGGCACCTTATTGATATTTTTCTTGTTCTTTGCCTTCACTAAAAATTAAGCTTAAGTCGTGTTTTGAAGCATAAATTGCTCCATGTTTTTGTAATGTAAATGTAATTTGTTGTCTTTTGTGTGCAAGCTGTGTTCACTTTTTTAAGGCACACACCATATTATTTGTTTTTTTTACTGTCGGAAATATGTGTAATTTTTACTGGTGTGAAGTCTGGTTTGTGAACCAAATAAAAAAAATAAAAAACTGTATGGTGTCGTGGGACACCAAATAGGAACCAAGTTAAATATTAATTTCAAGTTCTATGATAAAAAAAAAAACTACTTTACAAAATTATCTTAACACCTTAATTTAATGATTTATAAAAATATATAATAATAATATACATAAAAACAGCTATTTACATGAATAATAATAACAGTCATCACGTAGACTATACATAAACTCTATGGTTTTGAAGAGTTCCCTTGTGTATCTTCGAAGTTGAAGATCCAATGTCAATGAAATTAAAATGGCACCGCCCTTGAGATATCCGCTATCCAAAAAAAAAAAAAAATCCAAATTGGTTCATAAACAAAAAAGTTATTCTATGTTCAGGAATTAAAAATATTAAATTAAAAAAATATATTAATACTAAGACTTCTATGTTATATAAATTTTCGAATTAAGTTACCTCAGTACTAAATAAAGTCGGAAGTAAAGATTAAAAAAAAACGTTCGTTGTGATGTTACGAACCTAGGTCTCCGGCCATAGCAGTGACGCTTATTACCGCTAGGTTACGAGTATATTTTTAGTAACATTTAAACTATATTACTCTAACGTTCCAAAAATAATCTTACGTTACGAACATTTTTTTGCCGGCTAGGGTACCCCTTCGCAACGCCCCAGGCCATAAGGAACTTCGTTCCAAAAATATTAGTATAGATAAGTTATAGCCTTTGAGCGCACAGTTGGAACATTCCCCTCCCCCCCCCCCCCCCCCTCCAAACCCTTGGGGTAGGCGCGGTCAAGGTCGGCAATCTCTAGTGATACCTATGGTATTAGGTACTTACAAGGGTAAATAGGATACGTTAGCCGCTTACCATTAGGCGGACCGTATGCTTGTTTGCCACATTTGTCGTATATAAAATATCTCGCATGACAAGGCATTTTACCACATTTTTAAACCGGAATTTAAGAAAGCCAGTACTGGCAAGAATGGTGATTGGTTTTCATATAAACTTACGGAACGTAAGTACCAATACTTATTATTCTGTTTATTCGGTGTTGGCATCTGACCTTGAGTGTATTGTAACCGGCCATTTTTTTTATGCAATACAGGTATGCGCTTGGCCTCGATCTTACCTGGTGGTAATTAAAGATGAGGCCGACGATGTATCGAGCTTACTTATTAAATGCCTATTCACTCTTCACTTGAAGACTCCCAAGTTATAGGTGGATTAGAAAACAGACGACAGGAGTAAATTCCACTCCTTTGCCGTTCGCATAATGAACGACGAAGTATAACGCTTCCTGCGAATCAGGGGAATTTTCACGATAGTGGAACGGAATGGGCGGAATTAAATCGTGCAATTCGTGTGCACACTCTCCAAAGTACAACCTGTAAAACACTGAGAGGCAAGCTACCTTACGTCGATGCGCATTTTTGCCGTCATCAGTGCTTCATCGCCAACAAGTCGACGAGCACGGCGTTCAATGGAGTCAAGAGCGGCCAACTGATATTTGATTGATTCATCCCATAGGTGACAGCAATATTCTACACATGAGCGTACCTGTGCTTGATACAAGCTATGAAGCTGGTTCGGTGTGAAATACCGCCTAATCTTGAAGAGGATCCCCAATTTCATGGCAGCTGTACTTGCCTTTATCTCGATCGAGCGCCCAAAGTTGAGATCAGATAATAGTTGGACACCAAAGAGCTCAAAGTTGTCAACAACCTGAAGGGAAGCCCCCATAAAATTAGGAGTTAGGAAAAACGAACTCCGTTTAGCTGAGAACAGACACGCCTGTGTTTCTTCAACATTAAATCGGTCGGATACGAATGCCATGCAGGTTAGTGACGCATGCAGTATTAGTATTATCACGTCATGCGCGTTGACGGCCCTTTAAAAACTGTTCACTCTCCCCATAAAAGACTTCACGTTGTAGTCCTTTAGGAAAACAACAGGTGGCTCATTATTTAACAAGCCTAAAACAATGCAAATATGGAAAAAGTAATTTAATTGATTATTTTTATTTAATTTTCTTTTTGGAAAGTTTATATTTTTTGTCTGTGAGTCACGTGATTTGAAAAGCCGATTAGAAAACGTGACGTCACCGTTCACAGGAAATATGACCGTTACGACTTTTAGCGGAGGTGGAGAACAGAGAGTAAAGTTCGTCATGCGCTATAGAAAAGGGAGGGATCCTCCGGCCAGACGGGTGCTATGTCTGTAGGGCACCTTCCCCGACTGTTGTAGTCGGGTTCTTGTATACATACTCAACGATAGAGTTAATTTCTATAGCGCAATGTAGGATAGTAGGATGCGTCCTATGTGGCTCGATAGATGTCGCTATGTGTCGCTACGTAGTTGTGTCGATGCATTGATGCGTCAGTTGTGGCGAGAGATGTCGCTACACGACTCTTGGGTAAATTGTCACACTTGTCACTGTTATCATACAAAATTACACTTAAAATGAATGATGACGTCGCGGGACCATAATGCATCGTTTTTGTGGTCACTATCTCACCTGATCTTAACTGACGATATGGCCCAAGATAATAGCAAGCTAAGCCTTGTGGAAGACTGGCTCTCAAGTGCAGCTACCGAAACACACCTTGAGGGTTATCACCTAGCACCTAGCAAGGCTTGTTATATTATTTATCTGGAAGATAATCTTATTTAATATCTACTTTATATTATTCATCATAAGTTCATTTGATTTACCTTATTATTGTTTTGGTGTACCTATTCTTTTATTTCCAGGATACCAATTAATGATAGGTTTATGTATTGATGCGTTTAGATAATTTATAACTTGATAATTTTGGTTTAATAACAGCTTTGTTAATATTTTAGGTTCGTATTGTTTACCATAGACCAATAACCAGAGTTGTTTACATTGCAATATAATGACAATCTCTGTCATTGATAATTCTTTGATAGTAATAGAGCATGCGCAGTTAGGAGTTTCTCAGGTATAGACAAATATTCTATCCAGGTTCTAGTTTAGCAAAATAAATCTATGATTAGATTTATTTTGAATTTTTAAAATAAGAAAAGTCTAGTAAGATGAAATTTTGAATTCAAACGAAAACAAAAGAGAAAATTAGAACAGGGAGTATGACAGATTCTTCAGGATGGATCTGATCATGTTTTATTCATTGGACTGCAGACCTTTGAATCGAAGTAACGTTTATATCATAATTATCATGTGTTTTGATAAAAACCAAATGATTGTACAACAGACCTGGGAGTCGAAAAGATAGTTTATTTTATAACATATTTATATAGAAAAGTTATTTAATTGTTATAATTTATAATTTTAATATTAATATGGGTGAAATACCCTTTGTCAAAACGACAAATACCTACTGAACATTGAAAGAACACTACCGGGAAAGTATCACCTGGATTTTGTATTTATAATACAAATAATAACTTTTCCTTTTACATATGAGGAAATCTCAATAGATAAGATATTTGGTGCTGCGTCGTCTGCTTGAGCAGTGTATCCTGATACGGCCTACACCGTGCTGACTTCTATTCTAGATCCTAGGCAAGGATCTCTACGCTGAGCTCTCGGAGCAAGAAGAACGTCTCGGTTATGGACATTAAAATTGTGTACTAATAAATTGTAAAACCCATATTATTTGAAAATTGTAAGGTATGCTGGAAAATTATACATAACTATCCTAAATTAAATTATAATCATAACAGGCTGGCATTAGAAAAAGCTCTACCACCATGGTATGATTGCATCACGTTTTCCTACTCCAAAAGCTCGGGTTCATTGCAGGGATTCGAACTCACGTCGATCAATGCGGAGTCCGTACCAACTAAGCCATCATTGCTAGGCCAGACGGATAACAATGTACAATCATAGACTAGAATAGACAAATGAATGTTGTTTTCTCATAATAATCTATTTATTTGCCTACCATTTTTACTGAGTATACTCTCTTGTAAAGAAAATTTTAGTCTTCGCACAATGACATAAATCCGCCAGAGAATCACAAAATATAATTTGTTAATTGTTGTTTATATTATGAATCTACGTAAAATTCCGATGCAGTAACACCAAATTCGCAACTTTTCCCTCCAAAGCACAAGTACTCGTGTTGCTCTGTTCATGTCTGAAGGCTGCGATTGGTAACTAAATATAATATCTTATTATATTAAGCGAGCAATTCTTGTATATATATATATATGTAATTGGTTTCTGGGTAACGGCTCAACGATTTGGATGAAACTTTGTATTTAGATAATGATTTAAATTCCAAGTATACCTAGATAGGTGGTTTTTTTTAATATAAGACACCGAGCAAAGCCCAGATATTTTAACTATGATGTACAAAATTTAATAAAAAATAATAGTATAATATACTTTCAGAAGCCAAGTTTAAACAAGGAAAGATTGACGTCATTTTTTTTAAAGTGAAAACTTATTTAGCTCCGTTAGTCGATATTTTTGTTATAGGAAAAACTCATGGGTTCGCGTGCGTCCTCGTCACCGATGAACTCGACATGCTCGTGACGTATTGCGCTTGCGTTAGACTAGCGAAACGTAGTATATATACTAATACATTGTATATACTCGACTGTCATATGCGTGTTTGACTCTTTGAATGGATAAAATCTTGTGATTTTGCGTCACCGACATGCTCTTTAATAATTCGCACTATAATTGATTTCAAAATTGAATTTTCACTTCTGTCGGCAGTCCTTATCCTGTTTCCTGTTTTTTTTTTACAAAATAATTATATTATTTTGGATCAAACAAATCGACTATAAGTTTATTTTCTATACATATCTCTTTTTACCTGCATACTGTAGTAATGCAAATTCAAATATTTTAAATTCATGTGAAATGAAGATTCTTGTATAAAAACTTCATAACAGCAGACCTTATAAACTAGATGAAACAAAATAAAATACGCAATATTCTTTTAATACAATTTATTGTACATTACTTCATATAACACGATACAATATAAGCATCCCCTAACATGCACTTGTTTGTTACAAATACACTCGCTTGCAACAAAAATTTCTAAACAATGTGATCGTAAAGGTGTACAAAGAACAACGAATACATTTTGAGTTATTGCAAGCTGTACCCTTAATAAATATTAGACATTCTATAGTGCTTGCTGCGTTATTTCACATTGACCGCTTTTAAACGTAAATAAAAAATCTATAAAATTTTGTTGCAGACGAGTTTTTGATAAACATTATACAATATTGATTTTAAAAATTAACTAATAACATTTTATTTATTTGTAATGTGATATATTAAATACGTGAACAATACGGAATAAACACCGCAACTGTTTCTAATAAGAACTTTGTTTTAAGGTACCGAGTTGTTTATATCGTTTATACAAGTATACAATAATATACATATATATAATATGAAAAACAAGCTATGAAATCGAGATAAATCATTTAATAACAGGGGTAATGGTTGATAACGCAAGGTTTGCGAAAAGATTCTCGTTAGTTTTATTTAGAAATCTTCTGGCTTGTTTCGGCAAATGGCTCGGGCACAGAGTAAAAGGGGGCGCCAGCGCATACAAACCCGGGCAAAAATAATATATATATATATATACGTGGATGTTGTTACGTTGTCTAATAACGACTATACCAGAAAGAACACTACTTTCTCTAGCCATAAACGCTACGAAGAGGTTTACCTGTGCAGGAAGACGGTAGCGTGTATTGCCAACATTATAAGGCGATGTTTAAAACGGCGGTTTCTGATTGGCTAATTGTCGTGTCGAGTGATCTTGTTGCTGTACGAGTTGCGAGCGTACGACGTATATAGCGGAACAAGGCCCATGTTTTATATAAACATATTTTGCAACACTTTTCTCCTTAAGCACTATTATTATTGTATTGCACGCCCGCCTTTAAATGTTAACAAGAGGCGTCTTCCATATGATTTAATAGCCAGATCTATTAACAGAAACTTCATCCGTCTATCTGGATATATTGTCGATGGCTAACGACAAATGCTTATAGTTTCGACAATCTGCTAGCGATCTTGCGATATTCAACCGGATAAATATTTTACAGTTTCTAAATAATATAATGAATAAGTATAACGGGGTAAATATTATAACGGTTAATAAAACTAAAGGAATGGTTTCGATATATTTTGATTTAATTACAAGGAACTAAGTTATAACTTTAAAAAAAAACCGCTCGCTGAGGAACCGTAAAGCAATTAATCGATAAAAAATATCACCATAAATTTGACCCAATTAATAAAAAATAACTACACGGCATATATTATGTCTTAATCTGTATTTAATTGGCAACATTACTTTTTGTCACCGGTTTATTCTCATCACCAATATGTACCTATCCCCTATCTATTTCTAATAAATATTTTTGTCGTTTTATTATTGAAGACAGCCTCCGAAGGGACTTGATAAAAACGGAGATTTGATGAAATCTCTAAGCGAGATGATCTAATCGCGGAAGATCTGGCTAGGTTAGTTTAGGTTGGACTTGTAATAAGAAACAGCGAGCACCAGATAGACACTAATAATATTCAAGAAATTTGGTGATTCGATTCCGATTACACGTGTATTATTTATTTTAGGGATAAATCTTATTAATTAGCTCATTTTACGTGCATTTATTTGGCGGTAGTTAATATCATACCCCATATAATTCAGCGAGCGACACAAGAAACAAAACAAAAAATATACAAAAAAAGAATAATTAAAAGTGAGATTCTGCGCACTGTTATATATATTATGCACATAATTCATAGAATAAAATTACAAAACAAACATCATATCCAATAAAAAAAAATTAAATTGTTACCTCATAGTCCATTTACATACACATACACTATGTAGTAAGCAGGAAAATATTTTTTTTACTACAAAAAAAAACGTAGTATATATATATAGCAATGATGATTCACGCGTATATAGAGTTAATTTTAATTTGTAAATTATATACAACGATAAGGTATGTATATAATATTATGTAACTCGCCATTATTCTACAGAACAGCTTATTAAAGCCTATACCACTGAAACGATCTGCACCTGAAAAACCAATTTGTCCGTCAGATTTTAAAGGTCACAGAAAATGCTTAATAAATCAATTGAAACTTGCTACATAAACATGAATAAATATAAATAAATAACAACATACAGACATCATACATACACCGTGTTTGATCAGCATCTAGTCTCGTAGAGACCAGAACGACCAATGTACCGCACCCATTTGATCACGTCATGGTCCGAGTAGTTCAGTTTAGGCTCGTACACTTTCAAGTAACGGACCTGAAGAATGAACACAAAATTAATATCACAAATAGACATGCACGCTACGTTTTTGATGTGTAACAAACATCTTTCCTCTCGCTTTCCTGCAATCTGTGGGAGTGGTTTCGTGTGAAAAGAGACGGAAGTCTGTAACAGGAAGCCGGGGAAGCGCGCGCTATTTGACTTGACCAATGAGCGCGCGCGGTGGTAGTGTTGGCCGTCAGGTGGTGCCAACAGTGTGTGCGTACGTGTAATGAGAAAGAGAAGGGGAAATAGAGAAGGAGAACGCATCAACCGTGCATTTATTCTACAGTGTTGTGTATAAAGGGTTCTGTTATATAAACTAATTTATATGTATAAACTATATTAAGTCATGTTACACATCATATGCAACTATTATAGTGCCCGCTCGTTTTTTTTTTTTTTTTTTTAGTCGCGCGGAATTAACTGGCAGTCATTAATATTAGTGTCAAACGTGAAAATAATGTTGCCACATAAATTTTAAAAAGCACAAAAATTATTTTGAGTCGTTAAATTTTAATTTTATTACACTAGAATGATCCCTGAGATAATATTACTCATAGTGATTATTACCTTAAACCCGGATGGAGCAAACGGCACCTCAAAACCCATAGAGATGGGCGGGCGAGTCCATTTCTTCTTGGTGTCCGTCTCAAGAAGTTCGATCTCTGCTGACAGCTGAGTTTCTTTCATGCCGGCCATACGCTTAATTCTAGAGAAAAAAACTATATATAGTTTTTCTTGTACATGTATGTAATATCTTTTCCAAATTTCCTGATAATCATGGATCATAAAAACACGAAGATACGACATTATAATTTGTTTGTCTGTCTGTCCAGATTTAACACAAAAAGAGATTAACCGATTTATACGAAATTTTATACACAGAGTGGTCATTGTATTTCTGCAATCGATAGACCATAGGAATTATTTTAATAATATGAGTAAAAATTAAATTACGGGACCTAAATAATTAATACGTCGCAATCAAGTGCAGAGCCGCGACCCACCGCTAGTTATGCAATATTTCTAACAAATAAGGGAAGGGATACGCGTACAATTGTGTGACGTAGGCGGTGCAGTCAAAATAAACTAAAGTAAACAGTATCATATCTTTATACAAATGGCCGAAACGATTCGTTGTAATTCGAAATCTCTGTGAACTTCGGTACATAATAGACGCATGTACGCGAGTTTCCTAGAATTATATTTTGTTATTAATTTATTAAATTAAACAAAAAAAAAAACAAAATTATTTAAAAAAAAATACATTCCCGTGTTATTAAGTCATAATCACTTTTAAACTAGAAATAAAACCAGAGTATAAATAATTTTTATAAAAAGTTAGAAAATCCTCAGTATTATAGAAAAGATAATCATTACAATTTAATATAACATTATCCAATATGTAAGTAGGTAACCCAACAAACATAGGCATGTTTGTCTACCAAGCGGCTGTAACTAATTATTAATTCTAGAACACTGCAGAGACAACATACTGTTTACTTTACTGTACTGTGTAGTGCAGTGACGTAATGAAGTGTTACCTCGTCCCTGCCACGTCTATCCTCACATAGGGAGGGTCCAGTTTTTGACGGGATTTTGAAGTGTCATGTTGTGATTTTTATTTTTAATTCATTAATTTAAGTTTTTTGACCCTACATTATGTAATATTGGTGGCATTTTACGTGATATAGTTAGGTTGTTGTACATAAAATATGAAGTAGATTATAAGTATAAACCGAGAGCATGCATTTTGATATGTCACAAAAACTCCCTAGATAGTTCTGACAAGGGACTTCAATGGAGCAACTCCATCTTGTCAGAAGACCCCACTTTGTTTATTAGAAAATTTTACAAAAGCCTAAAAACATTGACACTGGCAAGTCCTTTAGGGCAGCGCCAAAACAAGAAGAAGAAGGACAGTCGAGCGCGAATTTGTCGAACATAGCGTATCGATTGATAAAAGAAACAACTCACTTCCAAACGATAGCATTCTCGGACGCCTTATATTTCGCCTTCCCCTTCATACAGATGAGGTGCACGCCGCTCGTGTTCAGTGGTGTCGGGATCTTCACTTCGATCTTCTGCCCGAGCAGGGACGGCTTGAAGTTACTCTTGAGGACCACCTTTACTTCCATTTTGGTGCGACCTACCTCGCGCACCAACGGTATCACACGGAATGGCAGTGAAATGTCTTTTGTTGTTCGGTATCTATCAACACATCAATATGATTCCGTTATTTATTGATTACTTTCTCCTCCAGAGTTGAATACGGAATTTATAATTTTTTTTTTAAATTGTCTGTCTATCCGTATAATCTCCGAAACGGTTGGTACGGTTTTAACAGGACTTTCACTAACATATAGCTGATGCTATAAGGAGTAACTTAGGCTAATTTTATTTTAGAAAAATAATTAGCATTCCATGCGCTAATAAAAATTCTTCTCATGGTCATTCAATTCGGGTGCTTAAATGGCTTACACTGAGTAAACCATAAGAGATATTTCAAATTAATGTACTACATAATTGTAGGTATTAAAAAGACAGTTGGAGCATATGTCTATCTTCTAAAGATCACCCACGACAAGTATTACGTAATGTTCTTTTTGAAGGTTTTTGAGCCTCCCTCCCCATGTAACACGCCGTAACATTTAGTATAATTGCTTGAGAAAACTGCAATACTTTATTGTAATGAACAAGTGGCAACTTTAACGCCAAAACGTATTGACAGTTTAAACACAAAGAAATTTGTAGTTTCAAGGTAATAGGCCCTTTATAATGCTCACTTGGCTAGCTACCACCCCCAACTTGAAAATTCGTCGCCAAGCACCAATAGGTGTGTTTCGGCAGCTGCTGCACTTGACACCCAGTTCTCCCACTAGGCTTAGCGTACTACCATCTTCGTCTACATTATCACTTACAATAACAATATAAAAAAAGCTTCAAACTTTCCTCGCAGCACTTTCCTTCACCATTATGGATTAGTGATACTAATAATAAAATAATACTCAAACTGACTTCATAAGTTCAAACTCTCCGTCAGGTGGTATGAAGGAGATGGAGTGCTCTGTCTCGAATTTACTCAGCTTCACACACTGATGGAACTGACAATCGTCGATCACGACCACCGGTTTGCCGGATCGCGCAGGGTCGCTATCAGTGTTGCCAGATATCCCACCTAAAATTGAGGATAATCTTTTTTTTAGGTATCCAAAATTAAACAAAAAACAGATCCCTTACACTTCCGACTGTCTGTTTGTCTGTGTGTCCATGCGTCAAGGTCTCTTTTCCCAAAAACGGCTTGCAGTAGTTGAAATTAATGTCACACATAGTAAGAAGTTTTTTAGTTAATGCAATAAATAAATATGGTGTTTCATAATAAATCCCACTCACTAACCGATTATCAAAAACTATAGGGTATTTCACAGGGGCATACTCTTTATGAAATTTTGCATGGAGAGAGGATTCCATTGCCATTACAGTTCGGAGGCTGATAGAATGCGTTCCAGACATCTGTCACAACAGTTGACGGTTTTAGTGTCACAAAAGAATGGCCCATCACTCCATTTAGGATTACCTTTTCTTTAACAGAAATATAAAAGTATAAATAAAGTTCAAAAGACAAAAATCTATTAATTTTTCTAAAACACTATTCATTTCACTTCTCCGACCTAAATATACTTTATTTCTTATACAAAAACTAGGGAACTATAAATATTAATGTGCCTACAATACTTTTATATTTCTGGTTTAAATTATTTATCCAATCCAATCCAATTAAACCATTGTTGCTTAGAATAATAACATCAGCTACATACTAGATAATATTATGGGTTTATGACTCACCATTCCCTTTGCCCTTGGCTTCCATGACAATCTTATCATTAATGCCAAACTTGCACTCGGGCATTCCAGACAGATACGACTTCATCACCACTTTACCAGCAACATGGGCGGAGAGGACTTGACCTGTAAATGCAAATAAATCATATATTTTCATTACTCAATCTATTTTGCATCCTACTAAAGTTCACTTCTAATAGGATGTGTTTAAACATAAATAGACGTTTATACCCACTGGGTGATATGCATGACCTTGACTAGGGTAAAGGGTAACACATCAAAATAAGCATGTAAACATTCTTCTTCTTCTTTAAGAGTTCAGCTCTTTCAGTGGAACAGTTGCCACTGTTCTCTATCCTCTGCCTTTCTTTTGACCTTTGGAAAAAGCTTCAAGTAGGTTTTCTTCTTCCTCGCTTTCCTTCTTTGATTTTTCCTTTCTAAATTGTTTTAGAAAACTTGATATGCCGTATCAAGTGTCCAATCATCTTTCTTCTTCTGTTATCTGTTTCTAAACAACTATCTTTCCACATCAACCATTGTCAAAGTAAATATTAAAATCCACAATATTTATAAACTGTAAGCATACCTTGTGGTGACATCAGCAGGTTAACATATTCTAGAACATCCAAGAATAGCTCATTGCGTCTATACTTAATGCCTTCCCGACGCCATCCTATTTGTCCAGTCACCTACAGTAACAATGAAATTTTTACAAAACCCTTACGATCTTTATTACAAAATGCACTATTTACTTATAATATAGAAATATCTAGAAAAAAAAACTAGTAGTCACTACAAATATTAAATATATATTCGTGGATAAAAGTTAAGTTGTCCCAGTCACCAAAAGTCACCAAACCTTAGCATTGGATTATGCAATGAAAGTTTCTAAAAATAGCCTGCTTAGAATACTTTTTTGGTCTCTTTTAACACAGGTATCACACAATTCAATCTCTAAATTTCGACTCGCTCGTTTTTATCAAATATTCTGAGCCAAGTTGGACTCAGGACAGTTCCATCTTGGACATCTAAGGTAATTCAAGAAAAGAGAAAGAGAAGAAATAGACAACTTCAATCACAGAGTAGTGTAAGTACAACTGCAGAGTACTGTATAAATATTTTTTCTACACTATAGTGCCACTAAGAACACCTGTACTAGTCAACTTGTTCTACTCTTGGCTTTTCACAAGTAATTTATTTTACTAAAAACAACATTTTTATTACCCACTGATATAATAATACTGTAGAAAATGTTTTTTTATACAACTAAGATGGGCAAATAATCATAAGGAATGCCTGATGATAATGATCACCAGAAGTATCACTAGTTCATTGCTGACCTTGAACTCCCCTTCCTCAAGGAGCTCTGGAAACCTTGCTCACAGCAGTAACACAACACAAGGTTATTTGGCTACAATCTTCTATAGGGTGGATGGGAGGTATTCCATTAGTTTTGGTGGCCCGAGTAGAGATAAATTTCCAGAGATTTCTCTGTGCCTTACCTATCTCTAGATACTTTAAAAATAAATAATTACCTGAGATGTTATCTGAGCTTGTTCCTCCTTGGATGCTGACTTGATACCTTGTTGGGTGATGAAGGTTTTGAGTACTCCAGTGTCAGAATTCTGAGGGTAGCCAAAGTCCAGGATCTCTGAATAAAAAAGCAAGATATAAAACAAGTAAGTTATCTAGTGATCATGAAAAATACTCATTGGTGCTTTCAGATAACGAATTGAGACCACAGTGAATGATAACAAACTTGTGACAGAAGAGCCAATAATTTAATTCCATACAAATTGTATAAGCTTAGTTTCTATAAGAATATAGTTTTGGTATTAGGGTGTTAAAATATGAAATACCTAGGTCAATAGATTATTAATAAATTGCTCAATGTCTTTGAAAATAAAAATAAAATGTATTTCTCATATAAAATATTTCTGCAGATAAACTTAACAAGTAAATACAAAATTTTATCCTAATTATGGAGCCATTACTGAACAATTTATAGAATGATATAATGTGTAAATAAGTGTTAGAACAATTTATAGACTTGCTTGATTTATAGTGTTAAATAATAGAATCTTGGTATGCACATAGTTTTAGGTAAAATATTATATAACATTTAACTACAAACTTTAAAATATAAACTCCAAAACTACCTCCCATTCTTGTAGTTTGAGATTGAAATAGCATGAAAGGTAACTATGTTACATTATATGTACATTTACATAGCTATGTACACATATGTAGAATCTAGTAAGAATTCTTTCCTAACTGTATTGGCCATTTTATTCCACAACAATGTTGGATTTATATGTGACAATATTAATAAATAAAATGTTTCTCTGGTTTGTTATACTCTACACTAGTTGTGCCCCACGGTTTCCCCCGTGTAAAATTTATTCATCAAACTTTCCATGCCACCACCTCAAACAGGCCCGTGTTGCCCTATCATTGTTCCATTTCCCGTACTTACCTACAGCTTACTGTATTCCTTGACGTTCATAGCTACTGCTCCACTCCTTAATGTTGTAGCGTAAAATTCTGTAGCCTATACTATATTCCTCATGAATCTGGCTATCATATAAATAAAGAATTTTCTACTTTTTCGAAAGATTATTGTGTTTAAACAAATAAACCAAGTACTCCTCAGAGTACTTGGTTATACTTACCATTGTTTATACCATAAATATAAAAATAAAATATAAAAAGTATGAGACATATTTATAGAAATATATAAATGGAGCCTATATGGATCATCTGACTGTCAACTCCCATATGGGTTACCTGAATAATATAAGACATTCAGAGCTTTATTTCACCGTTAAAGAAGAAGCCCAGCTGAGATTTACAAAGTTGCACTTCCTCTTTTTAAACCATGACAGAGTTTGGGATGTCGAGTCAATAAAACAAGTGTTAAGTTAATAACCTATGTGATTCACTTTAAACTTACCATCCAGCAATTCATATATGAGTACAAAATTGTTCTTGATGTTCTCCTCGGATATCTTGCCAAAGTATGATTGCATGACATCTATTATCTTCAACAGGAACTCAAAAACCATGGCAGCATTAACATTTTGTTTTGTAACAGCTGCTAGCCAAATGTTTGCACGCTTCAGGAAAAAAAATATCGTGTTACACTTTACAGTATTGTCATACAATTTTTAAAAGCAGTATTAGTTACTTTATATAAATAAGCTAATCATTATTTAAATTTCATTAATTTATATGTCACAACACTTAAATGAAAGGATTACAGTTCCTAGAAGATATTTTTATAACAAAAACATTATATTTTTTTCAAAGCAGTGGTAGTTTTAACATTGACAAATACCTTCTAATGACCTATACAATACATTTGTATTACAATACATTAATATTTACTAAGGAAATCAAGTTTTCAAAATAATTATATATAAATTATAACTGAAATAAATCAAAATAAAGTAGTAAACTTATCTTGTAGGACTTACAATTTCACACACCTATAACTGCTTCAAAGCAGCAGTGCTCATATTACTTTGTTCCAGTTAAAAAGTTACAATTGTCAACAACAAACATAATGTTTAGTCATTTGAACAGACTGGCATGACAGTGAGAACCGACAATAGATTGTAAAGAATATTATTTGATTGTATATTCTTCACTATAAGTGATACAGTGTAGCCATTTTGACTTGCTACGACACAATGTAGTAGTTATCAACAATCCCATTTGACTTTGATTAAGATAGTTTATGAATTACTTAACCTGCAGTAACCACATAACAAAACATGGTCTGTATAATTTTTTTACTACCTCCATTACAAAAAAGAAAACAAAAGCAATTATGAAGCTCAAATCCTACAAGCAATTCAAAATATTTTAACTAACTGAAGGAAACAACAAAGAAATTCGATAATAATTACTGTTTGAGCAATAATTATGAAAATAGAGCAGTCCATAGTCCACATAAGCTTTTTGCTCTATTATAAACTGATATTGTAGTCAAAGATTGTTACATAGCCCAAAATGAGAACTCAGTACTACATACCTAGATTGATAATTACCTTGATATGGAAGAAGGACGTGCGAGCAATGTTCGTGACCGGCGAACGGACCTGCTGCCGCGCATGGATGACATTGACACGGAACGCGTCTACGGCGTTCCTTCCTATGTCATCGCGGTACACGCGAGATATTAGCACCTCCCCTTTATGATTATACACAAACAGGCCTCCAATCATCTTTAATCAGGCCTGTATAACAAAAAATACAGTTATTTCTTGGGAAATAAAATCAGATTTCTTATACTCCTTTCGCAAGGTTAAATACGATCGCAAAAAGTAGTGATAACAGGTAGACCGTTATTAATACCTTCAGAGGCTTTAGAACAAAACAAAAATTACAACTTGAAGAAATTAATTAATTTCTCTTATGATAACGGATCAATAGTAGGTAAAATTGTTAATACCTACAGGAAGTTACCAATTTATCAGGAAAATTATCAGGACTATCTTAGAAATCTAAAAGTTTATACAATATTATTCAACTAACCTGCTGTGCTTCATTTAATAATTATTCGTAATATTTGTATTATTACATTTGTTTTAACGTAAACTATGACACTGTCATATTTTTACAACGAAATTCACCTGTACAAAAACGAAACCGCCCCCAAATCCAAAACGTCAATACTTCTAAATCAGTGTTACCACTTTACCAGTAGGCTTGGTGGAAAAGTATCGATTCATTGATATAATTTATTAATTTATAATTTTTTTTTAAGCAATATGTAATCATTTGATAAATTGATTTAGAATTCTAAGTATTGAAAATGTATAAAAATCGATAATTATTCAGACCAACAATCGAAAATTTATAATTACATATGATTAAAAATACCTAATTGTTAAAAAAAGTTTGACTGCTTTTTAATTTGGTACCTAATGTTGGCAATTCCGGCTCTCAAAGACTCAAAAACAGTCAATCACAACCGACTGTGTTACGAGTTGTATTTATAATCTCATCTTAATAATGTCTGCACTTGGACCTAGTTATCAAGCAATCAATTTACGTAAACAAAATAATTAGTCATTGCAGTAATATCTATTTTTTTATGTATGTCATGTCTAGTGTTGTGGCGATTTTTTTTTAAGTAAAATGAACGAACGAAACGTTTGGTGTAATTTGTGTGGGAAAAATTACAAAACCAGTGTCAATACGACGAATTTAGATGCCCATTTAAAAAGTTAGCCTCATCATGCGTTTTGCAACTTTATAATGAAAACGCAAGCCCCAATATTCTCTTTCAAATCAAACCGGTATATCGCTATTTTTTACAGAAATATCAGAATTGGTTCTTGAAATGAATATCGATATTTTCAATTAATATTGATACTTATTTGCACGCCGGGCATCCATATTTAACGACAAAACTGCGACATACCTAGATCAGTGTATTATCCAGTGCTGCCTTTTTAGCGCTTTCGGCGCTAGATCTAGCAAATTTTTAGGGTAATCAACTCCCGATAATAGCAGTTGTCTCCTAACGGAAAATCTAGCGCTTTATCGAAATGGTTGTTCATAATTATTATTTTTTACAACCATATCAAAACAAACGTTATTTCCACTGAATGTTTTTAAACTTCTGAATAAGTTTAAAAGTTATGTCACTTTCATATTCTAATGCAGATATTGAAAGAATATTTAGCATAATACTTATATGAAAAAAAATTATGTACTGCTCTCAACGTAGACACGATTAATGAGATTTTACGCGTTAGAAAGGGCTTAACATCTAAACAATCCTCATGTTTCAATTATCATCTTCCTGATGACGTATTGAGGCTAACGGGAAGTAACGAAAAATATCAATTACGGATAACCCAATGATATGATGATATCACAGAGCCACAACCAGGTCCGTCTGGTTCTGGGACTCCTCAAACATTTCCAACCGACGACGCAGAGGATGACGATTCGGTTGATAACCTCTAATTTTTTTTGTCATTTTTGTTTAGATGATTTAATAAATGAAAAATTATTAAAATATTTCATGTTTTAATTCCAATACTCCGCCCTACGCTGTATATAGGTAAACTAATTTCTTTCAGAACGTAAACGATAGGTACTTGAAATTACGAAAACTAAACTATACCTACAGTCACGAATTTTTAAAGTTTTAAAGTGAAACTTTTATTAGATCGTCTCAAAATTTTTGGTCTGTGTGTTGCATGTCGCGCGACGATCGGCCGCGGAGTAGGGATGGCGGTGCCTTTAGTTCGCAGCAACAGACCGTGTAGTGTATAGACTATTATTTTACTCATTTGTGAATTTTTAGTTAAATGTCTATAATGTGAAAAAAAGTTTCACTTATACCGTGGTTTCATAAAACCACACAATCATTTTTAGTTAATCAAACAATATGGTTAATATATGGCGGTAACGTGGAACGTATCTATTTAACTCCTAATTTAAAAATAGCATTATAATCTAGCGCTATTTTTAATCTCACTTGTTTAGTGGAATCTAGCGCTTTTCTTTAACTGATATAGTGCCAACACTCGAAAGGAGCTGGCAGCAGTGGTGTCAGAAGTTGTATTATCTATGCCTAAATCCATTTCGTTTGACATGGGAAAATGTATGGATGCTTTAAAATTTATTTAAAGAGTTAAGACTCAATTTCCTAAAAACATCTTATGAATCCAAAAACATATTAAATCGGACCAAAATTCTGCATCGGTACCTAATAGCCAACTTCGGGACGTTATGTAAGGAAAATATACCGTATTCTCCTCTGTGGTATTCTCTATCCTACGCTTCGAGTACCACGGAAAACTTCTTTACTTTTCCGTTAAAAAGTTAACTTTTGTTTATGTCTATCGTAGGTAAAATTTATTTAACTATTCTTCTTGGAGTTTTTGGCGGGATCTTAAAGTGATATGTTGGTATTTTTATTTTGAATTCATTTATTTAGGGATTTTGACCTTATATTATGTAATATTGGTGGCGTTTTGCGTGATATAGTTTGGTTTCTGTGCATAAATGAAGTGGATTATAAATATTAGCTGAAAGCATTCATTCCGAGAACCCACAAAAACTTCCTAGACATTTCTAACAAGGGAGCCACCATCTTGTTAGGATACTGAATCGTCATAACACATTACACTATAATTCACTCGATATTGGCAGTAATGGTCTTCATTAAAGAGTACCGGTTGCCAAGTTAGGAAGAAGAAGAAGAAGAACTATTCTTCTTCTTCTTGTTTTGACGCTACAGAAAGCACTTGCCAATGCCAATGTATTTAAGCTTTCGTAAAAATTTCCATTAAACAAAGTGGGGTCTTCTAACAAGACGGTGGTTCTCTTGTCAGAACTATATATAGAGTTTTTGTGACATCCGAAAATGCATGTTTTCTATTATAGTATAGTTGTAATCCACTTCACTTATGCAGAACAACCAAACTATATCATGCAAAATGCCACCAATATTACATAATATAAGGTAAGAAAACCTAAGTTATGAATGAAAAATAAAAATCACAACATGTCTCTATAAGATCCCGCCAAAAACTCCACATACTTAATTAAAATATTATTCTTTATTGGTATTCTCACTAAAAGAGAATAATATCAAATTACTATTTCTAAATAAATTTTTATTTGTCTCTGATCATAAAGGTAAGGAACAGATTATGTAATTTGTAAATAAGTATTATACCGTACAGTGAAAACATACAGATTTATGGTCTAGTGATGCTCAACAAACCGGTTATTTAAAAAAGCAGAATCATAATATAAATTTTGTGTGATTTCAATTATTATGCTTATGAAAAATGTATTCAATAGAAAACAAAAGCAATCTTATTTAGAAAAAAAAAATGAATTGAATAATTCATCAGTAGTATTAGGTTGTATCGTATAAAGCACCCAATATTATATAAAATGACAACGCCAAAATAAATAACTAAATTTATATGGTAACCGAGAAAAAGTATGTTTACATATTTTCTCTATCAATATATTATAACATGTAGTAAGTTATGCATCTTTATAATCTTGAGTATTAATCATAAACAAACACACAGAAACAGAACTAACATTTCGCTTTCGGACGGGAAACGATTCGTACGTTTTCACACTTTACTTCGTTATGTTACGATATTTATTATTATTTAGTATTTATGGCACGTTTTTTGCCGCCAGTGTATATATTGTTGTACCTGGGCCGCAATATCCGCCAACTAAAGGGGAGGTATGGCCACAACCACAAAAACAAGTAAAGAGCGACAAATATTATACATTTGACCCGGCCGCTTTTACAGTAAAGGTAAGGATCATATCTTTAAGTTTCGTGTAGTATATTTTTTTGATATGTTAAAAGTTTTTGCAAGAAATTAGCTTTATCTTGAGTTTTTCGACGATCAGATGTTGCTAAAAATATTGATTTTTTTATACCAATATTTACACAGCAGTTTATATACATTATTTTCATTTCGGTAAGGGAAACTGTAATAATTATTATTGTAATATTATTTTTCATGAAAAGTAACTGCTTTACCTACCGTATATAAACTGAACCGCTTTAAGTAAAATAAAAAATAGAATAATAAAACAAAATCAATTACTATAGTTAAGTACTTAGCAAAACATGTGCTATTAAGTGAAAGTGAAGAAAGTGATGAGTGCCAACCTAGAAGAATTTCATCAGTGCAATAAAAGTATGTCTAGTCACACCGTTATTATCGTGCAACACGAATAAAAAAAAATCCATAATATAATAAACATATTGTTATTATTTTGAGAGGTTTTAGAATAAGTAGGTACTGTATCTTAGATAAAATTCATGCAACAGATACCTAACTGAATTTCAACTTTCTTTTAATAATGCCATTTATGGAGGGAGTTTGAAATTTAGGTACATACCAATTTAAATTAAATAAAGCAAAGACAAAGAATGAAAAGAAAATCGAGATAAATTATTTTGAAGGTTCAATGCCAATGAAATTAATTTGGGATAACCCTTGAGGTGTCCCCTTTCCACTGAAAAAAGAATCATCTAAACACCAGTTTGATAAGGAACCATCCTTATGTAAAGTAATTTATGCCTGATCATCCATAAAAAATACAATCGAATTGGGAACCTACGCCTTTTTTGAAGTCGGTAAAAAAACATTTAATTCACTCATTTTTCTTCAAAAAGATGCCTAATAATTTTTGAAGTTGAAAAAGTAACGGAAACCTACGGGATCCTTTACTTAAATAGTAGTGAAATGTGTACAAGGTTGAAATGCGAAAGTACTACCTACTGGTACAAATCTATTTCTAGCGCAAAGCAGCAGTTCTTGCGCTATTTAACACTATGTAGTACAAATGACCCTTGATTATAAGTTAAGTACCTATCAATTTTGAACCAGCGACCCTCCCCAGCTTCGCACGGGTACAATTTACAATGTGGTGTATTTTATGTTTAAAAAAGCCTGATTTAGAGTTTATTCGTTTATTATTACAGTTCTCAACTGCCAACTGAAAACTGCCTCATTAGCCTAGTGGTATTAAAACTACTATGTTCGATTCTCAGGTCGAGCGAAGTGCTATTGGGTTTTTCTATGAAATTCTTAGTAGCAGTTTGGAGTTTGGCTTTGTGCCCGATTAATGGCAATAGGCTCGCCCCCTATTACATGGGACCTAAAAACATACACCGCGTACTGTGGGTGTATATTAGTACACCTCTATCTAACCCCTTTAGGGAATACAGGCGCGATGGTATAATAGGTATCTTCATAGTTACGAATAGTGCGCTTAGCTCGCGTCGCGTAATTTATCATAGGTTTTTTTGGTAGGATTTCTTTGGTCGCGAATAATTTTGAATTCGTGATCTCTTCTACGGTAGGTAGGTATTCATTTTTAATAGAAAACTGTACAGAACTGTGTAGAAATCTACACTAAATGCCCAAGTTAACTAATAAACTTATCTGGATAAAGATACTGAATTGGAGAAAATAGCTTTTTAACATTGGGCGTTCGATCGAAATAAAGGCATCGTCGGCCTCATCTTTACTTTCCATCAGGTAAGATAGAAGCCAAGCGCATACCTGTATTGCATAAAAAAAGCTTCTGAAATAACGTAATATTCTTAATGATTATGTTGCAGATAAATATCGTTACTGTGCGTCAACCTTAGGAAATAGACATATACCATCGTCATTCTGTAGGCTTTTTAAAGAACTACAATTATTTAAAACATTATTTTGATGTATCTCATAAGGTTTAGCCAGCGTTAGCCATGTGAGCGCCCTGAAAATCATTTTTGACGACTTTATTACAAATAATTGAATTTGCTCTATTATACAAAAACTTAATTGGAATGTATTGTATATATAAAACTTTCGTAGAAAATTATCTAAATGTTAATAATAAATCCATCGCATCGCATTAAAATCCGTTGCGTAGTATAAAAGATCTAAGCGTACATAGCGACAGACACAGACAGACTTCATTTTTATACTATGTATAGAAGTGATATAGGGTGATAAATTGATAACAGATACAAAAAAGTTCAAACCTACAAATCATAAAGTGCTATCGCTTTGTTATTCATAAATGAAGAAATATGAGATATTTTAAGTCGAAAGCAGTGAAGGAAAGTTGTTTTCATTTCGTAAAATACTATCTGTGGAACAGAGTTTAACCCGCGTGTAATCTAAAAGAAATCATTATTAATCATTTTACTTCGTAAAGGCTGTTAGAGACAAGAAAATTATTGGGTTACCGGGGTTTATTAAGCGTCACATTCATACGACTCGTTCGCACCGCTTCACTCACAGGCCCGAGCCGAGTGTAGAATTATTTTAATTTTACATTATCTCCCAAACTATGCGTCCATATAACATACTATAATGGGCAAAGTTTATCTTCATAAAATTGTCTTAATGATGAAGTAACTTTCATTAAAAATAATGTTCATAAATCTCTTTTTCATTTTCAACAAATCCGTATTACAAAATACCTTATTGTAACTTATTTATAAGAGATAGGTATATACTATTGCAGACTTTTTTTTAGACACATTAGAGACCAATACTTTTACTGAACATTATATTTACATATCATTCACGATTAAGCCAGCAAAGGTAGATAAAGCAGTTCGGGAAAGCTTTGTCTTCCGACTTACATAACAAAAATCAATATTTAAGGCTAGCCGAGACGTGTAGTTCAATGTTAGATAGCCTATACTATTCCTCGAGTGTCTGGCTATCATATACAAATTTTTTTTTAAATCTCACTGGTAGTTTCAGAGATTATGATTAGCGTGTTTAAACAACGAAACAAACAAAAAAACTCTTCCATTTTATAGTATGAGTATAGAATATTATATTGGTTTTGGTTTGGTTACTCGAATAATTTTTTTATTTAAAGAATATTTTACTTTCCAAGTAAACTCAGAATTAACTGGATAGGCGTTTCTTTACCATTAAACTAACACCAGTTTACCTAGATATTAAACTTGAGCTATGTAAGTTTTTTTAAAGTAAAATGCTCAGTTTGGAGCATCGTTGTAGAGTAGCTTGCGTACTAATTTTTTATAGGTTACTTTTTGGAGAGTTTGCGCAGGAATTACACGGTTTAATTCTTCCCTCTCCGTTCCACCATAGAGCAACTAGACGTCGTGAGGGTTTTCACCCGTAGGTATTTAGTAGACATTCTTCTGATTTGCATGAAGCGTTTTGCTTCGTAATTTACAATGCGAACGGCTATTAAGTGGAAATATCTCCCGACGTCTGTGTTTTTAAAGCAAGAGTAACCAGACATCTGTTGGGTAAGCGTGTTCCATTGTCGGTCTCATCTTCAATTACCATCAGGCGAGATTGAGGTAATTGAGGATTGATAAAGCGTGTGCCCGGTGCCTGTGTAATATGTTTAAAAAAAACTGATGAGCGTCGTTTTGCTACAGGTTTGCTTAGACAGGAAAGCATATATAAATTCACTAAGTACCACGTATGTGAAGGTTTTACTATGTTTTCACCGAAAATCCATTACCGCTGTAGGATTCAAAAGCACTGAGACGTCCATTAATTACGTGAAATACTCTGTTTTATCATGTAATTTAATTTTATTTTATTTTAATTTTAATTTATTATTTTGTTTTATTTTATTATAGCGTTTGTTTTATTTTTATTATATTGTACTGTGGATTGTTAATTTTATTGTGATTGTAAAGCATGCATTATTATTGTTTATCATTTGTTTTTAATTTGTTTAGGTCATTATTAAAGCATGCGGTGGTGGCCTTCAAAGGCATAATACACTGATAAATGTATCAATTTTTTAAAAAATTATAATGTTATTTTTGTGTATTGGCCACTGGCCATCCAATTATGTAAATAAATGTAATTTGATTTTGATGTGTAAATATCGGATGCTACCTGAGTAGTCAAGGAAGCACTAACACAAAGACCCGCGCGACCTAATTTATTTTATTTATTTATTTATTTGGATTGACAACAGTAATTCATTAAAGATACATAAATAATAGTCAATAAGTAATAAGATTAATGAATAACTAATTATAGCCAATCACAGCTTGCATGAAATCAATAAATTAATGGCTATAATAAGAATTCAATTATCTACCTAGAAAATTATTGTTAAATTATTACTTAATTTGTCATAATAGAGAACCATAATAAATTCTTTAAAAAAAAACTATTATTAAAGAATGAAAATAAGATTTAAAATTAAAATTTAAACTATATACATAGTTAAAATACAATTGAAATTTTGGTTAAAAAAAAATACAATAAAAAAGCTCGTTCAACATAATCATAAAATAAAAATCATGAAGCTAACAGAGAATAAATTTTTATTTTTAACTGAGAAGGTGAATTGGCGAATATATCAATGGTGTCATCTTTTTTAACCAGCTCGTTATATTGACGTGATAATCTAGCAACTATTGAGTAGTGTCCAAGATTGGTTCTAAAGCATTTATGACAAAATAAAGGGGCTGGATTTCTAGGTAACCTAAGAGGTACATTAATGTTAAATTTCTCCAAAAGTTCTGAATCGTCAATGAGGTTATTAAAAAGTTTATATAAATAAATCATGTTAAGCAAAATCCGTCTGTTATTTAAAGATATAAGTTTAATATCTTTTAATCTGTCATAATATGGAGCGAATTTCTTAGTGTCTGGTAAGGAAACCATAGTGAATCGCCTTTAAATACTTTCAATGCGGTTTATATATGTTTGATAGTGAGGCCACCAGACAGTACAACAATACTCAAGCTGGCTTCTAACATATGCACAGTACAAAGTTTTTTAATATATGGGTTGTTGAAAAGCTTACTAATTCTGATCACAAACCCTAACATTTTGCGTGCAGATATACAAATGTTATTTATGTGGAAGTCAAACTTTAGGTGAGTATCAAAGAAGACTCCAAGGTCTCTAATCCAAGTAATCTCTTGTATTGGAACTTTATTAATGTAATACGTTGAAGGTATTAGTTCTCTCTTTCTGCTAAACTTTATATGATTACATTTATTTATGTTCAAAGACATAAAGTTAACCTCACACCATACAAGTAGTCTATTTAAATCAGATTGCAATTTGTTAACATCATTTATGTTATGAATTCTACGTGCAATCTTAAGGTCATCCGCAAACATAAAACAAGAAGAATTAAAAAAACATTGAGACACTCATTGATATATATATTGAACAAAAGAGGTCCAAATATTGACCCTTGTGGGAAACCAGACAGTATTTTAAATGGTTCAGATTGATATCCCTTGACAATAACGACTGATTAGCGGTTTTTTAAGTAAGAAGAAAGCCATTGTAATAATATTCCACCAATACCATAACTTGACATTTTTTTTATTAGGATACTATGATTAACTGTATCAAAGGCTTTCGAGAAATCAGTATAGATAGCATCTACCTGTACCGCCGAATCCACAGAGTCTGCTAAATATGCTATATAGTTCGTAAGATTAGTATTAGTAGATCTACCAGTCAGAAAGCCATGTTGGTGAGGAGTAATGTATGGTCTGATATGTCTACTTATATGGGGATATACTAACTTTTCAAATACTTTGGCAAGTACGGATAATATGGAGATAGGTCTGTAATTTATAATACAACAGGAATCACCCTTTTTAAAAATAGGCAATAAATTGGCTCTTTTCCATGTAAAGGGAAATGTACCAGTATTAATTGACTTATTATAAATCTTTGTCAAAGGAAAACTAAGTGATTTAGCACAGTTCTTTATAAATATAGAAGACAGAGTGTCAGGACCTGCCCCCTTATGTATGTTAACTTTATTTAAAGCCGTGCAAACTTCATCATGTGTAAAAGAAATATTGCAAATAGAAGTATATTGGATAGAAGAAGCAGTTTGGTTTTCGTTTGATGAAGAGTTATTGTAAGAAGATAAGGAAACATCTGCATTTGATAAAGACGAGAAATGTTTAGAAAATAGATTACATATATCTGAGCCAAGGAAAGCAGTTTCAGCTCCTAGACTCATAGAGCTTGGGTAATTACCTGTTCTTTTTCGCATATTTTTTATATAAGTCCAAAAGAATTTTGGATTTTTTGATAAGTTCATCTCCACTTGTTCAATATAGGATTTAAAGTTGGATCTGATAAGTTTGTCACTTTCGGCTCTTAGAATATCAAACTTTAACTTGTCGAGTGGATTATTAAACTTTTTGATTTTCAATCTTAATTTATTTTTCTTATTTAATAATGATATAATACGACGAGAAAACCAAATAGGATATCGTTTGCTAGTATAGCTAATTTTTGGGGCGTATTTTTCAATTATTTCATACAATATTTTATAGAAGTTATCAACCATGTCGTTTACATCGAGAGAATGAGAAAAAACTTCCGTCCATGCAATATTATATAATTCAGAATTAATTTTGTTGTAGTCAGCTTTAAAGAAGTTGGGACGAGCCGTGCTTTTGGGCAGAAGATTAAAAGTTTTGTATTTATAAAAGGTAATAACCAGTGGAGGATGATGTGTATCAATATTTGTTATGGGGTAACTACAACGATTGACAGTAACAGATGGTATATTGGAAAGTATTAAGTCTAAAATTTTATTGTTGTTAATTAATATGTCATTAAATTGAATAAGGTCATTCTCTGCAATGAAATCAATTAATAAACAATTCATAAGAAAACCCAACAATAACAAAATTAAAAACATATTAAAATTGATATATTTGAATTTTAATATGTTTTTAATTTTGTTATTGTTGGGTTTTCTTATGAATTCGATTATGATTCGATGAGTTTATCAACTCAAACCGGGTTTTACGTTTACCTATCGTTAACGATAAATGAGTTATTATTATGTATTCTTGTAAATAGTCGAAGATTTAAAGTGTTAAACACTTGTAACGTATAACGTTATAGGTATGATTTATTATACATAATTACCAATCCTGATATATAATCATTATTGCCCCTAGCAGGCGCTCTCAAATTCCTTCGTTAGAGTTTTTTTTTAATGGCACATCATAGTGAGAATAAGAACAGTACAATCCAAAACAATCCAACTTCTCTTCTATCATTATTCTAGATATTATAAAGTCTGTGCTTTCACGAGATAGTTTTAAAAGTTTACGAAACAAATACCACTTCACGAATACATTTTAATTTTATTTTTATAATTGTTGTGCTAACAAAACTTTTACGCTCTCAGGGCTTCGAGTGAAAACCAGCGCTCCCCTCTAGCATTATATGCTGAGTCGAGACCCATTTGGTATACACACAAATGTCAAACGTAAACACTAATAATAGGATAATATGCAACAATACGAAATCTTTAACTTTCAATTATACTTATTGTTTTTACTCGTTGTTTTTATTGTTATTAGGTAATATCTGGGCAACCGAGCTGTGTTCGGTGTCTTAAAAAGAAAAAATAACTATCTAGAGATAAATTTGGAATGTAAAATATTATCTAAATACAAAATTTCATCCAAACCGTTGGAGCCGTTTCCGAGAGACCAATTACACATATATATATATATATATATATATATATATATATATATATATATATATATATATATATATATATATATATATATATATATAATAAGATTAAGCTTAATTTGCTTTTATGTGTGTGTAATAAATAAATTTATTTTCTTTATTTGTTTTCTTTCAAAAACAACAACAACCTCCACAGATCGACGATCGTCTCTGTCAAGCCGGCTTGTATGCCTCTCGGCAGCTGGATATACAGCGGGTGATCCCGAAACGCGACTTCTCAAACCAGTCACTATGACAGGTTTCTCACCATGCGCATGGTGGTCGCGGTATCCAGACAGTTACAGATCCCTATCACCCTGCTTGATTAATGGATATACATCAGCTGATCCCGGAACGTAGCATACCTAAGCGTGCCAGTATGTGTGGAGTTACACATGGTGTATGGTAGTCACGTATTCTACCACCCAGCAAGTGTTATAATCTCCCTTGGCTATTGCTATTGTTTAATTTGCTATTGCCCCGTAAACTCGTTAACTTCATTTGACATCATCCAGATATTATATTTTTTGTTATGTTAACATAAAATTTAACATCTAGAAAACATAATTCCATAGGTACCGTTTGAAAAATGCGAAATACTAACCAAGGCGATAGAAAGATACCAGTTCTATGTCCGGGACATGCATCGTATGACTCGGCTATTCGCAAAAAGTAGTAATGGGCGTCAGATCAGAAATCTTGATGGCAAAGTTTTAAATAATGAGTTGTTCCAAGGGACTATTGAAGAGTTACATTTGGAGCTGACTGCCCCGTGTGAAAGTCTCCCATACTTCGGTATGGATGAAAGCTGTGAGTAGTATTTTTCGTTTATATTATGATATAAATACGATAATCAACCATTTACCAAAATTTTTAACAAAAAAGAAATCAACTCGAACGATTTTAAGGAGTTCCTTGGTGTATCTTCAAATTCTAATATCCAATGTCAATGAAATTAAAATGGGAACTTTGACCCAAGAAAAAATAATCATCCTAATGGGTTCATAAACAAAGAAGTTATGGTTGAAAGTACATTAAAAATATATATACATTGAAATTGAGAACCTCCTAATTTTTAAAGTAACTGTAATGTAATCGATTTGGACTTGAAATAAATCCACTCAAAAATATCACTGTGTGTCCGTTCTTCAACCACAAACAAATCGGAATTTCTCATTTGTTTATGAGTGCCCCTTTTATTTATTTGTTTTTTTTTTTTTAATGTTATGCCATTGATAGTGTTATTATTGTTATATATGTTTTATTTTGATTTATTATTGTTGGCGCACTATGACTTGTTTCGGGGTACCAGCTAAAAATCAGCGTTAAGTGCCCCGTGGCATTTCAGCATAAGCTGAGCTGGACGGCTTTCCTTAATGGCAGGCCACGTAGATGGGTCATTTATATTATTACTTTATAATGGTTTTTTTTTCCTTTTTTTGTGTATGTTAATATTACTCAATTTATGTTCAGCGTGTTTTGTTTTTAGGAATAAATGTTTTCTTTCTTTCTTTCTAAATATCAATGAGGGCGTTATTTTTTATATTTCTACCAGTTATTCTAACATTTATCCGCAATGAGGCGTGTTAAAAATATATTGATTGATACTTTTAAAGCGATATCAAAAAACATTCACCTTAGATATGGATGGAGTTGTTTATTAAATAATTCTACACAGATACCTAGGTACTTGATGAAGTTAAATAAATTAGTGAAACCACACACAAAAGCCAATTACCACATTTATACAATACTTATGCATATAACTGATAAGGCATAACGAGCCGCTCGTAAGTAAATATTTGTTAAACATTTTATGAAGCTGATAATGGTAGATAGCTATTTCTTGACCTCAACATAAATCATTCGTGTAATGTTTTTTTTTTAAAATCGCGTTTACACTTAATTTATAAATTGGTAACAATAGTTAATAGAACTGATTAGCGTATTTGTACTGTCTGAATCCGGGGTCATATATATTTATGTTGTTAATTTCCATAGTCGTCAGAGATAGTTGCGAAAAAAAACCAAGTGAATGCGAAAAAAGAGAGCGTGCAATTCAGTACATTATGTGACAGAAGTGAAAATTCTGTTAATAATATTTCAATTTTATACTTAGGCCCTTAGTGATTATACTATACAGCTACTGTTGAAGAAGTGTCGTGAGATACTATGTTTTATTTCTCACTATCGCAACCACGAATTTCCCTTTGTAATGTTATTAAAAAAAAGTGTAAGGAAGTAAACATACCTATTTGCTAGTAAATCTATGTAAATATTTTACTGTCTTACATAGATGACTTCTTTGTTGTTACAGACAACTTGACTATATCATCGACTACGAAACTAAGAAGCGCCTCGATATGGGGCATGCTGAGAGGTTTCGAAACATGGACACAACTCTTTTATCTAACAGACAATTACAGGGTAAATACTTTTTGATATACTAATGAGAAGTTGATAGCAGACAATCAAATAACGTTTCTGTCAATAAAAATACAGGCCATCATATCTTTGCCTATAATGAAGTACTTATTTGTTTTTACTACGAATGCGAAAGAGTACATAAACCCGTGGGGATTTAATGAGTAGGATTCCCTTCTAGCGCTACCTGATGAAGGAAGAGTTTCGGCTTTTCTGCATGTTTTCATAACATAATATGAATGAGGAATGTCACAATTCGATTTCGATTATAGATACAGTTATGAAATTATTTCACATAACCGATAATTTCAGTAATCAGTTATGAATTTTACATTTATTCAAAGAATTGTGTTAAGAAGGAACTGATGTATTATTTCAAGATTTGTTGGAGAACCATGATTATTAGAAAAAATTGAAATTGTTTTTGAAATTCGACAATATCTCATTCAAGTCCGTCTCTATCTATTGAAGTGTACGTAGGAAATAAAACCTCAAAGTCCCTATCCGTTGTCTTTATTCTCGGATATTTGTCCAATAATTTCACCATCAATTGCTAGTTCCATAATATCCATGACATGTATTTACTAGATTGTGGAGAAAAACTTGAAACGTGAGGTAACTGTTGTTTTATCTAAATAAACGATATAGAGGTTTGCAGTAGTGCGTAAAGTTCTAAGAAACCACGACTTTCACAAGCAGCATGCTTTCAGCGATGTGTTTTCTTGCCGTAAAGAAATGGCGATTATAAAGTTAGTATAGATTAACGCGAACGAAGTCGCGGGAGGTTGCTAGTGTTTTTATCTATACAATTTAAAATAACAGTTTTTTACTAAATACATATGAAAGTATATACGATACCTGTTTGCCTGTCTGTCTGTTCCGGGTAATCTCCGAAACGACTGCACCGATTTTGACGGGACTTTCACTGGTAGATAGCTGATGATATAGGGAGTATCTTGGCTACTTTTATTTTAGAAAAAGAATTAGGGTTCCGCACAAATAAATAAAAAGTGGTCATGGTAAATCAATTCGGGCGCTTAAATGGCTTATGCCAGTGCTATGCGGGCTATGCCCGTGGCTTCGCTCACGTGGACTACAGAATGCCCGCGCGAATCTTACTCCCCGATCCCGGCTGTTTTAAAGACAATAATGCTTATTGTGGGTGTTCCTTAGAAGATAGATATATACTCTCCCGGACTTTTTTGTAGGTCTTTTTAATGTCTATGATTATGATGTACATTAATTTGCTATATATCTTATGGTTTACTCAGCATAAGCAATTTAAGCACCCGAATTGATTCACCATGACTAGTTTTTTTTTATTTGTGCGGAACCTTAATTTTTTTTCTAAAATAAAAGTGGCCTAAGTTACTCCCTATATCATCAGCTATATTCTATCACAGAAAGTCCCGTCAAAATCGGTCCAAACGTTTCAGAGATTACCCGGAACAAACAGACAGACAAAATTTTTAAAAACGGATTTTTTGTTATAGGCATCGTTTAAACTTTCATATGCATTTAGTAAACAACTGTTATTTTGACATAACAAACAGACACTTCAATTTTATTAATTGTAGAGATACCAGACCACTTTTTTGTACACATCTACAAGTATCTACATGTCGCTTGAAATTTTATTATATTTTATTATATTTTTTTAATTTATAACTAAGGTAGTTTACAATTATCTGGCCCCCTAATGGTAAGCGGCTATCGTAGCCTATGGCTGCTCCTAACATCATAGTATGCATCAAGCCCTTTACCTCATGCAGCTCTGGAAACTCTACTCACAGCAGAAATATAACACAAGGTTTCTCGGCTGCTGCGATCTTCTGTAGGGTGAAGTTATTCCACCACCAATCGGATTCCCCCAAGTAGAATGAAAATTTCATGACTTTTAATTAAAATTTTTGAGGAACACTCTGTATGAATCCAATAAAAGAAAAAATTTATGTTTCACAGGAATTACGTATAAATTCGACAGAGATATACGATTACCCTAGATACGCCCACAGAGGCCTCTTACTGGATACATCACGCCACTTCATCTCGTTGTTGAATATACTGAAGACCATCGATGCTATGGCCATGAATAAGATGAACGTACTTCACTGGCATATCGTTGATGATCAAAGTTTTCCATATCAAAGTGAAAAGTTTCCCGATTTAAGGTAAGAACCACATGTACAGCGAAATTTTGGTTAAATATCTGATAGAGAACACGGATGATGAAGGATTTAATTTAGTTGTGGCTAACGAAATTTGCCACCAATTACCCCCATTTTACAAATGTATATCTCTTGTAAAGTCTGTACTCTGTTTAGTATTTTTTTATGAAGTAAATATATATTTCTGTTTTTCTAAATTATTCTTTATTTGTAGTCGGCTTGGTGCGTATCATTCATCTTTTGTGTACACGAAACTGGATATCGAGATAGTCGTTAAACACGCCACCGAGAGGGGCGTTCGTGTTTTACCAGAATTTGATGTTCCAGGTAATAATATAATAATTGCTTATTACGTACATTTTACCATACAATCATACATACCATCAGGTGAGGCCGTGGTTAAGCGCGAACCTAGAAAACAAAACAACACCCTAAAAAAGCTTTCGAGCGAGCTGTGTAAGGTGCCTTCTGTGTACACCTGAAACTTTATTCGATACCCCCCTTGGTCTAAAAGAATATTTTATGAAGTCAGTTTTATTTGTATTCAGTACAATTTATTAAATAGGAAATATTCATCAGCTCCATCAATCATTTTGCATTGTGGAGTGTCATTGCCCATTTTCCACCACACACTGTATACTTGTTTACCCACCAAGAGATCTGCCGCTATATTTGTAAGATACCTAATAAGAAAACTTTCTATGGATATTGAACTCTGTTCGGTCATCATTACTCTTGGATTTCGATGTTCTTTTATCAGGTGCATTAATACAATGATACATTTATGGCTCTGTGGTAGCGAGTAGGATACCGCGTTGATCGACGTGAGTTCGAATCTGTGTTGGAAATTTGAGAACCAGTCCCCCCATATGGCTTAGTGTGGTGTCAATTTGGGCCAAATCGTCACTTAATTTTTTTTTTAAAACATCCACATAACTTGAATATTTAAGATATATTTTAATAATTTAACACGAAAATTAACCCTCAGGTCACACAAGCTCTTGGGGAGTAGCTTATCCCAGCATTCTCACAAAATGCTACAGTGATGAAGACTACATAGGGTTAGGTCCGATGGATCCAACGAACAATGTCACCTACAAACTCTTACATGATTTGTTCCAAGAAGTTAGGGAATGGTTCCCGGACAAATACTTTCATATAGGCGGTGATGAAGTTGACTTGTCTTGCTGGTGAGTAATTTAACTCTTTATTTTATAACATAACATACCATTACGCCTGTATTCCCCGAAGGGGTTAGGCAGAGGTGTACTAATGTACACCCACAGTTTGCCGGCTAAGTTTTTAGGTCCCATGTAATAGAGGGTTAGCCTATTTCCATTAATTGGGAACAAAGCTAAACTCCGAGCTGCTACTGAGAATTTCATAGAAAAACTCAATAACACTTTGCTCCACATGGGATTCGAACCCAGGACCTCGAGCTAAGCAGTCGCGCTTACGGATAGGTTATTTTGCTCTGTTTTGTTAGCAAATTTTGTTAATGAATACCTGGTTATCTACCACTCTTAAGTGGAAGATCTGTCACTGTCTTCTGCCACAAAGCAGCAGTTGTCCTGCAGCTGTGTTCTGGTCCGGAATTCGTGGTTAGCGACACTGCGACCGTGGCATATTAGACGTTCCAACTAGCAATCTATTATTTGTTGGGCTTACTTAGAACTGTGATCTTATTTGAGTTTGGTCATCAAAAGCTATAAACTTCAATAATAACCTAACATCAGGTGGTTTGTAAACCTATTTTATAGTAAAAAACCATCGGTCTATCTCGACAGTCTTTTTTAAATAGCTCGGCACATGACGGTACTGTCCCTGATAGTAAGAACATAACAATCCAAACACAACGGTGACCACCGAGAGATCTAAATCCATCGGCGGCCGCCACTGCCAGGCCGGCCTGCATAAATATTATATATCTTCACGTTACGCTTGAAAAAGGAGGAATACACTGACCGGGAGAGGGTTCGATACGGTACGACAAAGATAAGTCTTAGAGAACTTTTAGTTCGTGCCGAGATGGAGGTTACCGTAAAACTACGGCTCCGAAGCTCAGCGCGTGTGTTTCTGTTGTGGAAAGGAGAGGAGAGAATTAGATTGCACAGCTCTTTAGAATACTCACCATGATACAGACGATGAAATACGCTCAGCGAGGCGATGTTCCTGCACAGTTGAAGCGGCTTGATGTATTTAGTAACGTCTGCATCATTAAAAACGCGGACAGCTCGTCTCTGCAACCTGTTCAAGGCATCGAAGAGGTATTTTGCGGATCCATCTCAGAGATGCGAACAGTATTCCATACACGGCCAAACTTTGAAGTCAGAAATCATAGTCATCTGTAATAGTTATAACGTAGTTGAAGCAAAAAAAGGGCGTGTCACTCAAATTTAGCAGATGAAATACGAGCACTATGATAGGTTTTTATATACCTAAAAATATCCTACCACCCTTATCTTAGTTAGGTTAAGCCGCTTAACTCGCGGTTGCCCAGAGCGCGGGTAGTGCGGAGATAATTTTCACAACCCCTCGAAGAACATCCTTTAAGACACCCTTAACATAATATGCTTGATTGTTAGTAACAAATATAAATTATAACCACAGGGAATCAAATCCTGACCTTAAAGAGTACATGAAACAGCATAATATGACGTCAGCGGCCAACCTTCACTCTTTGTTCATGGAAAAAGTCATACCGCTATTGGAAGGAAAGTCTATACCGATTGTATGGCAGGTGAGAGATATAATTTTTGAATTATAATACTTATGTCTATTTACTCGTTTATCCAAAACAAATAAGCTTCATTAAATCAGTCTGAAAAGTAAAATTGGAATTAATGAACATCAAAGCCGCTAACGGTTTGGAAAAATCTTTCTTAATTACTTAAAAAATAGAAAAGCATGTTTACCGAATGAACTTGTGGGCACTAGCTAGTAATAAATAGATAACTTATAGTGTTCAAACTGATAAGACTAGTTGGTAAATTTTTGACCGATATTGATTCAAAATAACATGTTTGATCGTTGGCAAGTTAAATTTACTGTAACTTGAACTAGTGTCATAGTCGGCTGATGGTGAAGAAGAACGAAACAAAACATAAAACCCTTAAATAAAATTTTTGTATTACCACCACATGTAGGAGTATGAAGAATTAGATTTTTTCGGCGTTTGAAATCATCAGTGCGTCGCGTCGTGGGCATGCTTAATAATTAAGCACATGCTTTCCCTCGAGAAGAAGCATTTTCCCAGCATTAGGACATTTACAGGCTCGTACATCATTATTCATTATGAACATGATACGTTATATTTTCAGGAAGTCTTCGACGAACATGTACCTCTTTCTAATGATACTCTCGTACAAGTTTGGAAACAATATAATGAAATACGGGAGATGATACATGTAAGTTGAAATACAGTAACTTAATTGTCTTCAGAAAATTAATAAATCAGAATGAATGAAGATAAATAGCAGTATCTTAGACAATGTACATGCAGCTATTAACGCATTCGATTTACTCAAGTCTTATCAAATCATATTGTGTTTGTACCCTATTTTGATATCCAATAGCTTCTTAATTTGCTACCACGTTATTCAGTTACCTTTTAAAATAAATTCAAGATTAACAAGAAATTTTCATCGTCATAGGAAGTAACTTGATTTATAGATACTAATTTTATTATATTACATTTGAACATTAGTAGTGACATATATTCAGTTACTATAGGGCATGTCATCATTGCAGGTCACTTCTCGACTATCACCGTTTACTATAAATTATAAAGTACTAGATGTAAGGACATACAATGTACACATTTGATGTTAATGCAACAATATATGCGCCTCTCATGAAACTAGAAGCATCGTCTTAAAAAGGACTACAAAACACTATAAAGATGCAACGACGAATCACAACGCGCGACTGTGTTTTGCAGAATAAAAGTGCGCGGAATCCGTCTGAACCTAACTTACAATTTCACCGTATTCGCATGTATGCCGAAACAGAACTTCAGTCCTATGCAGATTTTGCAAAATCAGTTCTTACGCAAGGTGATCGACTTGCCATAATTCATTCGAAACAAAGACCCCTATACAAATATTAAAATTCCTTCGATCGAATCTTACATCAAATCCCTCGCGAAGAGCTAACTCGAGAGAGCGTCAAACCGTACGTGCCCTTTAATGGTATCCGCCGCAAAATACCTCCCCGACCTCAATTCCCAGAAAATAAAGCGACGGCCGCAGAACATACAAACCGTCCGACTGCGACCCCGATGACAAAATCACAATAGCTAACACGTACTACGCCCCGGTCCAGAAATCAAGTGTGCTCGTGCTCATGCCTGCGTAACCACCGTTCTTACAGCCGGGGACGAGTGATTAACTTCACTTCCGCACACTCGCAGTTTTTTTTTGGTTAATTATACTTAGAGACAAACATTACAAATATACTAAATGCAATGACAATGTCAATATACATATACGCGTATTTTTCGATACATAGATAAATGTAAACATGGTTAACTCGAACTATGGATAGTTAGCTGGATTCAATTCACAGAATTGCTTTTACGGCAAGAGTTCAAACAGAGGTGTGGTTACATTGACACGCTTGGGCTAGTTGTCCTTTTTTCACACGGCTGAGTGCCTTCCACGCTCGCTTCGAAGCCCAGTGAAGTAGTCAAAGACCGTATAGCTAACGGCATAGTCAGTTCAAGAAAAAAAAAATCATATTTACGGAATGGTACGCAAATTACACACCGTCCACGAAAAGGCAAACAGCTGCTTAACAAAGCCATACACACAATGGAGCACATTATTTGTCACTTAATTTATTATTATATTGCCATCATTAACACCTGCGTTCATTATTTGTTTATATTATTTTTACTTCTACTATTTATAAGTATTAAATTTCTACTTATTTGGCCCTTTCACTAAAAAAAAGATTATTAATAGATCATACATAATACATCGCAGTTTAACAAGGCAGCACGAAGAGTTAAATCTTATTATTTCTTCTCCGAAAAACTTTCCCCAAAGTAGTGACGTTCGCTAAAAAAAATCACTTTGGAAACATAAAATGTTCGTTACAGATCTTGAATAAAGGTCACAAAGTCCTCTACTCATCGGCGTGGTACCTTGACCATTTGAAAACTGGCGGAGACTGGACCGATTTCTACTTAGCGGACCCTCGACAGATGGTGAGCTGGCTGGACGATACAGCGAACGTCGAGAATATAGTTGGAGGTGAAGCTTGCATGTGGGGAGAAGTAGTCAACGATATGAATGTCCTGAGTAGGTAAGATCATCCTTCTAAAGTATGGTGAACCTACTAATAACACACCTTTCTTCTGCAGTAAGCTATGCTGTGTTCTGTTTGAAGATTTAGATTAGCAACACGCTCTGTTCTTATAGTAACTGACTTTTATTTTGGAGATTCGATTTATAGTTCCACTTTTTTCTCTCTTACACATACTCAATAATTCTATGAGAATTCCAAATTGATACAATTCCAACAGTAAAACAAAACCGGAATAGGCAAGTATTTCCTATGCTCTGTATGACAATAATTAAAGAATTATTAAAAACCAAAATTCTCACATATACATTTTGATCGCCTTTAAAATATCTTTCTGCCCTTCAGTAAAAATCTAGTGACTAATGCCGTCAGTGTCTGCTTTGGGGGGTGTAATCCGGGTAATCCGGGCGTCGGGATCAAAGAGATGCCACCTTTTTGTTTATTGTAACTAATTGTAACCTCTACTTTACACATTAAAAGAGAAAAGATTGGCTCCGTGCTCCCAATTGGACGCAAGGAAGTTACTATAGGCAGGCAGGGAGGTAGGGCTACTTTGTTAGACTGGGTCGCGACCACCATGCATGTGGTGAAAAGTCCGTCATAGTGACTCGCTTTTGCGTGTCGCGTTTCGGGATCAGCTTCTACATATCCAGTTAAACTAATGCAGGCCGGTTGACAGCGGCGACCGCCGTTGGATTCCGATCTCTCGGTGGTCGTCGTTGTGTTAGGATTGTACTGTGCTTACCACCAGTACAGGACAGTACAGTCAATTTGCTTGCTACTATAAAAAAATGCATGCTGATGGAGCCGAAACCCAATAAATGTGCTACATAATATTTTGTCCAATGCACGGTAATGGCTGGAACCGTCGCTGAATGCTGTGAAACTTCCACACTGATACAGAAAAAAATTATACATGTGTGCAGGCAGTTCACTCGCGGTAGAATTGAAACCTTCAGAAAACATAAAAATATCTTCTTTAAAATATGTTTTTTTTTAAATCCTAAATGAGTACTTATATATGTTTTTAAAGAAATGAGCGGTACTCGAGCTATCGATCACTCGTACTGTACATATAACTGTGCGTACAAGTCTGGTCGTCACACTGCTAGGCCAATTCGATCATGTATTCTCTGTAACAATGTATTTCAATGTAGTTCATTCTCTGGCAGGTTATAGATGTATGTGTTTTTATTTTTAGTGTCACAAATCACAATGGTATGAAATAAGTTTTAATTTCAATTTTTTTTTAATAATATGTCTCTCGTCTGTCGAGATTATTTCTCTATCAAAGTACTTACAGTCATCGTAGTTAAAATGTTCAATTTGTTGTTTTTAACAGAGTGTGGCCACGAGCTAGTGCTGTCGCGGAAAAGTTATGGAGTCCGGGGATAGCTTACTCATACAGGAGTGTTCCCGGGGAAGTGTATTCACGCCTGGAAGAGCATGCTTGTCGTATGAACCGACGTGGGATCGACGCGCAACCTCCTAGCGGTCCGGGCTTTTGCCTTGGAATGCCGAAAAACTTTTAATTTCAATTATAAATCTATAGTTTTATACATATATTAATTATTGATTTCCGCACCGCTTCAACTAGATACCGTCGCGTCAGCGTAATATAAAAAAGCGGCGATCAAAACTACGCCGAATCAGTGTATTCGAGTCAGTTTAACACTGAAAATACTGTTATTCAAATAGTCACTACGTGTCAAATTTTTATATGTATAAGTTATATAATACGTATTATTGTACTAATATATACGCAATAAAATTATTTTTTTCTATCCTTATAAAAATGTTTGTTTAAACTGCATTAAAAGTTACCTATGCTTCCGTATCAACATATTGTTCTGTCGTGCCGGAATTGAATACTCATAATCAAGAATTAGGGAAAACGATTATTTCTTAAAATATGTTTTATTAGAATTTAATACAATCCTCAGAACACCATAATATAATAATAATAATACCAAAGACATTAAAGTTCTGTTATTAATGAATAGTCTTTAATTATAATAAATATTTTTAAACAACACCAAGTTTGTATTATTTTATGATTATTTTAATAATAAAATTCATTTGAAATAAAGTCTTGTATAGGGAAACGTCTTGCTGCATGCATCGATATTTTTCAAATTTGCAATACGACACCAAATCGAATACTCAACAGAATAATTATATTGGATGTGTTGATTGATTTGATGTATTACTAGTGTTGGGTACGCGTCACTTCCCCTCTGCGTGAGGGGGGGGGGGGGGCGCTTCCCGGTTTGGACGGGCGTTTTTGTTGCGCCGGATGCCCATCTCGTAGACGCCGCGCGCCGTACGGATGCCAGTGGGGCGAGATGGTAGTGAGGGGTCCAGGGGGTGCAATAATACATGACCGCTTGAGGTGCCGGATCTTCAATAAAACTCGAACTCTTGTTTACTGATCGCAGTCCGACCAAAGTTTTCTTCTTGTTGTTCTTGTAGTTACTTGTACTCGATGAATTACGGCGCCTTTTCGAGCTTAAAAGTAGTTCGAAGAATTACCGTAAGGAGAGCCTCGCTTTAATTTGTACTTTTATGTTTGTTTTCACTTTGGTCGCCCTGATAATTGCTCTATATTTATTTCTTTATATACATTGTGTACACATGTCATATACCAAAATATTCCTTATTGTAATAGCTATCCATTAAACATTGACATATTATATACATCAAGTACATATTACATATATGAACCAAAAACAATGTAATTTACGGGCAGTATCACCGCTTTTCGTTCGTAAACTTACTGTGACATTGAATATTCTTACTTTATCCACTTATTCTATGTATTCACTTATTCTATAACAATTCTAATTTCATATATGTAACACATAATAAATAAGCATGTATATACAACTTAATACATAACATGTAACTTATAATGTAGCGTAGTTGCTAACATTTCTCCATAATTTTATCTATTTCAATCTATTTTATCATGACACATAGTACACAACACATAAACACAATAATATAACATAATAAACTAACACAAGACACGATAATAATAGTTCTGTCGCCAACAACTAGATTGCTATTATGTATCTTTGCCACTTGTTAAGGACAAAACCTTGCATTTAAAAGGTTTTTATAACAAAATCGATGTTACATATTTTGTAGTAGATATGACAATTATTAACAAACTAGTTGCTAAGGAACGTCCACAGACTAGATATAAGAGGTCATAGATATACCACATTCTTCCGACGTGCTAAGATGTAACGTAGTCATTCAGATAACTGGGTGGTCGGCGCTCTCTAGACGTCCTTCGTAAAGGTCCAGAAGAGTTATGACTTTGTGACTCTACTATCTTTTGCTCAGTTGTAGATGTTTCTACTTCTGGTACTTCTAAGCTCTGTTTAGCGGTACTGAGCGCATCAGATTCAGATGGAGTCACTTCCGGAGAAGTTTCTTCAAAGTTCGACAAATCCATATTTGTAGGTACAAAGTTATCAATGGGTTCATCGTGTGCACCTAATGGTGCTAAATGCTTATTAGATACGGTAGATTCTCTACCGTCGGGAATTCGTACGTAAGAATAATCTGGATTTACATGTAATAGTTCTACTTCCTCCACTAAGGCTTGGTATTTGTTTGCACGATTAAACTTTTTAATTAGCGCCTGATTTGAGTTTAGCAGCCAACTGGGGATTGTATTTCCATTGGTCGACCTTCTTTGATGTCTGAACATTCTCTCATGTGGCGTGCAGTTTCTAGCTGTACATAGTAAGGAACGTATGGAGTGCAATGCATGTGGCAGGACCATCTCCCAGTTTTCAGTAGATAGGCCTCTAGTTTTTAAAGCTAATTGTACAGTTCTCCAAAGTGTAGAATTCAGTCTTTCCACTTGTCCATTACCTGGAGGGTTGTACGGTGTAGTTCGACTTGTAGCAATACCACTTTTATATAGGAATTCTTTTATTTCATTAAGTACTTTGTCACTAGATCTATGTACATTTTAAAGCTTGTCTAGAACAAAAATTGGTGGTTAGTCTAAAATTGAAGAGACCTTCTCAAATATTTTTTTACATTGCGGAGCGTTGTCCATCTTTATTATGAAAATACCTTTATAAAAAATGGAGCGACATCTCTCGCCACAACTGACGCATCAACGCATCGACACAACTACGTAGCGACACATAGCGACATCTATCGAGCCACATAGGACGCATCCTACTATCCTACATTGCGCTATAGAAATTAACTCTATCGTTGAGAATATAATTATACAAGCACCCGACTACAATAGTCGGGGCAGCTGCCCGCCAGACATAGCACCCGTCTGGCCGGAGGAACCTCCCTTTTCTATGGCGGATGAGGAACTTTACTCTCTGTTCCTCACACCTCCGCTAAAGTGGTGACCCTGACGTGATACGTCAGCACAACCTTCTTCACAAAGCTACGTCATCATCACTTCCTCAAGCTTTCGAGCAGCGAGTCAATACAGCCAGCCAGCATCCACGGCTACTACGTGTATCCCGACCATACGCATGCACCAGACGCGCATTCCTGGTCAGCCCCACGCCTTCTCAGCGACCTTGGCACAGCACACTGCACTTCGGCCGGTCATCAAGCAGCAGAAAAACGCACTTCTCTCTTGGTCGACGCAGCAGCCAATCACCGCAGACTGTTCCGACTCCACCGTGAACTATGCGACATCACCCCGACTCACTGGGGCAATCACCGCACAGACAGTTTCGACTCACCGTGAACTATGCGGCATCTAGTTCCGACTCACTGGAACATTCCACTGGCCCGGCAAGCATAACAAAGATGTATGGACGACTCAACCTGCTATCGACCTCCGGTCTCAGAGGGGAGTGATGTAGCGACATCTCTCGCCACAACTGACGCATCAACGCATCGACACATCTACGTAGCGACACATAGCGACATCTATCGAGCTACATAGGACGCATCCTACTATCCTACATTGCGCTATAGAAATTAACTCTATCGTTGAGTATATATACAAGAACCCGACTAAAATAGTCGGGGCAGCTGCCCGCCAGACATAGCGCCCGTCTGGCCGGAGGATCCTCCCTTTTCTATGGCGGATGAGGAACTTTACTCTCTGTTCCTCACCTCCGCTAAAAAAAACAATCTTAAAATTAGTACCTGAATGAGAATGAAAGAAATAGCTATATAAACATGCGTAATATTTTGATGAATTGTATAATTTGTCTCGATTTTTTTATACATATTATTTTTTGTAAATTATATTGTCATTGTTCTAAGCCACAGAACAAACTTACTCTTTATTCCCTGGTTCTAAGCCGTAGGAAGAGACCTAAAAGATAATAAAAATATCATCGTTTGTATTGTTCTAGTTTATTGTAGGCTGTAGCAATACAATATGTTAAGTTAACTATAAAAGTATTAGTATAGCCTATAGTTGATTACATCTGAAAAATAAGGCCAAGACGAAGACACTTCTTGAGTCGTAAACGATTTTTGACGGACTTTTACTTTTACATCATAGACAATAGACTTTTAAAAGTATTCGTGATACCAAAAACCGGTTTATTTTATAAAGTATGCGTCACTATTTCCATTGAAGAAATATAAAAAAGGAAGTTATTATTTGTCTCTGGTAACGTCAACCGTCTACGTACTCTATAAACGTCTATTTTGTTTATGGTACAAGAATTGGGTCGATTATGTCATGGCGGGGTAGATGTTTTCGGCAGTTGATTTTTGTATTTGTTTTTAATTACGCCGTCGATGATCCCGTTTGGACAGTCCTCGTTTAACACTAAGCATATTTGTGTATTAGTAATAATTTTCTAATCTATTCAAATGCTGAAAAGGTTGCAAATGGGCCTTCGCGCGTTCATGCTACTAGCGTCAAAAGTATGGAGTTGTTTTTGTTATATGTTTAAGAAGCAATATCGAGTGGTAAATATGAATAACATGTTAACGTAGCATTATGTTTGTATACATGGAAGGACACATGTAGGAAGTTCTGTAAATTTCACGTGGTGTTTAATTTTCAGTTGGCCCAATATCAATCTGTCAAGTATGAGATTTATCCCCTTTCCCCGGTATCTAGACACAGGCTGAGTGAGTATTTATCTTTAATTTTTATCATATTTGTTATTACGTTACTTGATGACAGTCCACTGTGCATTTTTATCTAAGAAATGTGGGTGGTTATCTTGCGATTTCATATTTCACAAAGTTTATTCTGATAAACAAAACACTAGTTACTTCCATATCCTTTTGATAAGAATACTGTAAACATTTGTGATATAATATTTTTCAAAGTCATTGAAAAGCCCCTGATAAAATAAATATACAAGGAGACAAATGTTCAGAATATTGTAAATTATTGTTTTTAGCTTCTATGATATGCCTAAACTGTTCCATGCCCTCTTATTCTGCTAGAAGTTCATGTTAATAATCTGGCAATATTTTGTTTATTTTTTCTGGCTGAAGTAAACACATCTATTTATTATTACAATATTAGAAATGGAAATAAATGGTATTTTTAGGATTAGTTCTAGTTTCGGCTTAGCTTTAGTTTACATGTCGCCGAGTTGAGACTCCAATTTTTTTTTACAATTAAATCACTTCATAATTAGTAGAATATTTCACACTGTGGAATTTTTTTTTAAATCACATTTTTTGTAAATCTGACAATACAAATTTCAGTTCTTATTAGTTTGCATAAAGTTTACTTTTGATGACAGGTAAAAATTTATGAAGATCATAATTTATCTAATAATTTTTTTTTTGTTATTTTTGAAGATTATTGTGATTTTTATGTCATATATGAGCCGTTTTATGTTTTGAGTGAGATATTTTCATTTTTCCATTGTGGTGTTAAAATTGGTTAGGTCAGGTTTGAACTGTGACCAAATAAATGAATAATTATGTATCCAAAATTCATATACATGTCCTAGACATACATAACTTCAAAATGGAAAAAAATATTTTTAAAAACTTTTTGTTTCTGCACTTTTTCCTTGATATGCAACTCCTCTTGTTTTTTGTGAAAGAGGTGTGATTGTATTTATGTAATATGTAAGAAATCTGCTCATATTTACTCATCCATTGCCATATTTACACCTCTGCTGTGCTGCTAATAGCTTGCCACTTCATAATTATTTATCCTGCCTTTCTATAGGTAGTAAACTGATGTTTAAATGAATGAAACATATTTGAATGAAACCTCTTTTTTAAATAAAAATTCAAAAAGATATATATTTTTATGGATGTTTGGGCATAAATAAATTCTTTATTTGTGAACAGATTTAGGTGATTATTTTTTTGTTGGAAAGGGGATACTTCAAGGATGGTCCCATTTTAATTTCATTAGTATTGGACTTTAAACTTAGAAGATAGACATCAAGATAAACACCAGGGACCTCCTCAAAATAATTGAAGTTCGATTTCTTTTTTCTTTAAAATAGTTTTGTTTTTTTTTCCAAAACTATACTTTCCTTAGAGTCATAAATATTATTGCTCCTTTCGTCAAACTGACAATGAACTATTAAAATAATTTTAAACTAAAATAATATGTTATTTCTTTATAAGTCAACCTACCAATGTTCAGCATTTCTTTCGAAACTTACAAATGCTGTTGGCCTGAAGGGCCTTTACAGCTTCACTGGGTTTTGTAGTGAGCACAGAAGGCACTCATCCACAGTTATCTATTCCCTAAATGTTGATAATGATGAAGATAAGTAACAAACTAAATAATTATATAGGAAACAAAACACCCAATTGCAAAAAACATGACACAAAATTTTTTTTTGTCTATTTTTGCTTTTTGATTCCCAGATGTCATACTTATATAGCCTATAATGTACAATATAGCCTAAGTCACTCCCACAGTTTGATGAATTTGACAACACTTATGCTAAAATCCACTGCACCTAAGTTACAGTGCTTGCCAAAGAAACTGACATACATACATATACTTGGAAAACAATCCTAATTTTTCGCAGTCTGGTAAATATTGTCACTCTTCATTATTATTGAGTATGGATTCAAAGTTACTAGTAATCAACTTACTGGTTTCATTTATAAGTCTGATAGCTGCATAAGTGTACAGTTGGACCATTAATTATAATCAAAATACCCAGCTACAACTGTACTATCACAATGATTCATTGCAGTATTATTTTTATATCACAGAGTACTGGTTTTTTCCTTCTTTTTTATCTTAGCATGAAAATGTGACTACACAGTATCTGATGGTGAATACAGTGCAATCCAATAACTTTGGTGGCTTCCGTGGGATCCACTCCATCATCGGTTGTCATTGTCATGCTGGCCTGCTTAAATGTCTCTTCACGTTATTCATGAACGACTCGGATGTTGTAGGAAAGAGGGAACACCAGTGTGTGTGTGTGTGTGTGTGTGACTGGGTGACAGTTCCACAGCTTCACAGTATGGCAAAGATATGAGGTTACTGTAAACTTGTGGAGTTATGAAAGGGAGAGGAGGGAATTAGGTTGAACAACTCTTCAGAACACTCGCCATGATACAGACAGTAGAAAACGCTTAGCGAGGGGATGTATCTTCACAGCTAAAGCAGCTCACGAACTGAGCTAGTGTACCAACATAATATTTTTTAGTCACGTAAAAATTATTTAGTTGATTTTTCCGATTCTTTTTTTTAAATAAAAGAATAAACATTATAATACCATGACTTACACTAATAATTACAATAATCCCAACAGGAATTTAGAAACTCTGATCAAGATATATTATGTAATTATTGTTGCAATCTAGATAGACGGTTCAGATCTTGTTTTATTGCTTATAGATTTAGCGTTAAGTCCACAATCTCATCTGATGTTAAGTGATGATATGGCCCAAGATTGTATTGATTGTAAGACAACAATTAATCGCCCAGTGTTGAGCATAGGCCTCTCGTCTAACTTAACGAGCTGGTGTGCGTCAGACTTCGTATTTAAGGCCTACGCAGATAGAAGACAATAATTGGTGTATTTTTTTGTCCGTCAAGATATATCGCTTAGAACTAAATCGCATAACCCACAAAACGGAAAAAAGTACCGCATACAAAACTCCGCTGTTCTATACGATCTATTTTTGTCTGACAAAATTTACCCCAAGGACTGTCTTGCGTCTGCGCAGGCCCTAACACATACGTGGCCACCAATCCGTCAACGCTTTTATCCACCAGCCGGCAATCTGTTTGGCATCATGCCCCACCTAATTCCATTTTAGTTTTATGATAGTCTCTATAATAACGTGGACGTTAGTGTGAAGTCTTAGTCGACATTTCTTAATTCGTTTTTTTAATTTGTGATGCCGAGCATGGCCCGCTCCGTGGCTCCCTGTATCACTTGCATTTTATTCACAGCCTCAACTGTGAGCGTCTATGTCTCAGCACCATATTGTCTTGGTGGGCAGGATACATTGATTGATTGTATAGAGGGGTCTTCAGGCATTGTGGAACGACAATGAATTTGAGTATATCGCCTTAACTTATTGAATGTCGTCCATCCTAGCTGAATCCTTCTGAAGTTCTTTGTGAAAAAACAAAATGTGTTCATGGATAAACATACCAGTTGACCGTCTGTAATCTTTTATTTCCAAGCGTTCTGTTTGAAACTAAGTCACCAGAAACACTCATAAAAAGTTAAGGGTTTAAAAAAAGATTAATCTAAGAGGATATTTTGAGTGAGAGGAAAAATTTTTTTACCCGTCCATGGAGCATGATTTCTATCTATATTCTATTTATATAAATAAAATTGTTGAGGTTTGCCGTTTTGTACGCGCATCACGCAAAAAATACCGGTTAGATTTTTATCATTTTTTACTTGGTTAGATTTTTATCTTGTTTTACTCCCTAGGTACTTGTCCTTATCAAAAAGAAAAATTATCACTATAATTATCATTGTTCAATACAGTTATTAAAGAAAAGCACAATGTTTATAAGCATTGCGCGTTCAGTTCTTCCTTTTTTGTCGTGGTTTTATTATAATAAACACCGCAAAGAAAGTTGCGGATACCAGCTAGTATTAAAATAATATAGGTATTCGTTTTACAATTTATTTCAAATTTTACATTTTGTTTAAAAAAAACTAATTTTTTTACAATTTTACATTTTATTCATAAATTCCTTTAAACAATCCAAGACTCGAACCTGCGGACAACCATCACCACTACTTACGAGTGGGGTGAATATGTACCAGTGGGAATACACAGACATATAAATTTGATTTACGTTTGTAATCGCCAGTAAGTCTTAAGCTTTTCGGCGATTAAGCATGTACCTCCCTTCTAGCAAAGACGTTCTGTCTCTTTCTGGCGGCGACTTGCGGTGCGGCAGGCTTCAATACTTCGCGTCTAGAGGTCGCTGTCAAAGTGGTGGCGGGCGCATATGTGTGTTTTATCGCACGGCTCGCTTCACGCATTAGGAAGCGTGATAATACAACGACCTCTGGATCCGTTGTTCCCTCATTCTCTTCCGCATAGTCGCACCACCGGGACTTCAGGTGTGGGCTAAGTTTTTCTAATACTTCCCGAGCCAGCATCGGGTTGTACAGGTAGCTCCGCTTGTCGAGATTTAGTAAAACACAGACTATGTTTTGTAGTTTTACTGCGAACGCGTTCAGTTCGCTTGCGGTAGCTCCGGGTCGTGGTAATTTCCGCATATCATCCCGCGCCTTGTCTATAATTACTTCCGGCCTGCCAAAACATTGTTCCAGTGTCCGCATGATTTCATCTGGATTGTTCGCGGTGTGTAGTAGCGCTGCCACTGCGTCGCGGGCGTCCCCACGCAGGCCGTTACGTAGGCGCGCTATGTTTTCTATCGGCGAGAAACGATACAGCTGCGTGGAGTCCCTCATAGCTGCTTTGAATGGCAGCCACTCGTTGATCGCTCCAGTGAATACAGGTAAGTCGGCGGCTTGGCGTGGCGGTGGATGAGTATGCGTCATCTTTTCTAGTATCGCGGCGAGTTGTTTAATATCACTGCTCGATTGCGACGGTGATTGCGAACGGGCACGTCGTTCAGGCCTGCGTTCGTCTTGTTGCCGCACGTCGTTACGGGTACACGGTAATTGCTCCCCCCGTGTAGCTTCGGGCTGTGAGCGGAGCCAGTCATCCACTCGGTGAATACGTTCATCTGGCTCCTCGTTCGTTTGCTCACGTACGTCCTCTGCTTCATCCCGTATCGATGTTAACTCCACGGCGAGGCGTTTCTTTATTAATTCCGCCTCCATATGGAGTTCTTCACGGCGAATTGCGGCTAGTTTCTCTTCCGCTTGTAGCTCGGCGAGGCGTGATCGCATAGTCGCACTCGTCGTCGATCTGTGTGAGCGTGGCGGGGAAACGTGGCCTGTTCTGACGTCAGTGCGAGTAACAGGTACAGAGGGTGTTCCCTCCGGTCGGGGTGTGCCCTCAGCCCTCTGTGTGTCTGGCGATAGCGGCGATTCTTCGAATACTCGGACTGTGTTATTTCTGTTTTGTGATTCCATTGCGTCTCCCTGGCTTCTCGTAACAACCATTGATCTGGGTACGCCGTTCATGGATACAGATGTCTTGATAACACGTCGTTTCTTCTTCAAGCGTTGTTGTAGATCGGCGAAATGTTCTGTTCTTTTTTCTTCCGATCCGGCTTCCGAAGGACCAGATAATATTGTGAATAAAAGATGTTCACAATATTTTTGCTTGGTGCTAAATTAATAGCGCTTGTTTTATTCTTGTTTCTTACAAAGTTACAGTAGTTCGTAGTAACAATGTGGTTTCTTAATAACGTTCTTGACTGTAGTTTGCTTGTAGATTCGCTGCTTGCTGTTGCTGGTGTTGTGGTGTTTCTCGAACTGATCGCAGTACTACCGCCCTCTCCGCTATATTTAACTTCACCCTTTGCCTCGCAACCGGTAGTGCGATGGATTCCGTGCGGGGCGTCGCTCAGCCAATGAGCGCGCACGCCCTGTGTGCGCGCTCTCGGCAGTACCATGAGTCACCATGCCAGATGTTCCGAGTCTGGCATGGTTCATCCTTACAACTAGTGAAATTTATACATTTAAACTTACAACTAGCTATATTCTTATTCTAATCGTTTTAAAATACACATATTCAGTTCATATTATTATATCTATTCCTAACACGTATTTATAAACCTTATTCCTAACACGTATTATTTCATTTACTTGTTCATTATTCGCTCGCCCCGCTCGCTGTCCGCAACAATAAGCATTGCGCGTTCAGTTCTTCCTTTTTTGCCGTGGTTTTATTATAATAAACACCGCAAAGAAAGTTGCGGATACCAGCTAGTATTAAAATAATATAGGTATTCGTTTTACAATTTATTTAAAATTTTACATTTTGTTTAAAAAAAACTAATTTTTTCACAATTTTACATTTTATTCATAAATTCCTTTAAACAATCCAAGACTCGAACCTGCGGACAACCATCACCACTACTTACGAGTGGGGTGAATATGTACCAGTGGGAATACACAGACATATAAATTTGATTTACGTTTGTAATCGCCAGTAAGTCTTAAGCTTTTCGGCGATTAAGCATGTACCTCCCTTCTGGAAATAGCTACAGAAGATGGTGATGTTAAAATGATCATAACACAATTTAAAGAAATGCTTATTAATTTCCAGGTCTTGTGCGGAGAAAAATGCTGGTACTGGATTTAGACGAGACATTAATTCACTCTCACCACGATGCAATGTTAAGGCCGACTGTGAAGCCGGGCACGCCGCCGGATTTCGTCCTAAAGGTCACAATAGACAAACACCCAGTCAGATTCTTCGTACACAAAAGGCCGCACGTTGATTACTTTTTGGATATAGTAAGTTGATTCTAATATACTCGTAATTTTTTTTGTAACCTGTTGAAAAATTCTACTTCTGTCAAATATTAAATTGAAGTGTCTTGTTTGTAGATTAAAATAACAACTTTTTATTAAATGCATATGAAAATACATATACATATACGACAGCAACAAAAACAAACAATATTTTGTTAACTATATAACTCAGTAAAAAAATATAAATGTTTGTCCGAACTGATAGTAGATTTTTTAAAGTTCATAAGTGTCTTCTTAGGGCCTAAATTGAATAAAGAATTTTTCATTTTAATTTATCCTCTGTATGAGATTATTCCTCAAAACGCCTTCACCATAATTTCATTCATCATTACAATTTAAATAGTTATTAGTAAATGTAGAATCTGACAAAAAACCATTCCACTCGTCCATTATTCGAAATATTACGTAATAAGATTAATAAGCGGTATTTGCATTTTTTATATGTATAAAATCACTTACAAAGCATGACTTGAGGAATACGTTTCGATAATGTTGAAGCCGGTTTTATTTATTATAATATAAATTGATAGTATAGTAGTTGATATGCCAGTAAACAATTATTATTGATACAAATGCTATTATTAATATTCAAGACACTAGGGTTGAGCGTTTGTTATACACATAGATTTAATATACTATATCTATGGTTATACATATTATTTTGAACATTTTGTTTTATTCAAGGTGCTATCCCAGATAATACTTAAAGGAAAAAATTGTAATAATTTTTTTTTAATTATGCTATGCTAGAGTCACCTTGGACTTGAATAAAACTATTGTGTGTAAAAACAAAAAATATGATTTAACTGGCTGTACCCTATAGTATCGGAAGACTCAGTGTGAGTAGACCGCAACAAGGTGAAGGTTGCGGGAACCCGCTGGTTGCGACCAGCGCATGACCGGTCGTTGTGGCGATCCTTGAGGGAGACCTACGTCCAATAGTAGATGTCTTTAGGCTGAATAGACCCCACAGTTTCACCCATGTTAAGTGTATTCGAACGACTCCCCAAACGCTCCGCCGCCAATGCACCCCCGAGTAGCCTATGGTTGTTCTCCCGTACTTGCTTGACGTCTATGGTTTCTGCTCCGCTCCTTAAAAGTAGTAGCGTGAAGTTATACAGCCTATAACACTTCCCAATAAAAAGGCTATGAAATGCAAGTTTTTAAAAATCTGGTAGGTGTTGAGATTAGCGCGTTCAAACAAAAAAATAATCCCCATGGCTGTTTGTCCACTGAAGAAGAGTGGAGCTGTGCAAACTTCGACCAATAGAATTGCATAACAACCTTGAGATGCAATTCTATTGGTCGAAATTTGTACAACTCTGCTTCGGTAGACAGGCAGCCTTAAAGTTGTGGTGGAACATAATTTATTCCACACATTATTATAATTAATTTGCGAATTTGCGGCGAGGCCACGCCTTCATGCGCAAGGGCATTCGAAGAACGGCAGCCCGTCAGTTGTCTCCAACACGTTCGATGTGGCACCTGTGGTCCTGTATTTTCTCATAGATGAGTTTTACTAGTATTACTTTTGTTATTGCGCCAGTCTTGTTTTATTCCTAGTTGTGCTGTGAGTAAATGTTTGTTGGGACAATATTGTGGTTATTACTACCATCCACACCAAACAATGATGACCCTTGGACTTGGAACACGTTACAAAAAATAACGAACGCCAAAGACAACACGCGCGACGAACAATCCGTATTAAAAAAAAAACAGTGTTCTGCCTGTCGTGTGGTGAAACCAGCAATCAACAGCTGTTGATCTTTCGAGAATCGATTACGTCGACGAATGAGCGAGAGAGTATCTGTGCGAGTGAGACGTCCACACAGTGTCGATCTCTACCTCGACGAACTACTGGGAAATCGAAAGGGAAATTAAACATTTCTTATCGTGAATACAGCGGTGCGCGAGCAAGACAATAGATACAGAACAGCAAGGAGGGCGTGAACATGTTCAGTGATAAGGTTTCCAGCGGCGACCAACTTGCGGGTCGCATTGACTCCGCAGAAACATCAAAAGTCAGTGTTAAGGTGCCTCCATTTTGGAAGGAGAAACCTAATAATAGGGACAATAATGTGTGGTTATTACTACCCAAGAACTCCAAAAAGTCAATAAAGTGATATCAGTAAAGTTCTTTAAAAAATAATAAAATGTAAAAGAAAAAAAAAATTATGTAGCAAAAAGAAGTCATTATTGGAGGAAGTAACCTACGTACGGCGTAGTTTAAACGAAATCCGCCATTATTTTATAGTGTTTGTTCTAGACATCTAGACTATTTATAATGTTATGACGTAACCGTTTCAGGTGTCACAGTGGTACGAGTTGGTAGTGTTCACAGCGTCTATGGAGATATACGGTGCGGCGGTAGCTGATAAGTTAGACAATGGCCGGGGCATCCTGCGGAGGCGGTTTTACAGGTATCCGTTATCACAATATTTCTTTTATTTTTAACTAGCTAGTCTGGCAGATGTTGCTCTGCCTTTTCCAATAGTCAATAACTTGACCACAGCGCCGTTTATCCAGTTTTTTTTCGATAACGTTTCCATGGCCATAAACTAAACAAAAAAAAAAATTACTCCTATCAATCCTTTGAGTGGTGAGTAAGGCTGCCTGTCCACTGAAGTGGAGCTGAGCTTGATAAATTTCTTTTTATGTAATTCGAATGGTCGAAATTTGCACAACTTGGCTTGCAGCCTTATGGACTTGAGTTCATACAAAAATCCAATAGAAAACAGAACATTCAGTTCTTCTCAAATTTGAAAATTGTCTGGGTAAGCTTTCACGTTTTTCTTTCCTTAAAAATTTTATTCAAACTATTGCTAATATAAAAAATATATATTATTAAAATCGGTCCAAATGTTCTATGTGATGCGCTTACCAATTTTATTTATGTATGTAGATTCTTTGTAGGTTTTTACGTTTGACCTTAGTCTTATCTGATGTTTACTGATTATGTGGCCCAAGATAGTAAAACTCTAAGCATAGAAGGGTTGGCTCTCAAGTGAAAATCACGGAATACACCTAAAGGTGTTTGGCGATAGATTTACGACTTGAGGATGGTGGTAGCAACCCAGGCTGGCATTGGAAAATGCCCTACCACTATACTATTGTTTCATTGCAATTTTTTGCTTCACTGAAAGCTAACAAAGGAGCCCACCTGCCATTTTACTTAGTTGTATGTATTTGTAAGCTAGGCCCTTTATCATTTACCCTTTAATGAAAGAAGATGTTTGCAGAAATAATTAAAAAATCGTAGTCCATATTTTCTGCCTACCTAAGAAAAAAATATGACTTGAAGTCATATACACTGATTATACTACTAGCTGTGCTTGCGACTTCGTTCGCGTGGACTACAAATCGTGTTATTCCCGCTGCCGGCTATATGCTTATTGTGGGAGAAGATAGATTAGATAGATAGCATATGCTCCCATTTACTTTTTTGTAGATCTTTTTAACATCTGAAATTATGTAGTACATTAATTTGATATATATCTTAAGGCTTACTCTACGTAAGCCATTTAAGCGCCCAGATTGATCCACCGTGATCACTTTTTCTTTATTTTAGCGGGACCCTAATTATTTTTCTAAAATAAAAGTATCCTGAGTTACTCCTTATAACATCAGCTATGTGACAGTGACAGTCCTGTCAAAATCGGTCCGACCGTTTCGGAGAAAACCCGGAACAAACAGACAGACAAAAATTTTAATAATTGGTATTTTCTTTATAAGTACGGTATATACGTTCACATGCATTTAGTATAAAGCTGTTATTTTACAAACAGACAATTTAATATTATTATTTGTATAGATTTACTGTTGTATCCTTGTGGAAACGTTAAAGTTATTGCAACATTTTACATTAATTGTTGTTGTAGGTGCTTGTTCAAAGGATTATGTTATTTTATAAAAGCACGTGGCACAAGGCGAGGGAAGGAATGAATTTACGTCTGGTGCAGGTTCCGTGCTGAGTTTCAGGGCGTCCGAACAGCCTCACTTTCACTATAAACTTAAATTCTAGCACATTTATAATAATATATTCGAGACAAACAAAATTGGTTTAATCGCAAGGTGTTTTAATGCACCTCGTATGATCAATCACTTTTTACTGTCTGTCAACCGCTATTGTATCAGTCCAATAAAGGGGTGGGGAACAGACTTGGTAATACGAAAATGGCTAGAGGGAGAAAAGGAAAGAGGATTGCACCCCATACCACGGCTTATTATTTTTTAGCGTAAACGGTTGTTGTTGTTTTTCAGACAGCACTGTACCGCGGAGCACGGGTCTTACACCAAAAACTTGTCGTCGATTTGCGACGATCTCAACAGGGTCTTCATTTTGGACAATTCGCCCGGAGCTTACCGGGACTTTCCAGGTATTTTATGTTTAAACTGCTATTAATCTGTGAACATCTTATACCTAGTAGCAGAAAGTTTGGCATCAATATCTTGATAATATGTAGGTTTATAATAAAAAATTGTTTATATTTTTTCTATGTAGAACATGTGTTTCATTTGTAATATTGAAAAAATAACTATAAAATGCATGATGCACTTTAAAAATTCACGAAATCTCACGCAATTTTGAGCCCAAATGAACAAGTTGCTTCTGTTGAATTAATACTCATCTGTTTGTGTAATTAGATCTCTGTGAAATTTTTACCATTAATTTATTGTCAAGGCGGGTACTTGAGCGTTTTCGACAGCTGCCGTACCTATATAAGCCACAGACAATACTATAATGGCTACCCGCAATTGGTATGTTTTCTGAGTGTGATAATGCTCTTATAGGAATAGTTAAAAGCTATAGACAAAGAAGGAAATATGTAGACCAATAGATTGTGTAAAGTTTACTGTTATAGATAGTACAAAACACTTAATTGTCAGATGTACAATAAAATCTTAATTTACTTTATTCCCGTTGCAAAAACGACGACAAAACACTCTCTATTACGTTGTGGCGCTTTTGACACTAAAAAAGCGGTTAAAGCGATAGGACCAAAATCCTATAACACTTTCTTTTTGCTCTTCATATTTTTAGTATGTCGCTCTTTTACTTTGCTGAGAAAAAGTGAGTAATCTAGTACAATAAAAGCATATTTTGGCTTTTTAATTTCATTTGAAGGGACTTTCATTGTCAAATAGCTGATGTTATAGGGAGTAAACTTAGGCTACATACTCTTATTTTAGAAAAAGAATTAGGGTTTCGCGCAAATAAACATCAATTCGTAAAAATAACGATTTTGAGGTGCTTAAATGGTTTACGGTGAATAAACTATAAAAGACATATCAAATTAATGTACTACATAATTGTAGATGTTAACTAGACCTACAAAAAAGTCTGCGACAGCACATATCTATCTTCTAAGGATCACATATAATAATCATTTTTGTTTTTAATATAACAGGGAGCTGGGTTAGTACGATTCGCGTGTGTGCCCGATTGACGGCTTTCTCTGGTGCTAGATGGTGATTTATTAAAAGTATAGGTCGTCTGCTACAGATAACGCGATCCCGATAAAGTCGTGGTTCTGCGATCCCCTAGACGTGGCGCTACTGAGCCTGCTGCCGGTGTTGGACGCGTTGCGGTTCACGCACGACGTCCGCTCGGTGCTCTCGAGGAACCTCCACCTGCACCGGCTCTGGTAGCTGACTCCTCAGGTCAGTCTCTCCTATATTAACGCTCAATGATAGCTTTAAGTGTACCACAACTCCACCACTACCACGCTCAAGTTGAGAAACTATCGCCAAGCACCTATATGTGTGTTCCGGTGGCTGCACTTGAGGGCCAATCCCTTCCACTAGATCTAGCATGTTACCACCACATAATTTGAGATTGTGATTAAACTTTATGTCCATAAATAAATAAAAACACTTATCCCGCGTGTTTTATAATTTTTTTCATGATCTTAATATTAGACAAACACACCTAAGGCTGTCTGTCCACCGAAGCTAGGCGGAGCTGCTTTGCGGAAGAGGCAACGAGTCATTTAAAGGGGCATAAAATAGGTACATAGGTACCGAAAGATAGAATTTCAATTTAATTTTTGTTTTATAGGATGAGTGATCATAATTGTAATCATTTTTACATAAATTTCTATAAAGTTAATAGATTTCGAGGGAAAAAATAATTATTAATCTATGGAAAAATTCGAGTTTTATTATATCATTCGAAAAATTATAAGTACCTAGTTTACATTATATTGTAGAGTAAAGGTGTTTTGGATGTAATAACAAACATGTCTATCCGGTTGCCTTCGCGCAAGTTCTTTAGGTGCAAAGTGACTAATATTTCCGAGTTGTATATATTGTAAAAGAATAACCTAATGTTTTATTCTCGGACACATTAAAAAAAAAAAATATTATTGACACTGTTTCTCTGCTCGGCTTCCTTGCTCTGTTTACCCTCTTCGCGTTTAAAATTTATAAATTTTGAAACAACCTCACAAATCGTTGTCCACTGAGGCGGAGCTAAGATTTTTATGCAATCCTATTGGTCTAAATTTACAATGCTCCGCTCCGCTCCAGTGGACAGGCAGCCTTATTGTTAAATATAGTATTTTTTATACAATAATTTATTACTCAAGTTGTTTGTCGTAAATTAGAAAAACTGTAAATCTACAGTTCATTTAGAAACAGAAAAAGTCTTTATAAAATATCTTCCTCCTTTCAGATAAAACCGGACTTTGTACAAAAGAGAGGACTCGGCTGGGTTCCTTCTGTTATTTATTATTTCTACCCACTCGTTAGTTAGCTCCTACGTCGCTATTCAAAATATACATATAGTTTATATTAGTTATACATAGTTCAATAATTTGTTTATTGTAAGGTTTTTTTTGTAAAAAAAAAGTGATTAATCCGGTTCAAATATGCATATGTATATATGTGTGTATGTTTATATATAGTTACCTACATAAGTAGGGGAGCGTTTTTGAAACGCTGCGTGTTTTTTGTCTTACGGTATGCTGAAATAAGGTGGGGCCTCACTGCAAACGAGATTATTAAGATCTATAAGCTCAATTTTTTTTTCTAGTCTCCTCGGATTGTTCTCGAAAGGTTTATTTGACCATGACGAATGTTTGATACCACCGCATGACATGAAAATCAATAATAAAAAAAAAGTTAAATCTTTGCAATGTTTTGTTTTTTTTTTACTCGTTCGGTGTATGAAAGAGAAAGCATTAGGGTGACAATATTGTTTTTCTAGTTAGATTGAGCTATTTTATCACTATTAAGTACCTGTAACATAATAAATAAAAAAATCCACAGTACACAATCATTCTGCTAGATTCACCTGTAAAAAAGGTTTTAATACTATTTTATATCTTCAAGACTAGATGCCACGACAATACTTAGTGATAAAATGTAAAATATTATAGGAGACTTTAACTTGATTGTTATGTCTGTAAAAAATTCATGTAAAAGTGTAAATTTAATTAATAGTGGTGACTATTTTGCTTAGTTAAATAGTAACATGTGGAAACATTTTTTCTGCACACTAATAATACGCAATGGAAGCTTACAGTGAGGCCACACATTACTTTTTAAAATTTTTTTTTTTTTTTCAAACGTCTTATTTGGAGACTAATACGTTTTTAAGCTTTTTGAACGTCAAATTACGACGTTTATGTTTTTTATTTGAAGTTTACGTCTATCGTGAAATATGCAAATTATTAGTTCCAATCAAATTAAATTGGTGACCGTTTCATAATTATTTTTTATTGCAATATTATACGGATGCTCAAATAAACATATCCAGTATTAGAAGCCTGTAAAAAAATAATACTTCAAATGTAGATATAAAACAACTTTTTCCCATTTTTTTTTTGTTACATAAAAATAGTCACCACAGACTAGACTAAGGATCCGTTAACAACCGATACTTTAGATGAGGTAATCTTTTTTTTTTTAATTAAGTCTTCTTTCGTTTCGCAGTTTGTTCACTCTGTTTTATATCAACAGTTTGTGTCCAATAAAAATATGACTCTGAAAGCATGAGTTAAAAAAAAGTAAATGATGTATTTTGCTAAAATAAACGCGTTACACACACAAAAGATAACTCAAACTTACATTATAATTACCGAAAAATATTGCATGTCACCGACTGGTTAAACAAATGTAGTTTGTAAAAATACAATCATTGTTCGGTCTAAGTTTTTTCTTTCTTCTAATTAATCTAAGTATATAATTATATAATACATAAATTCCTTAGTTCATATCACGTAATTTTAAACACAACACAATACCCTCATTTTTGTTCAATTTATCTCACCTAGGCCTGTAAAAAATATCGCGTTTTTAATAAAATAAATAACATGTTCTATGTAGTATTTGTTATTTACGCAAAATACATGAAGCTATGTATTTATTTTTACTCTAAAAACGAATGAAAACTAAGTTATTATAGTAAATATTTCAGTAAAAATGCAAAGTAAATGTGTACAAAATATACTTTACTCACATAACATTTTTTTTCTATATATATATATGGATCTATCAACTAATCTACCCATACTTAAGATAGGCTAGTTTTTTTTTTTTTCGGGAAAAAAAACTATTTTAATAGAATAAAATCACAGGACACCACAACACCTGTGCGAGTGAAGGCAAACAAAATGGAATCTACGATGGGCGAAAACCCCATCTAAATTTATTTTACCTTATTTCTATTTTGCATTACATAGGATAAACTGTATTATGCCGTTTAAATAAATGTCAAGGACAGCAAAGTGGTTAAAATAGTTGATTGACCCATACAATATTATGAATGTAATAGAAAAGTCGTAATGTGGAAAAATAATACTTAAAACATTTAGAAAGTGTAGTCTACAAACCAGGCTTCATATGAAAAAAAATAGACGAATGGCATCGGCATAAGGGATGAATTCCATTCGAATTTTAAGTACATCTTCATTAATAAAAACTTGAAACAATTGGTATCATGCAGGCGTAGTAAGATTTTTTTAAATATCACTTATGCCTGTATAGACATTTCGCCAATGTCAAGTGTATGAAGGTAGTAATCGAACTGTAAAAATGCCATTTTTTTCCTTTATAAAACATACAGGATCCATTCCTATCCTTACTGGTGAATATCTACCGATATTTTTTTTGTACAAATATTATATTATATTATGAAACTTGCTCTTTCGTGGTTTGCTTATTTTAGAACATACAATCACGATCTCTTAGATATAGTTTTTTTTTTATTAGGAAATAATAAATAAATTGTTATTTATTTCATACTACTACGTAAAGAGGCTACTATACTGCGTTTTTTATGCCCACGGAGTAAATTGACATCACTAATGTCATATTTGAAATACAAAAAATTAAAAAAGAATGCTTCGGTTGACTCACGAGAGATGCGAATTTGTCTCACATTCGAAGGATTCAGTGTTACAAAAAAACTTACCTATATGTATAATATCGCATACGATTTTACAATTTGTACCGATTGATGACATCACTATTTTAAAAACACAATAAAGTAGCAACTCTTGAAATGTTATTTTACTCCGTGGAAATACAAAACGCACTATACACACTAGCCGGCCGGCGGGTTTGGCCTCGCAAGTATGCATGCCACCGGCATAGTATCTTGTAGCCTTAAAGTTTCAGTTTAAAAAAATCTTCCTACAGCTAAAGTTAAGTAATCTATGTTGGCTCTCCCTTGATTACATTACACGGTTTTTATTACAATAATAATGAAGTTACGCCGAGGAGAAAATCAAAAACATTATTGTTTTAACAGGAATAGTTTATTATATAGAGAGTACATTTGTTATTCTCAGTAACTCATTTACGCCCAAATGAAATGGTTCCATATTTATAGAGTACTAAGGTCTATATGGAACATTAATACAACAAAAATAAAAAATAAATTGCATTATTTAGAAAACTAAAATTTAAAAAGTAGTATTTTGGAGGCGTAGGTACGCCAAACTTAATTTTGTTTTTTTTTTTTTTTGTTACGTAAAACTCCGTACGTAAGTCATTTTGAAGAAAAAAAATTGTCTTAAGAGGGCTTTAAAGTAAAATTGTTAATTTTTTTTAGTACAGAGGGCGTAAATGGGCTATTAATTACTGTTCGGATTCGGTACATTCGACCGACTATGGCTAAATTTTGCCAAGTTTGCGCACACGCGGCAGCGTCATAGCGAGCGGCGAATATAAATCTAAAATGGACAATAGGGTAAAATTATATTTGAAACATGTACAAAATGTATAATACCTACCTACTCAATTCAGTTGTAATTTTTTATATTTCGTTTAAAATTGTATAAAACAAAATATCAACGACATTTCTCTAATTTAATACCAGGATTAACGACTACGGTAAATTATACAATGTCGATCTTTTAAAATGCATCGCAGTTAATTATAAACGAAATATGAAAATTTTAGTAATTTTATAAATAATGTTACATTGTACTCGAAGGAGCGATTCTATTGTGTCAGTTTCACATTGATATCGTTTAGAATAGTGATTATTACTTGATTGTTTCTATATAGAATTAATAAATGTTCGTTTTATACCAAATAGTTGGTGTAATGAAGTGAGTTTTCTTTTTAAAGTAATCTAATAAAGAGTTTTATGTCTGAAGGCGAATTAATAAAGAACGCTTCTCTATGGTTTAGTCTCGTTTATTTATACTTGTACCATGCAAACATTGGGGGGGAAAAATGTTCGTTATTGCTGACCGCACTCGGAAAATGCAAGTTTTAGTAGATATCCGAAACTAAACACTTTTTTTTGACCCCTGTTATTTCTAAAAAAAAAACATTTCTCTAATAAATGCGAATTATTCAGGAATTGGTGGGTTAAATTAATCTCTAATATAATTAATTGAAACCATTTAGCATCATACTTAATTGCATCTCCAAATAAATGGAGCAATGATTTGCGTAAAAGAATCTTGTAGTGTTTCTACAACAATTGAAGATTGACAGCCGCCTTCTGCCTGTCGACTCATTTAAATCAATTGTCTTACACGCATGTCAGCAATATGATGTGATATCAGTTTTTTTATTGTTTCTTAGGTGTCCTACCATAATTCTGCTTCGTCAAGTCAGTGTTTGGCGATAGATTTATCTTGATGGTTGGTTGGCGTTTTAGACTTAAATTTCTTGATTACCGAGGAAGACCGTTATCAAGGAATTCCACATCTAGTTATCACTGCGTAGGTTATTATCGGCGTTCTTTGGTATTAATATTAATTTTATTATGTTCTGTCATTTAATTACGCTTCATATATTTGTTAACAAACTTTCGGATTTTGTGAACGATGTTTCTAAACGGTTTTGAATGTTTCAAATGTGAAGAATAGCAAAAAACGTTTCATAAAAAGCAAAAATCCGAAAATTTGTTTTTATTTATTTAGTTTACTATGTTCGATTATGTAAATAATTGTGGTTTAATTTTATTAGAATATGTACCTATATGAAATGTTCCATTTAAAATTCACAGGGTGATTTCACTCTAAAGTGAGATTTTATTACTTAATTTTCAAACATACTTTTTTTTTATTATAAAAAGTATCCACTAATTAGTGTTGTAAACATTTCTAATATCTGTGAACTTTTCTTTTGGGAAAATATAATTTTGGCAAAAAATTAACAATTCGGGACATTTAGTATTTATATTACAAGGCCAGTAGATTATGAATATTTATTTTAAAAAAACGCAGAACACAACTTCTGTAACAATACAAAGTTTATAAATGCAGACTTTACTATTATCTTTTAATATTTCCGAACCATTTTATATGTGTGTAAATCTTTAAGAAGGGGAGGCAGAATTGTGTCGCCTAACTGATTTAGTACCATTTTTATTAATAAAATGGGTATAAAACGTTTTTGAATATTTTCACAAAGGATTTGTATACGGTTACAAGGAAAAGAGGTCAGCATTTGATGGAAATTAAAAAAGCGGGAAGACCATTTATAAGAAGTAGATAAGCATAAAAAACTTGATAAGTAATAGAAAATGTCCATTTGCTTGGTCCACCAGAAAAACATGTAATTGTCTTTCGAAATTCTGTTGTACGTAGGCAGGCTAGTTTGCTTACACAAAGAATGAAAGACCAAGAGTTTCACCCGGTACTCTAATTTATGAATGTAACAACGCCTGCAAATGTTCTTCGGAATTTAATAACCGTGTTGTTCAAAGTGGTCGAAAAGTAAAGCATAATTCGTACGTCAAATAATTGTGGATGGGGTATAAGAACTAGGCAGAAAATAAAAGGTTAATTTATATGCCAGTATGTTAGAGCATTAATCATCTTTGATGAAGCTGAAGAAAGAGGAAGGAATTATGACGCCAATGGTTTTACATACCTATTTGATCTTGATTTTAATTCTGTTATAAAAATTCATATGTTGTTAGATGAAGCTTATTTAGGAAATGTATCACATTTTATAAATCACTCTTATGATTCTAATTTAGGTGTGTGATCAGTATGGGCTTATTGGTTAGATCCCAATCTACCTATACTAGCATTATTTGCAACACGCGATATGAATGCGGAGAAGAGATATGCTTTGATTATTTACATAAATCAGTAGACAATCGCAATAATGATTCCAATGAAACTATTAATACTAGTTTCAAAATAGAAATTAAATACGACAATTTTCTATAGATTGCACATGATAACTATTTAATTTTCATTACCTACATAATATAATTACTGATCTGAACGGGAGATCATAAAAGGCCATTCAGTTTAAATATGTTGGTTCATAAAACAAAAGAACTTTTAGGTGTAACTAGGGGGACGGGTGCTGCCGCCCTAAAAGTAACCCGACCCGACTGGAAAAAATGAATCATATACTATCACAATATATTTCAAGTGTTATTACAAACTTAAGTGAGGTCCTTGTTTTTTAGTAAAATATAAAAAGAGTTTAATAATTAACTAGAGAAACCACTTTACCTTTTTTGCTCTAGCCGCTCCGCGTCCTCCAGAAGCGCTATTTGGCGCTAAGTGACACCCATGCTAGCAAAGTTACTGCGTGCAACGATTACATTTACAAATGATGGTGTTAAAATATTCAAAATGGTTTTTTATTTGTTTGTTAAAAATCATGTGAAAAGTTAGGCGCCTGATGTCGGCGGCATATAAGCGTTGGTAACAATCAATGATATTTTATAAGTAGATACGGCATTGACGCTCTTTACGTGCAATCGTGAAAGGTGGGCAATTGCCTTCATTTCACTTTCCTTTTTTGACAACAGAGTTTCCACCTTCCGCTGTAATTTCCTACCTCTTTTGTTTCAACATGCTGATAAATCGTTTTCAAATTGCTTTTAGTGAGAGTTTAACGTGTCTATTTATAAAACGTCATTGATAACAATAAATTATGTAACTATGTTGTGGTCTTGACTGGTTGTTTAAATGTTCAAAATGCGATTTGTAAAATAGTGATAATAAATCGATTTAAAAATATATATGTTTTGATTCTTTATTTTTATTGCCAAACACAGATGTATATGTATGGGTAATATAAAAGTTAGCGGTCAAACAGATCCAAATTAATACGAACCTATGACTGCTGCCACAGAGATAAAAGTTTGCACTTATGACTGTAGGAAGCAATTAGGTACTACAACTTAATCCGATGTAACATTATCCCCAAGTTATATAGGTTATTTCGTATACTATAATGCATGCAAAGTTGCGGGCGATGGTTAGAGCTCTATGTTATGAGACGATGTGGCCTAAGATGAGACGTAAACGGACTAGCTGACTGCATACTGGTAGATTTTCTATTTGAGGGTGTTCAAGTATTAGGTACGTAAAACTATTTGAGGGAGGGGATCTTGTAAAACGTTACCAAGGACGGGAGGTCGGTTCCAAACAACGCGTTACATAACATTGTTTTTTTTAATTTAAATAAAATCTGCAACTAATGTTTACCCAAGATCGCAACCCTTTTCGTTTGTCTTACGGGGAATCTGAATTGTATTGGTAACATACATGCAATATGTTTTGTTAATATACTGTAATGTCCTCAAAACAGGGGGATTTACATCATCAGCTGTTCTTGGCTTATAAAAGCTCTCATGCGGACTTGGGTGTTAAGTAACGTTTAAGGGGGGGTGGCTACAAAAATGTTAAAATTAGATTATGCCCTGTAGCCTTCTATGGTTTCGTCAATATTGTTATAACAGGCTTAAAAATATTACGACCTAAGGAACCAAAAACGGCTGTGCGGTGAAATCTCCATAACTTGCTAAAAGACCTCGGCCTGTCGAGAACTGCAGTATGTTCTATTTTAGAACGGGTATCTAATGCAGCAATAACAGGCTCTTACCAAATTTGGCTTGGCAGCGAGGCTATCATAAGGGGTGCCTAAACCTACACCTGGGTTGCAAGTCCCGGGGGCAGCTCATGTTTACGCCCTCTTGCATACGATGAATCCGGCACCCGCACAGTAAATCTATGGAATGCTAAGATATTTGTGTCTAGAAGCCGTACTAATGACTTAGTATTCATACTATTGACTAGACGCGATCGCAACAGGTGTACTCTGTACCCGCACACACCTTATAAGTAGGCAACTAACTTGGGTGGCATTCTCGCTCAAGCTGTGGGATTATGAAGACTTGTTAATAAGGTGATTATAATGAACACTGGTACCGTACCATCTACAGTCTACCTACCGCCTAGTACCGTCTAGGCTGCATATTGCACTGTAATATGGCTGCGGGACTTGAACCAATCGCAAAGGTGTCACCACTGTACCAAATTGTGATTCCAAACTTGATCACTGAATCTATACAATTAATAAAATTTAAGTGTCTGTTTGTAATGTCAAAATAACAGTTTTTTACTAAATGCATATGAAAGTATATACGACTCCTATAAAAAAAAGCCCATTTTTAAAATTTTTGTGTCTGTTTGTTCCGGGTAATCTCTGAGAGTTTGGATCGATTTTGGCGGGACTACCACTGATGGATAGCTGATGACATAGGGAGTAAAAGAATTAGGGTTCCCCACAAATAAAAAAAAACTGGTCATGGTGAATCAATTTGGGTGCTTAAATGGCTTATGCTGAGTAAACTAATGAGAGTAAACTAACAAATTAATGTACTACATAATCATATTCATTAAAAAGACCTACAAAAAGTCCGGGAGAGTATACATCTATCTTCTAAGGAACACCCACAATAAGCATTTTTGTCTTTAAAATAGCCAGGAGAGGGGAGCAAGATTCGCGCGGGCATTTTGCAGTCCACGTAAGCAAAGCCACAGGCACAGCTAGTATATTATAATTATGTAATCAGCATATCGTGATATATTAGTGGAAATGGATTGGTATAAGTTTTCAATTCAATTCCATCTTTTACTTTGTAATTATCAATCTACTAAAAGGTGAGGAAATAAAGGTAAACAATATTTAAATGAAACCTTTAATTTGAGACTATTTTGATGGTATATTTCTAACTGAAAATGTCAAAGACTTACATTTGCTGCAACTACTTTTTTTTTTCAAAAATGACTGAATTATGATTTGAGAGCATTTAACATTTATCTGGTCTAATTGTATTATACTGAAGGCCAAAAGTTGATTTATTTTGTAATACCTAATAAAATTTAAATTCAAGTATATTTTCAAAAATTTTGTAAAGGTAAATAATGTAATATTTCTAATGTTTGACGACATTAGGACAACACAATACCACATGTGTTTTTAAATCAAAAAATCATCAATACAATTCTGTACTCGATCATTATTTTAAATAATTACACATGAATATAGAGTCAATTTTACTATGCCAAGTAAAAACCCACTGGTTTTACAATCAGTCCTTCAATTTTTTTTTTAATCTACTTGACAATTATTCATTTATTCATAAAATACTGTTGTTTCTTAGATGAAATGTTACTTAAAAAATCTGATCACAGAAAATTTTGAATGTAAATCAAAACCTGATTAAATATTGTTCTATTTGGAAAAATAATAATTTTAAAACATATATCTCTCAATTTTTGTTTTGCAGTTTCTTACAAATATATTTTAAAATACTATAAATTACAAACAACAATATTTATATTTCCTGGAATTTAGAAATAATAATAATATGTAAATTTACATCACATTAATTTGTGTTCATTAAGCTCAAAATTCTTTACCATGAATTATATTGAAGAATTCACATATTGTCCTTTCATTTCTTTTGGCAATATGGCAATGAACAATGTCAAGAATTTATGTCTAATGTCGTACAACCTTATAGCATGTTAAATCTTCTGATAATATAATTAACAGAATTTGTAGAGACCTTAAGCTGAAGCCCAATATTAATATCACATATAGCTGCTTAAGGAACTGATTGCAGGTCATATCCAAATAAAATTAATGTCACTAAAATTCATTCTCTATATTACAATGTCAAAGATGACTGCTTAAAACTTACTTTTAAAACACTGTCCAAATAACAAAACCCTACAAAACTAGGTGTACACAATATTTTTAAGAGATTTTATGCTTCAAATTACAAATTGCATCTGTACATACTTTAATGGTGAGGACATCAGGCCTTGTCAGAAATAATGAAATTTTATGACACTGAAAATGACTTCTCTGAAAACGATTTTACATAAGCCTCATGCAACTTGTTTACAAAGTCTGCATCATGTTTAAGTAGGTGGTAGAAGGCTTGGAGTAACTGGTTTCTTGTTAGGGGTTCCGGAGAAGGTTGGGATTCACCACCAGAGGTTGCAGTGAACATGGTTGGTGGCATCAAAGCAGGCCTCTGCTGAGTGGTCATAGAGTCAGACAATTGAAATATACCAATATCATCCACTTTGCTACCATTAAAAGTGCTTACCGTATGCCCTATATCTGCATTAAGAGATTGATTTAAAAACATAGCCAGAGGTGATGTTGACTTTGGTGAAGACATCCGCATTAAATTTAATTCATTCTCTAATGGTACAAGTCCATTAATGTCATTTGCCTCCAGACCTTTGTTCATTCCTGGTATCCTTTGATTTTGTTTATCAATAGGAGTTGATTTCAATGGGAATACACAGTTCTGCTTTAAAGCAGAATCAACATTTCCATTCGAATTTTGTCCTTCCTGCGGTGTGACAGAGCGCTGTTGTTTCTCTATATGCTCAACTGTGTGTGCCGGGTTGCTCATGAGCCTCTGCAGGAGCTGTGGCACCTCTCGAGCGTCGGTGGGGCGCGGCCCAAATATACCTGGAGACGGCAATGAAGACACCGCAGGCATCTGCGCCGCAGCACCACTCCCCGCTTTCGCAAAAAAGTCCATGACGCTCTGCGATGTCATGTCAGGGGCGCGCGATGGAGTAGACTCGTTCTTATTAGCAGCCAAACCTTTATTTGAATTAAAATCGTCTTGGGCTTTACTCAGCATACTAAATATATCCACAGATTGATTTGTCGTCGTCGACGCGTTGTAAACAGGATTCTGTGCCATATTTTCACAAGAAGCTTGATTCATAGACTCTTTCACTAACGTATTTAACTTCGCTGCAACTCTGACGCACTCGTCTTTATCGTAAAACCATATGCCGTAAATGCGACACTTTGCGTTTCGATATAAAAGGAACGGTTCTTTCAACTGTAATTCAATTCCTTTAGACACAGGTTCGATAAGATTGTTCGTATTCAACCTATTCATAATCACTAAACTATGATACGGTTCCCCATTTCTACTGTACACAAACAAAGCACCCTCAATATTGGTTTTTTCCCACTCGTTTTCTTCGAAGGTATAAAGCGCAACATGCGTAGCACTGTCAATTATTTCTCTAGCATAAGGATCTGCCCTCTTTAACGCTGCGAAATTCATGCGTAGACCGATGTCAGCCATTTTATAACAACAAAATACAAGTTTTTATAGTGCGAGTAATCATCACAACGAAATGACAAGAACGTAAAAGTATAAATCGCCATTTTGTAACGTTTTAAAACTTTTTATCTAAGTTGAACGTCTCATTTTTCACTATAATTTTTTGAGATTATAATCTAATTAAATGAATTTTTAAATAAATTTAATTACAAGTCACAATATTTTTATATTAGAAACTTATGATTACAAATTTGTAAGTATTTTAATTATTTCAATAGACGTAATCATACTCTGTTGATATTTTTGCTGTAAACGGAACGTAACTAAAAGGCAAAAGTAGGGATAGATAAAATATCGATTTTTTTCGTCGAATTATCGATTTATATTGTCAATACTTTTAACGTACGCACTCTCTTAGGATTGAACGTATACAGAAAAAGTTTTTATACCAGTTGTTGTACTCCGTAGGCAAACCAAATAAAAATAAATCATACATAGATAGAATGAAAGAATTTAAAATTGTAGCACTCTCTAAACATAGAGATATTTTGGATTTTATATTTTTATATAAACTTGTAAGAAACAAAATTGATTGTCCAGAAATCCTTCAAATGGTTAATTATAGAGTGCCTATTAGATATCCTCGTCACATAATAACTCCTTTAGTTCCGCCTCTGCGTAGGACAGTGCTTGGAAATAACTCGCTCATTCCTAGAATGTGTAAATTATACAACAGTGTGAGTTTAACAGCAGATATTCATGTGGACACTTTATCGAAATATCGAAAATGTATCACTGCTTATTTTAAGTAATGTTTTAGACCTTATTGGTTTTTTTTTGGTTAGTTTGTTTTATTGTATTGTTTATGACATAATTAGCTAATATAATTTTGCATGCTGTGTTAGCCTATAATTAGTTAGTACTTTTAAGCATATTTTCATAAACTGTATGTTAATTAAAGAAATATTGTACAACTGTTGGCTAACCAAATAAAAAGAAAAAAAAAACCGCCATAATATATGGTTATTCGGTATTGATTTTAGTGTATCGAATTCATATCAGTTTCAATATATTATTGTGGTAAATCCTAACTTTAGTTTCGTATTTAGAGTTACTAGATACTCCTTGCATGCTGCTCCCGCATCGTTTATTCATAAAATGCAATTGCATTTTTTATTTTGTCTATGGTCTTATTATGTACCAAAATTAATTGTATATCAGTACTGTATGTGTGATAGCAACTTCGGGGTGGCGTGGCTGCCGAGCTCAAACAATCAACCCTCATTGTTTTGATTTTTCAGAAAAGCATAAAGTAAAAAGTGTATTTCGTATGAAAGTTCTTTAAAAAAAGTCATATAACACATATATATCATATAACTAGTATATATCACACAAATAACCATACATTATTTTATTTAAAAAATTCACTACATTTTTTATAGTAGAACGTATATTGGCTTGGCATCTGAGGACGAATCTTCCTTAAAATTAGTGCAAAATTCATAAAATGATCTTATAACATTGATTCCTTCAGATAAATATACTATAATATATTTTTTTACATCCAATCGTTATGTTTTATAGTTCGATATTATTTACACTTTTCATTACCTCTACTCTAGTTTGTTGTTTACGTCAAACGGTCAAATCCTTAGACGTCAACAAAATGTCATTTATAATTTTATATGGTCTATGTTTTATATGTTTACGTGTGTTGGGTGCGCAAGCTGCGTATTCTTTCTATAAATATACATAATTAAATTCGAATACTTTGACAATTTTTTAAAGATTAGAACGATTTTACTGTTGAATATAAATAAAATATATATTTTTAAATTAAGTTTCGATTTAAAAAATCATATCGACACGTGATACTACAAATTAGGCTAAATTGAAGATAGATTTAGTGTTTTGTAAACAAAATGACTGAAGGTAATGTTTTGGTGATCGGCAGCGGGGGCCGAGAGCATGCTCTATGCTGGAAGCTAGCTGATTCTCCAGCGGTGAAGCGGATTTATTGTGCGCCGGGTAGCGTTGGTATTTCTACCACTGAGAAAGTCGAATGTATCGATTTGGATATCAAAGATTACTTTGTAAGTTTTTTTTATTTATTAAAATTAAATACCAGATACATTTTACAATACAACATATAATCAATCTATGAAAATTATCGTTTTCTTAAATACATTATAAATAATTAATTTTAATCTTTATTTTCCTGAGTAGACAGAAATTACCTCTTTTAAAGGTTTTTAGACAATTTTATACCAATATAATATATGTATCATAATTTTATCAAATTAATTATTTCTGGTAAACTCTTTTATTTAGACTTGCCTAAGTTAGTAATCTCATTACACAAAAAGTAAAAGATTGCTTTGTAAATGAATTGAGGAATGTATATTCCTACAGCTATAAGATAAACTATGGCATTAGAAGAATAACTATGATGGAACTTGCCACTTTTTGATCCCAGCTCTTTTCCGTTAGATTTCTAGATCTCTTTTCAGTTAGATTCCAAATTGGCCCCTTATTCACATTTATATTTTGTTAGTATTCATTAATACAATTTTCAGGACAAACAGTATGATTTTTGTACTATAAACCAGTAATTTTTGTACATTGAATGACTTTGATTTTTGTGCCAACATTAATAATTAAAATCTATTGGTTATCTTGTTAAATCTATTTACGTTACTAGCTGGAACTGATTTTCAATTTCGCAAATTTCAATTTCTAAGTTGTTTGAGACAAGCTTTATTTATGTTAAAGGCTTCAGATTGAAACCTGGTGGCAAAATTGTCTTTTTCAACTATATTTTCTCCTATTATAATGCTTTTTCGTTTTGTGACCATTTCTATAAGTTAAATCATACCGCAAAGCTCCATTAAGAAACATTCCAATAACAAGACTTATCACAATTACTGTATTTTTGCATCACACAAATCTAAAAACAAAATACTTACGCAATTGAAAAACAACATTCAATAATAATGAATAGAATTTGTTCACATACAGTGTATTGTGATTGACAAATGAATATGCCCATATAGCTGAACTCTCCCTATCTTAGGACATTGGGTTATCATTCATACTGTATATTATACATTTAAATCTGTATACAACATGATTTTATTGTTTATTTGTGTATACCAAATATGTTTATCTTGACCTTGAAAGTAACAGTGTTCTGAATTATCATTACAAGCTTTCTGTTAACTTTAAAAATTCTTGTTAGGGGTGTACAAAATGTATTGGAATCATTCATGATTATATAGATAATTTGAAAATTATAATAAAAAATATTTATAGAGTTTCTTATAAATTATTAAAGCTTGAAGTGAAAAGTACAAATTGCAAATTATTCGAAAATTTTTATGTACTTAATTAGAAATTGTGCAATTATTCAAAAAACTTACAAATAATTGTAAATTTTTGAATTAATAGAAATAATTACAAATTATCAAAATTATCAAATATTTGAAGGTTTGAACTATTTGCACACCCTTGATTACTTATATTACTGAAGATAAGTAACTTTATGCATACATTGATTCTAAATTTGTATAAAAATTAGCATCTTGATTTCTATTACCTATGGTATTTTATAAAGTAAAACACACTTCCTCGGCCGGCAAGCTCCACCGTCTCATGATCACTACTATGAGAGTGACTATCCGGAGACTGAGTCGGATGAGCATGATCACCTTATAAGAACCATCTTTCTCATCATACTTTGTTAAATAGCCTTTGTGCATAAAAATCCAAACTATATCACATAAAATGCCACCAAAATTATATATTATAGAACCAAATAACATAAGTTTATAAATTTAAAACAGAAACCATCACATGACACTTTGAGATCCCATCAAAAACTCCCACATGATATTCAATATGAATTGGAATTCTCTTTATTTCATACATTACTGGCTACTATTAGACATTCTATAGAATGTCGGCATTTCATACATTGCCTATAAAATATATACTTAAATTATGTACTACAATTTTAACTTACTTTTATTTTAACTACTAATTGAACAACTAATAGGTCCTATCCCTAAAAGGCCCACAACGCATTTGCGTGCCCTCTGGTGTTGCGGATGTATGTGGGCGGTGGTGATCACTTTCAATCAGGTGCGCCACCTGCCCGTTTGTCCCCTTTATACCATAAAAAAAAATTGTTGTTAACACTTCAAGTTTTCGTTAATTCCCTTGAAACAAAGGAATACTATATCTGAAGGAATGAATTCTGTCTCCGTATGATTGAAATATTCTAAACGATAGTTAGTTGTCATTATAATTCCTCCATGTAAATTTGATGTTATAGAGAAATATCCCAGGGCTGCGCCGCAATATGTTACTTATTTTCTAAGTAACAAATGTGCCAAGTAGAGTAGTATATACTTTGAAGACGCACATATCTGCTAGCTTAGACCACCGCCGCCGCTCCGACCACTTTATTGGTACCAGCCCAGGTGCTAAATGTACATAAAAACATTGATCACTCTTTTTAAAATCTAAGTTCTAATTTTTATGTATATTTTAAAGAATATCATTAAAAATAATAATCGATATTGCCAGACACTTGCTGTTGGCGGTAATTTCCATCGGACGCTTCAAAGTTCGCATAAAATGACTTAAGTTACTTATAGTCCCAGTGTTCATTTTTTTTAAATAATACTAAGGGAACTATTTCAATACTATTTGTAAGCAGCCAGACAAATCGTAGGGGCCAAACATCTCCCAGACACATTTCAAATGACATGAATAAAATCGCGCGCGTGATAAGTAAGTAGATGATTTTATAAGGCTTACACCGCATAGCGAATTCTCGCTGTGCGATTATTTCCGTAAGATTCTGCGACATATTGAAATTGTATGGAGCTATACGCACTTGCGATAAAAAAAACCCCGAGAAAAGAATTGTTCAACCAAACTGTGTTTTGCCGCAGAAACCACCGCACCGCGGTGCGAATTAAATGCGCGCGAACATTTTGTGGACTATAGTTGCGTAAACCTCTGACAGCTTCACCGAGCTTGGGGACGAGCACATAAAGCACTCAGCTGCGAAAGCGAGGCAACAAGCTCAAGAGTGCCAAAGTGGCCGAACCTCGGCTTTGGCTGTTGCCGTACATGCAAATAAGTCGCTATCTAACTAATTCCCTATCCGTAAACTTCGATCTAACTATACATATATTATTTCCTTCTTTTGGGAGGAAGGAAGAAATATACGTATATTCATTTAGTAATCTAGGAATTTGGTCCAAGTCTAACTAGCCATAAAATAAAAAAGGTCCATTACAGAACCTATGCACCTGTGTGGTGTGCACGTAAGTGGTGGTGTAGAACAAAGTTGGCAAGCAAGCATACATCCTGCCTAATGGAAAGCGGCTACTGTAGCCTATAAGCACGAGTAATACCGTAGCTACATAGGCATCACTTGCGCATTGTTGAACTTGAACCCCCCCTACCGCAAAGAGCTTTAGATGAGTAACCATGGGAATAGAACACGAGGTTATTTGGCTGCGATCTTCTGTAGGACGGAGGTATTCCACCATTCGAATTGCCCCAAAATCTTTAAAGAAATTTCTCTGTGCCCTGACTCTCTTAGATGAATTTAATTACAAATATAAATTAACATTTCATAACCATTTCTATTCTTTTCCTCTCAGTCTTTTTACGCTTGACCACATAGCAGGGGCTTTGATATTTTCTTCACAATATTTCACCATCCGTCTCAATCGGCCGTTAGTCTGGTACAGTCATGTAATGGGACGTCCAGAGCAGATTTAGTTGCGATTTAGTTCCAAGTTGCCTTGTGAGATTGAGCGCTTCAAAAAGTCATGTCTTCGTCTCGAAATAAGCCCAAAGAATTTAAGCATTCTAGTATCAGATACTATTCTCGTTATGATTGTTTTAAAACGTAAATATTGGAAAGGGAACATAAGGACAGGTGTTTGCTGACATATTTCAACTCGAAGCTAGCCAGACGAGTACGAATTCATCACGATTTCTTCATTGGCTGAGAGCTCTGGTGCATAATAACTTTTGAAAAAATGCGATATCAGAGCGCGTTACAACTGAACTCATTTTCAAATTATTAGAACGCGGTTTTAGTTCCGAGATTGTAGTATCTGAGAAAATACTCTGTACCCTTCAACTTAAATGAGTTATTAATCAAGAGATTTCTTACTTATGATAAAATTGGAGTTTTTGGCAGGATCATAAAGTGACATGTTGTGGTTTTTACTTCTAATTCATTTACTTAGGGTTTTGACCTTATATTATGTAATATTGGTAGCGTATTGCGTGATATTGTTTGGTTTTTGTGCATAAGTGAAGTGGATTATAAATATAATTTGAAATCATTCATTCTGAGATCCCACAAATACTCCCTAGAAACTTCTAATAAGGGAGCCACCATGTTTTTAGGATACTGAAGCCGTGATAAGGACAGGACACTATTAATTTGATAATGGCAGGAATGGTCTTCATTAAAGAGGACTAGTTGCCAAGTGTCAGTTTGTAATGTCAAAATAACAGCTTTTTATTAAATGCATAACAATTTTTTTAAATTATTGTCTGTCTGTCTGTCTGTTAATCTCCGAAACGGTGGGACTTCTTTTGACGGAACTTTCATTGACAGATTGCTAATTTTATAAGGAGTAACTTATTCTACTTTTATTTTAGGAAAAGAATTAGGGTTCCGCGCCAATAAGATAATAAGTATTTTTTGAAGTGAAAACTTGTATAGGAAGGTTTGGATAGGAAGTAAATTCATGTAAGTCGTCATCGTCATGGTCACGTGACGTTTTAACGATTATCAAAAAATATTTTCATATGTTACACAATTATATTTTACAAAGTTAGTATTTCTTATTACAAATTACATTTGTATTTTCTTAATTCTATTAGAGTATTTGTCGCAATTAACCTAACCTAACATAAAAATTAAACAAACAAGAAATAATTAAACAATTAATTTGGATATCCAAAAACAACCAACTGTTTGTTTATAGTTTTAAGTTTTCACTTCTGTCGGCAGTCCTCATAACTGCTTTGTCTTTTTTTATCTTTAAAATAACAGGCGAGTAACCACCGTGGGTGGAAGCAGGGTCACCGCATTACTGACGGCATTCTGTAGTCAACGCGAATGGCGTCGCAGGCACAGCTAGTAAACAATAATTCGGTAGTTAACGCATGCAGCCGCGGGCACGGCTAGTTTATTTTATAATACAAGCTTATATTTATTAATTGCTTTTTTTATCTAATCACCAGGCTTTAGCAAAATGGTGCAAAGAGCACAACATCGATTTCGTGGTGATCGGGCCCGAGGATCCACTCGCCAATGGTATCGTCGATGGTCTAGCTCCTCATAATATCCCTTGCTTCGGCCCGACTAAAGCTGGCGCCCAGATAGAAGCCAACAAGGACTGGGCCAAAAAATTCATGAACAAATACCAGATACCGACTGCGAGGCACAAGTCTTTTAATAATGCTGCAGATGCTAAGGAGTTTATAAACAGGTACTGCTAACTAAGTCTTTAACATCATATTTTCGGTTTGTGAAAATCCACTGTTTAGGCTAGGCGCGTATGGAAGCTAATTTCGTCGGCTGATAAAACTATCGGTCAGTTACAACATAGGTATTTCATGTATGACCACTAATTAAATCGGCCGATTTTTTTACTCTATATAGATTTTACTGTTTGGTCACAATCTCACATAATGTGAAGGTAAAAGAAAGGTTACCCAATATTATAAATTGCTAATCCTAGTGGGGGGGATTGCCAGAAAACCTCACATTTAAATGCTTGGAGACAAATGTTCAACTCGAAGGTGGTATCTAGTTAGGCGGGCATTGGAATATGTATAACCTATCACTATACTATGGTTTTATCACGATGTTTTCCTTCACCGAAAACTCAAGGTCATTGTAGGGATTCAAACCCACGTTGATCGACGAGATGTCCGTACATACATCCATCCGTCCGTCAGCAGTAGCCCTCAGATGCTTGATTTTGTTTGATTTGATTTCAATGCACGCAGAACTCTATCAGCTGACGAAATAAATGTTCCATGCCCGGCTCATTTTACAACTGCCTGATTATCTTTGATTACATACGCGCGTACCCTTAGTCTGACATAATTTATCACATAACTTTAAAGAATAAGCTTCTGATTTTTGTGCATTGTTAGGGGAAATATCCGTTTGAGTTAGATTATTGCTCAAATTTTTGTAAATTAGTGTTATTCATACAAATTTTACCACGTAGCAACTGGTGTTTGATTGCAACCTCAATTTTCATCTGCGGGGGAATATTAATTGGGATGCGTTCTTTGAAATATTTTGAAGTCGACAGTGTTAGTTAACGAAGCGAGTATTAGAAAATATTGTACAACTCTACTATTATTGCAGACGCCGATCTAGAGTTTGTCTTGGAATTGGTCCATCGATTGATTAAAGTTTCTCGGATTTTCAACTTAGAAGCAACTCAGTTTTAAAGTGTTTTAAACCATGTGACTGGTAATCGCAAAACTCTTGTACAAACCTTTAGATATGTAATAATAAACTTTATTGATAAACATTGTAGAAATATCTAGATCCTCCACAGTCATGCAGAGATATCGTGCGTCTGAGAGTAGGTCCCGTACATTCTCAATCATTATCAGGCAGTCGAGTGACCTGCGGGAACTAAGTACCGACATTATCACCGCTCACTTCATTATTTCTGTTTTTGTTCAAGTGAATGTAGGACAATGTCATAATGTTTTAGGCTGTGTCTACATTAGGTTGCGATTTTCCGTGATTGTACTCTCTCATAATCCAATTCCCTGTTATGTAGCATTTAGTTCTATTTAGCATATTGCTTTTTTATCCCATATTATTCTGACCACTCGGTAGTTTTAAAATTGTCACTAATACTGACATTTTAGGTTCTTAAATTTTTTTTTCTTTTTTAAGTCATTGACAGTCCACAGTTACTTACATTATTCACGAAAATCCTGTAATGACATGTTGCTTACTATATACACACTTCAAATGGCATAGAAGAGAAATTTATCCTGTGGCAAACCGAACAGACATACTAACCTCATAACAATCAATTTAAAACGGTCGTTACCGAAAACTGCAATCTGTCCCCTATTACGTATTTCGTAAAAGCAAAGCGATAGCAGAAATCACTAAATATTGACTTCAAAATGGCAAAGTATTTATGTACATTATAGTCTAGGCCAATGCATTTTGAAACCGATATTTAGCCATTTCTGCTATCACATTGACCTTGCGAGGTATATCTATAACAATTAGGGAGCAGGAAGATCTTAGTTTAATTACGTGCAGTACTATTCAATTCGTTCAATTTTTGACTTAATTCGCTTTAATTTTACTGATCGGCTATTGTAGCTTATACCGTGGTTACATTAACTTTGTGATTACATTAAAATCAAACAATGTGTGTTGTGTATTTAGCATATTGTAACAAAGGAACAGAAATATTAATTTACTTATCGCAAAGGGGACTAACGTAACCTCAGTCGCAGAGTGTTTGTAGATGCATATTTGCATCAATTGAGGTGTTTGTTTTATACTTATTTTTTCTCCGGGATCAGTTCTCGTTAAAACAGCAACAAGTATTTTGTAATGTCTTGTAATTTATATTTTAATTTAATTATCTAGTAATTAGTGTGTCTGAATAAAACAAATTTTTGATTTCTAATTTTGATAGAGTTTGTGATTAGCAAAGATTTTTAAATTTGATTTCAAAACCTATAATATCTTTATCCACATTACATACGTTTCATCAATATCAAATTTTTTATCCTCCAGTCATAACCGTTTGAGTACTGAGTGGGAACTCCTTTTTTGCAGAAATAAACGTATCGTATAGATAGATTCAAGACAAAAAGTACAAAGTACCAATGTCTCAACTTTTTTTAAACCATCCAATGATTTACGCATAATGTGTAAACAGGCAGACTGGCAATAAATTATATAAACTGCTGGTTTAGCCTTCATAGCAACAATGTTGTCCACTGTGATAATAATATAAAAAGATTTATAGCTGTGACAGTTGTATATATGAAATAATTTTTATTTATCTCATATATAGGTATTTCGCATTCCTCCGAAGATTTAAGAACGAAGCAATAATGGATAAATTATAGTTCATTATACTCTCCCGGGTGACCTTTATCAAAAGTTGTCTATAAAGTTGATTAATCATTTTCTTATCTGTTTATCTGCTTATCTAATCTTATTCGGGCCATATTAAATTAAACTTACGAGAAGTTAGTTGTCATTAATTAACTAGACGATTTTTATGAAAATTACCTGAAAACGATCAGATGAGGTTTAAAGTTTATAGCCTTCTTATTTTGCATTCCTATTTGATGCCGGCCTCAAATTTTTGTTTAGCATCCTTGTTCTAATGCATCTTGTTGATCAAACCTTTCAAACCTGGGATAATATAGCGCAAGGGTTATTTATATAGCTTTGAGTGGACAAAAATGCATGACGTTGGTTTTCGTGGTTGAACCACGCTCAGGGGTCAGTTAGCTTTAAAGGAGTTTTAGCAGTGGATCCTTAAAATGATGATAGTTAAGAAGTAAAGCTATGCGACATTTATCGTTTTCTTGCAGTGCTCCTTTCCCAGCGCTCGTTGTGAAGGCGTCAGGTCTTGCAGCCGGCAAGGGTGTCGTGGTCGCAACGACGAAGGAAGAGGCTTGTCAGGCGGTGGATGATATTCTAACTGATGCCAAGTACGGATCTGCAGGAGAGACGGTCGTGATTGAAGAATTGCTGGAGGGAGATGAAGTTTCTGTAAGCGTTTAAGCCTTGTTTTTAACCGACTTAAAAAAGGAAGAGGTTTTCAATTCAAATGTATTTTTTTTTATGGATGTTCAGCTAGAACTTAAATAAGCTATTACAAATTAGAAATGGGATATCTCAAGGCCGGTACCATTTTAATTTCATTGGCATTAGACCTTCGAGTTCAAAGGTACACCTGCAAACGATCACATTGAATTTTGTGTATAATATATTAAGAGTTTTCACCCAGGTCTTAGCTTTTACTGATGGCGAAACGGTATCTATGATGCTGCCCGCGCAAGACCACAAGCGTATCGGCGATGGAGACACCGGCCCCAATACCGGCGGAATGGGGGCGTACTGCCCTTGTCCGCTTATCACACCGGACCAACTTGCAGATGTCAAGGATCAAGTACTCCAGCGTGCCATCGACGGTTTGAAGGCTGAGGGAATCAAATATGTTGGTATGTATTTTTACATTGTTTTATTTTATCCAATTCGATTTTATTTGGATAGCGTAAGTATGATGAAAAATTTAATTTGGATATTTGCAGAATAGCATGATGATAGCACTTAGGACTTTAGGCTTTAGGCGCACTATAGTAATATTTAACGTATCTTTAGATTTTTGGGGCACAGAGAAGTTTCTTTGGAGATTTCTCTCTACTTGGGGCAGCCCGGCTGGTAGAATACTTCCACTCTACAGAAGATCGCAGTCAAATAACCTTGTGTTGTGTTCCTGCCATGAGTAGGGTTTCCAGAGCTTCTCGGGGTAGGGGGGTTCAAGTCTGGCAACGCGCTAATGATACCTATGGTATTACAAGCGAGCAAAAACTATAGTAGCCGCTTATCATCAGGCGGGCCGTATATATATATTTGCCACTATTGTAGTGATAAAAAAAAAATTGCACGTGAAAACTTAGATATTGGGTTATGAATTGCATTTTATTTATGAATTGTATTTTATTAATTATTAGAAACTTTAAAATACATTTAATATTATTTTATGAAAGACGCGTTCGCGGTCTACTATACGTACATGCATATATGCACACACTATAGCTGCGTCTCGTAACGGTGTCGCGAGTCCAGAGATTTTATCTCTTCTAAAAATATGCGCAGCGCGCTAATAGAAGTTTTCACTTCGATTAGAATGGTGAGGACCTTTAACTATTTAATTAGTTTAAACCAGATTTTATGAGCAGAAATATTGGCATTGCTTAATTTGACTATTGACATTGTAAGGATAGTAATTAACGTCTATAATACTATAAAATATATTAATTATGTATGTCATCACTTATTGTACTGACCTTTTCCAAAAATTTGTTTGTTGCGACATATTATATCGTTGTATCTGCTTATCGCGTAACCTCTTGTTTTATTAAAACATAGGAAAAATACTTGCAAAACATATTTTCGATTGATGTAATTATTATATTAAATTAGTTTTTTCTCAATAGTCTGTTATTATCATCATCATCATTATATTAATACGTGAAGCAAAAACTTTGTACCCCTTTCTAAGCATACACGTGCACGGAAGACTGTGAGATTTGGCATGATTAAAGTTTATATGGAGAAGGAGTGCAGAAAGCTAAAATTTATCTATAATATCTGTTACTAATATATTGAAATAAATAAATTAATACTGCGAATCCTAATGCGTCCAGTGTCCTTGAACTTAGACCCCCCCAAAATATTAACATTGTCACACAATGAAAAATGGTAACAGTTGATATAATATTCATTGTTTAGGTTCAGACTGCAAATATAAACAGAAAATAGTCTATTATTAAAAAGTCGTTGGTCGAATTTCGATCAGTGGGCGACCACTAGCATATTTAAAAGTCTCATGGAAATCGTATTAGAATCCGTGGCATAGATTTACGCGTATTGAATAGCAAACATTCAGACAGAAGCGAATGATACTATGCGATAGGGGAGGAATCTGGTGAACAGTAAATTTGTTTCTTGGTTTTAATACGAGCACTACAACGATTGTAGATCGTAATTCAAAGAAAGTAAATCTTGATAGCATACACGTGTTAGGTTATCTGGTCATATTAACAAATATAAACATTAGTCTCTATGCATTATATTTAACGGTCGATATCGCACGATCCAGGAAGTGAAGAGAACTTTATACCTAATAAATAATATGACAGGTTGAGCGAGATACGACTATATTACTTTGTTGTTTTATCATTGACGTATTACCCAGACGACGTGGGCTTGAACTGTATTTCACCTGATTTATTTCTTCGTTAATAATTTATAGCTTTAAACATTATAGAGTCGCCTTGTATACCATTGTTTGCTAATAGCGGTTTAAGTAGTTTTCTTCATTCTTAATGCTCACAAAGAACGTTCCAAACAGACGCCTTTCAACAAGTTTGTTTTCCTTGCGGAGAAGTTAAATTCACTAAATTGCGAGATAAATTTATTGAAGATGTTTTACGCTTGTTGGTAGATCGTGTCTGAAATAATTTAAAGGTGGAAGGAACCTCCTTATAAAACAGTATAAAGTGAATGTAATGGATCAAGGTATCTTTGAAAAAAACTTGACTAATCTTGCATGTAAGGAAGCCAAGATTTTATAGATGTTTGTTATTAGTGCACTAAGTTAACTTGTGAAAACTAAGTTTAGGTTACGCTGGGACTGATATGTTCTTTTTTGGACCCAAGAAACTAAATTAAAAAAGATATTAAAAAAAACTGTTTCGGAGTCAAAAATGTCTACTATTTCTTCTTCTTTAGATGTTTGAATGTGTAAATTAAAACTGATGTACAACATCTATGGGCTAATTAACGATAGTAAATAAATTTATATCCTATTCTTGTTCTATTATATAAACGTATATTTTTCTTAGGTCATTAAGATAAAACATCAGTCATCATCACGATGTTAGTAAATTACCAGATTTGATCCCTTTTTTTAAATAATAGCTCGGCACATTGACGGTTCTGTCCTGGTGGTAATCATAGCGCAATCTAAACACAACGGTGACCACCGAGAGATCTAAATCTATCAGCAGTCGCCGCAGCATAAATATCTCTTACAGAACCCGATGTCTTAAGAAGACGTAATTCCGAGTAGAATGAAAATCGCTTATAGTCGAATGTCATTGCTCTTTGGAAGTTTATACAAAGAGCGTTAGTAGGAGCAAGTGAGAACTGTATCATTTCATACTGTTATTACATTTTTGTGGTACTGATGCTTCCAATAATAAAGACCCTATAGGACATCTACATCTACTATAGACATCTACAATGCTATGCTTGTCCTTATACAAGTCTGAATAATGAAAAGCAAAGTCAACAAAATATTAACATTGATGATTTGTTTGTCAAAAGTGTCTGGAATTTAAAACAGATTATTATATTATTATATTTATACGTTGATTAAATTTTTGTCTATATAACGTCACTCGCAAACCTAGTATAATTACGTATGTAATTGCTTCTTGACCCCATTGTTTACTCATTATCTTACCAAGACGCTACACAAGATAATTCATTCGACAAACACATTGGTTTCAACTAAATTAATCTCGTATAGTTACGCGATTATGTAACTTGTCACCAAGAGCGTAGAGTTAATTTTGAATTTAAAATGTCACTGACAGCAATTGTTGTCGGTTGTTGCGATTTTTAATTGCAAGCTTTCAGTTGCTACCCATATGTAACTAGACGATAAAGAAAAATTACAAAGAGAGTTCATTATACTAATCGCTATAGTTACAATTATTTTTATAGTTTATTGACACGTCTTTCAAGTGTCGTAAGGTTATCTCAGCACGCGTTTGGATAGTTGTCTATTCCTCTAGGTATAGAGGAACAATATAATTATTACTTTTATATTCTATCTGCCTTTATGTGGTTCCAATAAATCCTACTCTCATTTTGCAAAAACCGAATATGGGCCCGTTGCAAGACAATGGTACTTTTGTCCAAATACAATTTTTTTTTTCTTAATAGCAACGTGCTCTGTTGGGTCAAATATTCAAAGTAAATCATGTCTTCAAACGTGATGGCGTCCGAAAAGAGACAAGCACTTAAATCTATAGGATTTAGCTTACGTGAGAATAAGTTAGAATACATTTACAACATAGGTAATGCAAGTCCTAATTATAATCGTTTTTTAATTGATGTAGCGGTATGAGACGACCAGACTTGTACGCACTGTTATATGTACAGTACGAGTAGTCGATAGTACCGATTCCTGCTGATTTAGAATTTTAAAAAAGATTTTTTTTCTGAAGGTTTCACTTCTACCGCGTGTATACTGCACACACGTATTTATATTAGGTCCTTACATGTGAAATTGGTGTTTTCTTCCAAACCCAATCCAATCAAATACAATTTTATCTCAAATATCAAGGGTTCGGTTAGCAAGGTCAAATTCAAATTCATTTTAAATTTATGCTTGTGTATTTGTGTTTCGGATTTAGTTATTAATTTGTTTTCGCACCATTTGATTGTTCTTTGACATTTATTTATTTACACATTATGCGTTAAATGCACAATGGCGGACTTAATGCCTAAGGCATTCATTCATCGTTCTTTTCACAAAATAGAAAACTTAAAATATCGCGTTATTTACGAATATGAGTACGAAACAACTCGAAGGATTAATTATATGTATGGGGTAGCTACTCTAGAAGAAAGCACGGTACGATTTTAGTTCCAACGTTTTCGTTCTGGAAAGTTGATCGTGGAAGCGAATCCATCGCAAACCACGTCACAGTTAGTGGCAGGCTTCGGTGTGTGTGATAAAACAATTTTGATTCATTTGAAACTAATTGGAAAAGTGAAAAAACTCGAGAAATGGCAACCGCATGAATTGACTGAAGCACACCAACAAACACGCATTGAGTGCCTGCGTTACATTACTCAACCGTCACAATAACGAGATAATTTTAAATCGTATTGTTACTTGTGACGAAAAACCGATCCTTTACGACAATCGGAAATACTCATCACGGTGGTTGAACCCAGGAGAACCGGCCAAATCCTGTCCCAAGCGAAAGTTGACTCAGAAAAAGGTACTGGTGAGTGTTTGGTGGACCAATGCTAGTGTCATACTCTACAGCTTCCTAAGATCTGGCAAGATGATAACGGCCAATAAATTCAACTCCGATGAGGCTGTCCATACCGCTTTAAAAGATTTTATTGATTCTCGCTCCCACAATTTTTTCAGTAATGGAAAACCTACGTACCTATAAAATGGTGAAAGTGCATAGATTATAATAGTACATACTTAATATTATTTTCGTTTTAGTTTTTCAATATATAACGCTAATTTCATATGTAAACACCTATTAGTCTAGCTATTCACTAAGTGTCACCTATTGTTAAGAGGCAATGCATGTAAAACAAGGAAATATATGAAAGCTATTGATTACAAATCATGTGCATAGTGCATCTGGCTTGAGCTAAAAGTTGAAAGGCAGGTCCTCAAGTTAGGGAACGCAAGAAGTACCTCCTAGAAAAACCAAGAGGAAGCTTAATGAACTTGAGATAATAACATTAGATTAAAGAACCCTGACCACGAATTCTCGTTATTTTTAAAGTAATAATAAAATTCCTGTTTATTTCAAGATAAACGACTTGATAAAGTTAAAATAAATATGAATGTCATGCACCGAATTTTGTCAGATCATGTTTTGATTGCATTGAAATATGTTTTATAAACCTACTATGTTACAATGAAAGCTGAAATGTAGTAACAATGATGATTTACTCATTGATTTCCGTAACAAATCGGCCTCTTGATTTCGTATTTTGCAAAGTAAAGCGATAGAGCTAAATATCGTAAAATAGTTGTAATCAATGTCGAATACCGATATATGGCTCCATACTGCTGTAAATAAATCAAACTCCTAGGTTAACGCAATAAACAATTTTAAAAAATGTTGATGAGCTCTGTCGAGTTTCTTCTCGTCTCTTCTCAACGACTGGGGCCGAAGCTGTGGTAGTGTGTTGAGGTTTATAAGTAATCGTGCAAAACCCTTAGGGCCTGAGTTCATCTCTCTACTTGTCGGTTTTTTATGTGTGTACTTAACGCACATATAAATAAAATAAAATAAAAATTAATTTATTTATAGGTTCTCAAATAACACAGTTAATATTACTTCTGCCAAATTGTATCACTGTTTGTTGGCAGACGTTGCTCCCTTTTACATAATTATTTATTTAGTGTTGTATTTTATTTTCACACTATTCCCAAACTAAGATTTATACGAAAACCTTCACAAAGACTTAGTGAAAAAAAATTTAAAGATCTTTTTGTAAAGCATCTACTTTCTTATTTCACACAGTATGTTATTAAAAATAGTTGGAATTAAATAACTTCTACGTCTTTGTCCGTAATAATTGTTATACGTGTGGGCACTTCGAATCGTTTAATGTTTCTATTATCCCTCTGAGGTCGTACGTAGATTTGAATTTAAACTCATCACTGCAAAAATGTTCAACTGCTGTTAATGACACTGCTTTTTGATTGACTAGCAGCGACATACACTCCACAAATAACTCTTAAATTTTTTACACGGTTTTTTGTATTCTTGCTTCAAGTTTCATGAATTTTATTTGCAATATGTTAACTTTATCTAAATGAGTTTTAAATGTATTCCCATAGCATGCCAGTCCATAAGAAAGCAGCGAGTCCACCAGCATATAGTAAACCATATACAAAGTTGTTCTATCCGATACAAGACTAAGGTGGTGAAAGCTTACAAGCACCAATCTCAATTTGTCACATAAATTTATTATGTGTTTTCCATGCGAATCAGCTGTCTTTAATTACACCCAAGTACTTGTACTCCTCCACCACCTCAATGTTTATAAATGTAGACGTTTATAAACTTTCATTTTTATTTTAGGTGTGCTGTATGCTGGACTCATGGTCACCAAGTCTGGGCCGATGACGCTGGAGTTCAATTGTCGCTTCGGTGATCCGGAGACCCAAGTTCTTATGACCTTGTTGGACTCAGACCTGTATACGATAATGAAGGTAACTTTATCAATAATTAACTAACATTTGTTCTCTGCTGAACTTATGTTACTGCCCTTTGATATCTCCCAGGTTGTATTAATGTGTCAGAATGTTTTCAATAGTAGCAAGACAAATTGACTATGCTGAGCCTGGAATGGTAAGCGTAGTGTAATTTAAAAGCAACGGCGACTACCATGATATTAATCATTAATCGGCAGTCGACGCTTTCATGGCGTCCTGCAAGCATGTATGTATCTGGATATACCCTAGATAATACCGAAACTCGACAAACCAAAAGAGAGTCACTGTGAACAGTTTATAACCATGTACATAGTTTCGCGATCTATTATGGTACAAATCCTTACCGCCCCGCTTAGTTACTCGATTTACACCTGCTAATCCCGGAACGCGTAACGCCGAAGTGAGTCACTATGGGGGATATTACATCTGGTGTATGAAGACCGCTCTTTATGGCAAATGTATTGTGTCCTGCTACTCAGAAAGTCAGTATAAACGGACCAGCTGTCTTATTAAAGATGTCATGTTTAGAATTAGGGGGCTTTTAAGTATTACGTAACGCAATTTTTGAAGATTTTTGAGCCAAATGCGCTGCAACATTTTTCTGTACTCTTCTCCCCCTCCTTAAACGCTAAGTAACACCAAAGTCAGCAATTCAGCTAAGAACAACTGATGATGCAAATCTCCCTGCTTTGAGAACATTACAGTATGAACTCACTTTAACAATACTGACTACAGTCATAAAGTCGAGGAATTCCCCGTAAAACAAATGAAAAGGGTTGCCAACTTGGGATAAAAAATAAAAATGACGTACAATAGAATCAAGGGAATTCCCCTAAAACATAAACGAAGGGTGTTGCGAACTTGGAAAATTTTAATTGCCTAGTTTTATTTATTTAAATTAAAAAAACAATAATACGTTACTCATTGTTCGAACCTCCCTCCCCCAAATTTCGTTACGTAATACTTGAACGCCCCCTTAAATGAAAATTTTAGATAATTTTCTTTCTTTTTGTTTCCATAGGCCTGTGTCAGCGGAACATTGAAACAAGTACAAGTGCAATGGAATACAAAACTATCGTCCGTTGGAGTAGTTATTGCTTCCAAAGGATATCCTGAAACGTCCACGAAGGGCTGCGTGATTAGTGGTGAGTGTTGTAATATCGTCAATATACACTGCAACCTTCAAGATAGGAAGCGTTCCCTTTATGCTACATTTTAGGTATCGCAAATGATTTATACTGATATTTTGTACTTATTAAATGATTTCATTAAACACAGAAAGTAAAAATATTTTAAATGGGTACTTAATGCTATTGTTACTTGATGAAAATTCACCAGTACATTTTGTTTTTTTTTTAATTTGATGTGAATATCAATGTAAGATTTCACATATTTTCTTTTTGTAATTCTAATAATAATATCATGTAATATAATATATTTGTAGTATGAAAATTAAATTACCTCTTTATTAGTTTCATTTTAAATCTTCAATATATTTTATTTACTTAGAACACTATTTTTATTTTATTTTTATTATCCTACCTTACTGTTGCTCATTTTTAGTTTTCTAAAGTCTTCTATCTATTTTTACTATACCGCTAGTTAGCTGGAAGAAAATTTCTTACGGCATTAAGTTCGCTAGTGTATTAACAAAAAAGTGCAATCAAGTTTTAATTAATTCATTCATTGACAGAAGTTTCATCTATAATTCGTTTGTTTTTAAGGTTTATCGCAAATACAGTCGAACCCTGGTATAGTGGTGTTCCACAGTGGAGTGGCTCGTGGAGCAAATGGTTCCCTGGTGACTTGGGGCGGCCGCGTGCTTCTTGTTTGTGCTCGGGCCACTTCACTTCGTTCTGCGTCAGCTGCTGCTACCGCTGCAGCATCAGTAATAGACTTCCCTGGTGCCCAATATAGAAAAGACATAGCTCATCGGGCTTTTTCCAAGTAAGTGTTATTATAGTTCCTTACTTTGAAGGAACTTACTTTTACTTTCTATACCTTAAATGTTATGTTTAACTCGGTTTTATTTTTTGTTAATGTAAAAAAATATTATAATAAAAAAAATGTTCATATAAAATTTATTATTAATATAAATAATAAAATAAGGCAGAAATTTCATGATAGTGCCTGTTAATTACATGACTTAAAATGGGGGAAGGCAAAATCTCATTCAGGAGGAGGGGGTGCTAATAAACGTATCACGTCAATTTTTGAATTTTGATAATTTACATTATTTTCTATTTTTAATTCCTAGAAGATATCAGTTTAAACGCTTCGGTCTTTAGTGATACGAAGCAAATACATGAAGATATGGAATATATTAAATTATTTATTGACCATTGGATAAATATGCTCAATGTCGAGGGGTCCAATAAAAAAAAAAACAATTTACGTAATTATTAGCTATCCCCTAAGTTAGCAAATGTCATTAAAATTTTATTTTATTATATATTTTTAAATGAAATTATGATTCTGAAGACGTTCACTGTTGGAAATAGGCCGCCTCTAATAATTACCATAATGACCGCGCTGCGCTGTTTTCCAGCGGTTTTCCGCAACTTTCACCACCAGGTCGTAGAACCATCTTGTGGCGGGTCTGCCCACGCTGTGTCTTCCGGTACGTGGTCGCCAATCGAGAAGTCTTGGCCCCATCGGCCATCCCATTATACGAGCAATGTGCCCCGCCCACTGTCATTTCAATCTAGCAATTCTTAATATCGGTTCTATTGCGAATCTCCTAAATTCTTAGTTGATCACGCAAAGAAACTCCGAGCATTGTCCTTTAAGTGACCTTGAGCTTTCTTATGATGTTAAAATATTCAATGCATTTTATATAATTTAGTATCTGACTAACGCCCAATTTTCTATGTTTTGTTTGCTAATACTTTTCAATAATTATATTATTGATTTACTTTTTGTGTTGATTTTTTGTAATAATTTTGACAAAATTACTTGGTTATACATTTTAAATTTTGTTTCAGCGTGTGAATCTTCGGGATAATTAAATAATTATTAATCAATCATAAATTCATTCATGAAACAGTAATTATTATTAACTCTACATTTTATTTTATATAGCTTGCCATATCAGTATATCTTGGAACAATTTGGTAAGCAAAACAAATTGTAGAATCTTAATATTTGTAATAAATGTTTTGTCTAATATGTACGTGTTTTTCGATTGTACTTATCACTTCTACCTTTGTGTGATCTATGGTAATTGAATTAAGAAAGAAAATTTAACGAAATGAGTTAAACTAGCATTTGCCTACGGCATTGTTCATGTTGTTTTGAAAATGTAACGACTTTCACGCCATCTGTAAACTGTTTTGTACTATTCAGAAACCTTTGCGGGTTCGCGTAAAACTCATCAAAGTTTGATCGTAATAGGACTAATAGCTTAGGAATGTGTATGGTATAAATGAAACATTAATTTTTATAGATAACCTAACTGTACCATAAATTAGTCTTTACTTTACACCCCTGTCGGTCTGTCCATTGTTCCTGTATCGAGAATCTAGATAATGAAAAAAAAATAGAGTAGTTGCTCTCTTACCTTCCAAATACCTGCATTTTAAAATAACAAATACAGGTAACAAGATCAATGAACAACTAATTATAGCCAATTTCAGTATGTATAAAATCAAATAAAATAATGGTTATAATTAAAATATAACTAGAATTATTCATTATTACATTGTATATCCTGATCAAACACACAGATAAAAATAAAAACAGACAAAATAGAAAATAGTAGGTTACACAACGATAATTGAAAAGAGAGGGAGTTTAATTCGAGGAACTAACTAGAATCCCGAGAGATCGTAGAGTAGAGTAGAGCGCGATTAATTTTATGACTTATGTGCTCAACTTTAAAAATAAAATAAATAATGGTACATATATATAGTATTTACTTTTATCATATTTTATCATGTCACCCGTAATATGAGAACAAAGGATTAATAAAAACAATAGAAACATTAGAATAGATCCGATAGCCGATCAGGTCCTTAGAAGACTTACGTATTCGTGTCAAAGCAGCCGCATCAAAAATAAGTAATCTATGATATACGAGACTGCTCAAAAGAGCATTTATCTGTAGATGCAGAGCCTGCATAAGAGTGAATGGCAAACAATTTGAACATTTATTATGAATTATGTAATGCCAAATAAAGTACTATTAATGTTAAATGTTGTTTTTTATTAAACTTGAAATGGTTAGGTGCAGTTGAATATAAAACATATTCCCATATTAAATATTTTGTTATTTAATCAAATTTGCTCCTTTTCTACTTTAATAGCAATAATTCACTATTTACATAATATACAGTAATGAATTATACCATTATGAAATCTACTCAAAACCGACATTATTTTAAAATTATTATTGGTCACTCATGTTTTCATACATTTTTTAAATACCCAAGAATCTTAAACTTTGTAAAAAAAATATTTTAGCAAATTTCTCAAAGAAAAATTAATTCAAGTTTTTTTTTTAATAGTACCATAGGTAGTGAAACTAGTTACTGCTTATCGATTGGCATAGTTAGCGTATAATAATAGATCAACAAAAAACCGATAGAATTAAGTCATTTGTGGTCGCAGTGTACAAGAATTTATTTATTTATTTATTTATTTTATATATTTAGCATGCCAACAGAGCAATTACAAAAAAGGAAAAATTACATGTTATCATTTCCACATAATAAAAACAATGCAATCGCTCAGATAATAGGCCATGCCTGACATTTAAACACATAAATAATAAGGATAACTACTATGTTATGAAACATTACACATTAAAATTAATATTAAATTATATTTTAATTATTAAACAAGGAGTGCTTGTATGAACCGATTGACTGAGAAAAGATATCTATTGAGTTTGTAATTTTGTAATATTGAGAATGTAAAACAAGGTAAAAATTTGTAGTTTTTTATTTTAAAAAATCATATTTTAGGCACTACCTAGGATATATTTTGATTCGCATTTTTTTCTGAATGGCCATAAGTTCTGCTATAAGCCATTTCAAGGTTATCCATTCATTACCGGACACCCTGTATACTAATGGCCAATATTTTTGTAGAACATTGTATTGACATATCATTAATAGTCTAAGATCCGGCTGCAAAATCTATACGTTCACCACGTAGGTACTCAAACCCAAAGTTCTACATACATTTTTGAATAGGACAATACATTTATAACAGGTTGCCAGTCAAAATGTGCCCGCAAATATTTTTAATTAAAAAAATGGTAATAAATTTTCCGAAATCCTTGATTAAATTGATCATTGATTTAAAAACAATATTCTTGTTAAGTAATTATTATAATTATACTAGCGGTTGCCCAATGATGGAGATTCGACCAGCGACTTTTTAATCATAGACTATTTTCTATTTGACATTTGCAGTATGAACATAAACAATGAATATTATATCACTTGCTGTCACTTTTCATTGAGTGGCAACGTCAATATTTCGGGGGGTCTAATTTTAATGGCACTGGTCGAGATACATTTTAGCTTTCTGCACTCCTTCTCCATATAAACTTTAACCATGCCAAATCTCACAGTCTTCCGTGCAGAAAATACGCTTAAAAAGGGGTACAAAGTTTTTGCTTCACGTATTACTATAATGACGATATTGTTCATCCTAAGAAGGCTCGCATGACACATACTTGCTAAATGTTTGTTGTAGAGATGTAGCATAACTTTAATTAGAATTTGATTTTATAATTATCAGTAATTTTTTAGAGCTAACTATATTCGTTAATACTTTTAGATATGCTTTAAATTAATGGGGGGGAGGGGGAGGTAAGTTGTGGAAATGAAATTAAAAAAATAAACTATAACAACAATAGAGATCGCAATCTGGAACACGATATATTGAATGCCTGACGCAAAACAACAAGATTAATTCTTTGAGTCAAAATTCTTCGTTGCGTGTTGCTGCAGTTAAAATGTAGGAGTCACGTAATAGTTATCTAAGATACTGGTGCGGTAAATTGCTTTTTACAAACGTGTAGACAAATGTAACCCCGAGACCAAATCGAGGGCTTACCATAGGAGTTTGTAGAATCGAATATCCGCACGCGTGTCGTACTACGTTTTTTAACATTTTCCTCGCTTGAACTTGTATTTATTATATTGTTTAAATATCAGTCACAAAGTCGCTGCAATCTTTGACGTTTACAATATGAAAATGGCGCGCATTTGTAAATGGCGTCACGTACGCGTGGTGAAAATTATATCTACATTATTTGTCTCATTTTTTCTTTAATATTAAAGTGAGACAAATGTATTGATCAGAAGCGCTTCCAAGGAGGTTCGTTCATTCAACTTATTAACTCTCGTAATGTAAAACTCATTTGTGGAATACTTATATATTTTTTATATGAAAATAAAATCTTAAAAGATACGCACTTATCCTATCGTCTCAAGCGTAATTTTTTAACTTTCGATCAATGTATATGTACCAGGCTTCGTAAATGCATTTTTAAGCAAAGTGTTGAAAATATATATTTTACTAGTTTAAAAGAAATTAATAAATTAAAGGTACAGTGGCGTAAAATTAATATTCGATTAACGGATTCTATTATTTTGAGCAACTGTAGCTGTATCATAGAAAGTAACGCTACACGTAGTGAGAAAAAAATACGAAAATTCACAAGAATAATTTTAAAGAGGAAGTTATTTAGGATTTTTCGTGCAAAATGATTTTATAATGTTTATCAGTATCATAATTTTTTATTATTATAATTGATAGTCGAAATGCATATTTTTAGGTTATGTCATAATTTGCGCGACGTAACAATTTACGTTCTGGGGACACTTTATGTAGGACTTGTTATGATGGACAATGTATAGTTACAATTCACAAATAATGAGTCGAAAGAGCTTGTAAAATGGGTATTTATCCAATATACATTTGAGTAATGATGCGAAAAAAAAAATTATGATAGAAAGGAGGAGATTCTAAATTCGAATGTTTACATAGTTTTTTATGGATGTTCAGCTATATCTTCTTTGTTTATGAAACGATTTCGATGATTCTTTTTAAGTTGGAAAGGGGATACCTCAAGGGTGGTCCTAGTTTAATTTCATTGGCATTGGATCTTCGACTTTGAAGATACACCAGGGAACTCCTGAAAATCATTGGAGTTAGTTTTCTTTTCTGTTAAAAATTGTCTTGAACGACTCTTCTGAAAACCATTGCTATATGAGTTACTATATTATATATAATGGATATCGATATGTTTTTCATACGATATCTTGAGCGGGGAACTTTTCTACAGAATCAACGGGCTTTCGTACTTACAAAGCGGCGTGGATATCGACGCTGCCGCGACCCTGGTCCGCCAGATGGAGCCTATAGCGACGGCGACACACAGAAAGGGTGTCCTGGGTAGACTAGGCTGCTTCAGCGGTCTCTTCCAGTTGTCCGCGATGGATGCCAAGCTTAAAGACCCGGTCCTTGTTCAGGGAACTGACGGCGTTGGTACTAAGCTCAAGGTGATGAATTGAAAAAAAAAACTTTGACAAATTATAATGCTATATTATAATAATGCTAGTAGCGTGTAAGTGGAACACAGTGGGACACTGTAGGGTAAAGAGGCCTCTTCTCAAACCAAGGTACGGGTTTACTCACCGCGCCAGCCCACGACGTCTTGGCGATTTCAAAGACCGAGAAATTAACAAGTCTATATTTTCCCCACATGTGGTGATACTACAAGAATATTCCTCAAGCGCTAAGTTTTCGTCACAATGTTTTCCTTCACCGTCGACCGATAGTGATACCAATTTAAATTAGTTAAATGTACGCGAATTCCGAAAGAAAAAAGTCTTTGTTATATGCCAGGGGCAGAACCTACGGACCTTGAATCATTATTCTGGATAAGTGACTGCATGTCAACGCACAACCCAACCCAAACTCTTTTACACTGTAGGTGAGCACTAAGGAGGATTTTTGGAAATTATATCACTAAGGTGGTGAAAAAGGGGATGATAATTAGTATGAAAATTCGTCAACTGTCCTATGAAATCCTATTAAATTGGTTTTTAGCAATTCAGTTAGAGAGTAAAAAATACGCGTTTCGTAGTTTTTTGAAATTCAATACCAAGGATGTAAAAGATGGGGTGGCAGTTTGTATAATATAAGTAACAACATCTATTACCTAAAGGCAGTAAGTACCAGAGAGCGCTTTCACGAAAGTCGATGAACGACTTACGTTTGGTTCATTGGCATTCGATAAAGATGGGACATAACTAAACTATGACGCGAGCGAAGCCCGGGGGGAAAGTGCTAGTATAGTTATAGCGAATGATGAAGAGTGATATAAAAATACATAACTCTTTGTGCAATTATTCGTCGATAGATAGCGGAAATGATGAACAAGTTCGACACAGTCGGACAAGACCTGGTTGCTATGTGCGTGAACGATATATTATGCGCGGGCGCAGAGCCGTTCGCGTTCCTTGACTACATGGCTTGCGGCCGGCTCCAGCTCGAAGTCGCTACGACGATCGTTAAGAGCGTTGCCGACGCTTGTATAATGTCCGGATGCGCTTTATTAGGTAAATTTACTTTTATCTCCCTTCTTTCAATTTTCACATAAATTCAAAAGCTTTTTAGGTCCTCATATATATAATCAAATTAACCCTAGCCTTCAAATATATGCCCTAACTATACAAAGATGTAAATGCATTGTTTATAATTGGTTATTTTCACTTGTGTACAACAGTACGGATAATCTATTATCTATTGTTTGTTAATAATCACAGCAACGTCTCTATCTCTCACACTTTGGATTACTCCTCTAATGCTCATCAACATGCTTACAGAGTTAATTAACCAAAAGGTCATATTTACTAAAGTGTTTGTTTTTATGTTTTAATGCTAAGCTTGCGAATATAAGTTTGAATTTCGGAACTTAAGGCTGATTTAAGTCTGAGCTAAGACTCAGTACGCTCTATAGATTTCGGCCTAAGTGAGCAGTCACACTCGGCTATGTAACGCTAGTTCGAGTAAACTCGGCTCGAGTGGACCAATTGTGATTCAAATTATTAACCTCGCCTTGAAGTTTTCAATTCTGTCGTGTGCTCTTAGCACACACCATTTTTTTTAATTTGTCGTTATAGGTATATAATTGTGGCTACAATCTCACCTGATCTTTAGTGAGGATGTGGCTCAAGCTACTAGCACGTTAAGCCTAGTTGAGTACTGGTTTTCAAGTGTTAGTTGCCAGTTTTCAACTTGAGGGTGGTAGCTAGCCAGGCGGGTATTAGAAACCTCATATGTTTTCATCATGATGTTTGAGCCGAAAGCTCAGGCTTGTTGCAAGGATTTGAACTGAGGTATCATAACATAGTGTTCAAGTGATTTCTAGTGCACGACTTTTCAAGCACGTTTTTTTTTAAACAGTAGCACGTCAAATTGAGGGTGCTGTCCCTGATGCTAATCCCAGTACAATCATAACACGACGGTGACCACCGAGAGATCGAAATCCATCAACGGTCGCCGCTGCCATGTCGACCTGCATTAATTTAACTGGATATGCTCAAGTTTATCTCGAAATGCGACACGCAAAAGCGAGTCACTATGACGGGTTTTTCACCACAAGTACGGTGGTCGCCATTTCCTACTCCGTTACTCAGCAGGGTGCACCACTTCCTACTCCGTTACTCAGCAGGGTGCACCACGTGCAGGTGAGGTTATCTGGGTCACCTCGGCTTTAAAGATGTAGGTAATTCGACACCCCTTACACCCCAGAAATCCCTTAAAAATACGGCAGTTGCACTAATTTATCTCAGTTCCCTACCATCTTGATATAATATGAATAATCTGGAACAAGAATGATGTTTCTCAAAGGCGGAGAGACAGCAGAAATGCCGTCCATGTACGACGTGGGCAAGTACGATCTTGCCGGTTTCGCTGTGGGAGTCGTCGACAACTTAAAACAGTTGCCAAGGTCCAGTGAGATCGCCGCCGGGGACGTCGTGCTGGCGTTACCCTCGACCGGGGTTCACAGCAACGGCTACAGCCTGGTCCAGAAAATCATGTGCGAGACCGGTCACAGGTGCGTTTGTAACTCGCTAGATTCTTTTAGATTTTGTATTACAAGGCTGCCCAATTAATTTTCAAGGTGACACACAGTTTCGAAATCTCGTGTTCCATCTTTGGAATATTTTTGTATATACTAACTTTTCTGTAGGTATTTTCTCTATAATTATGTAGTATATTAATTTGATACATCTCTTATGGTTTACTCAATGTAAGCAATTTAAGCGCCCGAAATGATTCTCCCACTACTTATTTCGTATTCGGAAGTAAAACTTCTTTAGGCGCGACTCGGGAGTAACTCAGATTCTTCTTTTCTGACGGAAGTAACGCTTACTATAGTCTGCGTAGTTTCCGCTATTCAAAAATAATAATTTGGAATGGTCGTAAATATATGTCATATACTCCACGCTTCTTGACTTATACGCCAGATCAGCTGGTGGCAAATATAATAATCAATTAGGATTATTTTTATTTCGAATATTTTCAAACGGATCAATTGTGAATAGCATTGAATAAAAATTAAATAGTTAAAAAAAATTAAATTGCAGTTTTTTGAAAATCTCTAAATATACTTGTTTATTGATTACTTTTGTAATAAATAAATTATTAAAAAAATTTTTGACGATTGTGACATTCTATAATATTCAATAATAAAATTTAATCATTTCAGTGTTATATGCCGTCAACGCCAAAGAAGTTTTACTTCAATCGCGCGTAAAGGGCGCAAAAAGCTGCTGTTTTGATAATACATACAGGCACTTCAATTTGATTTATTTTTATATGTATAAAACTGAGACCAAGGCCGAACATTCGGTTTCGGCTGAAAATCCTGTTTCGGTCAAACGCTTCCTTTAGCATCTGATGTGAAGGCGCAAATACTATTAAGGAAATCTTGGCTGATCGAAATAATTTGAATACCACAGTTACAATGAAAAGGCCCCGTTCAGCACAACGAACAAGACGTACGGTGAAGAGTTCCTCGTGCCGACCGGTATATACGTGCGACAGCTCCTGCCCGCGATAAAGAGCGACCTGGTGAAAGGCCTGGCGCACATCACCGGCGGTGGCCTGCTCGAGAACATACCCAGGATCCTTCCACCTGGCTACAAAGTCCACCTCAACGCTAAGAATTTCAAAATTAAACCGATTTTCGGATGGCTGCAGGCGAAAGGTAAGAATCTTGCGATATATTTTTAATGCATCTAGAATTTTCTAGAAAGGAAACCGAATAAGATGTAGCGAGTAACTGGCCAGTCTACTATCCTTAGTAATAGTATAGAAGGCTAGGCCGTCTAAATGCTCCTTCAACAGTTAAGGAACTTATTGCAGCTCATTAGGAAACGAAAGACCCAAGCTACAACCATTTAAAGATGGTCAATTTTGCACCTATCATTGTGTTTCATCGCAGTTATTATGAAATAAAATTTATTATTTAAAAGTCTTTGTAATATGACGTACGCACTTTTGCTATGGAACTAATCGTGGCGATAACTTGTTTTTACTTCCATATACTCGAATAAAAATAAAAAGCAAATATAGTTGTACGGAATATTCTAATATCATATCACTATCTACAAAGGTATGGATGGATTGCGTGAGGAATTATAATATATGAAAAGTGTGAATACTGAGACAGTTAGGGTTGCCATCTTCGGAGCTGTCCAAGTTTCAAATGCGTCCGGGCAAGGTCTGGAAGGTGCTTTTGAAAAATGTCACGATGAAAACTGGATTAAAAATTAGCATGAAACATGAATAGCATGCACGAATAGCAAACAAAAGAAAAATAAATATAATAATTTTAATTTTGTTAAAAAATTGATAATTAAGAACTTTGTCGAAATATATTCGATTTCACCCAATTGTCGGGGGATTTTCAAGTCATAGACCGTTGTTAGAGGAAACTAGAACAGTTTAACACGTTGTGCCGACCCTACTTAGTTGAAATAAGAGTAAGGAGAGGAAGCATTTCCTAGGTTTTTATTTATTTAATGCACGTTTGGACGCGCTCGTGCATATTGGACTTCAATATGGTTTTAAAAAAGAGTGTGTTCCTTTTTTGTAACTGTAGAATAATAATACATAATGAGCTAAATTTTTAAAGAAACCAAATTCACGACTGCAACAAAAATACTGGACTAAAAAAAATATTTTTCTATTTTTGGTTTTTATTTGATTCCCAGATGTCGTACTTAAAGTCACCCCTACACTTAAGGCGAATCTAACCACACCTCATATGCTACACATTTAGGCTACAGTGCGTGCCAAATAAATATACATACATACATACATAAACTCGAAAAACATGACCCCTCCATTTTCGCAGTCGGGTGAAATTCAGGTATACTTTATTTAAGGCGTAGTGTCTGACTTCGAGATGCTCCGCACTTTCAACTGCGGCGTTGGCATGGTCGTCGTCGCTGACCCGGCTTGCGTCGACTTATTGCTCAGCACCGTCGAGGATATCCACGTCATCGGGCAGGTCACAGAAATGGGCAAAGAAGGTGATTTGTTTATTCCTTCTTTAGATAATACAGTACTTTTAATGCTAACCTGACTTATCGACTACCTTCTAATCTTTACCAGTAACTGAACCGTCATTCTACTTAAACTGAAGCCTCGAGCTTTTAGATATATATTAAAAATTATAAAAGTTCTCAGTTTGTATATTTTTCTCTTATCCAAAGATCCATTTCTGTAAATTATGTCTTATATTTATTTATTACTGGGCTTCATTTTGGGTAGTATTAATATATCGTGTGATTATATTATACAGGTGGTCACCAGGTTGTAGTGGAAGGATTCAAAGAGGCGATGACGCCATTAGTCGCACCACACGTGTCGCAACACTCGGCGCCACAGAAATCTCTCTCCTACAAGGACAGCGGTGTCGATATAGAAGCCGGGGACTCTTTGGTTTCTATGATAAAACCATTGGCAAGGTACTACTTACCTTTCCGCGAGAAAATAGTTCTTTTCTATTTTTTTATGTTGATGTTGCCTTGCACGCTAAGCCTCAAGGAACTGGCTCTTAAATACAGCTGGCGGATTACACCTATAAGTTTTTGGCGAGAGATTTCAAACATGAGGGTGGGCGAGTCAGGCGGGCATTCGAAAATGCCCAACCCACCATACTATGGTTTGAGCAGGATGTTTTCATTTACCTAAAAGTGGAGGCTTATTTAGGATTCAAACACAGACTAATTGAAGCGGTATCTGAACATGCTACTACTGAGCCAATATAGTCATTACGCGTTCGCTTTTGTATCGAATTGTGGAATTAAGATCTTGAAATTGTCGAAAAACAAACATTTTACCACTGAGCGAATATATACTTTACGCGTTCGCTTTTGTAACGAACTGTGGAATTATGATCATGAAATTGTCGACAAATTAAACATTCTACCACTGAGCCAATTTAGCCATTACGCGTTCGCTTTTGTAACGAACTGTGGAATTATAATAATGAAATTGTCGATATATTGAACAGTCTACCACTGAGCGAATATAGACTTTACGCGTTAGCATTTGTAACGAACTGTGGAAGTATGATCATGAAATTGTCGATAAATTGAACAGTCTACCACTGAGCCAATATAGACTTTACGCGTTCGCTTTTGTAACGAACTGTGGAATTATGATCTTGAAATTGTCGATGAATTACAGCGAAATATTAAACAATCTTTTTTGTTTTAACAATTTACCATTAATGTCGGCCTAGCGATTACCTGGTAGCGTAACGATACAGTAGAACACTACAAGTAGAATGCCCCGGACCACTCGGATGTGCGATGTTACACTTTGTAAAGATATAAATGAATATTTTGTAATACACAGGTCGACAACCCGGTCGGGTGTTTTGGGCGGTCTCGGCGGATTTGGTGGTTGTTTCCAGTTGAAAGCTATCGAACAAGACTACAAGGTAATATTTTGTGACGAGATTGTATGCAATCCGCGAGTTGACTGTATTGTTTAAAAATTAAACGAATTATTGAGTACTATAGAAAAAAACCTAAAACAATACAAATCTGAAAAAGTGATTGTTTATTTATTTAATTTTCCGTTGGAAAATTTCAATATTTTGTTTCTGAGTCACGTGAATCGAAACGCCGACTTGGAAACGTGACGTCACCGTTCAGGAAATATGAACGTTTAGACTCGTCAGTTGGTTCGGTGAGTTACCAGGTTGTCACCTTTAACATATAAAATGAATGATAACGTCACGGCACCATATTGCCGCGTTTTTTTGACGTGTTTTTATTGAAATAAAATAATATCTTTAAATTACTTTTTGGGGTGTAATAATAATAAAACTTTTTTTTTCATATGTGCGGCTTTCAACATATAAAGTGTTTAAAACAATTTTTCTAAAGTTGTCTTCTATCGCTTGTCTTCTTGGATGAACCAAGTATAGGTGGTAGCAGATCCAGTGGGAATTTGTTATTTTGTGCCTTCACAGGATCCTGTACTGGTGGTATGCGCGGACGGCGTCGGCACGAAGCTGAAGATAGCGCAGAAGATCAATCAGCACGGAACGGTCGGCGTCGACCTGGTCGCTATGTGCGTCAACGACATCGTCTGCAAGGGCGGAGTCCCGCTCACCTTCCTCGACTACTTCGCGTGCGGAGCGCTCGATGTGAAGGTCGCTCGGAGCGTGCTGGCTGGTATTGCTGAAGGTTGCAGGCAGGCGGGGGCTGCTTTACTAGGTAACTACCCTCTCAGACCTGACTGAGAGTACGTTTAAATGTGACATACACTAGTAGTAACACAGACATACACACAAATTGCACAGTTTGGTTTAATTTTATATTACACTAGCTATGCCCCATGGCTTTATCCGAGAAACTCCGCGCCGTCAACGCGCCCATGTAGTCTATCATAATATTGTTCTTCCCGCAAGTACAAATTATTTTTATTTTTCATTATCTCTTAAACTATTTGTCCAAATAGCATACTCTAAAAAGAAAAATTTAACTTCATAAAATTGTCTTGGACCGGATTAATATGCCACGTCTAAAAATAATGCTTATAAATCACTTTTTAATTTTCAACAAAGTTTATCTTATTGTGGATTATGTATAAGAGATAGGCATATGCTATCGCCGACTTTTTTTAGATATACTAAGAAACAATATTATTTTACAACATTGTATTTCCGTATCATTAACGATTACGCCAGCGCACGCTGTTAAAGCAGTTCGGGAGGGCCTCGACTTCCGATTTATGTAACAAAAATCAATATTTAAGGCTATCTGAGAGCTGTAACCTAATCTTAAATAGCCTATACTATTCCTCGAGGGTCTGGCTATCATATACAAAAAGTTTTTTTTTAAATCCGATTGATAGTTCCATAGATTAGCGTGTTTAAACAAACAAACGAAATACTTTTCCGCTTTATTAAATTAGTATAGATAATTTATATGGGTATTATAAATTGTTGTTAGGAGGTGAGACGGCCGAGATGCCCGGCATGTATGAGCCTGGTGTTTACGACATCGCGGGCTTCGCCCTCGGCGTGGTCGAGCGCTCCCACATACTGCCGCGCATCAATGACGTCAATGTAAGTCTACATCCCCTACTAATACCTGTCAACTATATGTCTGGACGCGTATGGACTTCGCGGCTGAATGTAAAGTGAACTCATCAGATTGGAGATATAATCATCGGTCTGCCATCGAACGGCGTGCACAGCAACGGCTTCAGCCTGATCCATAAGCTGATGAAGAAGAATGGACTCACGCTTAACGACAAGGCGCCTTTCAGTCAGGAAGGTCTTACCTTAGGTATGTCATTTTTATTTTATTTAATTTTATAGTTACAATTACAGGTAAAAGTTTAAGTAATCAATAAATAATAAGACAAAATTATATAACACTTGCTACCCGCCCCAGCTTCGCACGGGTACAATTTATAAAGCGATGTACCTATTTCATGTTCAAAAAAAGCGTCATTTATTAATATTAGCGGTCGCCCAATGATGGAAATTCGACCAACTACTTTTGAATCATATAATATTTTCTGTTTGACATTTGCAGTATTCAGAACCTAAGCAATGTCTATTATATCACTTGCTGTCATTTGTCATTGAGTGACAATGTCAATATTTTGGTGGGTTTAAGTTCAATAGCACTGGTCCGGTTAGGATTCGCAATATTAATTTATTTAATTTAATATATCAGTAACGGATATTATAGATAAATTTTAGCTTTCTGCACTCTTTTTCCATATAAACTTTAACCATGCCAAATCCCACAGACTTCCATGCACGCAATACGCTTAAAACAGCGTATATCCGTTTTAGTCTGGCCAGCAAATAGTCCGGATTTAAACCCGATAGAAAATATCTGGTGTATTGTTAAAAAGAAAGTCTCAAACCAATGTAACACCAGTCAAAACGAACTATAATATATGAAGCGTTTGTTGAAGCATGGAATTCAATCCCCCTAAAAAAATGTATGAAATTTATTGAATCAATGCCACGTCGTTGCAGTGCTGTTATTGAAAATAAGGGATACACCACTAAATATTAATTATAACTATTGGTAGGCTGTGGATAGTAGCTATTTCGTAAATGACAATACTAATTACTAATACTTAAAAATATTGTTTTTTTTTTTACTTTTTATACCTTAAAACTGATTTAAATGTTTGTCTGTAATGTAATATTGAAACTGCACTTGTGTAATGGGATTTATATTGTTTTTCTAATAAATGATTAATCGTTGAACATATTGTTGTCCTATTTATTGTTTAATTTCAAAATAAAAACGATTGCGGTAAAGTATCTTACAATGTCAAGGACCGTGGGTAGTGTTTCTATTTATACGACCACCACTGTATATATATATATGTAATTGGTTTCTCGGAATCGGCTCCAACGATTTCTATGAAACTTTGCATTCAGATAATGTTTTACATTCCAAGTTTACCTAGACAGGTGTTTTTCTTTTTTTGTTTATAAGACACCGAGCACAGCTCGGTCGTCAAGATATTTGCATATAAAGAGCATGTAGATAGTAAAAGAGGTTCATCCAGATAATTTTCACTGTATATCATGTATTTCCCCCAGGCGAGGAGTTGATAAAACCGACACGGATCTACGTGAAGGCGGTTCTGCCAGCCGTGCAGCGCGGGAAGGTGAAGGCGGTGGCGCACGTGACCGGCGGCGGCCTTCTGCATAACCTGCCGCGCGTCCTGCCGCAGCATGTGCGCGCGAGGCTCAACGCGCACTGGTGGCATCTGCATCCGGTAATACATAACGCGCATTTGAATGCCTAATTAAACATTTATAAATACACTAGCAAAGAACACGCGTTGGCCACAGAATGCTGTTGATCGGACACAAATGTAAATCGTGCTAATCGTGGGTTTTGTTGTTTTGAAGACAAAAATACTTATTGTGGGTGATCTTTAGAAGATAGACATATGCTCTCGCTGATTTTCTTGTAGGTCATTTTCAGATGTACAATTAAGTAGTACATTAATTTGCTCTATCTCTTATAGTTTATTCAGCGTGAACCATTTAAGCGCCCGAATCGATTCACCGTGACCAGTTTTGTTTTATTTGCACGGAACCCAAATTCTATTTCTAAAATAAAAGTAGCCTAAGTTACTACTTATAACATCAGCTATCTACCAGTGTAAGTCCTGTCAAAATCGGTCTAACCGTTTCGGCGATTACCCGGAACAAAGAGACAAACAAAAATTACAAAAAATAGTTTTATGCTATAACTATTGTATACACTTTTGTATGTATTTATTTTAAAAAGCTGATATTTTAACATTACAAACAGTTTTATTTATTTGTATAAATTTTTAATGCTGAAGACTCGGATTTTTGTGTTCAGCTAGTTAAATAAATATGTATTACCGATTAATCGATATCGATATATTCTATTTTCACAACACTACGACGAGTAATTATTGTCCTAAGATTTATGACCAAATAACCTTGTTATTAGGTATTCGCGTGGATATCGGACGCGGGTGCCGTTGAAGACGAGGAGATGCTGCGAACCTTCAACTGCGGTATCGGCATGGTGCTCATCGTCTCTCCAGAAGACCAAGCTGATGTCAGTAATGAAAATTTATAATGATTAATACTTTACGATGATTTTTCACTCGTATTAAATATTTTATTCGAACAACGCTCCATCGCGCGGCCGCCATATTTTCTAAATATTCACTAAAATAGAAAACCGACTTATATATTTCTTCGAAGTTGAAGGTCCAATGCGAATGATATTAAAAGGGGTCCTCATAACCCTTGAGGTACCCAACAAAAAAAGAATCATCCAAATCGGTTCATAAGCAAAGAAGTTATGGCGGAAAAATCATTTAAAAAACACTCAAATTGAGTAACCTCTCGTTTTTTTTGAAGTCGGTTAAACGGATCCGCTGATGTCTAATTTCTCTGTAAGGTTTTTGAAGCAATAATGGCTCGGTTATAGATCGACATGAGTTCGAATCCTTGCAATGAGCTTGAACTTTCGGTGAAGGAAAACATCGTAATGAAATCATATCATGGTGGTGGCCTGGTTAGCTACCACCCTCAAGTTGAAAATCTACCGTCAAACATCAATAGGTATGTTCCGGCAGCTATATTTGAGAGCCAATCCCCCCAATAGGTTTAGAGTGACGCTATTTTGGGCCACATTGAAAGGAAAAAAAAGTGGGACATGTCCGTGGTCTTTCATATAACTTAACATTGATTGTACGGTTGTTGTTTGCGCAGGTGATGAACAGCATGCGGTCGTACGGCGCCATGGTGATCGGCAGCGTACAAGCTCGGCCTCCGCACGGCGCGCCCGTGCTCGTCGATAACTTCGCCTCCGCTATAGACTTCACCAGACGGATGCCGCTCATGCCTAAGAAGAAGGTCTGCTTTCGATTTATTCCAGTCAGAATTTTACTAGACAAAGTTCTGTCCATGTAGTACTTTTTAATTATAACACCCCTCACACATTAATTAGTCCTCACGAGCCGCGTGCGAGTGACATAGTTTGAAACTTATCACGTACCACCCGAACTCCGCATTTGCTATCACGTGTCGACGAAAACATACAGTAGTGTCGCTAAAATATCGATTTTTTGAGCAATTGATAATATTCAATATACAACTTGTGTACCTTATTATATTCATCCTAAGTACGCTTGCATAACACATGCCAAATGTGTATTTTAGTGATGTAGAATAACTTAAACTGGCAGTTGTTTTTACGATTATCGATTACATTTTAGAGCTAAATATAATCGATAATATGATTATGCTTTAAATCAATTGCGGGTTGTGTAAGCTGTGTAAATAAAACAATTGAGATCGCAATCTGGAACAATTGGAATTATTGAATGCCTGACGTCAACCAACAAGAATAATTCTTCCAAATAATATCCATCGTTGCGTGTAACAGCAGTGAAAATGTAGGAATGACGTAACTATATATTTTTATTCGAAACTTAAAGAGATTTATGTTCGAAATGCATGTGTTTAGGATATGTCACCATTTGCGCGACGTAACAATTTACTTTCTGTGGATGTGTCACGCAAGTCTTCGTACGATGAACAAGGTATAGTTATGTGACGAGCCAAAAAAAAAAGGTCTTTCGCGGAAATCTTTCCTGTTTTCATAAAAATACCTCGAATTATGTATTGGAAATCAACAATCAATTGTTTTGACTAATATCGACAATAAATTATTAATCGATGTTTAACCAGTACTAACGTACAGTTCACACTAGTTCGACATCGTGGTCGGGGTATGAGGTGAGTCGTGGAGGTTAGGGGGAGGGGGGCGCTCCGTACAGCGACCGCGCCATCTTAGCCTTAGCACTGCACGAGTCAGCATCGTCCGCGTTTATCAATTTCATTTTCGTTCACGTTGTTGTCTGTGTTGTGTATTGCAAATGAGTTCGGTTCTTCGTGAGGTGTTGATAAAAAAAACTTAATCCATTATGAAACACGAGACCTAGCCAGAAAAGTATTAGAAAAATGTAATAATTTTACCTTATTTTGTTGGATACCAAAAAAAAAAATCGATATCGGCTACCCGGTATGCGTCACATCACTAGAAAATTGACATGCCGACTAAAAGCAAGTCGTGCAAGTTAGCCCTAGGTATCTGAGACGCAATTTTCGAGTATCAGTGTCGCGAGTAAACATAGAGAAAATATTTATTGAAGCTTTTCGAAGCGAACAGCTGGGGGGTTAAATAAAAATAATGTGAATTATGGTTTTTGTATTTTTTTGTTCGATGTTGATTAAACTTTGGAAATAGGTTTTAATTTCAAAATCAAAATTAAAAAGTCATTGTTCAATTTAGGCGCTTAGAAGGCACTTATAAACGTTAAAACACTACTACCGGTTCGGAAAAATATCCTAGTCATTGAGAAGAACCTGCAAGAAACTCTCTTTTCCCAAGTGTACAATAGTATTAATATAATAATACCTATAATATATAATATAATATAATAATATAGTGGATACACAGAAGGAGTCAGTTCCAGACATCACTATCATTCACATAATGATCCACCCTATAAAAACCTTTTGACAGTAAAACCCGCTTGACATGGTCCTTGAACTTGTTATCCGGCAAATTAGTGATTTGGTTTCTGTTATGTTAATCAACGTTTGCAGTTTTGTTTTAATGGAGGTGGGTGTTCCGCAGGTGGCGGTGCTGGTGTCCGGGTCGGGATCGAACCTGCAGGCGCTGGTGGAGACGGCGCGGGACCCGGCGCACTGTCTCTGCGCAGACGTGACGCTCGTAGTCTCCAACAAGCGTGACGCGTACGCGCTACAACGCGCACAGAAAGCGGGCATACCGACATTGGTAATGTTTTTTTTTTTTTGTTTCCATTTATCGACTTTTATTTGTTTTTTTTTTATGACTGCTAATGTTTGAAAGGATAAAAATAAGTTGGCCTGAAAAAAAATGTGATCACATATTTCTTTTAATTCTACACGTCTACTTTTAATAGGGTTTTCTTGCAAATTATCTACTTTAGTTTCTTAAAATTTTGTGTCACCGTTAGTGCTTAAAATGATAATAATTTTTGGATTGAAATAAAAGGGACTACAATTTTATCTTGATTTCATAGTCCGTTTTCATATTTTAATTTCGAGTTATCGATAATTTTTTTCATTACCAGTAGTCCTTGAAACTATCATCATGTTTAGGCTGAAATGAAAGGGATTATATTTTCAAACTAGCTTTGCCCGCGGTTTCGCTCACGTGGACTACAGAATACTCGAGAGAATCTTGCTCCCCGCTCCCGGCTATTTTAAAGACAACAATGTTTATTGTGGGTGTTCCGTAGATAGACGTATACCCTCGCGAACTTTTTTGTAGGTATTTTTAATGTCTACAATTATGTATTACATTAATTTGATATATACCTTATGGTTTAATCAGCGTAAGCCATATTTAAAAACCCGAATTGATTGACCATGACCAGTTTTTTTTTAATTGTTCGGAACCCTAATTCTTTTTGTAAAATAAAAGCAGCATAAGTTACTCCCTATAAAATCAGCTATCTACCAGTGAAAGTCCCGTCAAAATCGGTATTTGGAAATTACCCGGAACAAATAGACATTCGATGAGGCCTCGTAATCATACCCCCAAAAGAGAACAGTCGCTCGACAGGGGAAGTACTTATATTTGATTTTTTTTTTCTTTATTGTAGGATAAGAATTTAAGCTCTTTTAAGTTAGTATCTATATTTATTCAGGTATTGGAGTGTTTCTTAGTCAGCGGTGCTGCCAGTAGACCCTGTGTTTTCACCACTTGCAATAGAGGAATCGGTATCGACAGACAAAAATTTTAAAAATTGGTTTTTGTTGTTGGTATCGTATATACTTTCATATACATTTAGTAAAAAACTGTTATTTTTACATTACAAACAGACAGTTCAATTTTATTAGTTGTATAGATGCATTCACTTTTATTGTGAGTTTTATGTATCGATACAATCAATTCACATCTATATTATACATAAGGGCAGGGAAGGATTCAGAAGAATGTAAATAATAAATATACTTTAAGATGTTTAAAAGAAACTGCTTCTTGAATACGTTGTCTCTTTTAAGGATGTGAATTAAATTTGGCTTAAATGATTAATACTATACTTATCAATCGCCTAGGTTTTCAATTACAAGGAATACGGGTCCCGCGAGGAGTACGACCGCGCCATATCCGCTGCTCTCGAGTCCCACAAGATCGATATCGTTTGTCTCGCCGGCTACATGAGGATCTTGTCTTCGGAGTTTGTCAAAAAGTGAGTTGTTGAAATTAATGACAATATATTTCATATTTTTATGATAATCTACTCCCTTGTAGTAATAACCTTAAAGTTCAATATCGAGTTCACTGTTAAAGCTAGAGGTATGACACAAAAATGGTCGTTCACTTCGGTGACTCCTAAACATCGATGTTTTTATTTCGATATTCATTACGTGTTTATAAAACTAGGAACAATATAATTTCACATAAATAACACATTATAAGTATTTAAAATAACGTCTAAACATTTTTAAATTGCCGCGCAAACGATACCGCATAGCACTCGACGTCATACGTGGGTTTAGTACTAAATAAACGCAAGAAAATTGTAAGTATAAAACAGATGTCAGCTCAATACACCAATTTAAAATAAAATTAAAAAAAATATTAGAAGGATTATTTTCAACTAAATTATATATATTTTCTGTGATTACTCCGGTTGTCTGTTTTCACTTGGGAGAAATAAGATAAACGTTTGAAATGACAGATGGCACGGGCGGCTTCTGAACATACACCCGTCGCTGCTGCCTCGGCATCCCGGTCTGAACGCACAGCAGCAGTGTCTCGACGCAGGGGACAAGGAGAGCGGCTGCACCGTACACTTTGTCGATGTGAGTCTATCTTTTTTTTCCTTCTGGTTTTCAACATATTATTATCTTACTTTTAATGTGAATCAACGACGTACTTAATGGTTTTCGATACCCTATGTATAGAATAAAAAAGTTGGCCGTCACGGGAGGCCTGGTGGATGTGAAATACCGTAGTGAAAATTTACAAAAAAATATTTTTCGAAGTGAAAACTTCTTTAGCATCGTTGTGATTTGAAAATCGATGAAACGAAACGAATAAGCGAAAGTTTTTTGTTGCCACTCAATAATGAATTTTATTAACTCACTAAAAAGGCACGAAACAAAAACTTTTTAGACAACATTTATGACATTCTGTTACTGATTGATATTGTGTTAGGTTACCATGGATATTTCAAATGTGCATTAATTGAAAATGATATTGTGAATAATTATTGTGAGTACTTGTATTTACATTTTCATAAACTTTAAATTAGTGTATATTTGATTATTTTCCGAATTAAAAAAACATAGATGTGAAGGTTTCAGTTCTACCACGTGTGAATTCACTTGGGCCACCAATGCACTACATTTTGACTTTAATAAAATAGATACCGTTTCAACAGGAGGGTATGGACACGGGTCCGATAATACTTCAAGAGCGTGTGCCCGTTCTCAAAGACGATACGGTGGAAACCCTCACAGAGCGCATCCATCTCGCTGAGCACCGCGCCTACGCTCGCGCGCTACGTCTCGTCGCCACCGCCAGGGTTCGTCTAGCATCCAACGGGAAACTCATGTGGTACTCTTAACATCTACCCTCTACCCCCCTCCCGCTCCCCACTAACATTCCCTTGGAATGTACATATCAAGATTATAGTAGACGTTTTGCGGTCCAGCTAATGTGGTAGGTACTCTTAACGTCTACCTTTATCCCCCCCCCCACTCCCCCCACTAATATTCCTCGAGAATATTCCTGTCAGGATTGTAGTTGACGTTTTGCGGTCCAACCTACCCAGTGTTTCAGACAGCAAGAATTTCTATTATGGAATGTTTCTATCAAGTTAAGTTTTGGGAACCCCAAAAAGCCCCTGGCTACAGCTCTGCTACTTTGTGTCTATGCATTTGTATACGAGTCGATATTTAAAATTGATGTAGCTTATTTTTTATGGTAATTACAGGAATGAGACGAACGCATAATAATGCCTTTAAATATTTATGAGTGATATCGAACACGTTTTGAGTAAAATAAAATCATAAATATAGCAATTATAATTTAATGATTACTTCTCAAGAAATTAACTCTTGTCATATCTATAGCGAATTTATTCGTTTGTTTATAGATATCACATATCTGATGATAATAATAGCATATGTTTCAAACATTTTAAATTTTTTTTTTTTATAACTTCTTTTGCCAAGTTGTCTGTTTGCCTTATGGCAAAGGCTTCCTCCATTGATTCCCAATCACATATCTGCATAATAAAAATACAATAAACTGTAATAATCCCTTAAGTGTAATAGGTAATTCATAAAACAGAGGTTAAAACATCTATTTTCGTATTAAATTACCTACACACTCTATTATATATTAGTACATCACTACTCGATTCTATTTATATGATTGACTAAGCTACCTTAACTTGAAAATATTATATGTTTACTCTTCTCCATTTACAAGAATTATATTAGTTTTTGTTAAATAAATATCATCGAAATATAAATTATAACATTCCAAAAAGCTTGTTTTTAATACGCTCGAATATTTTTTTAATGCGACTGTGGATAGATTACCATTAAAATTAGTACATAATCATAAATAGATTATATTTATATATTATACATAATTATAAAAGAAATGTTTTCTCAATAAATATTTAAAAATAAATATTGCTCTTATTACAAATGAGTTTATCACCGTTGCATCTCATAAATTCAATTTTTTTTTAATCATATTTAATATATCTTTTTAAAAGTTGACACTAGCAATAAATAAATATACTACATAATTTTTTTACCATAATACATAAAGTTAATAATGTCTCGAATATATTATTATATAATATAGATTTGTTTGTATTGCTATACATTGCCGGTAAGAAATTCCTTATAGAGCATAGATAAAGTTGTTTCTATTTCTCTAATAATTAAAGGGAAAAAAGCAGTTCCTTAGGCAAGAGAACACTAGAAATACTGTCAATATCGAATACCTTTTAATTTTTAAGTAATTAACCGGTATTCGATAAACAATAAGACCAGTGTTGCCACACAATAATTTTAAAAGCATAATTTTAAGAATACTCCAACCAAGCATGTATACATACTCAAAATACTATTAGTAAACAATATAAATTAATTTGATGTTTTTAATGAATAATGTTTAATTGTAGTTATTTTATGTTAGAAATAAAAGGTTTATATGTTTTAATTTTGTTTTATTTTATATCACAAAACTAGTCTTTATCACAGAATCATAACTATCACAATTATATTTATTTATGTACATAATAACCACAAAAAAAAACAATTTGCACATCCAATTAGATCTAAATATTCACAATAAAAAATAACGACATATTACCAAAAAAAAAACTGTCCTATACCTACACGACCATTGGGTCCAAATGAATTGCGGCAACCCTGTACCGGATGTAATAGCCGCTCTACACTCGCGTGAGAAACACGCACGATAACTAAAATAACGCTTGAAACATGAATGAAAAAAGGAGTCGCGAATGCGTGAACAGGCACGAACATGACTAGACTCCACACTCGCACGTTACACAGTACTATTGTGTACTAAAATGAGTGTAATTTAGTCTAATAAATAAAATTCGACATTTCCGCATTACATACAAGATAAACAATTTTGGAGCTTTTTATTTTCCTTTTTACTTATAAAAACGTAATTATATAATAGCATGCATATGTGTCAATACTTACTTGGCTGATCGCAAGTCTTCAGTTTTCGTTGAGCACGTGGAATATACGTGTGAACTAAATGCGTAAAGCTGTGAGTGTGGATCCAGCACAGTTCGTGATGTACTTTCGCACTATTTTTGCGACGAGAATCGCACCACCGATTCACGGATGAAGTGTGGACCAGTCATAACATTTAATTGCCAATTTTTTTTTTATCTTTAATCGTGAACAGTTCACTCAACGCTTTGAAAAATATGCCGAATAAATCGTCGTTTTCTTCCACCGCAACATTTTTTACAGGTTTCTCCACAACTTTTGTATTATCCGTTGAATGCGGACCGTTTTTGAGTATGTCCTCGCAGATTTTATTAAATTCTACATGAAATTTCTGCTTGTTTATTAATGGTACGATTAAATTATAAGTGTTTATTTTAGTATTTATGGATTGAGCTAATTCACCGTTACTTTTGCGTATACGTTCCCATTTGCCCATGTCGTCTTTGTTGAGAGGGTAAGGACCTAGGTAACTACGTTCGGATTTAATTTCTTCCTTCAAAAGTTCAATGTCTTTGTCTATATCCTTGCTCATCGTGATCCATTCTGGTGTGAAACCATTATTTATAAGTACCTGAAATACAAATATAAACAAGTTAAATTATTAAAAGGAAAACAAAAAAATCTGACTTCAGCGGAGGTGAGGAACAGAGAGTAAAGTTCCTCATCCGCCATAGAAAAGGGAGGATCCTCCGGCCAGACGGGTGCTATGTCTGGCGGGCAGCTGCCCCGACTGTTGTAGTCGGGTTCTTGTATATATACTCAACGATAGAGTTAATTTCTATAGCGCAATGTAGGATATTATAGGATGCGTCCTATGTGGCTCGATAGATGTCGCTATGTGTCGCTACGTAGTTAGTTGTATCGATACGTTGATGCGTCAGTTGTGGCGAGAGATGTCGCTACACTGACTGCAACAAAAACACTTGATAAAAAAAATTAGTTGTCGTAAGCGCGACTGCTATGATCGAGGTCCTGGGTTCGATTCCCAGGTCGAGCAATTATTATTGGGTTTTTCTATAAAATTCTCAGTAGCCGCTCGTAGTTTGGATTTGTGCCCGATTAACGGCAATGGTCTCGTCCCCTATTACATGGGACCTAAAAAACATAACCGGCGAACTATGTGTGTACATTAGTGTTCTGTACCTTACCTATCTTAAAATGTAGAACGGCAAACTCCCGGAGTACCTATTTTTAGGCTTATTCCCCCAGCAGTGACATGACAAACTAGTCATCACGTCACACCCGGCCACCCTCTCCCCCCCCCCCCCCCCCAACCATTAGTCAACCACACATAACATATCATACCATCACGCCTGTTTGTGCCCCCTGTGAAGGGTTAGGCAGAGTTGTACTAATGTACACCCACAGTTCGCCGTGTTTTTTTATTTAGGTCCCATGTAATGGGGGGCGAGCCTATTGCCATTAATTGGGCACAAAGCTAAACTCCGAACTGCTACCTACTGAGAATTTCATAGAAAAACCCAATGACACTGCTCGACCTGGAAATCGAACCCAGGACCTCGATCATAGCAGTCGCGCTTACGACCACTAAGCTAATGAGGCAGTTAGTCCGCCACTTTAGGCATGCATTGTAAAATGCTGAAAAGTGAAAACTAACCTCGTTTAATTTATGAGTGGTAAAATCTACATATGGATTTGTATTCTGGTCCTTTAGAGGTTTTCCTTTTCCCCCTAAGTTGTCAAATTCTCCCTTCGAAATCGATTCTTGGATCAGATCTTCTACCAGTCTGTCAAACCCATATTTAGTTTTTATGTCATGTTTTTTTCCATATTCGCCTTTCTTCATGAGAGTATTCTCTGTAGCCATAGACTTGGCTAGGCGGTGCTCCAGCACGTTATTAGCGGCTTTCTGTGCGCGGGCTTGAGTCCACTGCTTCTGTCGTTGAAATGGGTTCCCATGCCCAACCCCTTCGTAACTTAGGTATTGTCGGTGTTGCGGTGCTGTATGCTAGAATGAAACATTTTATGTAATTCTGTACATAACAGTAACTTTGTAATAAAAATATACTAAGTCTAATCTAAATGTCTTTTTTATAGTTTTTGAAGAGAAAAACTTCTTTAGGAGCGTTTTCATTTGAAACTCGATGAACACTTATCTATAGAATTTAGTCCGCGTGAGAAAGACATAGAATACATTATACAGTGTTTCATATTATCTCGGTATTGTGCAGGTGTTACCGTTTATCTGAATATTTTTATGTTTTCTGACGATTTCATTTCTACGGAATGTGAACTGCACAAATGTTTTTTAACTGTCATGTATCACTGATAGGTATTTTTGATGATAATATACATATTTTAATTTATGGTGGCTAGACCAGCACTAAAATATGTATACTCTGTCAAAATTATTATTTTAGATATAATGTTCATCGGGTGACCTTTGGACCTGTTATTGAATAGAAACATGTTTGTTATGTTATTGTTGTTGAAAGAAAGAAGTAAAGCAAATTTATAAGATGTTCAAAACACGGACATAATAACTAGAGGCAAACATCTTAGCATTCCATGGATTCAACGTGCGGGTGCCGGGTCCATCGTGTGACAGACAGAGGGAACACGAGCAGCCCCCGAAACTTGCGACCCAGGTGTAGGTTTAAGCGGCCCTCTTATGATGCACAACAGCGCTCACCTTGACTGCCCGCGATACCCTCCCTCCCAAGCCAGATTTGGTAAGAGCCTGTTAATGCTGCTTTAGATACCCGTTCTAAAATAGAACTTACTGCAGTTCTCGACAGGCCGAGGTTTTTTAAAAATTTATAGAGAGATTTCACTGGAATACCTCTCGCTCCCACTTTACGTAGATCGTAATATTTATTCATTTTTATTGCGTGGTCTTTAGGTATATTAGTTTACAAATAAATAAATTGTAATAAATTGCCTTAGCATTCGTTTTCAGCTGGGCCCACACTAATAGCTTTAGGACGATATACATAATGTAAGAACAGAAGGTACAGTAATATTTTCTTACTTTAATATCATAAACAATTTTTTCTACTTCTTCTTTGCTACTAGCCCCCGTATTATGTCTGGTGAGAAGTCTAAAAGCATTCTCTACAGCAACAAACTTTTCCAAATCAGCTTCCGGAGACCCTGAGTCTGGATGGTACTTTTTCGCCAGTTCAAGAAAAGCTTTGCGTACCGCATCTTGTTTGGAATGAAGAGGTATTTTAAGAGTATGGTAGCATTCCTAAAATAAACCAATCTTTATTTTAGTTTCCGATTATTTACATATGTTGGAATATGGATATGTTTTATATATTATTTTAAAATTAAAACATATCAATGAATTATAAACCAAGACAATATCAATAATTTTACTTTAATTTTTTTTTTATAAAGGTATTTCCACACTAGTGATTGGACATGAACATCATTCTTAATCATTTATATTTTTTTCATCAAAATTCACAATGTAATTTTAAAGTTGTTAGAAATATTAGCTAATTTTTTTAGTTTGAAAATGTGGCTAGATCTAGCTAAAATGTGACAGTAGCAAGTCATTGATTCCACTGCCCTCCTTTACAACACTACTCTTAGGTTTATCGAAATATTAAGTTTTAAGTGGTATGTTTAAGTGCCAAGCGATGAATAGAAGTTACATCATTAAAAATTATACTTGCAAACATATGAACATTGAATACCTATATTTTTTATAATGCTTAATTAATTATACTGAAAGGAAGTATTTACCATAAAAAAATGACTAAATCAAAAGTATTCAGTAGGCCCTATCCTAAGGAGGCACTTATGATTGTCAACACACTTTTACCAGTTCAGATAACACAAAACAATGACATAGAAGACCCATCAATACTTGATACTTCTTATTAATCCACTGATGTCCAATATAATAATATAATATCTCATACTGTTTTATGTTTAGTACAGTTTCATGAAATCACTATTTTAAAAACACAATAAACTAGCAACACATTAAATGTCATTTTACTCCATGGGAATAAAAAATGTACTACAGTATTATTTACCCTTATCAATATTTTCCATGGTAAATAAGTAGTTTAACATTGTTATAGTTATAAATCATAGTAATTCATTATGGCTGTATGAGTGATATCTTTGTCAAGATATCAAACATAAAAAAAGGTATTCTTGTTTATGTATATACATGTGATATTTCATATTATTGTTTTTCGGTAATTTTTTATATTCAATGGACTTTTTATTATCATCTTGGTTCATATTCAATTACTTTGTAAATTTAAAAAACCACAGAACGAGTAATAAAGTTTTTACTGAAAGAGACAAAATGTTTCATAAGTAACTAACTGTGAAGTAGGTAGTTTCATGGAGAGTAAAACTTTTCTTGAATACCAACAATGTGTACCTATGTAAAAACAGAACATTTATAGCTTGGTTTTTATAGAAGAATCATCAAACTTCAATAGATAAGAGGTCCATTTCATCAAGTTTAACTAAAGTTATTGTATGGTGTGTTCAGAAACGCAATTTATGAGTTATTGAACCGATAGAGCTATGGAACAGATGAACTCAAAAGTACCTCAAAAAGTGGGCTTAACAAGATCATTCGAAACCGTCAAAAATGGATAATGTTATTGTAGTACCTAATTATATTTGATAGTGCTTCCACAACCAATGTCCTTTCACGATCAATGAAAGTCACAAAACCATTTCATGTGGTCTAAGCACATATTAGCAATTGTATAAATTGACGATTTACAATTAGAATACCATTGGATATCTTTGCTCACTTCGATTTGTTTCTCTTGCGATAAAGTGGTTATCGGTTTAGATAAAATAAGTCCATTGTATCTTTTCAGCTGAGATATCTGGTTTATGCGAACTAAAACATAATATGACTTCTTCATTTTATGTTACTGCTGAAATAAATAAAATTTAAATAAAAAGTAGATAGGTTAAAAATTTGTTAATTGACACAGTGTTTTTCAATTTTTCTAAAAATATTATATTTTTTGACATTTGATTGACATATGACATTTTGAGTAGGTACAGCATTTGATTATTTATTAGGAATGGCAAATGTGTTCATCTACATTCTGTCAACTTTAATTATTTTATTAAATAAAATGTTTGTATATTTTGATATAATACTAGCTGTGCCCGCGGCATCGCTCACGTGAACCACAGAATGCCCGCGCGAGTATTGCTGCCTCGCTCCCGGCTATTCTAAAGACAAAAATTCTTATTGGGGGTGTTCCTTAAAAGTTAGACATATACTTTCGGTAACTTTTTTGTAGACCTTATAAGTATCTAGAATCATGACCTACATTAATTTGCTATTTCTATTATGGTGTACTCATCGTAAGCCATTTAAGCGTCCGAATTAATTCATCATGACCAGTTTTTTTTTATTTGTGCTGAATCCTACCTAATTCTTTTTCTAAAATAAAAGTAGCCTAAGTTACTCTCTATAAAATCAGCTATCTACCAGTGAAAGTCCCGTCAAAAGCGGTTCAACCGTTTCGGGGATTAACTTGAACAAACAGACAGATAGACAAAAATTTTAAAAATGTGTTTTCTGATATAGGTATCATATACTATACTTTCATATACATTTAGTTAAAAACTGTTATTTTGACATTACAAACAAACACTTCAATTTTATTAATTGTATAGATAACTTTTTGCTACTGGTGCCGCTAGATACTCGCTTTTGACGGATTTTGATTTCTTGTCGATTATATTATACTATGTACATTTAATATTATTTACGATTTAGATATATTTGACAGAGTTTTTGGGGATCATGATCTGTCATGTTATTTATAACTTGAGTTACTTGGCCTTTGTTAGGTAATATTGGTGATGTTTTATGAGATATAGTTTTAGATAATGTGCACACAAATAATAAATTAATACTACAAAGCTACCCTCTCGTTAAAGTGTTGATTGAAATCTGAAGATTACAAAAATACTCTATCCAAGTGACATTGGATAATTGAATAAATTAAATAATTTATGTGTCTATGTTACTTTTCGTGCTGCATCTCTAAATTCAATTGACAGATGACAGTTGACGTTTGTAAAGTAGTATGAAATTGTGAATTTTGGAAATTGTTTTTCTCATGTTCTAATTAGTTAATTACGTGTAATTAGTGAAAACAGTGGGATTACACGTAATTGTCAAATGCTATGATTCTAGGATATTGCTATTTGTAAATAATACATTTATCGCTGGCTGACTGTGTATGATTTAGAAATGGTTCTATCAGTGGAAGAAGTGAATAGGCGCTATCCTATACATTGGCTCATTTGGAATAACCAGTACGAACAGCTACAGGATTCTTTGCAATCTAATAAGGTATCCCATTTAGTAAATTTAATATGCTGCTGTCTTTTAGGTTATATTTGGATTTTTAATCGTCATTTTAAATATTTGTATATTACTTTAATTTAGTTGGTTAAATTAGAATTTAACTGTAAGATTTTAAGCAGTTTTGTACATGGGATGTTTATGTCATTGGTCAATTGATAGGGTATAAGAAATTTCAATATTAAAGTTTACAAATCATTAAAAAAAAATCGAAATCAAAACCATTTTCAGTAATTCTTGCCCGATTTTGTTGAAATATTTTAGACAGTAAGTATAAGTAGTTACATAATTGATGGGCTATACCAATTGTCAATATTACTTCTAGAAATCGTAAAAAAAAACATCAATTTCTAACTGATTCTGATAAAATTTTGTAGACGAGAAGCATACATCATTCCATAATTAAGAGGCTATAAGAATTGTCAATAATATATTAAAAATTGTAGATTGTAGAATAGAATAATAATTTTTAACTAATTTTGATGAAAACTGTACATAGGAAACATGCCATTTCTTAATTTGTACGGTATTGATCCTCAATTGATACCGAATATGAATTGTCAACAATATGAATAAAAATATTACAGGATGTAAACAACTAATGAGTAGTAAGTAACAAACATGTGTGGAGCTGTAATACACCACTAGTAGTCATAAAACCATATTTTCAATGGTATTTACACTATATAAAGCACAAAGTCATTAATGTGACTTGACTTATTAACTCATATTTATCTAGTTATCAGATTAAATCATTCTGACTCATTCACAACTATATTGAGTCATGGTAAGTTTTGTGGAAATTTGATATTAATATGATTTTGTAATGCCAATAAGAGTTGGAATAAAAACAACCTTACATTCTGATGTATAAAGTAAAAAAAACTCAATATAGAGAGTATACAAGTAACCCACAAAAGACTCAACCAAAATGAAGAAAAACGGTATATATATAAAGCCAATTAATGTTAAATAATAAGTATATAGGATGAATTTGAATGGACTGAAATAGGAATAGATAGTTTTATAAATGGCATACTATTTTCCTGTTAATAATTATGTATGTTTATGTACATTGAGTCCAAATATAAACACCTCAAACCTATGTACATATTTGATTCAGCATGATATCACTCAGGTAGCACAACAGTAATTCTGTGACATTTTATTATTACAAGTTATATATCAGTTTTTACCTAACTTTATGACCATTCTTAGGATACAGAATTTGCTCACTACCCTTTCAAATTACATAATGACAATGTAGATGTATTGTAAATAAGAAGAGATTGTGACAAAAAGGACAGATGATTCTTGATTTTCACTATAATCATAGTATTTTATTCTGTATAAATGCCTTATTCTTAATAACTAAAAAGAATATAAATTGATGTTTGAAAACAATTAAAATCAGTTATTTATATTTAAACATTGTTTATATTACACTGGCCAGTAAAGGAGATGATTTTGAGTGAACAATAAGCATTTCAATCACAGGCAGAATGAAATAAAAATTGAGTAAATATATTTGAAGTATTTGTATTCTAAAAAAAGTTTTAGACAAGTCATCACTGAAAGAGGGCAATTTATCAACTCCTATTGTTAAAAAGAAGCCAAACACAATGTAAAAAATAATCTCTTTAGTGTTAAGAAGCCTTAAAATTTTGTTGAAGGTTATTGAAGATTTAGAGTCTTTTTCTTTATCATTTGATTTACATTTTTAACCAACTTAAAAAAAAAGGAGGAAGTTTCCAGTTGAAATATTTTTTTATGGATGTTTAGTTTATAACCTCTTTGTTTATGGACCAATTTAGATGATTCTTTTTTTGTTTGAAAGGGAATACCTCAAGGGTGGTCTCATTATAATTTCTTTGGGTTGAACCTTGAACTTCGAAGACACACAAGAAATCTCCTCAAAATCATTGAAATTACTTTTCTATTTCTGTTAAAAATTGTCTTGGTGTATACTAATTACTCTTTACATTGCCATTTCAATAAGGCTATTAGTTTTATATAGAGTGGTGTTCCTAAATTATCTACTTATTGTCAGAAATTATCCTTCACCAAGAATAATGAACTAGGGTTGCCACTTATGAAATTTTAATTCTTTAAAAAAATAAATTGAATTTGGTATTGACTAAAAAATGAAGGCTTCATTTAGGAAATATTAAATTTATATAAACAATGGATGGAAATAAGCTTTACAATAATTAGTGTACAGTTTTTTTTTTAATTGTTTTTGTTAGAATGACAAGTACCTTACCACAAAAACAAGCTTCAAGTCAAACACATATAATATGACTTTGAGTATAATGAGATATTTAGTAACCCACTCTCATTGCAGACAGTGCCAACCCTATTCAGGGTCACAGATGATGTGTCTCTATATATTTTCTTGACAAGTAGCATGAGAAAAAAAGGGAAAACCACTATTGCTGTTTTGGCAATTTTCACTCAAGAATATTAAAATAAAATACTTATCTGTTATCTAGTTTACAGCTGAAGAGTTTGAACTAAAAGACCCCAGGGGTCGGACACCATTGCTTCTGGCAGTAACCTTGGGGCACACACAGTCTGCTAAGGCTCTGATTGAAGCAGGTGCAGATGTCAACTGTGAAAAGGATGGTTGGACTGGTTAGGAACCCTTATTTTTTACAATTAACCCTGTGTCTGCCTGAAAATATTTAGTCATACTTTTAAGGACAGCATTTTAAAGTTTTAATTTGTATGTCTATTCTATACTAATATTATAAAGCTGAAGAGTTTGTTTGTTTGGTTGAATATACTAATCTCAGTAACTACCGGTTTGAATGGAAAAAATGTTTTTGTGTTGGATAGCCCATTTATCGAGGAAGGCTATAGGCTACATATAACATCACACTATGACCAGTAGGAGCGGAGCATCAATGAAAAATGTTGCAAAAATGGAGGAAATTTATTCCTTTTGAGAGCTTCCACCGCGTGCACTGCATCAGTGGTTAAAGTTACGCAACAATGATGTGTGACGGAATTGTTTCTCTTAAAAAGTTCTAAAAAAGTCCGAGACAGTATATGGTTATCTTTTAAGGTTTACTCAATATAACACCTTATATGGTAATAAAATTGGTTCTAAAATAATGAATTATTTGCAAAGGTGTTTATATATACACGGTATTAATCCTTATCGAAATAATTACGTTATACATCACAAGTATTTCATTTTGAACAAAATTGCCTTTTACAGTAATTGTGTTAAACGAATATCCTAGGAGATATCACAGTTTTAAAATAACTCTGCAGCAAAATAATGATCAAGTATCGCGAGCGCATTTTTAATAAAATGCAATTTTCTTTGCCATCTCACTTGTGTATCCCAGATATTAGCATGTACAAACAAATAAGTTCTTGAACTTAATAATAGTTACAATTAAGTATAATAATTATAGCTATAATTATTTATAATAGTTAAGATATTAAAAATTAGAGAAAAATTACAGTTTTTGAGACCAGTGGAGAAAAAATCTTAAAACATTAATTTGAAATTGCCAGTGGTTCAGGAAGCGACGTCGACTGGAGACGCTGAGGTGCTATCGATGTTATTAACTCGACGGGACTACCAGCGGCACGTGCTGCGCTCCGACGGCATTCCTGAACTGCTGCGGAGACTCAGTCTGGCTCCCGATTTCTATGTGGAGATGAAATGGGAGTTTACGAGCTGGGGTGAGTTAAATAATATCCACGTTTTGACAATTTTCGTTTTCAAATACGAGTCAAAATTGTTACTTTGTTGCAATAACATTTTTACCTGACTTCAAAAGAAGAAGTTCTTAATTTGAATGTATAAGTATAATATAAAAAAAATTATGGATGTTCAGCCATAACTTCTTTGTTTATGAACTGATTTAGATGATTCTTTTTTTGTTGGAATGGGGATACGTAAAGTGTGGTCCCATTTTAATTTTACTAGCATTGGACCTTCGACTTTGAAGATACACCAAGGAACTGCTCGAATTCAAATTATTTTTGGGGTCTATTCTACTTATTCCAATGACGTTTTATAAATGCACGCTTTATACTCTCACTAAAAGCAATTAGAAAACGTTACAAATTTTGTTATTACCATGTTGAAACAAAAGAGATAGGAAATCACAGCGTAAAGGTGGAAAAGTTTCTTCTCTCTCACGCCGGTATTAAGTCGAAAGTGAACTTAGGGCAATTGTCCACCATTCACAATGGTATGTAAAGAGCATCAATGCCGTATCTACTTATAAACTATCATTGACTTATTCCGATGTATAATTGTTTGTGTTGTTAGTGCCGCTCGTGTCGCGTATGTGCCCGTTCGACACATACAAAGTGTACAAGCGAGGCGCGGTCGTACGTGTCGACACCACACTCGTCGGTTTCGAGAACAATCGCTGGCAGAGGGGCGACCGCACTTACATTTTCAAAGGACAAGGTCAGTTCCACTAATAAGTAAGTTCTAACATTCTTAAAAAATTGATTCCATTCGAAGTACTATTGTGAAAGTATCACTTGTATACATAATTTCTATTTCTATTGATACATTCAAAATAAAAATCGATTATTATACTTTGCGTTAAAATACACTAAACAATAATCGATTTTCCATAGGTATTTATTTTCTTGAGAGATCAAATTAAATATCTGAATTGTTCATAATCATAACTGTATTCTCCAAATTATCACCAGTCAGTAATAATTTTAACCAACATTCATTACATACTAATATTATAATTATTCCCTAGGCTGAATTATTTATCATTTAGCAACATCAGTTAAAAATTTACAGTAAAAATAAATAAATAGATATTTATAAAAACAGGAAAAAAAAAGATTTTTTATAACCCTGACAAACACCACTGCTACATATATTTCTGTAGTAATACAGCAATACTCACACTAAAGAACAAGTTCTTGGAATTTAATATCTTTAGTTCGCCCTCCTAATACATCCTTGATTGATAATTTAATGTATATTCCTAAAAACTCACTTAAGCTTAATTTTGTAAATTATTTATAAATTTATTAAGTGTAATAAAAGTTTTTAGGTAATAGTATTAGGTTTTATAATAAGATCCCTAAACACATTTCCGATTTGTCGGACAGTGGGTCGAGGACCATGTCAAGTAGGTTTCACTGTGAAATTGTTATTATAGAGTGGATCCATTGCGTGAATGATAGGCATATCTAGAAATGGGAGTCATTTTCATTAAAATGAAATACATAATTATTAATTATTACACAGTAAAACAAGTTAAATTATTAAAAAGGAAACAAAAAACCTGACAGCAACAAAGACATTTCAAAAAAATTCTCTGTCTTTGTTTTTTAAATTATATTTTAAATATTATATAGCCTATGCCACTCCCATAATAAAGATGAATTAAACGACACCTCGTACGCCAAAATCCATCTAGCCATTTAGGCTACAGGATGTGCCAAAGAAATTTCCCTTTTTCATGGTAAAAAAAAAAGATAAACCCAAGCGAGTTTCTTTCCGGTTCTTCTCGATAACTGGGATGTTTACCAAACCTGTGCTAACGTTTTAACTTTCATAAGGTTTTAATTGATTTTGAATTAAAGGCAGCACGGCGAGCCTGATAGAGCTGGACCATGAGTTGGGCACGTCCTGGTGCGAGTACCTGGAACCGGCGAGGTCGGAGCGCGAGTGGCCGCCGCCCTCGCCCCGGGCGCTACACCAGCGCCTCTCCGCACCGCTCGCTATCAACTACCTAGACACGGACAAAATCAGCTTCGAGAGGTACCTCTACCAGTTTACCTGCTGTACATACTTTACTTCTGTATTTTGCAATAACTTTGCTCCTGTGATCAATTTATCCTCACTTTCCGTATTTGCCAAATTGATTGTTGTTCGTTGTTACTGCCCTGCTCCTTAGAGTCGTAGCGTGAATTTATATAAACTAGCGATCGCCCTAAGGTCGGAATTCGACTAGCGACTTTTTGATCATAGACTATTTTCTGTTTAACATTTGCAGTATTCATGAACCTAAACTCTACTATTATCTACCTCGCTTGCTGTCACTTTTCGATGATTGACAATCTCAATATTTTGGGGGGCTTAAGTTCAATGGTACTGGTCCGTTTAGGATTTTCAGTATTAATTAATTTAATATATTAGTAACAGATATTATAGATACATTTTATCTTTCTGCACTCCTCCATATAAACTTTAACCATGCCAAATCTCAGTCTTCCGTGCACGCAATACGCTTGAAAAGGGGTACAAAGTTTTTGCTTCACGTATTAATATAATGATGATGAATAAATAATTAAAATAAGTGTACTTACAATAGGTATTTAATCTAATTATATACAAACTAAATTAGTTATATATATATATATAATGGGTCGGGGAAAAAATGTTTTCGCATAACGTAGGTATAAACTTGTTATAAAAATTTCTTTGGCTGTACTATTTTAGTCTGGCTAGTTTTGGTAAAATTAAAAAGGTTACATTAAAAGTTAAAAATAAAAAAGTTGTTTCCCGCTATTTTTCTTTCTGTGAAAATGAGTGAATCTATACCATTTCCATTTCTTTATTTTGTCGATGACAGCTCCTGTGAAAACTTGATCGAGCGTTTTTTTTTTACATTATGTATGCATTATTTTATAAAAATATGACGTTTACGCACGTACAAGGTTATACCAGAGTCGGAGAAACTGATAGGCATGGCGATATATCGATAAACGTAACACGATAACAGACCCGATATTTTTTTACAAAATGTAAGAAACTAAACTACTGCCGGATACTTTTGTACAAATTTGTTAACTAATATTATATTTCATTATAAGATGTTACACGTATTAATTCTTGATCTCAACTTCTTCAAATTTTTCGAAGCTGTTGTAAAATAAGCAGGTATAGGTAGGTACTCGACAATGAAACGAAATAATTATAACGACAGGTAATCTTTATTTATTTATTTTAATCAAAATCTGATGAATCCTCACTGTCACTCGATGAACTCTCCCCAACATTTATTATAAGTTCCTGTACTTGTATATTATCGAATGCCACATGAATTTCCCAATCCGACGCTATAATGTTTTGTCACAATTTTTTCCCAGTTTTCGGCAGTTACTTCCACACAGTTCTATAGCATTGTACTGGCAATGATACGGCGGAAGTCGAAGAACCCGATGACCACATTCGGCAGCTATTTCGTCGAAAACATATCTTTTAGGGAGGCTTTTTTCGATTTTAAAATATTCACTAATTGTACTTTTAATAAAGTACTATCCACATTTTCGCCATGACGTTGGAGCCAGTCAATTATCTTTTGTTTTATATTGGTCTGCGTCGGCATTTTATCAATTTGTCTGGAGAGGTATGTAGCGTTGTCCATAATAATTATGGACGGTTCTTCCAGAGATTGCACCATTTCTTTAAACCATCCTTCGTAAATCTCCGCGTTCATTTCTTCGTGGTAGTCCACTGTTTTCTTGCATTTAAAGGACAGTAAAGCATCTGACACGAATCCTTTCGTAGACCCTGCATGGCATATGATAAGGCGTTCACCTTTTCCCATTGGCACTGAACTAGTAGAAGCGGCGGTGTCGTCAGACTAGTTCTTAGATACTGTGTGGTTTGCATTTAACCAAGTCTCGTCAGTGAAAATAACATTTGACCAATATGATATATTTTTGGCTTCGCTCAAAAACTCGCAGCGAGCCATAGCAATGTCGTGACGCTCCGTCAATATTTTACGTTTGTCCGATTTTTTATAAGAAAATCCAATTTCTTTCATAACCAAGCTTAATGACGATTTTTGGTCAAGGAACAAACCACATTTACGTAAAGAAACAACAAGTTTTTTAAGTGTTGGAATTTCTTTGCGCAAGTAATAGTGATATATATAACGGCGAATAGCACCAGCGTCGAAGTTGTCAACCGATGTCACACGACGTGGTTGGCGTTTTTTCTTCGGCGTATGAAGCTTATTTTCCTGCATGCCGCTTGTACCGTAAGCTTCGGTAGTAATTTTTGAAACAGTAGGTCCACTAATTCCTAATGCGGCCGCAACACGCTCTCGCACTTGCGACAGTGGTAATAGCGGACCACCATTTTGATACTCTGCTTCAAAGAAATTACGAACCTTGATCACCAGTTCTCTCGCCTGCCTTTTCAGAATAGATTCTTTCGGCATTTTGATATTTGACAGCTGGGCAACAATCAACACGGAGGAACACAAAATACACAACGTAACATATGGATAATGTGAAAAATCTCAGCGAACAGAAATGTAGTGACTAGCACGACCGTATTGTTGCGAGTGACTGATTAAAACAAACACAAAATGGCGGTGGGCCATTGAGTGTTCCCACCATGAAAAAATATATTTGAATGTTTTTGTTGTATTTGTCTTTATTCAAAATAAAATAAATATATGCGATCGATATCATTACTTATTTGGTCACAACACTACAACTATCAAATTAGAACTGTCATCAAGAAAATAAAGAAATGGAAATAGTTTAATGAAGAAATTCGATACATTTTAAAGTATTATTACAAAAAAGGCAAATATGCAACTCAAGCAGCGAAAAAAAATTGTGATGTTTATGGACCTAATGCAGTGTCAGTAAGAGTAGCACAAAGTTGGTTCAAAGGTTTTCAGTCCAGAAATTTTGATTTTAAAGATGCACCTCGCTCTGGTCGCCCTGTTACGAATAAAATGGACGCAATTTTTGAAAAAGTGGAGAAAGATCGGCATATCAGTAGTTACGATGTAGCTGAAGAACTGGAAATTGACCACAAAACAGTTTTAATCCATTTGAAGAAAGCTGGTCATACAAAAAAGCTCGATATTTGGGTGTCATACGAGCTCACTGAAAGAAACCTAAGGAACCGTGTACTCATTTGTGATTCATTATTGAGACGTAATAAAACCGAGCCGTTTTTGAAGAGATTGATAACTGGCGATGAAAAGTTGATCACTTTCGACAAGAACGTGCGACAAAAGTCGTGGTCTAAGGTCGGCCAGGCTCCACAGACTGTTGCTAAAGGTGTGTATGGTGGGACTGGATGGGCATTGTTCATTATGAGCTTTTACCGTCCAGCAAAACCATCGATTCAGATCTCTACTGCCAACAACTGATGAGATCAAAGGAAGCAGTTGAGAGATAGCGGCCGGAATTGATCACCAGGAAGGGTGTGGTCTTTCTTTACGATAACGCTAGACCACACACAACTTTAACCACTTAGCAAAAATTAAGAGAGTTTGGCTGGGAGGTGTTAGTGCATCCACCATATAGCCCGGACCTTGCACCTTTAGATTTTCACCTGTTTCGGTCTCCTCAGAATTGTTTAGGTTCTGTAAGGTTAACATCAAGAGAGGACTGCTAAAACTATTTGTCGCGTTTTTTTAATCAGAAGTCCCAAAGTTTCTACAGCAACGGTATCATGTCTCTACCTACAAAATGGCAGAAAGTCATCGAACAAAATGGCACATATATACTCTAAATAAATTTTGAAAAAAAATGCCTTGAGTTTTCATATAAAAATGCGAAGAAACTTTTTCCTCAACCTATTACATCGGCAATGGGTTTTACGAATACAGCTTGTTCTTTGACAAAGGCCTCCTTTAATAAAGTCTTCCATCATTTTCTATCTCTTGCTGTTTGGATCCATGTTGGGCCAGCTACTTTTTTAATATCACCCTCCCATCTTTCATTCTGTCTACCTCTGCTTCTTTTATTCTTTCTAGGATACCATTTTGTTATTGGTTTAGTCCATTTCTCTATTTTATTCCTTATCATAGGTCCTGTCAATCTCCATTTTAATTGCTTATACACTGTATTGATATTTTTTCTTAATCATACTTTGTCCTTTCTTTTCACTTCAGTCCTGCATCATGCTTCGTACTATGCCATTCTGGTAAATATTACTACAGACATACTGTTAACATTAGCATGCTGGTATCAGATAAGATTAATCACTATAGACGTTTTCACTTTAAAAAAATCATGTGATATGATATGGAGGAGGTCGGCAGGAACAAGAGCGGCATCTGGGGTTGGCGGCAGGACAAGACGGAGACCGTGAACGGGTACGAGTGCAAGGTGTTCAGCGCGAACAACGTCGAGCTCGTGTCGAAGACGCGGACGGAGCACCTCGTGCGAAGGCCTAGACGGGCGGGCAGGACGCGCGCGCCACTCGCCGGTCTGCTCGCGCTCGCTGATGCGGACGCAGAGCCGGACCATGAGACCGAACGTGCTGACCGGGAGCTTTCGCCCTCCAACACCGCCTCGACGCATGCTACACCCTTACTCACTCCCGACGAGGTACTCTTTTATTTTTAGGTTTCCGTACCTCAAAAGGAAAAAAGGAACCCTTGTAGGATCAGTTCATTGTCCATGTGTCTGTCTTTCAAGACCCTTTTGCTTAGGAGTGGTGGTAACAACTTGAAATGAATATCAAACACTCAGGTCTGCAATCTCCCTCTGGAGTTGTAAAAAAACAACTTCTAAGTTATAGCAGTTAAAAATAAAGCCTTTTATACCGCATTGAAAAGGGGATAAAAACCTATAGGGTACTTCCAGTTGACCTGGAATCATAAAATTTAGCAAGAAGCAGTGTCTTTTAGCACAAGTAAAGGAAACAATCCGAAAACCGCAAATTTGTAATTACATAACAAAAACAAAATTGCTATTACAAACTTATTTGCAGCTGGTAAACTGATCGTAGCATACATCGATGTATGGGGACAACAGTTTTCCAACGGCAATGTTAATTTTGTCCCTCAATATAGTTTATCTTTTCCTTGGAAATGTTCGGTGCTTTTTTCAGTAATGTTACCTAATTGTTTTAGTAAATGTGGCTGTATAATTACGTAGTCCTCGGTGCGCGAGTCCGACTTGCACTAAGCCAGTTTTTTACGTGAAATATCTTATACGGGGGGTCAGGCCAGTTGTTGGCTCCAACGTCGGTGGCGTATAATAGCCGAGTTCGTTTTTTTTTAATAGACAGATCTGGATCATTTCAAAGTTTCATGTTAAATACATGCATAGATTAAAAGCTGTTGGTAGGGTTAGCGACCACTAATTTCATAAACATCTTTACAGTGATTTGCTTTTGGTTTGTCAGGACCCGATCTGATCCGCCGCTTTATTAGATGTTTCACATCAAAAATAATAATACCGTAGATGGACAAAATACCGTTGACTTTAATATTCGTGCCAATGTTGGTAGTTAGCCGACTCGTGTCGTAATGATCTAAAGGAATTGTGTACCAACGAAGGCGTATTAACCAGGCCGCACACAAAAGCAGCATACAGCAAACGCTTTAGGCAGCAATTAATGCGCCCATACATTTACCTACATTGCATGTGCAAGCATGTGGTTCTTGATACAATTTGCTGCGTGACGTCACGCGCGCCGCACTTAAACAATATTAAACACGTTCATTATTTGCGGCGCGGAAGCATAGGCGAAAGAAAAAAATGAAAGACGATTTGGAATTTTGTATTACTTTTATTAAAGAAATCGAACAAAATCCTGCTCATTATGACTATACGTTGCAAGATTACAATAATAGAGGAGTCAATGAATTAATATGGAATAAAATTGGTGAAAATTTTAACGAAACAGAGATTATAAGGATGTATTCAGTACCATCTTTTTCCTCTATCTCCTCGTAGCAATTGCCACATCAAAAAGTCTTCTTCAGCGGAAGACGACATAGCGATAGTTGCTTATTGCGTATGCTGATCTGGTGTGCGGCCGGGCTTACTCAGTCTTGCCTTATTTAGAAACCGGTGTATACATGTATGTAGGAATGAAAACTAATGGACGACTGTAGATTTAATGAATGATTGATGAATGAATGAGCTAAAGATAAATAAAAGTTTAATGGACGATTGCTCGATAGCACGTAAAGACGAGTACACGCAGTTCGGTAAAGTAAATAGTAAATAGCTCTTACCAGGGGTGGTCAATATTACAACAACGAATAATGTAATGCATTATTCCTACACAACAAATAACAAATTATTGAGAAAATAATTATTCTCTTGTAGATTACTCATTGTTTTGACATTTTTGACAATAACAATGGTTAGCCAGTGTTATCGCAGCGTGTGAACGGGCAAGCATTATGCAACCATTAACAGGTGTGTAAGAGTGATAACTTCACGTTTTTACGAATAATGAATGTTCGATTATAATCCTTGAGTGTACGGCATAAAGTTCGCTTTTATTGTTTGTGTCATTGTTACCAGATAATACGACACATGAAAGTAAATTGCTGGACCACAGAATAAAGACAACAGTTTATAATAATGGTTGTTGAACAATAACACAACAGCGTAGTTCATTATTGAAAAATAGCCGTTATTGCCATCTTTAGCTCGTACTTTAAGAAATAAACGATGTCTCTATCTCGATCACACTTAGCGCCTTCTATGTACGTTAAAATCAAAGTCACTCGTGAAAAAAGAATAGCAAAAGCGCGTCGCCGCAAGGAGAGCAACAAATTATCGCGCTCCCTTCGAAAGTTTACTAAAAATAAACAAACATACAAACAGTCATTTAGCTCGGACTTCACAAACCTCGGGGTTCCATATTATCACCAAAACAGTGCATGGTGCTTAGAAGCCACATAAAACCGTTAGGGGGTGTTCAAGTATTACGTAACGCAATTTGGGGGAGGGGGGTCTTGTAAAACGTTACGATGCGTTACAAGGGCGGGAACAACGCGTTACGTAACATTTTTTTAAAATTTAAATAAAAAAGTAGGCAATTAAAATTTCCAAGTTCGCAACTTTTTTTGTTTATTTTTACCGGGAAATCCCTTGACTGTATAGCTGTAGTCAGAGTTGTTAAGTGAGTTCATACTGTAATGTCCTCAAAACAGGGCGATTAGCATCGTCAGTTGTTCTGTGCCTATAAAAGCTTTCATGTTGACTTGGGTGCTATGTAACGCTTAAGAGGATATAGGGGGATACAGAAAAATTTTACGGCGCGTTACATGGAGAGTGGGAGGGTCAAAAATTTTCAAAAATTGCGTTACGTATTACTTGAACGCCCCCTTATCAGCGATACCGTGGTGAGTGGCCGACATACCTATCTGTCCAAATTCCTACACTCCCCGCATGCTGAGGTCAAAACATATCAAAACTACTTTGCACTAGTGTGCTTTTGTCGAAATGGTTTAAAATCACGGAAACTATATATCCATTCTCATATAGGAGGACATGTCTCGCAGTCGTTCAGGAGAAGAAATAACTCCTGTGACCTGGGAGGAGTACTTCTCCGGTGAATCAATGGAGAGGGATATCGGTAAACCGAAAGAGATCAACACAAAAGTGCAGAAGTTCAAAGCGACTCTGTGGCTCTGTGAAAATTATCCTTTAGAGGTAAGTTCTTTAAAATTATTCTTTGATCCAATCTTGGTGACATGTTGGTAAATGTTGAGTATCTGTCGAGGATTATAAATCAACTACGGCAAAAGTCACTGGTACTTGGGTAGTACACAATGTCGCCTGATAATGAGTGATGATGTGGCCCAAGATGGTAACACGGTAAGGCTAGTGGAAGACTGGCTCTGAAGTGCAGCTGGCGGAACACATCTATTGGTGTTTGGCGATAGTCATCATTAGGTGTCGTCCATTATTTACTTTGTGAACCAAATATCACGTAATTTTTTTCCGCAAGATACTGTGAAATGGAGAGAAATCTGGTTTAAATTAAGAACAACATGTTTCTCCATAAAAAAATTTTCATGAGTGACCGTGGACTGAATTAGAACGAATATTCCTTTACAAATTTGAGTAATTCCTATTTAAGTATTTTATTGTTTACATTATTACGCTCTGTAATTTTTTTTTATACTGCACATTAAAATATGAATTTTGGAAAAATCTCACGTGAGATTACTGGGAGGGGAGGGATCGAGTCAAATGACAAGAAATCTCAACAAAGGGTGATGTCGAAAAGTCACTTCACGTAATTAACGGAACGCCCTCTTAGAAAATATCCAAAAGCTCGGACTCAATGCAGGGATTCCAACTCACGTCGATCGACCGCGGTGTTTATACACGCTACCAGTGAGCCGTTATTGCGTTTCAGTTACAAGAACAAATAATGCCGATATTGGATCTGATGGCGGCGATATCGTCTCCGCATTTCGCGAAGCTGAAGGACTTTGTGCAGATGCAGTTGCCATCAGGGTTTCCCGTTAAGATTGGTGAGTTACTTACCATCAATAATTGTATTATGATTGTAGTTTTAGATCATTTTTACACGACTACCAAAAATGGAGTGTAATGTTTTCGGGGTTGATGTATGTGAGTTTCTTTATACTACAATAGATTTTAAATGCCTGAACTGATTTGGAGGAGTTGGGTATCGTTAGAGTCTTTACATCATCCCGAGTGACAATGGTTCATTTTTTTTTTATTGTGAAAAAAAAAAAAATTACATAATATAAGGGTATCAAATTGAAGGCCTTGATGAGCTCAAAGCACTCGGCTTTTTATTTTATTTTTTTGGTTGGTGTCTTGTGTAGTGTTAATTAAACATCAATTGTATCTATGTAAATTCGATACTATCGATTACTTTGTAAAAAAAACGAATGAGGTATCAATACATTTTATACCAACACAATACCTCTAATGGATGTTACATCAAAAAAAGTTGACATCTCTGATTTTTTTTTGCTGACGTATCGAGTGGGATGTCAAATGAAAGTGGGGAAAATTCTGAGTTTATAAATATAGTAAAATAGTAAATATCAGCTGTGCCTGTGGCTCTGCACGCGTTAACTATAAAAATAATTGTTTATGAAGATATCATGATAAAAAAATTTACTTTTTGGCTCCCTTATGTTTCAAAAATATACGCTAAATTGTCAATATATGACATCCCGGGACCAGAGTTATTAAGTAAGGACCAAGTATTTAAGGAGTAAAACGAAAAAAAAAAAAAAAAAAAACTATACAGTAGTTTTTGCATGATGCACGCACAACGGCAAACCTCTACCATTTTATTTATATAAAGCTTTTCTTCCCTAGTCGACTTACAGTTTGTTCTTTTATTTGTTTACCAGAGATCCCACTGTTCCACGTGCTTAACGCTCGGATAACGTTCGGGAATATATTCGCGACGGAGAGTCCCGTGCCGCACGTCGAGTGTATAGCGGAGGGCGAGCGCGCCGCCTGCGTCCTTGACGACGGGTGCTTCGAGGTGGGGCGGGGCTACCGGGACGTGGCGGCGGGGGGCGGGGAAGACGCGGGCGCCGCCGCCGTCGGGGCGGAGCAACACGAGGAAGCGCTGCTCCAGTACGCGATACACCAGAGTCTCATGGAGGCCGGGACACACGATGATCAGGTATCTACAATATACTACATACTGGCTGTGCCCGCGGCTTCGCTCACATGGATTACAGAATGCCATCGATCGGGCACACGCGAGAATTTTGCTCCCCCACTTCCGGCTATTTTGAAGACAAATATGCTTATTGTGGGTGTTCCCTAGAAGATACTCCCGCTAACTTTTTTACAACATTAATTTCATACATCTCTTATGGTTTACTCGGTGTAAGCAAATTAAGCGCCTGAATTGATTCACCATGACAAGTTTTTTTATTTACGTGGAACCCTAATTCTTTTTATAAAATAAAGTGGGCTAAGTTACTGCTTATACCATCAGCTATCTACCTCGGGAATGTCCCGTCAAAATTAATCCAACCGTTTCGTAGATTACCTGAAACACACAGACAAAAAGTCTAGTATAATTAAATAAGTATACAATAATATGTATATAAATTTTCATATCCATTTAGTAAAAAGCTGTTTTTTGAGATTACAAACAGACACATCAATTTTATTAATTGTATAGATAGATAGACGTTTTGTAATTGACGCGTTGTTGCCAATGTAGGATTTTAATGACTCACCTAGGCGACCCTCGAAATGTCTTACGCATTTGCATAACACGGCACAAAAAAGAACTCGTCCAACTGGAAGTCCCGCCCACAACCTATTACTTAATTACAAAACTTAGTGTTCGCAGCTCCATGCAAATAAAAAGACTTGATCGACACCATATTCATTTTATCTTCCTCTCCCTTACACTACTACAATTTAATAATTTATCTCGCTTACACACTTCCTGTCATTCTCTTCATACATTTGCTCTTTCATACTAACACAACTTAAATATACTATCCTTTTCTTCTAATTAATACGAAACCATTTCCATATACTTTACATTATGTTTCTGCTCCCATGATCCTAGGGTAAATAAGGTTGGTGCACCAGAGTTTTTCGATACTGAAGAGACACAACTGATACATAACGGCTTCCAATTTGATTATTTAATAGGTAGATGTTTGGGAAGCGTTACGTGGAGCCAAGCCTGCCTCGCCTGCTGCACCACGATCCCGAGACTCGCCCCAGGAGCTGCTTGCCCACGAGGAGAGGCAGTTACAAAGGTAACTTTTAACTTCTTTTCACAGAGAGACATACGTCTCACCGCGACATATAGTTTCTATTTTGTATAAATTATGTTTCAGAGAAGCTACGATGCTCATTTTAGTTTTAATCCACAGTTCTCGTCAAGATTCATCGATTGCGTATACAAAACTTTAGCGTAGACAAGTTATTGTGAATATATTGCATATGGTATTGAAAGTAAAAAATTAAGAAAACTTAATCCAATGTCGGCGTTTACTCGTGAGAAAGCAAAATTGAAGTATAGAAATCGTATACGATTGTAAAGAGCTACTCAACAGCAATCAAGTGATACCCATAAAACACCGTATAATGGATTGAAGAATTTTTTAAATTTATTTGGTTCACAGATTACACATATTTATGACGGTAAAAAAAATATGGTGGGTGCCTTAAAAAAGTGAACATAGCTTGAACAAAAAAAAAAAAAAACAAATTACATTACAAAAACATGGAGCAATTGATGCTTCAAAATACAACTTAATCTAAATTTTTAGTAAAGGCAAAGAACAAGACAAATTCTCAAAAAGAGTCTTATACTTTTATATAAAGAAAACATTCGATACAACGGAGAGTGTTGTCCTACTAATGTAGGGCAACAGAATGTCCTGCAATGAGGAGTTATAAAAATTTTCCTGTTACTTAAGCGACTGCCCGGACATGGTACAACAAAGTTAATTTAATGTAAGTACGTTCTCGCAGTCAACCGAACCGTGGATCTATTTGTAAAGCAACAAATATCTGCTTCCTTCTCTCTACCACACAATGCTTGCATTTTAAAATATATAAGTCTAACTTGAAATGGAAGCATACGAGCGGACACGTATTCACTTAAAATACACGACCGTGTCCCAGTCATACGTCATACATAGCCGTATCCCGATTTTTTTTCTTCTAAAGATTTACGACCTGGGGTTACATCGGTCCAATTGTCTAAAAGGCCTTTATTTAAAACAACTAGCAACCAAGCTATGTCGATGCCAACACTGCCATTGTGTGATACAGTAGGGTGGAGTAATATAATGTACATGTAACGTGAATGTGACGTAATTTTTGCAAATAGCGTTATATATATATGTATATCATTTATGTATTTATGTACCAATAACCATTACGTCAGCGCACACGGATGAAGTAGTCTGGGAACACTTCTGTTTCTGACTTACTTAACAAAAATCAATATTTAAGGTTAGGTCAGAGTTGTGGCCCAGTGTTTTTTCGAATCCGACTGGTAGTTCCACAGATTAACGTCTTTAAAGAAACAAACAAACAAACACAAAATCTTCCGCTTTATTATATTATATTATATTATTAATTAAAGTATAAATTAGTATAGATAGATATTACTTAACCGCTAGCGACAAGTAAAATTTCATTTATAATGACAGTTCACAAATTAATATGGATTTCGCAAAAGAATATTTTTTGTATGTAACGGATATTTCGTATCCTGAGTTACCATGAAATTGCAAGAGACAATGATTTTTGACAAAGTAATCGAGTTTTCCGTTTTGCCTAATAATCTTAAGCACAATTGTGATGACTTGAATTGTTTTGCGTATGACTATTATCAATGATATAGTATAATATTTATAATAATATATCGGGGATAGCAATGTGTGGGTAAAGAAGTTGATTGAACCAAAAAACAACAACAACATTAAAACGTAAGTTCACTGATCTCACAACATCAATTTATAAAATAGCCGCTAAAATATTTCACAGTCACTTATTTGTTTGTTCAGCTGTACTCATGATGTACTATGTTCAGAACATCGGTGACGCATTTGTGGCTAGAGCAAAATAGTTAATGTTATCAATACACAGTGTAAACTCTTTATAACGAAACTCAAGGGACTGAGCATTTTTTGTCGTTATAGAGAGTTATCGTTATATGGAATGAACAAAAAAACAACCAAATTAACAAGAATTTTTAATATGTATATCTTAGATAATAATTGCTTATAAATTATTGTTTACACATGTAGTCTGATAACTTTGTCTGACGTTTTTTGCTATGCCAGTACTTGTTTTGTATTATTTTATGTATTCTATTCATATCTAGATATGTGGTGGAATCGTCTTGATTAAACAACAAAAAAAATTCTACCAACTTAGCGGCATCTAGGGCTTGTTGAATTGTTGGTGGTGATTCGGCTTTGTCCCCTTGATCATCTTCTTCATCTTGATTATCGGGTGTTTCCTGACTTTTTGACACTAAATCAACAATTTTTTCATCTGTAAGTGTACCAGTTGTGGCTACATCCTCATCTATATTACGATTGGAGATCTTCGTTAAAATTGTTTAGTATGTTGAACTGGATTATCCATTCACTCAGTGGTAGATTGTCTTCACTGTCAAATTGGTTCGTTTCTTGGCTACTACATAATCCAGCATGTCGAAAAGAATGTTGGATAGTGGCTGCTGTTACCTCTTGCCAGGCTTTTGATAAGAAGTTCACTGCTTGTAGCATGTTGATCGAGACCTTGCCGTCAGTTTCGATCATATCCATCAACATTTTCCGTCTATAGTGGCCCTTTAGGCATTTAATTACACTCTGATCCATTGGTTGTATTAGCTGGGAAAAAGCTAACTCTATGTTTCGAAGATTAGATATGATTGGGTGAGCAGGACAATTGTCTACTAGAAGTAAGATTTTCCGTGATTTTAATTCAGCATCCCATTTTCTCACTTCCTTTTCAAAAATCGGCTATGTCATCCAAGTTGACTTGTTTGCTTTGTACGTAACTGGCAACTGTTTTATGTTCTTGAAACACCGAGGGTTTTTCGATTTGCCTATAACTAAGAGCTTTCTTTTTTCTGTGCCACTCATATTGGCAGCCACTAGAAATGTAATACGCTCTTTAGACAGTTTTCCTCCAACACATTTTTCCCCTTTGAATTTTAAAGTTTTGTCGGGAGTCAACTTGAAAAAAGGCCAGTTTCATCTGCATTAAAAATGTCTTCTGGTGAGTACTTCTTCTTTAATTTAGGCCACACTGTACTAATACAATTGTTAGTCACATTCATATCGACATCCCGCGCCTCTCCGTTCATTTTACCGTACGTAATTTTTTTTCCTAGCCAACCTTCAGATGCTTTAAAGTCATTTAGTCAATTATGCCAAGTTGGTTGGCAAACTTTTCAGCCTTAGCTTTTACAATTGGCCCCGAGATGGGTACATTATTCTGGCGCTGATTGTTAAACCACAACAACATTGCCTGATCTAAGTCTTCGAATTTTGGCTTTCTTAATTTTTTAGAAGAGTTTCCTTCCAGCGCCGCCTGTAGAATTGTTTTTTGGTTTTTCCAAATGGTAGCAACAGTGGATTGACTTAGTTCAAAACGCCTTCCAACGTCACTTTTATTTTCTCCCTTTTCAATCGCACGTATCACACAAACTTTTTCGTCAACACTAATCGCTTTCCGTTTACTGGCCATGTTAACAGTTTCAAAGTAGGTTTACGACTGATAATACGATAGGTACCCAGTATGCTTTTGTTACCTGATAATAAACAATAATACCGATAATAAATATTTACTGTCTAAAAATATGAACACATTTCTTCGTAATAGAGAATGGCGTATCGCTATAAAGAGTGTTTCAATATGTGGGTTTTAACGCAAACCAACCAAGTTGGGCTCACTTCAACGTTATAGGGAGTTTATCGTTATAAAGGATAACGTTATAAAGAGTTTACACTGTATATATATATATGTAGTACAATAATTTTCTATTTAGACTCAATGGAATTAAATGAAATATTTTGTTCAATATTCATTCATTGGCCTTTGACCATCTACGAAAGATGTTTTAGGCAGCGTCACAGAAACGCTTTTTTTGATTAGCGACGATCAAATTTGTTGTCTGCAAATTATTTTGAAAAAATAGCCAGCATTTCAGTTATGTATTCACTACAACTACTAGATAAACTAGGACTACAATAGCGATATAATTATGCTCTTATTACTCTGTCAGTTTGACTGCCTATGACACATTTGATGAATTATCTAAATTCTTAAGCAAAGGTTTTCGTCTTCATCTATATGGACATATATTTGGGAAAGTAATACGACGATAATATAAAGTGAAATTTACAAACATTATTAAATAGTATTACGTCAAATTACGAACAAATTGGATAAAAAATTTAAGACCGTTGTTGTAGTTGAACCTATTACATTATTAATTCGAAGCATGGCCCTCCTAATCTTCTTCTATAAAATTAATAAAATTGAAGTGTCTGTTTGTAATTTCAAAATAAGTTTTTTACTAAATGCATATGAAAGTATATACGCTGTCTACCTGTTTGTTCCGGGTAATCTCCGAAACGGTTGGACCGATTTTGACGGTACTTTCACTAATATATAGCTGATGATATAGGGAGTAATTTAATTTCAGAGAAAGAATTAGGGTTCCGCACAAATATAAAAAACTGGTCATGGTGAATCAATTCAGGCGCTTCAATGGCTTACGGTGAGTAAACCATAAGAGATATAGCAAATTAATGTACTAAATAATTGTAGTCATTAAAAAGACCTACAAAAAAGTCAGCGAGAGTATATAATCTATCTTGTAAGAAACACCCACAATAAGCAATTTTTATCTTTAAAATAGCCCAGAGTGGGGGGGGGGGGCAAAATTCGCGCGGGCATTCTGTAGTTCACGTGAGCGAAGCCACGGCCACAGCTAGTATAATATAAATTTTTCATTTATCAACATGACCATACATACCGCTTTTGCCAAATTGTTGAGGATATTATAAAACTGTGTGTTAAAATATTAACAGAATTGTTACATTTAGTTAAAATTAATTATATTTATCGAGCAATTGAAACACGTAAGGGAATAAATCACGGTACATATGTTCGGCCCAAACAAAATCGATGTGATTTGCTTGCGGGCGTGCCATTATGTGATATTCCACTACGTTCGGCAAATTCGGTATTAACAGCTCTGTATCTGGTATAGTCGACAGTCTGTCGTTTCGACCTACGAATAAACATATCTTCATAGTACTTTACTCAAGTCATACTCAGGTGGTTCTGTTGAATTATACTTATTTAAGTTTTCCACTTGCCCGTAATCGAATTGAGCGAACTTCTTGTTCAGAGACACTTGAATGAAATGCAGCGCGTTCTTTCTAGACGAGCCCGCGGGAAAATGCCCAACAATGGTTGGTACAAAATCCGGTCACTCCTCCGGGTCGGGTCCATCGATTTGAAAAATCCCTGACTCTTCACATATGTTGGTTTAAACATATAATTTCTAAAAGGTCATTTAGTGCGTCTATGTTACTTAGGATTTCATTTATGCCGAGAGTTACGAGTATGTTATAGAGTGTTGGTCCATGTTTGATGAGCGTTGATAATGCTTGCCCAGTATTTTGTAGATATGCAATAGGGGCGAGAGATACGAATACTTTGATTTTGTCGTTATATTCAGGACGTGTGGCTCCTAGCACGTAGAACACAGTAGTACCTTCAGAGTGGTCGATAGCTTGCAGTTGTGTCTGTCCGGTCTTCTGTAGAATGAAATCTATCATCGCCGGTAGGTCGTAATAAGCTGCATCATGGAAACTAAAGTCCCAGAATTGTTTGTCCTTGTCAGGATCGAGAATAAGATTATGTCTTGAATACTTGTTACCTCTCATATTGCCGACCCAAACGTCGTTATTCCTCTCCCTGGCCATTGTGAGCGACATTGAATTTGCAGCTCTGACGATAAATGTGTCTGCGGAGTCCACAAAACCGTGCATCAGGAATACTGGCCGGGAACAATTTCCCGGTATATTGAATAACGTCAAAACATATTTATCTTCAGTCACTACTTGGTACTGGTCACACCGGTAGCCATATTTCGTAGCTATTTGACTGAAATTGAGGTTCGCATCTTCTGGGGGGTTTAATAAAATTTCTGTTAAGCTTTTGAGAAATTGAAGGGCGAACGACGGTCCAACAAAAAATATTAATATGATGTATACTTGAAGCCAAACTATTTTAATGCGCTGACGCATAGTTGTCTATATTACGCTGTAACTAAATTCAGTTCTATATAAATAGAACATTTTTATGTATGTCTCTTCGTCTATTACTCAAATTTTAATGAATGCGTACCTACATAATTTCTTGCTTTCCTAGCTTCATATCGTTGTGGTCCTGTTGATAATATCTTCTATTGGTAATCTATGCCCACAAGTTGATTGACTTAACCTACTTACCTATGGTATGGTAAAGACTTGATCGAAGCGTTGAAACTCCTGTTGAGGCATGTAGAAATATGATTTATATATTATAGTACCTACCAGGCGTGCCTCATTGTTTCACTCATGTTATTTTTTTTAATAACATTTGCGTAAAATCCTTTGGTAGTAAGTGTCTACATCATCGGGAAAGGAAAAACTATGCTAAAACGAGCTTTTTATTAAAAAAGCTTTCGTTGGTACTTACTGTCTTAAGCTAATAGATGTCGTTACGTGTATTATACAAACTTTCACCCTTAGTTATTGAATTTGAAAAAACTGTGAAATTGTGAAATACCAATTTTCATCAAAAATGGCGAGCTTTCAAACTGTCATCCTTTTTTCGCTGGTTTAGGGGTTGCATTTGCAAAAATCTTTCTTCAGGCCTCACCAACAGTGTAAAAGGAACCCGCATGAAAATTTTCATGGTCCTGACTTCAGTGATTTGAGCTGTGCATTGATGAATCAAACTGTTAGGATTTTTATATATTTGACTTTTGGAAAATTTGTAATTAACTTCTGAGTGATGGATGAGCTTTACATTAGAAAGTAGACTCAACAAAAAATTCTATTTTTAGGTCTTTTTATTAGGTTCTCTAACAAAATGACTAAGCATATACTTATTACTGATCTGCGGGATCATACTAACATAACTGGAGCATTCTCTAAATAGTAAAACCAGTGTAGCGTGGTTTTATTTTCGTAAACGTACTTATTTTAAATTAAACTCCTACAAAGCATTGTAGATTTTTATATAGATAATTCTTGTGCGGTAAGTACCTACTGGCGGCTGTAAGCGCGCCTGTGTCCCCGTGCCGCCAGTCCGTAACTTGCATTGATGCCGAGCGCACGCTGCCCTAACTCGTGTTCGGAATACCACTCATACGTGCGTTATTCCGCACGACGCTTTCATAGTTTAGAAAGTAGTGCTTCATTGTCCGCTCATTTCATTTTATATTTACTCCTTCATTCCTATCTCATGTTGTAGTTCTTCTGTACCATTATTATACAATAGTATTCATATTTCACGCTTGTCTTTCATTTGTGTATTAAAGGAAAAAAAATGGCTTTATTGAATCGGAACTCCTTTGTATATAACCCGCTGTTAAAGACGGATGGAACATTTTAGATGGACTTAAAGTGAACAAAGAACTATATAAATCGAGGTTGATAGAAAATATTCAAGCACGGATCCTAGAAATAATAGTATATTACGCACCGAGGGAGAAAATTAGGACATTCACGCCCGCGCGTATGGAGTGGGACAATCGCGGGTGGGGATGTCCTACTTTTCTCCCTAGGTGCGTTTATAATTTTTTTCTCCTCCGGGATGAAAAGTTTATATAAAAGTTTATATATTCTATATATAAACACGCAGTTGCTAGGTTACCGGGAGATAAACTAAAGTACGCGCATGCGCACATTTTCCATCTCACCGGGAGAGAATCGGGTACTTTTCTCCCGCGTGACAGGGACTAAAAGTGAACTTTTCATCCCGGAGGAGAAAAAAATTATATAATGGGATTGGAGCATTGATTTATCTAGATTTTGATGTTGATCGTTTAATACTGATTCTAGATTTTTTCACAGAACTATTGTATATCTAAATAGTGGCAATACATTTTTCTGTCTCTTCTATTCGTCAGAGTTCTAGACGTTTACTTTTAGTTTAAATTATACACATTTTTATATAATTATTTAGTTTAATTATAATAATTTACTTCAAATTATAGACAATTATGGTTACAATAGTTATTTCAATAACTTGTTGTGTTAGTTAAACTTGTCTTTTGGAAATTCTGTTAACGTAGTTCTATTTAGACGTATGTATATATTCAGGGTATAAGTTTTATCCCACAAATACAAAGACATTGCTGAAGTAAGGAAGAATTTCTTACATATATTTAATACGTACGTAATTCCGGGCGCAAAAGCATTTGAATTATTATTATTTATTTATATGTTGATATCGTGACTATTAAGTTTTTTAATCACTTTATAAATCACGGTTTACCGTTGCGCTGTATTTTGTGGCCCATAAAATTGTTTTAATTTTATATCGTATGTTTATTTATTCATTTTATACCATCACCCTTTGCAGTTGAGATAAAGTGGAGTGTCTATTTTTATATACTCATTCCATTACAGTTTTTAGTTAATTTTAACTAACTGGGTTTTAACTATATTTTTCTAAAATACGTAATAAACGAGGAATTAAATATTTTTTCATATTTTTGCCGTAGATAAAGTCCAAGTGATTGAATTTCTTGCGTTCCATCACTTTATATTCGACCACATTAGGAAGTCGGTTTCTTAATATTTCCACGTCTTTTATTAGTGATAGTTTGTCGTTTTTTCCAACGAACAATACTACATTCATCTGAACTTTTTGTAAATCGTATTCAGGGGGTGTCGGGGACAAGTATTTCGCATAGTTATTACCACCGTAATCATAGTGTAAGAATTTTCTCCTTATAAGCACCTGCAAGAAATGTATTGCTGTCTTCGCTGATGTGCCGCTTGGTTGGTGCGCTATAGCTATTCGCGAAAATTCCGGTTCGAACTCTTCAGTATCAGAACCATACACCAGGTGTATGAAAGAATTTGTACAAAACACCAAACCAATGGGTAAACCAGAACATATAGTATATAAATAATTGAACAATACATTGCCTTTATTGAGAAGTTCCCCTACACCGTAATTTGCTAATATGCCAGATGCAAATTCTGTTCTGAATTCTGTTAATGCTGATGACCGAGTATTCTTGTTTTGAAGGTAACATATAGGTCCAAGTGAAATCAGCACATTAATTTTAGCATTATATTCTGGTCTAATAGAACCGAGAACAAAAAAAACCGTATTGCCAGCTGAATGACCAATAGCTTGTAAACGATCGTTGCCAGTTTTCTCCAAAATGAAGTCGATAATTTCTGGAAGATCATAATAGCCGACCTCGTGGAAGCTGAAATCCCAATATTTTTGGTCTTCGTCAGGATCCAGGGTGAGGTGACGTCGTGAATATTTGTTACCTCTCGAGTTACCAGCCCACACGTCATATCCAGCTCTAGATAAGGATATAGCGGGTGAATTTTCACCTCTTATTATGAAAGTATCAGCGGAATCCAAGAAGCCGTGCATCAGTAACACAGGTTTATTTCTATCGCCTCTAATATTGAAAACTTTCAAAATATATCCATCTGGAGTTGTTACGTCGTATTCGTAGGTGTCTCCTCTATATTTGATCGCTAGTTCAGTAAAATTGAGTATTCCATCTTCAGGTACGTTAACAAATGTTCTGTGAGCTTCGGTCCTAACGCCCCAGGTTAATGCAACAATAACAAAAATATTTTTCCAATGCATTTATAAAGTACTGTACATGGATGTACGTATCACGAGAAACGAACGACTGCTTGAATTTCCATTATGCACTGTTTACCAAAGCGTCATTATTTCAAAAATGATAATAGTAAGGTCACCTCTGACCTTATTACAATAAACATTTTATAGTCACAGCGTCAGATTCTACTATTTCTATTTCTCAGATTTGTAATGAAAATATATTCTTTTGTGTTAATTACATTATTTAAAGTTTATATTTATCATTACTGATTAGCCCGTAAAAGAATAGCGTTATGTTGTATAACTTATATTAGTATTCGGCTAGTAATAGTGAAAGTTTCGTTTTAATTTGGTTCTTTTGTAATGTAATTTTTTCAACTTTCTTGTTTATTGTATGTTTATCATTGTTGCTTAGCGTTTATAAGGTAAAGCGTAATGTTTTATAAGTTTATATTATTACGCGAATTTCAATCTAACATTCGAAGGAAACAATGTCGTGTTTTTTTAAGTTTAATTGTATATTCATTTATCATTATTTTTTAATCCCTCTAAAGAATATCGTAATTATTTTAATTTAAATCTCAAGCTAACAATGATATCTGTTGCTTCACGTGTCTTCATTCTTCCTGAAAAGGTTTGATCACCACAGTCATAGCGCATATCTGAGTAGGTTCCTGCGTTAGAGAAGTGATGCATACATTACATGTGACGTAAGAGAACTGTCTCGCTATACACGTGATGAATAGTAATGACTAATGAAATATCTCTTATGATATTTTTCAATCGTGTACCTATATTGAATATGTATTGAAATATACTAAATACATATTTGCGTATGACAATATAAACTGACAAAATTATTTAATATAAATCTGTTAAACCAATTAAATTAATCTGTATCCATATCGCTACTCGAATCGCTGTCTGGATTTGAATCACTTTCATGGGGGACATGCCGTATTTTTGTTAAAAATTGATTTTCGTATATTGATCCATTGTCACGTCTCTAAAATGGTCGTTTTTGTAGTTCACATCCTCCACTTTCTTTGTGTGATAGTCACATTTTTGCCATTTCATCATCATCATCATCATCATCATCATTTCAGCCGCAGGACGTCCACTGCTGAACATAGGCCATTTCTCTACTGAATAATTTGAAAATAGCTCTTCAAGTGCTCGTTTCTTCTCGGTCAAATTTGAGTTTATATATTTTTGTGCCAGCTCACCCTTGATATCTCCCCATACTAATTCGATCGGTATTAAATTCGGATGATACGGTGTTAAATAAAAATACAGTATGCCCTTTTCTTTCAATATGACATGAATTTTGAATTGTTTGTTTTTATTAATTCGAGTTAATCCTTCTTTTTCAAAGCTTCAAATTCAGTGTATTCGTCGTTATGCCGCTTTAACCAATCCTGCATTTCATTTTTCAAGGAACATGTCGTAGGTGCTTTATCTATCTCGTTGCAATGATATTTTGCGTTATGCAAAACTATTACTGAGTTAGAAGGTAGGGAAGGGAAAAGATTCTCACGAACCCACTTTTCGAAATTGTTGAAATTCATATTTTCATGATAGACTTCTTTCTGTCTTTGTAGTTGGTTTGAAAATGGTTAAAGCGCCATTAACGAAATCCTGAATTTCACCCAGCATGTACGATGACCAATCTATTTCCTTTCCCAGTATTAGATAAAATCAGCTTCCAATTTATGTTATGCTACATCTTTAAAATTAACATTTAACATACAATGTCATGCGACCCTTATTATGATGAACAAAGTTATAGCTAGGACTTCTTGATGTTAAGTGAAGTACAGCATCCGCCAGCACCTACTAAATGAAATTTATATAAACTTAGAACTTTTGATTTTTTTAATATTTATTTTAAAAAATGCATATTTTGTACCTAAATTATACATACATTGTATATCTAGTACACAGTTTAGGCTATCTGCGTCTTCATTTTTAAGAAATTTGACTTCTATAACGTATGCGGTGCTGCACGAGCAATTAAAAAAAAAAAACATTTCGGATGTATCTTCACTACACCTAGTATGTATCAATAGCGATATAATTATTTATTTGTTACTCATTCAGTCTCGTATCACAAACCGTTTTCTTTATTTACATATACATATTTTATAACAATATACAAACACTTTCTTTCTAAAACGTGATCCCAAACTTGTACTGCTTAAGCATAGGTTCTGATCGTGATCTATATGGACCCTAATTGGACGTGAACGTTATTTTTAGAACGATTTTGGGAAAGTAATACGACGGACAATATACAATGAAATTATGTTTAATATATTATATGACTTTAATGAACTTTATTACATCAAATTAAATATGAACAAATTAGATTATTATTAATATAAAACATGGCCTTCGTCATTTATACAATTTCATGTTATCTACATAAGTGTACCGCGATTGCGAAATGCTAAAAGTGTAACAGGAACGCTTCATTTAGTAAAATTAATTACCTATATTTATCCAGAAATTGAAATACGTAAGGAAATAAATCACGGTACATATGTTCGCCCATGACAAAATCGATATGATTTGCTTTTTTGCGTGCCATTATGTGGTACTCCACTACGTTCGGTAAATTTGGTATTAACAGCTCTGTATCTGGTATAGTCGAAAGTCTGTCGTTTCGACCTACGAACAAACATATCTTCATAGTCACTTTACTCAGGTCATACTCAGGTGGTTCTATTGAATTGTATTTATTTAAATTTTCCATTTGTCCGTAATCGAATTGAGCGAATCTTTTGTTAAGAGACACTTGGAAGAGATGAAATCCATTCTTTCTGGACGTGCCAGCGGGAAAATGTCCAATAGCGACTGATAAAATTTCTGGTCCGAATTCCTCCCTATCGGGCCCATCGATTTGAAAAACCACCGACTCGGCACATATGATGTAACCGATCAGTATGTTTGAACATAGAATTCGTAAAAGGTTAATTAGTGCTTCAATATTTCCTAGGAGTTCTTCTATGCCGAGAGTTACGAGTATATTATTGAGGGTTGGTCCAAGTTTTATGAGCGTTGATAATGCTTGCCCAGTATTTTGTAGATATGCAATAGGGGCGAGAGATACGAATACTTTGATTTTGTCGTTATATTCAGGTCGTGTGGCTCCTAGTACGTAGAACACAGTAGTACCTTCAGAGTGGCCGATCGCTTGCAGTTGCGTCTGTCCAGTCTTCTTTAAGATAAAGTCTATCATCGCTGGTAGGTCGTAATAGGCTACCTCTTGGAAGCTAAAGTCCCAGAATTTCTTGTCGTTGTCGGCATCGAGAATAAGATTACGCCTTGAATACTTGTTACCTCTCATATTGCCGACCCAAACGTCGTAATTCCTCTCCCTGGCCATTGTGAGCGACATTGAATTTTCAGCTCTGACGATAAATGTGTCTGCGGAGTCCAAAAAACCGTGCATCAGGAACACTGGCCGAGAACGATTTCCCGGAATATTGAATAACGTCAAAACATATTTATCTTCAGTCACTACTTGGTACTCGTTGCAGTGGTAACCATATTTCGTAGCTATTTGAGTGAAATTGAGTTTCGCATCTTCTGGGAGATTTGATAAAATTTCTGTTAAGTTTTTAAGAAATTGAAGGGCCAACGACGGCCCAATAGGAAATATTAATATGATCGCCATATATACTTTGATGCGCTGTCGCATAGTTGTTGACTGTTTTAAGACTGTAACAAAATTCAATGATAAGAAACATACCTAAAAATCAATATTCGATTTTTTTTATTAGTCTCATGTATATATATATATATATTAACATCTTTATATATATGTCTTCGTATATATTTTTTTATTGTACATAATTTGTTGTTTTCCTACATTCATGTCGGTTTTGGCTCTGCCAATAGTCTTCTTCGACTGATCAACTCTTCCCACAATGTATTTGTTAGGATACCTATTTACTTGATCGAAGCGCTTAAATTGCTAATGTGAGATAAAAATGCTTCGAGATTTATAAATATTGCTACTGATAGATTATTCTAAATATTGTTTTACCCGTGGGTAGTGAAAATGCCGTTGAATTTTATGTAAACAATTTATTCGTACACAGTGATACAAAATTCAAATAAACTCACTATGCTGATTGTTCACTATAATGTGGTCCTACTTACAGTATCTCTCTCTATGATCCTCTTGTAGATTTCTTCTTTTTTATCGCTTATTTTTTTCGACTTTGTTGTCCAAAACACAACTGTCCGGGTTCTTTCAGATCGATATAGATCGAATTATCTACAGATAGGAAATTATTCAAAACACGACTTATTTGCATGTACGGCAATAACCAAACCCTGCGTTTGGCCAATATGAATACCTCGAGCTTGTTGCTTTTTTCGAACTGAAAAATGGCTTGAATTTATTTTTCCCTACTATATGTTTAAAGATAATCGCAGCAATTTTGTCGGGATTAATTGCTATACGCCATCTACGGAATTATATTCACCGACTTGCTCTATGGACCGGTGAATGAGCGGTCTAAGGTGAGACCTTTTCCTGAGCGAGCTATAATATAAATAACAGTGTTATCAGTGTTTAAACCTACCTCTACCTCCGGGAGGCGAGGTAGGTCGCTGATATACAGATTAAACAGGCATGGCGCCGGAACGAAGCTTTGTGGGACAACGGAGAGTATCGGATGCGGTGAAGAGAGTTCGCCTTCTACTCGGTAGCGGAAGGTATGGTCGGTTTGATAATCGCGAGTGATATGAAGTAACCTATCCGGGACTTTTTACTGGTGTATTTTGTCAACTAGTCCCCCGTGCCAGACCTTGTCAAAGGCCTTGGCGACGTTGAAAAATACGCAAGTTTCCGGTTTGATGCGATGCTACCATTTTTGTCATCGATGACAATGTTGAGTGGGGTCAGAAGGAGCAGCTCACATTGACTCTCCAGACTCGTGGCAAGGCATTCCGCTTTGTTAATGCTATCGAACGCGACTGTTTGAAGACCATCTAAGATATTGTTCCATCTGATGTCACAAATCTCGGATATGCGGTTTTTAACCTCTCTCTGAAATGCGCGTAACTGTGCGCAGTTTTCCCTAGAAGTCGTGTATGCGTATCCCATCGTTTTTTCCATGATCAACACTCTCACGTCGTTAGAGTTTACAAAGCCACGATCTTTCGCCACTTGTACCTCTCTCGATGCCTCCCTGACGGCGGTTTGGAGATAGTTGACCAAGAAATTGATCGCTAAATCGGCATCTACTTTCGATTCCAATGCGTCTCGGCGTCTGAATGCCAATGAAAAAAGAATCATCTAAATCGGTTAATATACAAAAAAATGAAGTTTGAATATCCATTAAAAATATTGGAATTGATAAGTTTCGTCTGTTAATAACCTAAAACTATCCTATGATAATTAAAGCGGACATAAATTACATAAATTGCTATTCAACTAGAGACGCAACCCGTATATATAGTAAAACATTATTTACAATCAAATGTCAGATCCAAAACTAGTGTATGTATGACAATATTTAACACTTTTGACAACGTTGTCCGGATGTTAATATTTATTTCTGAAAGTTCTGAACGAATTCATGCATATATAAATTTACTGAAAACTAGCTGTGCCCGCGACGTCGTTCGCACGGCGTGTCGATTTAGTATCGATGAGAATTTATATCATAAATATCTTAATTAGAAGTACTCTTAAAATAGCAAATATAAATAGAAAAAAAAGCTGAAATAATACAGAGAAATACAATAGGCTTGGGCGAATTCATTCACCTTGATGAATCAGTTCATCCAAACTCGTTCAATGTAGTGAACTCCTTCACCTAAGCAGCTCAACAGCTCATTTCATTAAGTTAATCACTAGGCGCTGATGATAACTATTTTCGTTTGGAACTCATGAGTTAGAAGATGAGTTTTATTTGAACGATGTCCGTTATGAATCTAGGATATATGAAACGATTGAGAATGAGGATTTGATTAAGTAATTCATTCCGAATGGATAGACTTTTCTCACAGCCTCACAGACCAAAGATCGACTTCATTTAATACTTTTCAATACGGATGATAGCGGTACACTACTTTAGCACTTACTACTAATGAGAGTTTTTATTATTTATTATCCGTTCACAGTAACTTTTCCTAAGCAAATTCATGGGTTAATACACTAAATAAGTATTATTGTGTATAGAAGGCCTTCCTGTAATCAATATTATTGGTAACATTACTTGGCGTATACACAAATAGATTGTTGGTATCACTAAAGCGTGAAAGAGCTACCTACAATTGGCCATGCTAGAAGAGCTGATAAAGAGGTCTACGCCCGTTGTGTCCAAAGAGCGTTGCGCTTTATTCACGGTCATCTCGAAAACAATCACTAATTTGGATTTGCACGCGTTTAAATCAGAATGGGAAGTTATTAGGTATAGGAGGAATTCGGAGTATGAAAACTTGCCCACCGAAACCGCATCTCCTCACCACCTCATCGTTATATCACGTTTCTTTGCAGAGCAGCATTTTTAGGCTTGTGCCATAACTAAATTTGGGGTGATTTAGATTTAAAAAAAACATTATAGGCACACCCACTTTTAAAATAATTTTATGTCGTGGAAGCCCAGGCGTAGACAAAAGACTCAAAAATTTAGTTGGGTAACTTGTAGCTACATTTTGGTCCATCACTTTGTCAATAGAAATGTATTCAAGACTTTCGCCTTCTACACGCGTTAATATATCGTCATTAATTATTGTAGCTTGATCGTTGCGAGGAGTTAGAATAACTCGCTCACAAAGCCAAGTGTTTTCACAATTTGCTCTTTGTTACCGTAAACTGGTGAAATAAGTTTTGCTGAGGATGATATTGTTTGACATAAACTTTGCGGCAGGCTTATTTTTCCGTCTTCGATTGGGTACGTGTCTTTACCAATTTGAAGTAATAAAACTATTGAGCTTTTGGATTACTGTCTATTCTGTTCTATACCACATATTGACCGCCAATTGCAGTCGTGTGATCCTAGCCCAGAGACTGGACCTTTTAATGCAGGCGTTTATTTCATCGACTCTGGTGCCTCGTGCTACTACTGGCAACATCTGTAGAAAGTCTCCCCAAAAAAGTACATTGACACCTCCCATTGATCTGTTATTGTGCCTAATATCTTGCAATGTACTTACTATTCACAGCTTCCACTGTTTTGCCATATACCATCGAGCATTCATGCTACACAGTCAGGTACACGCAAAATTTGATTTTTCCGTCTAAACAAAACGCAACGAAATCCATTCGACATTTTACTCGATTTTAAAGCATCGCAATGACTACGGACCTGGATTATTTCATCAGTACCAGCTCGTTTGGCATAATCAAAAGTAGGGTTGTAATAAAAATTTCACTTCTATTTTTATTGTTCCATGGAAGCAGATCATTCTTTGCGCCATACTCTTACTACTCTATTGAGTCTTCTAATGAGATCGAAACTTTATTCAAACTCCCGCTGTTGGCGAGTCTTTGCTAGCCGAATTTCTTGGATTCTCACCCTTTCAGAAGACAAATCTCGAACCAATTACATGTGTGCTACGTGTTACGTGAAGGTTTTCGACGAAAGTGATATGGCATCGCGTTCGCGATCAGCTATCAGTCGCTCCGGGTTACCAATCGTACTTCGCGGTGAGTCGTGGTTTCAGAAGCGCGTAACTGATCAATAACTAACCACGCTTCACGTTCTTCATCTGTTTCTTGTTATCTCATTTGAGTGGTATTTCTTACATTATTTTCCCTTGGGAGTGAGACATTTATTTTGTCCGCAGTCAGCGTTTTGTGTGATGCGTGCACAGACATACCTACATACAGATAGACAGACGTTTAGTTCAAAAGTTGGTGTTTCGGTATCTATATCAATTACTATCTACAACCCCATTAATTTTTTCAACAAATATTAAATGTACAGACACGGCTTCGTTAAAGTTTTATTATATGTATATAATATATGATATGATATCCAAAGTGTATGCAGATAAAGTAAGTTATGTGCTTAATTAATTTTTATCATTTGAATAAACATTAAGATTATTATTGTAACACAATTAGTGAATGTATAAAGAAAAATATTTAATGGGATGCAATTGGGTTTTTATGACACATTGAATATTCATTTCTTTTTTATTTGTTTTCATCATCTAGCATGGAAATATTATATACCAGGGTATCTAAAATAATAATTATAATACCAGTCTGTAAGTGTCCCACTGCTGCCTCAGTCAGCCTAAGATGCATTGGCAATTTCTAACACTCAGAAGTCCACAGCTCCATTTTTCATGGTACCATGGTCTAATAACGTCGCCGTATCTGGTGATTAGCACAGTAGAATTCGAAAATAACGGCGACCACCGAGAGATGCAACCGACCACGACAGGTTTTGCTCAGAGGGATTTCTTAGATCGCGCGTAATTTTTAATTCGTGATATCTTCTACGGTATTCATTTAAATGGAAAACTGTAAAGGACATTTTTAATCTACATTAAATGCCCAAGTTAATTAACAAACTTATCTGGATAAAGTTTGTTTAGGCCCTACGGGTGCAAGATAAAAACGTGGACTGTATTTTAAATACGGTGGTTTATTAATTATAACAATATAATCGCGTATGTCGCCTCGCGCGTAGTTCGGCTGAGAGCCGGCGCAAGCGCCACGTGCTGCAGCCGGTAGAAGCCCCGGACCGACGCCCGCAATCTCCGCCGTCGCCATCAGAGAGGAAAGGTGCGCCGACATACTCACCGGATTGAAGTCTTCAATTAATTTTCAACGGGAAAAGAGATGCAAAGATGAACATATATGATTTTATTAATTTACTTCCGCGGCCCTTACGATTGACTATCAACACTGACCCGGCGTAGTCAACTTATGAGTCCAAGAAAGGGAATTTAAAGTTCAAATTATTGAAAGTGCGTTCATGAATGAGGCAACTGGCCCATTATAGGCTGTAAATTTTGTACCTTGTGTTGAATACACTTGAGGCACTTATTCACAATTAACTGCGATAAATTTCTACCGTCTAATGGCCAATATGTCTGTCGGATATGCGACAGAAGTAGCTGTGGGCCTACATGTAGAAGTTTTATTTGTTCTGTTTGTAATATAATTTTCGTTAATATACGTTTACTACAAATTAATATAGTACGCTTAACATTAAAATCACATGGAGCATTTGTAAGTTTCTCGCCCACGCGAATGTGGTTATTATCATCGATAAATGGAGTCAAAGAAAAAAGTCTACCCTTGCGAAGTTAATTTCTGCCCAGACAATAAAAGATCCATACTCTTTTCGAAACATTTGAAGTTGAGCATGATATAAAATTAAATTTTATGAATTTCGTAATTAAATCAATCGTTGTGTGTATGAAACAATTCTTTGTATTTTTGTCTGATTTGGAATTTTATGTAACAAATTATGAATGAACGATGATTGAATGTTTGAATGATTAAAAGATTTTTCATCACTACTAATGAAGTGAGTCACTACTTAACAATTTTGGCATTCTCGGCCATTTGATTTCATCGCGTAACAAAAAGATGGCCCGGACCACCACAGGGTTGTGTTACAGATTACGTACGCTCATAATCCATGTTAAATAATAGTCTACACAATCTGACATGGTCGTCACAGTGACCAATTTATATTTTTTGATGTTAATAAGTTTATTAATAATTTTATGTTAACTCGGGAAAGAATGTTTCTCCCCAAAAAATATAAACGTGATATTTATTTATTTATTTATTTTATATATTTAGCATGCCAACAGAGCAATTACAAAAAAGGAAAAATTACATGTTATCATTTCCACATAATAAAAACAATGCAATCGCTCAGATAATAGGCCATGCCTGACATTTAAACACATAAATAATAAGGATAACTACTATGTTATGAAACATTACACATTAAAATTAATATTAAATTATATTTTAATTATTAAACAAGGAGTGCTTGTATGAACCGATTGACTGAGAAAAGATATCTATTGAGTTATTCATCGTGCTTGATCTCTCGTTGTATAACCTTGCCATACGCACAAAAGGGCTATTAAAAGCAGTATTCAGTGTTGTAGTCGGAATGTAAAATATATATGGGTTGCGCACCGCACGGGTATACGATCTAAAATACAAGTAATTAATAAGGAACGCATCTATTGAACCATTTCCAATTTTGTAAAGGATGAGTAAGTCAGCTATATTTCGCCTCTCTTTTAGGCTTATCATGTTAAAATATTTTAGTCTATTAACATAATTAGGGATAGATTTACGAATACCATTTCTTATGCTCAGGCATCTAACAAGACGAGCTTGGACAGATTCTATAAGCTCTACGTAGGTGGTATAGTGAGGTGACCATATGGCAGAACAATATTCAAGAATACTTCTAACTAAGGTGTTATAGAGCAAGATAACACTCTCGTTATTGCGAAATGGTCGTGAAGTACGCATAATAAATCCAAGCACCTTTTTGGCTCTGGGTACAATATTAAGTATATGTGGTCGAAAAGAAAAAGAAGAGTCAAACATGACACCCAAATCACGAACAACGAATACTCTCTCTAAGCTTATACCTCCAAGCTGATAGGAAAAATCAATATAATTTATTTTATTGCTAAAACTTATGTATTGACACTTTTTCACATTAAGAGCCATTTTGTTGATGATACACCATAACTCGAGAGTGTTAAGGTCACTCTGTAACTTAATACAGTCACTTAGGTTTGTTACCCGAATATAAATTTTTATATCATCCGCATACGCTAGGCAATCACAATTTAGGGAATCTAAGAGGTCGTTTATAAAAATTAAAAACAATAATGGTCCCAGTTTTGATCCTTGGGGGACACCAGATGAAGGTATGAAAGGTGAAGATTCGTAGCCTGCCAATGCAACTAGCTGAGAACGATTACATAAATAGCTCTCAAACCACCTTAACAGATTGCCATGAATGCCAGCGTGATTAAGTTTGGCTATGAGTAAAGAGTGATTAACGCGATCAAACGCTTTGGCAAAATCTGTATAAATAGCATCAACTTGGCCTCGGCCTTCCAAAGTATTGGATATAAAATTAGCATATATAAGTAAATTTGATGTTGTAGAACGATTAGACATGAAACCATGCTGGCGCAAGCTTATCATGGGGTTTACTTGACAATACACAACTTTGTATATAATACCCTCAAATATTTTTGCAAATTGTGAGATAATACATATTGGTCTGTAATTTGATACGACATTCCTATAACCTGACTTGTAAATAGGGACTACATATGAGATTTTCCATAAATCGGGAAATATTCCTTCTTTGAGTGACTGATTAAAGATCATATGCAGAGGCTTAATAAGCGCTTTTGAACAAAGCCGTATAAATATTGGTGGAATTCCATCAGGACCAGCCCCTTTACTGACATCCAAACTTTCTAAACTGGTTTTGATATCTTTTTCACTTATATTTATTTCTGGGAGGGAATAATTCGGTGAGGTATAAGACAGAGTAACTGCATCTGAAGCTTGGTTATCAGTATAAACTGAGGAGAAATATATAGCAAATAAGTCTGCAACCTGGTCACCATCAGCAAGTCGACCATCATACGAGACCTGGGCGGGAATACCATTGTATGTTTTTTTTGATGAAATGTATCGCCAAAAAGTTTTGATATTTGTTTTGAGTTCCTGTTCTATCTTAGCTATATACGACTTGAAACAAATTTCCATAATTTTCTTTGATCTAATACGTAAGGTATTAAAAGTATCATAATCACGAGGATTATTATATTTTTTGTATCTTATTCGATATTTGTGTTTTTCTTTAATTAGCTTTATCAATGACGAAGAAAACCAAATAGGATAGTTATTTTTCTTTTGTCTTTTTTTGGGAGTGTATTTATCAATAATTGACCACAAAACGTTATAAAAGCTGTGCACAAATTCATTACAATTAACTTTACTAAATTCTTCCCAATCAATTAAAGAGAGTTCCGCTATACATGAGATATAGTCAGCCCTGTAAAAATTATGTTTCAATGAAGCAGTGTTACGAGCCAATTTACTGCTTTTAGCTTGTTTCAGCAACACGTGTAACTCTAAGGGTGGGTGGTAGGTATCAATTTTACTAAGTGGAACAGCTGTAGTGACACAAACATTGGTATGATCATCCACCAAAATAAGGTCTAAAATATTATTTCTCTCGTTACATACATTATTCACTTGTAAAAAACCAGTAATATGTAAGAAATCCCTTAAAGCTAATGATTTTGGTTCGAAGATACCAGAAAAAGGATCTTCAAGACAACTCCAATTAATATGAGGAAAATTAAAATCGCCAATAATCACTGTTTTATCATCTAAATTACCTAAACAAGTTTCTTCTAACTTTGTAAGGAACTCTTTGAACGTATCGCAAGGTATGTAGGATGGTAGATAAACCAGACACACATTCAAGCAAACACTCCCGACTCTTACGCGTATCCACATGTCTTCACCAGAGGTTTGCCAATCAACCCTATTAATAAATGTGAAATCTTTTTTAACGCCTATTAGTATTCCGCCTCCATGAGCCTTGGAGTACCGTTCTTTAAAATCAGCACAGCGATCTCTACGGACGACCGTGTACCTTTGATCAAAATACTCAGAAGACGAAAAATATTGATAGCGTATAATATAAATCTGTTAAGTGACTCAGCAGTGTCATATAGTTTGACTAATAATACTGTGATAAATTTTTTAAACCAATAAATATGACAAAGGAGCAGGGTAACATAGCAGTATACCATCAAAATATCAATCGCTTTTCCGGCAAAATATTAGATATAGAATTATTATTACACAGAGAGAGACTAGATATATTATGTTTTACAGAAACCTGGCTTAAACCTGAAAAGATGATATTTAATATAACACACTTTTCAGTTGCTAGTGTTTATAATCGTACAATCGCTGTCGGTGGGGGTTGTATCATATTAACCAATAATAATATCAAATTTAAAGACAGAAAAGATATATGTATTCTCTCAATAGACCGTATTTGTGAAGTGGCTTGTGCCGAGGTGGATGGATTAATTGTATTATATGTCTACAGACCTCCTTAATAAACGAAATAAATATTAAAATAATAATAATTAATATTAAATATTAACGAGACTATTTAATATCAATAAGTCGTCAGTTTTGATCTGTGGTGACTTTAATATAGATATTTTAAATTCGTCGCCAGAGGTCACTGCATTCACATCGCTATTTAAGTCGTTTAACTTTGATCCGCTTTTTAATGAACCAACCAGAACCACGTCCCAAACTGCATCTTGTATAGACAACATTTTAAGTAAGTTCAAAATCATTAGTAATGGCATTATTACTGGAATACGGTCTGACCATAAAGGTCAACTTGTTGAAATAAACTGCTGCAGACCTAGCAGTGATTGTAAGAGAACGGTTAGACTTATTTCAGACACTAGATTAGATCATTTAAATGATAGCATTAAACATCAATTATCTGCAGAGGTTTTTATTTATTTATTTGGCGCGCCAACAGATCCACAACATATGATACATGATTATATTTTAGTTATACGAACACATCTCAATAATTATGTAGTACTCCACTTACAGGCGAGCACAGCATGCAACAATTTTCGAGCCTTAATATTGATTAAAAATAGTAATATGTTAACAAACTTGATAAAAATAATAACAATAATTAAAAGCAAACAATAATAATACAAAATAATGTTAATAATATAAATACTCAATCATGTCATAATTGGAGAATTTTAAAGATATAGGATTTAAGAGAGGTCAAAGAACTGAAGAATATGTCAAGACTTTGGTCGTAAATTTCATTAAATGTCTTCGATATGCGCCATATAGGAGACTGCATGCCTAAGTTAGTACGTATGAAGTTACAAGCGAAAGGAACATATGTGCAAGATCTAGAATTTGGACGTGGTACCTTAAGTGAAATTCTCTGTAAAATATCCGGACTGTCAACCAAGTCATTCAGTATTTTATACAAAAATAATATTTCAAACATAGAACGTCTGGCTTGAAGAGAAAGACAGTTTAACTTTTTTAAACACTCCTCGTAACTAATATTGCATGGGAGCATATGGTGCTGAGCACTGATTTGTCGAAAGAATCGTTTTTGAACCCGTTCTATATTATTTACACGATATTGATCCAAATACTAACTACGGCAGCTTGTTTAATATCATAAGCACTGAATTTAGTAAACATTGTCCAACAAAGGTTATTAGTGTTAGGAAAAAAATGGTTTTTAGTGAATGGGCAACCAAAGGAATTATAAAAAGTAGAGATCGACTATATGATTTATATTATAGGAAATCATTGACAACTAGTGATTCATTTCATGCTCATGTTAGAGATTATTCTAAAATATTTAAACGTGTTTGTGGAGCTGCAAAAGCGATTTTTTTAAGAAATGAAGTTCTTAAATCTAGTAATAAGACTAAAACTGTTTGGCATATAATAAATAAAGAAACAGGAAAAGATAGGAAAAATGATAATTCGCTTAATCTAAACGTCGAGGGAGTACATATCTCAAACAGTTCAGAGGTAGCAACTGTTTTCCAGGATTATTTCACAAATATACCCTTAGTACTAACAAAAAATATAATATCATCACCCCATGGCGCTGCATCACTTTTGGATAATCTTATTACACCTGTGGATTCTAAATTTTCTTTTACATTTGTTAGTGCAGGTGAAATAATAAGGACTTTTAAACAATTAAACTTAAAAAATACTGAAGATATTTGGGGTATGTCAGTAATCGTAGTTCAGTCCATAATTGTCAATATTTCACCATATCTGGCTAATATATTTAATCAGTGCATAAAAACAGGGACTTTCCCTAATTTAATGAAAATAAGTAAAGGAGTTCCTCTATTTAAATCAGGTTGTAGAAGTAATCTTGGAAATTATAGACCAATTTCTGTACTTCCGTCGATTAGTGAGATTTTCGAGAAAATTATGCTCAAGCAACTAGTACAATATTTCAAAGCACAAGAGATTTTGGATAGTCGGCAATATGGTTTCACAAAATCTAAATCAACCACTGACGCTGGTGCAACACTGCTAAGTCATATATATAGGGCTTGGGAGGAGTCGCAGGATGCAATCGGTGTGTTCTGTGATCTCTCAAAGGCCTTCGACTGCGTTGACCACAGTACGCTTATACTTAAGCTAAAACACTATGGTGTGCATGAAACTTCTCTCGACCTCCTAATTTCTTATTTAACAGAGCACTGTCAGAAAATAAGTGTAAATGGTGCAACCTCTTCGGGATCATTGGTTAGAGTCGGCGTCCCTCAGGGCTCGATTTTGGAACCATTTTTGTTTCTCGTTTATATAAACGATCTACCGTCCGTTGTTGAAAATGGTGCTGGCATGGTTCTTTTTGCAGACGACACTTCACTTATATTCAAAGTGAAAAGAACAGATTCGGAGCTTACACAATTAAACAACACCTTATTTAAAATCTCTGAATGGTTTACTTTAAATAATTTACTACTAAATGCAAACAAAACCAAATGTATGAGATTTGTCTTGCCCAATGTTCGGCGTGTTGATAGTAGTATCAAGATAGAAGGGAATTTAGTAGGCTTAGTTGATGGTACTGTCTTCTTGGGCATTACCCTTGATTCAAAATTACAGTGGGGTCCGCATATTAAAACTTTGGCGGGAAGATTAAGTTCTGCTGCATTCGCAGTACGCAAAATTCGCCAGTTAACAGATATTGCCACCGCTAGGTTAGTCTACTTCGCTTACTTTCATAGCTTAATGTCTTACGGTATTTTGCTGTGGGGTTCAGCAGCTGAGGTAGATACCATATTAATATTATAAAAGCGGGCAGTTCGAGCAATTTACAATATGAGACCCCGCGAATCACTAAAGAACAAGTTCCAGGAATTTAGTATTTTAACTTTGCCTTCCCAATACATCTTTGATAACTTAATGTATGTCCGTAAAAACTTAGACAAGCTGGATTTTGTCAAAGATCAGCACAATGTAAATACTAGAAATAAAGATAAATTAGCCGTACCGTGTTTTAGACTTAGTAAGACTAATAAAAGTTTTTATGTAATAGTGTTAGGTTCTATAACAAGATCCCGAAGCACATTACTGTAAATACCGGACAACAAGTTTAAGGACCATGTCAAGCGGGTTTTACTGTCAAAAGGTTATTATAGGGTGGATCATTATTTAAATGATAGTGATGTCTGGAAGTGACTCCCTCTCTGTACATCCACTAATATATTATTGTACCTGTTATATTTGTAACATTTGTACAGTTAACAAAAAAAAAGAAAAAGATAAACCCGATCGAGTTTCTTACCGGTTCTTCTCGATGTCTGGGATAATTTCCGAACCGGCAGTAGTGTTTTGACATTCATAAGTGCCTTTTTAGGGCCTAAATTGAATAAAGATTATTTTGATTTTGATTTTGACGGTACGTAGCTCCAAGTATGATCATATGTAGATTCTTGTATTTCATGAATTCTATTTTTTACAAAAGATTCTAATTTGTTACATGGACTTGTAAGCCAACCCAAAACAATAGTAGAGTCTCACCCGAATCTATATTTATATGCAGGTATGGTTAATGATTCGCGAACTTTTGTACACAGTCTTGCAACTAACAAAGCTCCGAACAGCGCTAGTCTCGGAATTGTTGTAGCTTTGATGGCCGTTACACGTTTTTCGACACTATTAAGTATACGGTGACAGATTCAATGCTATTGCGAGACAGAAAGTATAAAGATGTACAGTAAGCTTTCTTGGAAGCATCGGTAAACAAATAATCGTTAAAAATAATCGGTAAAACAGTATTATTACGAGTCAAGTATAAGTCAAGGTTTTAATAATTAAGACTGCATTTCCTTGGATTGAAGCTCGCAGGTAGTGAAACTTGTTTATGTCACCGATACTACTGTTATGTATTATAGATGTAAAAGTGTCTCTGAACTCGAGCTAGGCAAACGAATAAAATCATTTTTATTGAAATTGTTTGCACCTTCGCTATCATCACCGAAGCCCACCTCTGAACTGATGTCTGTGATCGATGTGTCAAACAGGCTGCGCGCGAGAGCCACTACACTGAAATACTGCCGCTCAAACTCCTCGTGCTCAGCAGACACGACTTTGGCATTCTCGTTCAGCCCCACTATGTCTGTCTGTAAAGCATCGAATTCGGAATAATCATATTTAAGTTTGTTGAAACGCTCTTCTAGGTCTAGGCGATGCAAATGCAATGATAATTATTTTACTGCGGAGTTATTTTAAAACTGTGATATATTTGTGATGTGCTATACGATATTGTTATATAGCCCAGTCATATTAGGGCTTTCACCTCGGAATGAAAGATAATAAGCTGCAAATTGGTATGAACCTTTGTTTTGTCATTCTAAATGTTGTCTCAAAAGTCACAATCGTTATCGTGTCCGCGTCTCAAGATATTCAAGGTCAAAGGTCACAAAAATCGGTTTTTCGCGAATATCTGGCTTCCTATCGGTTAAATGAGATTTGCATTTATTATAAAAGTTGTAGGCTATAAAATTCCCTACAACTTTTGTTTAAACTTTTTTTTCATACAACCAACCGTTTTGAAGGTAGAGCGCGAAGAGTGCACATCGTACAGTCATATACGGCCTAATGCAAGGTCGATCGATCATCGATGGTGGATTTCTTCTGCATCGCGTCGTATGGAGCAAAGACGATACTTTCTCTATTATTTTAAATAAGTACATTAAATATTTACAAACACATTATGGCTCAGCAATTGTTGTTGTATTTGACGGATATTCGGACTATAGTAAAAATATTAAAGCACTGGAACAACAAAGAAGAACTGCTGCACTTTCAAAATCATATGAAGTTTGTTTTGACGAAACAATGGTTGTGCCAATCAGTCAAGAAATTTTTTTATCAAATCGGTCTAATAAAAAAAAATGTATCGACATGCTTGTTGAAAAATTTAAAACTGTTAATATCACAACAAAACAAGCCAGAGATGATGCTGATGTTCTCATCATTGACACAGCTATTGCCTTATCAGAACATCAAAAGACTGCTGTCATCATAGGAGAAGATATCGATTTGCTCGTTATTTTAATTGGACGTACTCAGTCACATCATCAGGAATTTTTTTTGAAAAAAGTTGGCAAAGGCAATGTCAAAACACAAATATATTCTACTAACAGTTTTGACCAATATCCTCGTACTAAAAAGCACATTTTATTTTTACACGCATTTAGTGGCTGTGACACGACTTCTGCGCTATTTAAAAAAGGAAAAAAAACTGTTACTAGAGCATTGGAAAAAATTCCTGATTTAGATAAACTGGTGGAAGTATTTCAACAAGAAAACTGCCCAAAACAAACATTATTAGAAAATGGAGTGCGCATCTTGTTGGCATTATATAATGCTCCAAAATCTGAGGACAACATTGATCATTTCCGCTACACGCAATTCATCAAATTTACAAAACTAAATAAACCTGTACAACTGTCAACACTTCCACCAACAAGTGTAGCAGCTCATCAACACATAAAACGTGTCTACTACCAGATTCAAACGTGGTTAGGGAAGGACTTAGAACCTCAAGAATGGGGCTGGATGCTTGAAAATGAAATCCTGGAGCCCATACGAACGTTATTACCTCCAGCACCAGCCGAACTACTAAACGTAATATTTTGCAATTGCAAAAATGGTTGTGGTTCCCGCTGTGGATGCAGAAAATCAGGGCTACAATGTTCTTTAGCTTGCGGCCAGTGCAACGGACAAGCTTGCCTCAACGCTTCACTGTATCCAAGTAATCCCGATGAAGAAAATACATATGATCCCGATATTCTGGAAGGTTTGGAGATGAACATGACAGATAATGAGGATGATGACAATGAATCGAACATTTTTGAGCGACAAGAAGAAGAAGACGACGAAGAAGAAGAAGATAATTAGCTTCCATTTCCAATTTCATTACAATTAAAATCAACAAAGATACTTTTGATATTTGAACTCACATTTTGACAAATGTATATTATGCCGTATTTAATAATAAATAAAAATATGTGTAAAATATATACTCTTACTATCATTTTAACTTAAAATAAAACTAAAATATATAATCCAGAATTAATAATATTTTATACTTAAATAGTTAAATATGAATAATTATATATAAATAATCAAGTTACTTACTTTAATTAAATATAAATAATTAATAGTTAGTACATAAATAATAGGCATTGTTTAATAATTATAATTTCCAAGTAAATAATTGACTTTATAACGTACTGATAACCATAACTCACGCTTGACCTTGCATTAGGCCGTATATGACTGTACGATGTGCACTCTTCGCGCTCTACCTTCAAAACGGTTGGTTGTATGAAAAAAAAGATTAAACAAAAGTTGTAGGGAATTTTATAGCCTACAACTTTTATAATAAATGCAAATCTCATTTAACCGATAGGAAGCCAGATATTCGCGAAAAACCGATTTTTGTGACCTTTGACCTTGAATATCTTGAGACGCGGACACGATAACGATTGTGACTTTTGAGACAACATTTAGAATGACAAAACAAAGGTTCATACCAATTTGCAGCTTATTATCTTTCTTTCCGAGGTTGACCCCTTTTTTTACCTAATATGACTGGGCTAATATTGAGTCAACATTAAAAGATAGAATATGCTATTGCGGACTTTTTTTAGACCTTTATAAAAGAAACAATTCCGTCACACTCATGTTAACAATCATTTGTTGCGTAACTTTAACATTTACGCAGCGTACGCAATGGAAGCTCTCAAAAGGAATAAATTTTACCCGTTTTTACAACATTTTTCATTGATGCTCTGCTCCTATTGCCAATAGTTTTTCTCGATAAATGGGCTATCTAAAACTAAAATATTATTTTCCTTTTTAACCAGTAGCTGCTGAGATTAGCGCGTTTAACCAAACAAACAAACTCTTCATCTTTATAATATTAGTACAGGTTATTAATATTAATACTAGTGTAGTGTGTATTATGTGTAGAAAGGATAGAGATAAGTAGTGCCGATTCAAATAGTCTTTCTACTGAAAAAGTGTCCACGAAAATTTGCATGTACTAACGAAAGTCTTTGGAATTTACGTACTGTTATCAATTGATATTAATGCTATCTACTACTAGCCGTAGGGAATCCTGAACGTTTGAGAAATTTTCTATACATGGTGGTCCAGGTAGTGCCAAAAAATACAGAATCTTTGATCACATTCTAATCACATTGTGCCGAAATTAGTAGAAAGAGATCTGACTGTAAAACGTTGATTCCTAAAGCAGTCCATGTGGACCCACGGTGGTCGATTAATAACTCCAAGGGGTCCACGTTAACGGAAACAAAATCGGGGGTCCGCGAGTTGCAAATGGGGGTCGAAAAAATTGTGAATTCCATTAAAGCGAGTTATGACGAAAACTTTGACTGTATTTCTGGAAATAGTATAATAAAATACGATAGTACCTTTGTACTAAAATATACGTTGTTACAATAAACATTTAAGTAAATATTTGTATGAAATTTGATTAAAATATGGAACTATATTCACAGAATTCGATGATGGGATGACGTTATAAAATTTTAAAGTAACACTTAAAATGGGCCCTAAATCTCATAATACTGATAATGGCGGTTCATTGTTAGTAAAATACGTTACAGGTGCCATAGTGATGAAAATCTTAATTTTTTTATTGTACCCCAATCGCGTCGAAACCAAAACCAAGAAGACAGACGTTCCTTGAGAGTAGCCGATAACTTGGAGTTGCGTTTGAGAGGTCTCATTCATTATAAAATCTGTGGTGGCCGTCAAGTCGTAATAACTAATTTCATGGAAACTGAAGTCCCAGTATTTATTGTCTATATCAGGATTGCGTTTTATATGTTCTCTTGAGTACTTATTGCCTCTCGTATTGCCCAACCATAACCTTACCTAACCTAACCGGAGTCCAAAAAGCCGTGCATTGGAAATATCGGTAGGATACCTATGGACCTATCATACACATACGGTAGTTTTCTCTGATTCGAAATTCCGTCAATGGTCGTCGTCTCTCAACTGAGCCTTGTTATTCCGAACGGAAAGAAACGTATGTGCGTTAAATATGTACGGAAATCCGATTCGGTATTTCGAATCGAAATTCCGACTGTATGTGGCCGCTCTAAGTCTAACACCCGGTTTCTGAAAGGTTGATCAAACTATCGTTCAACTGACACAGCTGTCAACTTAACATCGTTGTCAAATTAGTTCGAGTTTCTGAAACGTTGATTAGTGTTAAATTTACTAATCTATGATCATTTTGATTTGACATTGATATTTTTTTTTATTATGGTCACATTGCGGATACCGTTCAACTTTACATTCAATAGCTCATTCGTAACTGTTAAATCTGTTGTTAAACGAACAGCTGTTTATGAGTTGTGCGTCCAGACGCTAGGAGTATTACATACCTACTATTCTTTGTTTATATTATTGCGATTTTACTACAAAAATTATAAAATGAGTTCACGGGGAAAAAATTTCACCGAAAAAGAAAAGTGTAAGCTTTTGGAACTAATTTAAAGGTAAGTTCTTACATATGGAATAACTGTACAAAGGTTTGACGGCTTGATAATTGAAAATATTTGTTTTGTTTATGTAGATACAGTATATTGTGCGTTTATATTACAATAGACTTTGTTTGCAGGTACAAAGACGTTATAGAAAATAAGAGCATTAATGCAGTTTTTACAACAATAAAAAAACGAAACTTGGGAGGTCATTGCGTTAGAGTTTAATAGTACCGCTTAAGTGCCAGGAACTATGAAACAGTTAAATATCTTCACTGCTAGAAATGCTCAAGCTGGCAACCGTGAGAGACATGATCGTTTTATAACAAAATTTTAGTTTTAAATAAACTTAAATCAATAGTTAACTCGTCAAGGAGTTTGACAACGCGTTTGACAGTACATTAATCTATGATCATGACTTAACTAGCTTTCGAGAAACCCAAAATGGCGTTTGACAAGCGATTTTAGTCTAAATTTTGACATATCTGTCAACTGAACTGTTGATCAAATTAAAGTAGTTAACCATGCTTTTAGCAACTCAATATACACTTAACAAGAGATTTGACAGTTGATTAGTTAATTTTTGTGATGATCAACCTTTCGGAAACCGGGCGTAAGTCTGTGGTCATATCAGACTTCAAGTCGAATGATATTATCCGACTAATGTGAAACGGTTATTTTATGAAAGTCGTAAATGTGGAATATTACAAGTAATATTATGAATATCTTAGCGAATACTAATATATCGGTTCCACCACTATTCGTTAGTATGGTAACGCTATTAATGGACACAGGGCGATAGAGGCGTCGCTGGCGGCAATTTCGCTGCCTGTTGTAACACCGGCGTCGCCGACGCAGCCGGACCCGGATCCTGAGCTGCGGGAAGCGTTGGCGCTGTCAGCTCAGGAGCAGGCGGCGCGCGACGACCAGCTCGCGGCAGAGCAGCGAGCTCTCGACGAGGCGCTCCGGCTCTCGCTTTTAGACAAGTAATCGGTAAGTGGATTTTTCTTCTATGTTTATAAACTAGCTGAGTCTTCTTTTATGTGAATGATAGTGATGTCTGGAAGAGAATCCCTCTCTGTACATCGTCTAAATCATTATTATTAGTACAATTTATTTAATACAAGTGTGCATTAGTTTGAAATTCTTCCAAATTCCTGTTTGTTTTGCTAATATTTTTGTGTTTTTCCGTCTACTTTATTTTTTATTCGTATACATATATGTGAGATCTTGTAAATGGCCTTCATTAATTTATACATGTAATTTAATTATGTACTTAGCTGTAGGTTTTCTTAAAATATTAAAATTATAGTATAGTATGTAACACTTGTACAGTTGAGAAAAAAAGATAAACCTGATCTTCTTCCCCGATTTTCTTACCGATTCTTCTCGATGACCGGCAGTAGTGTTTTGACGTACATAAGTACGATCTTAAGGTAATTTGAATAAAGATTATTTTGATTATGATTTTAAGGTGTTCCCCACGGTTTCACCCGCCAACGCAACCGTGTACTCAATCGTTGTCCTCAGTTTGTTTGAAACACGAGAGTGTTTGTCCACAACTTGCCGGATAGTTTCACGTTTATGGTTACTGCTGCGCTCTTTAGAGTTTTAGCGTGGACTTTTATAGCCTACAACCTTCCTCAATAAATAGGGTGTAAAAGTTAAAAATAATTGTTCAAATTTGACGGGTAGTTTCAGAAATTAGCTCGTTCAAACAAACAATGTTTTGAGTTTTACAAAATACTAGCGGTGTGCCCGCGGCTCCGCACGTGTTTGTTACTACGCAGTAGTTATTTACACCCAGTTAATGTATTTTTATATATACTGTTGATAATTCATATAGTCTACCAATTGGGAAATAATACTTATGTACTTATCGTGTATAATTAAAAACCATTTCTAATGTATTATTATAGCCTCTCAATTATGGTATGATGTTATGATTCCCGTCTATAAATGTTCAAAATTTCATCAAAATCGGTCAAGAATTGACGAAATTTTTTTTCTTTGTATTTTTTTTTTACTATTTTTGAAAGTAATATTGAGTTCTTTATGCACTATCCATTGATCAATTCATAAACATCCCGTGTACAAAATTTCATAAGAATCGGTCTATCCGTTTTTGAGTTAAAACCGGATATAGAAACAAACAGACAAAATTTTTTTAATGGCTACTTCGTTATCAGTATCGTTCATAAAGTATGCCTATCGGAAAATTCGGACAAAAACTTAACTGTACAGAGAGAACTGCAGATTGGTTACCTATTATAGATTATTAAATTAGAGTGGAATGTCTGTAGTTTCATGATAAACATCTATTATAAAGGACAGAGATCACTATTATGACATTTTTGTCTGTTTGTATGTCTGTGTTTAACTCGAAAACGGCTAGACCGTTAATGTTCAAATTTTGTACACGGGAAGCGTACGTCATTCCTCAATTGATAGGCTGTGAGAATTGACAATAATACATTTAGAAATCATAATGTATCGCACATCCAATAGAACGACGGTGTAATTACGTTTAAGTAACTTTTCAGTAAAAACATTTAAAAAATTTGAATTGATTTATATTTTGCGAATTTAAGCCAATTCTCTAACGACATTCACTCCCACTATCATAAACTATTGTAAGAACAATTGTGATATTTTTTCTATAGATAGAATTTTTGTAACAGGAACTTACGACACCAGAATGTCAATTTCGACTGTTTTGTAATTATCTCATTGTAGAATTGTATGAGCGATATGTGTAAAAATAAAAATACTAGACGAAGAAATCACTTCGACTCTTATTACATCATGTTACGTGTAGGCGACGATACTTTTGTCAGATACCAGTAGGATATCTGTTCACGACTCCATGTTCCTACATTAATCTACTCAAAATGGATAAAACATCATTTGTCATTAGAAACTGATGCGTTAGGACGGTAATAAAGTGGAAATGTTATGATGTCGAGTGATACCAGTGACGAAAAAGCACTAGCAGTTTTTGATTTAAATAGACGTAGAAAGAAGAGAAGATACTAGATTCATCCATACATCGAAAGGAACATAATTGTAGAGCTTTTTGTTGTTGCACAAGAACTACAACAAGATGATTACACCGATGATATTTTTCATTTGTTGTGGGAATGTGTCCAGACCGAGGAGTTGCGTCCAAAAATGCTATTGGAGTCCTGGAATATATGGTATATGGAATATATAAACTTGCCTCGTTGAGTTCCAAATTTAAATATCTTTGCAATTTTATCGAATAAGTTGACTTCTCCTATGAGGCTGGCATAGTCATCAGGCATGTACTGAAGCCTCGTTAAAATAAAATATACAAATGTTTGTAATTTTAACGAATGTCAAAAGAACCCTGTAAGCATCTTGTTAAATTATTGTCACCTATTTCATGTAGAAATTGAATATTCCTTGTTGCTCGCCCGCCGTTTTGGGGAGCCTTGTGAGGGATGCGACTACGCGGAGGGTATCGGTAGCGTAGTGCCTCGATACAAATGTATGTGCGATACTTTTTTTAGAACTGGCTGTCCTGTTAGCCATAAGGGCCTTGGAGCCTCTGACGGCTTTTAAAGCTTCACCGTGGCTTGGGGCGAACGCTTAAGGCACTCAGCCGAGAAAGCGTGTCAGCATGCTCGAGGGTGCCAAAGTGGCCGAACCTCGGTTTGGGCTGTTGCCGTAGTTGCAATTAAATCGGGAACTAATATAAGAAAGGGCTAAGATTATATAATATTTTGTGCGTTTATATGTCAATATGTAAATAAACTGGACATCTATAAAATTTGTGTTTCTCTCTTTTCAGATCTCATGTTAAAGGAGAATGTATGGCGTCCAACCAAAAGAAGATTTAGTCGTCTTATTTTAATTTTAATGTACTTATTCTAGAAAGTTTCTTCTGTATTTGCTGGTAATGATGATAGCGGTGATTGAGCGGACCTTAGATGACTGTAAACTTACTGTATTAACCCACACTGTGATCTTTGTTGGTGATAATCGGTTTTAAAACTCGTATTCTTCTATCGATGATGATAGTGATGTGACTGGCCAGTGGGTCTATTATCGATAAGTTGGGGTTGATAAAAAAAGGCAGTTAAAATGCAACCTTTTACTTTATAGTATATATTGCAAAGTTGTGATTTTTTTTTATCGAATGGAATTATGTTGTATATCGTACTACTGAACTACATGAAAATAGATATACTAAAATAGTAAATCCGATGCCTTTTAAGCATCTCATTAACTAAAAATGTAGTTTTAGGCAAAGACAAGTTCTATATAACAATTTCGTTTTTTTATTCTTAAATGGGTCGATGAATCATACACAGATATTAAACAAACTGTTTATTGCAGAGTAACGTCTCAATACAACGGTAGAAATAGAATGTCACACATCCACTCATCTTCCTACGCTTTATAGGTGCACCGCCGCCGGACCACCGACTGTACCTCGAGCGATCGTACAATGTTACGTGATGCCAAGTAAACCACTGCCATTAATAGCGTCACCGCTAAAGGGAGCCAGTATCCATCTAACATACCTAAACACTTTTTTAACGTTATAGGTTACCACAATTTCACCTGATCTTAAGTGACGATGTGGCCCGCTAAGCCTATTGTAAAAGACCGGCTCTCAAATGCAACTGCCGGAACACACCTATCGGTGTTTGGCGATAGATTTTCAACTTGAGGGTGGTAGGTGGCATTAGAAAAAGCCCTAACACCATGCTAAGGTTTCATCACGACGTTTTCCTTCATCGAAGGTTCAAGTTCATGAAGGGATCCGAAGTCACGACTTCTATCTTTATACATTAAAATTTTCTAGTTATACACTCTGGGTTGTATTAATCTTTTGATGTTTTCTATGTGAGGCTTTGTCGACGGTGACTCTCAACAGGATAGCATTTATCAACTGCTTCGCTGTATGAAAGTTTTCCTAGCTTAAAAAGACCCCCTGTATGTCACACAGTCATTGAAGGTCCAAAGTATTTTGAAATGTTTAATATGAAATTTAATTGACAATACTATGTAAGTATATAAAATAACTATGTTTGAATGTTGATGCATTTTACTTGAACGGATGTTTTAAATTAATATTTCTAAAATAGGAGGAATGAGTGATACAATCAGAAATGTTTTTGGACATCGATGGAGTCATGGGTTTGAACGATATCCTAAAAGGTCGAATATGCTTGCTACAAAGGAACAATCATTCACAGGTGATTTCAGGTAGACTTTTATTCGGTGTTGACAACAGTGAAAAAAAAAGAAAAAGTTCCGAAATCGAACATTAGAAATTTCCGAAATGCGTTATAAAGGTCCGTTTTCTAGAATTACTGATTTTTAGCATTTTTATCGCCTTTATGAGTATTATTTTTTACATAAATAATTTAACATCGTACTAAAGTCTGTCGGTGTTGAAAATCAGAAATTTTATCAAAATTTATTTTTACAACAAGGCTGGTTTGAACTCCTTAGTACCTACTAAAAATAAATGAAATAGAATCCGTTGAGGCTGCCCATCTACTGAAGCGGAGTTGTGGAAATTTCGACCAATAGAATTGCATCTCTAGATTTTTATTCAATTCTATTGGTCGGAATTTGCACTGCTCCGTTCCGCTCCGCTTCAGCGAATAGGCAACCTTAAGGTAGATGATAAAAGTTCACACTAATTTTAACTTTATGTAAAACATTGAAGGCACGGTACTGATTAAAATACATTCGAAGATATTAAAAATAGTTTTTCAATATTGTCGGCTTTTTCTATCGATATAATACATGTCGCAACACTTCAAAGCCTGACGAACACGGCGGTTCTTAATAATTCGAGTAATTTTGTAATAAACATTTTAATTTCAGTAGTAACTAAAGTATATGTTTTCGTATACTTACCTTCCTGCAGTCGAGTTGTACTTCCAAATCGTCAAAATAGTCAGATTTTTATATGTAGTTTCTATAATTACTAAATAAAAGATTCAAACGATTTCTAGTCGTCGAGAGGATATTCTGAAAGTTTTTTTTCTTATAAGCAGTGCAGTAGCGAAATAACCGCGAACCGTCTTCCCGGATCTAATATTTCAGATTCGCTAACATCAATATAATATTTATACAAGGTGTCCAGAAAGGGTATCGGGTATTTGTAAGTTCAATGAAACAAAAATTATTTGTATGCAATAAAAAAGTTTATTGTTTATTATTAGCATATGAATTGGAGAATTATTTGGAAAAGATGATGTTATCCAAATGATGACCGTTACGTTGCTGGCACTCTTCTAAACGGAAACGAAGATTGGCGATAACACGTTGACACATAGCTATCGATATTGCTGCCATTTCTGACCTGATGTTTTGCTTTAACTGGGTTAGATTCATCGGATTGTTTTGATAAACCTTACTTTTAAGGTATCCCCATGCAAAATAGTCAAGCGGGCTAAGGTCGGGGCTTCTGGGAGGCCAGTTGATGTTACCCCTTCGCGAAATGACTTTATTAGGGAATAATTCGTTAACAACTTCCATTGAGTCATTTGAGGTATGGCAAGTGGCCCCATCTTGCTGGAACCACGTTCTTGAGTTGAAACCTGCAAACTCCTGCAACTCTGGGACCAAAAAATTTCGCAACATATCGCAATAACGGTCACTATTCACATTAATTGCTCGGCCTCGTTGATCTTCATGAAAATAAGGACCAATTATGCCTTTAGCAGACATAGCGGCCCAAACAACGACCTTTGGGCTATGCAGGGGTCGTTCATGCTTTCGTCTCGGATTCTCCACTGCCCAGTACCGACAATTCTGCTTATTAACATGACCATTCAGGTGAAAATTTGCTTCGTCACTGAACAGTATGTTGTTAAAGTTGTTAAATCGCTGAAGCATTTCGTTCGCAAAATTCAGTCGATGCTTTTAGATGTAAGTCTTTCTTTAAAATCGAATGTAAAGACGATTTTTTGATGTTCAACGCTTGGCTTCGCTTTCGGATGGATAAAGAAGGATTTTGACGAACCGACGCCTCAACTTCTTCAATTGTTTCTTCATCGCGAACTGAACGAGGACGACCAGAGTTTTGAATTTTAACTGTCGCACATGTATTCTCGAACATCCTGATCCATTTCCTAATGCTATCGTCACTTGGCGCGTGGCGTGTACGATATTCCGCACGATAGAGACGTTGAGCAGTCACTATTGAATCACCATTACGATAATACGCTCGTACGCAAAATGCGCGATGCGTCCCCGAGTACTGTTCCATCGTGACTAAAACTCCACAAAATGGCGGACGCCACGAACCCCTCCCCGCACCCTTTAGACGCCCCGTTTCGAATATGGCGCGAAAACAAATACCCGATACCCTTTCTGGACACCTTGTAGTATTAATTTCCTAATACTCTTTCCCCAAATTCGACATCAGCTTCCCGACTATATAAACAGTTCGTGAAATCGTTGTTGCTTTTGCATTCACCAATTTATCATAAAAGTAATCTAATAAATAACCTTTTTTTTTTCTAAATGACATCTGCCTATATCGGCAGTTTCGCCAATGTCACACTTGTTTGCAAATATACTACAACATAAAAACTAAACAAACTACAGAACACAAAACAGTCACAAATTTATAAATAATATTGTGTTATGAGTCCTGCAGGTATAATATAAAATAATGAAATAATAAACTGAAATATAAACAATAATATGGACAAGATAATCTTATTCGTCTCCAGTGTCTTGATTGCAAGATTTTCGATGTTTTACATTTCTATCAAGTATCAATAATCATAAATCAATTCATTGAAGTAGTTATAGGAATCGAGTGGAGAATTTGTATTCTATTTAAAACGCGGATATGCCTTTTCTCACCAATACTTACAATGTTAAATCTGATGTCTTTTTGTCTCGTTATAAGAAAAGATACCCGATGAATTAGTTTTTTTTTCTTGAATACCAAATTGTTTTCCTATTTTCAATATAACTTATTATAGGTTTTTATTTATTTCTTGTAATTTTATTTGATTTGATTGCAATTACTTTGGAGATCAATCACTTGTATGTACTGCAAACTCGTGAATTATGGTCTACAAGTTTAGAAAGTCTTTGCCCAGCGATCGGATGTGGAAATGTTTAGAAAAAATGGTATAGGAAATGTGTTATGTCCAATGCCTATACTGTCCGCCTATTCAGAATTCCAATTGGAACTCGATAACTTTTGTACTGTTATCATATTAATTGAATATTGATAAGAGGTTACACATCCTTCTCACGTATGTATAGTGTTAGTTCTACGTCTTATACGTTCAACATGTAAGAACTCACGGGCGTCCTCCGACAGAGTTGTCGGCAAAGTAGTCATTTATATATGCAATAGAGGTCCGCCCTAGCTTAGCACGGGTGCAGTTTACAATGTGCTGTATTTTAACATAAAAAGCATGATTTAAAGTTTATCGCTTTAGTATTAATAGTTCATAACTTCTTAGTTACGAAAAGTGCGTTTAGCTCGTGACGCGCAATTCATCATAGGTGCAGAGTGCCGGCCAACCGTTTCGCTACGAGTGATTTCTTTGGTACCGCGTAACATTCTATCTTTTACATTATTTATATAAATGATATAATGCAGTTTTAATCTACATTAAATACCTAAGTTAATTAACATTTTTATCTGGATGAAGATTAATACGGAGTTGGAGAAAATATAGAGATAGACATATGCTACCTCGGATTTTTCTGTAGACTTAGAAGCACTTTCTTTTTTTTAGAAGGACTACAATTCTGTAGCACATTTTTTTGATGTATCTCTTAATGTCTAGCCAGCGGAAGCTATGTAAACGCCCGAAAATCGATTTATTCACGACTTGATTATAAATCATTTGATTTTCTCTACTACACAAAGAGTTAATTGGAATGTATTGTATATAGTACAAACCTTCAGTAAAATATTAACGAAATGAAAGGTAAAACCTATATTTCCAGCTGTGATGCTTCTACAGTTGAATTTTCTACGGGTTCGACCACCAAATTTAGTATAAAACACGAAAATTCGCACGGAAGATCGTTTCGAGTAATAAACACGCTTCTATTTTGTTATATCTTCTAAATGGTTATTTAAATCCATGTTGGTGAATATTAAGTAGTTACAAATTTTAAGTTCTTCGTGTGAGTTACTGAGCGATCACTCGTCAAAAAAGTTTGTTTATTATTTTATCAAGATAAAGCCTAAACATATTTCTTCTAAAAAAAAAAAATCAAATTAAATTAAATTTAAATTTTTCTTCTAAATTTTATTTTTGTATATTACATTTTTATTACAATTTGTGTTATGTGCAATAATTAATATATTTAAAGAATATTGTTTTCAATTGAAAAATATCAATTTAGCAAAATGTTAAATTTTATTTATACACACCAAAATTGCGATTATTTTAAATGGTATATAAATATTTATATATATTTTAATATTGTTACGACCTGATACAACCCGATTAAAAAATAGAAAATCCTGTTCCCGAAATATCTCGAAGCAACTACAACCTTCGCACGTCGTAAACAACCGCAGTGCATGTTTGTGTAAACATCGCAGTTTACACACACATGTATAGGGTTTATCGCCTCGACTACGTCATCGAGTAGGCTTAGCAACTAAACGTCGACAAAGTTAGCGATGATTCACGATTTTTCTGCGATTGTTTAGTATAGGTATTTAAGCGGCTCAGGCGCGGCGCCGAGGCAGTTCAGTGCAAAACCACAGTGAAATAAATAACAGCGTTGTGAGTTCGTGAAATTTGTAACTGTGTGGAGTTCGAATAAAACTTCTTCACGTCAATCATCGGCATTTTTATTACCCACGGGTGTAACAATATTATGAATAAGAAAAACGGAACACTTGTTTTTCTCATTATGTATTTGTAGATTTATTATTAATATTTTACTTTCGACAAGATATCATAGAATATCTAAATCTTCATAGCCTATTGAAATGCATGCTATATGTCGTTATATTAACATAAAACAATGGAAAAACATTTTGGCGGTTGTAAAGTTTATGAGAAACGAAGCAGAATCAAGTTCCTTGGTATCTATAGTAGTGCTATGTAAACAGTATTCTAAGTTATATAACTTATCTGTTAAGTTTCAACCTATGTTCGTAATTCGTACTTTAATATAACGGAGAAGTGATGAAGTATCTTCACTGCGTCCCATATAATAAATAAATAATTATATATACAGGCTGGATTTTTGAGATGGGACAGTAAAGGTGATGAAATGTATGGTAAAAGTTTTACGATTTCTGACATTTTTAGTACCTACCTAAGCTCAGTTGGTCCCATAGAGTTTATTGGTCCTTGTAAGAAAATAAAAAGTTTTGTGTGTAAATTGCCCATTTTTTTGCCGACTGTAAACTTAAAAAACTGTAAATGCCGGTTAAAAACTTGGATAGTCTTCTCAGAAAGTTGTCCTGTGGCTACAACGGTTAACCCTTACTGCCCCATCTCAAAAATCCACCATGTATACAAAACGAAACGACAAACAAGAAAGAGTTGTTGTTTTTGTAAATGATTTTTCTAAACCTCTAAAATCGATAGGTAAAATCACAATATTATCAATTATGAGGTTTCTAATTAAATATTAAAAAAAAAAAAACACTTTTTACCTATATAAGTAACATTAATTAATTGTCGGATTAGAAACACCGAGCTTTAATTTAATTTTTGGTTATTTTAGCGCTGCTTTTTATGTATGATTTTTATGCTATTACAAGGTTTGTGTATACCGCCATCTATCGTTCAATTTACTAATTTTTATAAACTATATTTGCGTTTTATTAAATATGTTACAATGTTCTTTGGCTTAATGGATATACTAAATATTTTACAGTTAGATAAACACTGTTTGCACCAATTCTGTTGTCCATTGTATTTTTTATTGATGAATGTATTTCATAATGATGACTTCCGAGTAGTTTATTGTGAAATAAATTGATTCTAGTAAATGTTAATTAAAAAATAAAGCATTTTAACGCCAGCCTGGTAGCCTAAGAGGAAGTTTTAATCTAGCATTTTCTAAACATATATACTTCCACAGATATAATCGCAACGCTCCTAGCAGAATTTTGAGGAACTAAAATGAGCTGTAAATAAAATAATATATCGTATTTATAAAGATACAGATGCTGATCTTATGTTGTGAGCGATTTTTTTTTATTGTTTCCGAAGTTTTGAAATGTATTTAATATACTATTGTAAATAACTTTGGTATTTTTTTTTATATCCTTTATTTATACTTCGTTGAAAATCTTTCGTCAAGCTTCCCTATGTGTTCCGGCAGTTGCATGTGAGAGCTAGCTTTCTCTAGGCTTAGAGTGTTACCTTCTTAGGCCACATCGTCACATCAGATGAAATTTTAGTGAAAAGTTAAACCTATAAAGTATTAAAGATTTTATTCACATGCCTATACATAAATTTCTAGTACGATTCTACGACAGACGTGAACCAGTGACGTCTCTGGTTCATAAGTAGTTGCTAAAAGCAAAACCTTCCCTGGTAAGCCCTTATCTTTGTTAGAAGGACTAATAAATGCAATTATCTTCATTATTGACCAAATGACTGCTTATAAGTGATCAATATGCTCTGTGGTTATCCTTTACTGTGTAATAAAAATATACTATCCAAAAATAAATTTTATAGTAAGACGGGTTGTCCCTAGTACTTCCAGACGCCGTGATATACGTCTCCCGTCTAGGTACTATGATTACTCTATGTAGGTTTTATATGCATCGGTTGTTGTTAGTTCTATTCTTAAATTTGACAGAGAATAAAAAAAGAAGAGCTCTAGCTAGCGCGTCGTTTGATGTCTTTTAAAATGACTTTTGTGTTTTCTGATTATTTTATATAATAGCCTAACTTACGAATGTGATGAACATTGTGGTGGTTGAATAAACGTTTCAACTATCTGCCGACTATATTATTTATAAGACTGAGCTAGCTTGGCGAAAATTTGAATTATTTAAAGCTCGTATTAATTAGTATGGAAAGCATAGATTTATTTATTAAAACTACACGTATGATACAAAGTAATCTCTGTGCATGTTAATAACAATGGATATAATAACTGTGACTAATAGTACTGATTGTCATGCATAGATGGCGTTAAAGCAATATTTTGTGATTTTTATTAGTATTAATTACATAAATTGGTCGTATTGCTTTTGATTCATTTCGATAGGTAATAAGAAATTAATTTTTATTTATATTATCTTTAATTGAAAAAGTTTTAACTCTTAATTCGAGCTTTTTTGAGTGTGATACAATGTCGTACGCTGTTAGTAACAAGTTTTTGCTCCATCTAGCGGTTATTAACCTACATTAGTTTGGCAGAATCGCCAGCAACATACCAGTAACGAAAACGAGTTTATAGCCTTGCTTTGATCGTTGCGCTTCAGGTATGGAGGAATAATATAGAGGTAAAGAGAACCATTTTAAATGGGGTACAAGTTGAAACCCTACAGTAATAGCGCCAGCGGAGCAAGCGGCAACGATTCTTTCTCGTCTTTTTATAATTTTTTACTGTTGTAAATCTTAAAAAAAATATCTTTTCATTAACGGAGAAGTTTGTGCAAATAAAAAAAATCACTTTTGGGGGTATCTTTAAAACTTAGGCACTTGCTCTAAATTTGACACTTTTCGTAACATAACATACTATCACGCCTGTATTCCCAGAAGGGTTAGGCAGAGGTGTACTAATGCACAGTTCGCCGAGTATGTTTTTAGGTCCCATGTAACAGGAGGCGAGCCTATTGCCATTAATCGGGCACGAAACCAAACTCCGAGCTGCTACTGAGAATTTCATAGGAAAAACTCAATATCACTCTGCTCGACCTGGGATTCGAACCCAGGACTTCGCTCATAGCAGTCGACGACCACTAGGCTAACGAGGCCACTTTTCAACGAACACTTTTTCATACCATAGAGATACTCCTACGGGATCAGCCATGTCTCGTTGTGGTAGCGTACCTATAGACAAGCTAGACGGTGACGACCGTCGATAAATCCTGTTTCATTAGATTCAATGTAGTCACTTAACGGCGACCACTTTCCAATAATGTTGCTTTTATGCTTATCAACGCTATGGTAATGATGATTAAAATCGCACCATTGACAGAGAAACTCAGGAGTAAGAGGTTCGCGTGGTATGGACATGTTATAAGAAGGAATGATTGTCATTTATCTAGGAGAATATTAATTATGTAGGTGGACGGATACCTCTAATATTGTTACGACCTCACTCTAAGCTACAAAACACTATGCCGGTCTCACAGCCGGCGAGTATATGCTGGTTGGTTTTTGCTTCAAGCCGCCGGCATAAGGTGTAGGATAAGGGTAAAACGAGAAGAAGACAGTGCCAAACAAGCGTGAGGTCCGCCTAATGGTAAGCGTACACCGCAGACTAGAAACACTCGCAACACTTCAAGAATCATAACCGTATTGCGGACCCTTTAAAACCCCCTCTCATCATGGGTTTTAAAGAAAATTATACATAGGTAATAAAAAAAATAACGCATAATATTATCTATGTATTTAAAATTTAATTTTCATTACTTATATACAAATTACAACATTCACTATTATAGTAGGTATTAGATCGTTCTATATTTACATTATGTTATGGTACACTTTAGAAGCGTCAATTAATTTTTAATCAAGTCAATAAATTACATTCAGGAAACTTTTGGAATGGTCAATTCCAAATGAATTATAATAACCAACAACATTATTACATCCGGAAACGGGGATTTTACCGGATGATAACACTTTCTCACATGTCCGGGTATTAAAGTATGCACTTACATAATAACTGCTTTATGACGTCGCGGATTACAAAAAATGGTACTGTACAATTAAAAAAGAGTTAATATTTATTTATGTATACATTAAGATGTCGTTCCCCGTCTATTATTCACTAATACTATAAGTCGATAAAGGTTTCCAAGGAAAGTAACACGAACAATTAAAATCATCGAAAACTTAAAAATTAACGAAATAAATAGATATATGAAAATAAAAAATAAATATTTCATCCTTGTTCTTACAACCGCTCGGCGACAAAACGAAGTGTTTACGTCCCAGTGAACATGTTACCTTAGTTTGACATCACATTTACATAATATATGTCATATTTACATAAATTTTACACGTATGATCGACTCGGTGATGTCTAATATAGTTAATGTGTTCACTGGGCCGCGTTATGATGGGAAATAAACAAAAACAAATCAGAAGATAATAATCTTCTATCTATGAATCGTGAACGTAAACAAGGCAAGAGAGTAGTCGTAAGAACATTGAATCTTAATTATTATTTTTTACTGGCTAAAATGAGATTGTAATATGAATTTTACGCATTTTATAAAACATTAACTTGTTACAAAGAATATCAACATATAAATAAACAAAGGCCGTGAGATCGCATAATAAATAAAATAATTACTATTAATTAATTCGTAACAGCTTCATAATAACTTTCTATGAGATTTTAGGAACAATTTAAAACAGCCTCTGAATAGTCAATTTGCAGATACTCAACGCAGTGTCTAATAAGTACACAACACTCAGTGAACTGGTTTATAATTAAGGTGCCTGTCTACTCCCCATTTTAACCAGATTTAGACACTACGACAATAATTAAAAATCTCAAGAAATGTTGCCGTGACGTAAGTATCCATAAATATAGATGGGGCGCTAACTTAATTGAATTTAAAACTTAATAAACCTTTACTTGACTAACAAACGATAATAGATGGCAGTATGTCTCCTTAATTGTATTCAATCAATTTTTAACATTTTTTTTATCACTTTGACTAAAGTCAAGTTTCATCAATAGAATCGAATAATCAAAACTATGTTTAAAAACGTATTTCCTTATCTTAAAAGAAAACTGTTTCCTTGATATTTAAAGAACTTTTATACAACAACGCCATCTAGCGTTACTAAGTGAATAGTCGCAGTAATGAGCACATTAAATTAAATTAAAATTTTAAATCCAATCGTTAGGCCCCTACAAAAAAATTAAATGCATCGTACTGCCACTTAACTTGCCTAACTACATTAATATATAATATTTATTATACATTCCGTTCGGATTGCACTCATTTGGAACTACGCGCTGCCTCAGCGGCGCCTTGTCATTATATATCACAACTAAATCAAATAATTTAACTGTACCCGATTAAACGCACCATCTTATTATTTAGGGATATGGTTGTTTTTTATTCTGTGACTAAGTTTACGCGTATGTGCCTGTATATTTCCGTGGGCATCGCATTTCTTAAATTACAGAGTAAAAATAACATTAAGAAACTTGGATATTTTGTTTTCGTTAACAAAACCGTATCGAAATGTAAACGAAACTGATGTCTAATAATATATTTAAAATATCAGTCAGTCTTTGCATATTAAAAGACTTTAACAAATTAATCTATTTATTTAAATTTTATTATTCCAAAAGGTTTAAATAACACAAACTGAATTATATAGAATACAGCCAATACAGGTCAGTGAAATTATGTATTCCAATTGTTTATCTAAAGCTCTAAAATCTTCAGAAAATTCACTATTATTTTAACCGGTATTCCATTCTTATGTACATAGTAAATACAGCGCATACGCGTACCGTAGGCACAAAGGTGGGTTTCAGTAGAAATAAGCAATTCCGTTCCAGTGAACACACATTCAATGTGAACTCATCTATATGTTTTATAAGATCCAATTAGCAGTATACGTAGGTATATTTGCTTCAAATTTTCAAATAACGAATATTGTACACAGTATTGTGTCAGTGTCAATTGATACTGACGTCTAGTTCTTTCAAAGTAGAGATGTTACAAAAAAGTTTATATACCAAAAAAAGTTAAAAAGAAATTAAACTACATAACGATACATATAAAATTCTCAACTGCTAAATCATACATAATATTGTAACAAATACAGTTTATAAATTTAAAATAATAATCAAATCTTACGACAACTTTTCCATGATAATAAATGCATATAAATTGAAAGTACATTTGTTTAATGTTTACAAGATATAAACTCCAAAAGTATTTCGCATTTCAGAAACAGTTGTTTTAAAAACCTACTAGTGGTTATATTATTTGTTCTTTATCTAGGCCTAGCCTCAAAGTTCGATAATCTTATAACTGATGAGTTCACAGTATATGCAATGTAGTAAGATCCGGCCCGCGGGGGACCACCACATTTGACCACGACTTGGGGTTTATTTATTCGGACGGATAAATTCGTTCACTTCACGGGTTCCAGCTGACTTCGGGTGATGACATTAATAAAATATTAATACATTAAACAAATTATAGGACTAACAAAGCGTCTTTTTCATCAGTGAAATATAAATATAGTTTTCATTTTGTCACAATTACTCTTAATTAATTACATTCAACCATTCCGTAATGTAGCCCATCCTACAACATCGTCACAAAGTTAGCTAGTGAATAATGATTATATTAACCTGTGAATCTTCGATTAAAAGTCCTTTCCCGAGGGATGGTACCGCCATGATCACCAGTGGAAATCACGACGTATTGGCGATTACAAACTTATTACGAGAAAATTTCTAAAGAGGAAACGTGATCGGCTAGCCATTTGAAGAACACATTTTAACAGAAATCTATTGTTATCGCGCCTTATCCAAATGACCGAATAGAGCACGAGAGAGATAACTCCAGCTCGGATGATTATACCCTTGTAAAAAAGACGAAACCATAGTTTCGTATTCCCCTGTTTCTCTTTCAAAAGTTGACCAATATAATTGTTTTCTCCAAGAATAATTTAAGAAGAATTTTGTCTTTGCATTCTTTTAATTTTTTATATTAGTAATATTTGTTTGCTGGAGAACTGATTACGGCGGTTACCTAGGCATACCTAGGCAATTTAAATAATTTTAGAAGGGCCTTCTATCTCCATGGCAGTAGTACAATTTATAAGGTATATTCTGTGGTATAAAAATATTTTCTCTAGTCTCATTATCCAGAGATACAATAAAGTAATACGTTTCTATCGAAAAAACGATGCTCACTATTCCACTTAAGCGTTTAAGTTTCCTCACGACGATTATTCTTACCGACCAAAGTAACTACCAACCGACATTAGAATTTAAAATTTATTTTAAACTGATTTAAAGTTATTATCTGACCTGTGCGAACGTTTCGAATACAATCTAACAGCTGTCACTTTATTACAAACATTGTTAATAGATGGCGCTTTGAATTATTTCAATACCATTTTTATTATCAACAAATGACATTTCTAATAAAAAATGATTTTCGAATACATTAATTTTGTCGAAAAACTAACGGATATATAGTGTTACAAGGAAAAAAGAAACATTCGAGAAATAATAACCATTAAAAATTATGATTAATTGTTTTATCATTGTCAAAAGTTAAACCTAATTTGTCGTAATTCAATGAAAGGCTGCATTTCGAATAGGTTGAATGTATAGTTAGTTAACTATTGTCTAAGTAATTGTATTCTTAACGATTATTCATTGCACGTTAAGTTTTTCGCTTCCAAAAATACTTGTTTGATAACAAAACTACATAATATATTACCGAACTATACCACATACGAACGCGGCTATTGTTTTGCGATTACATGTTACGAAGTATTTGTTCACTTGACATTGGCAAAATTGCCTACATAAGCAAAAAGCAAAAAAAAAATTCTTGTTAAGTTCATAAATAAATTCACAGTAAATAATAAACACGATAGTATATGTACCTTTCAGTTACATTTTATTGCGTATAATGTTAAAAATGTTCGGTTATTTTTGCAGTTCTCATAATGATAGTGATTTTTACAATGTGCCCTCAAATAAAATGTAGACAAATGAAATATACAATTGAAATATAATATACAATTTAGACTAAATTATTTATTTACCATAAACACCAAAAGTATAACAGTAAAAATTGATAAATAAAAGATATATTAAGTGAGCATTGAATACTTTTATCGCAGTTAAGTAATTCATGACATGAATTAAAGTAAGAATTACTCATACCTGTTTAGTTCTTGGTTTTAGGTACTTATAAAACGAAGTTAAAATTTCCTAATTTTATTAAGATTAACACATATTACCCAACTTTCATTAGTGCCTTCTGTACTAATTTAAACTCTTATAACGAATTTAATATGGATTAAATCTTACCAAGTAATCCGATAATAAGTCGACTTCATTTATAACGGTTATTAATAAACACAATCAAATCGATGTAATGTTAATTTTTTCGAGTTATTACTATAAGAGGCACATGGTTTTCCGAAAGGCAGATCTTCCGAGCGTAGATCTTACATAGAATAATATCAGGTAAATTGGTATTCATATTTTAAAGTTGAAATTATTTTTAGATAAGTAAAACAAATATAGAAGATGGATTAGAAATAGATTCAGAAATCGCAAAACATCAGCCGTGTAGGAGGTTTACAGATCGAGTAACAAAAAAAAAACTATCACAATAAAAACAGTATATTACATTAATATAAAAATTTTGACGAAACAATCGGCAAGAGAAATGATACTTAATTCATATGAAATAAGAACGAGTATACATGTTTGTCACCCTGGTCGACTTTCAACCCCGCTGAGTCCGTGCCCCCCGGCTCCGGTCGTGGTCACTGCGGGCGCGCAGGCGAAGGCCCGCGCGGCGCCCGCGGTCAGTCTCCGGTAGCGGTCACTGTCGTCCAACTCCACGGGCTGTTGTAGCTCTTTTGGCTGTAAATAGAGAGAACAATATGTTAACTATGGACAACACTGTGCTACAATCAAAATTCTTACTGTCTTTGTTCGATTGTCAAAGGGAAATGTAAACTACGTTTTTTGTTTTATCATAGCTCGGTAAATTGACCTATACTGTCCCTGAAGGTAAGTACAGTACAATCCAAACACAACGGCGACCACCGAGAAATCTAAACCCATCGGCGGTCGCATAAATATCTCTTCACGTTATAATATAGGACCAGATGTCGCAAGAAGCGAACGAAAGACGAAATATTTTTATCATTATCTATAACTATCACTGCCATGTTTAGATTTTTCCTATAAATTAATTATTAGGTACATCGATTAGGAGTCTTCTAAAATAACCCAGTTATAGCAAGCGCTGTAATCAGATATCTAGCAAATAAATCCGACGTATATAAAATAAAAGAAAAATATATGTGCTTAGCCAAAGAACTTCTTAAATTAGATTTGAAAAAAAAAAACAGTTATGTTTTGGAGATTTTTGGAGAGACTATGATTGTATGATGAATGTTGATACTCTAATCCAGTGGTCGGCAAAGTGCGGCTCCAGAGCCCCCCATGTGGCTCTTTGACTCCTTAAGTGCTCATGTGGCTCTGACACAAATATCCACAGAAAGCGCAATAATGTTTTCATTAAAAAAAAACTTGAATACACTAAAATCAGTTACGAAAAAAAGGTATGGTCAAACCTTGGATTTTAGAGCAAGCTCTGCTCATTATTTTACGAATCACACTTTATATTTCAGATTAAGATTAAATTTACCAACAGAATTGCAAAAAAACAATGGTATGTTGTCTTACAAATACATTTCACAAATCAACTCCAAACATTTACGATATTGCGATCGTACGTTTTTTTTCATACAAAAGTGGTCTGCTTTGAATGACCTGGAGAAGGGAAACATGATCATTTTCAACGCTTGGAATAGTATTCCTGACTCTTACGATCAGTTGAAATAGCTCGCGTTTGCTGTTCATTCGTTTTTCGGTTCTACATAAATACAATGCGAATAGTCTTTTTCAAGCATTAAGTCTTTTTCAAGCATTAACATTATTAAGATTAAACTGAGAAGTCGTCTTATTGATGAGAACTTGGAATCATTCCTAAAATTTAAAACAACAACATACAAACCTGACTTACTCAAACTTTCCAAGGAATAGCAAGCACATTGTTTGCATTAATAAATATTTATTAAGCATGAAATTTAGTTTTATTTTGTGTAATAAAAGTTTATTAAACAAGCAGACTTGGCTCCCAATTTTTTTTTAATTGTTGTAATATTCATATTTGGCTCTTTGGCTAATAAGTTTACCGACCACTGCTCTAATCCATTTATTTAAATAATTATAATAAGTCCATGCTGCAGTTGTCTCTCTCGCACTCCATTCGGTCATTTGGGCAAAACGCGACTGTAATAGATTTCTGTTCAAAAAGTCTTGTCAACCGCTTTTTCCTTTTAACCCTCTGATTATAATAAAATGAATTGGATATCAATGATATTGAAGTAATTAATATTTTGATTTTAAGAATGTTTAATTTGACTTTTATATAATTTCTACTAATCATTTCGTGTAACCTCTGCTGCGGGTTACATTAACTAGCTTATTGTGGGTGATCCTCAGAAGATAGACTTAAGACCTCGCTGATATTGTTGTCCGTCTTTTTAAGATCTACAATTACGTGCCACATTCATATGATATAGGTATCTCTTAGGTATGGTTTACTCAGCGTAAGCCATTAATTAAGCGCCCCAAAATCGTAATTTTTCCGAATTGTTTTTTATTTGCACGAAACTCTAATTGTTTTTCAAAAGTAAATTACTCCTTATAACATCAGCTATCTACCAGTGAAAACCCCATCAAAATCGGTCCAACCGTTTCGGAGATTACCCCTAACAAACAGACAGATAGACAAAAATTTTAAATATTGGTTTTTGATGTAATTACCGTATACTAGCGATCGCCCTAAGGTCGAAATTCGCCCAGCGACTTTTTAATTATAGACTATTTTCTGTTTGACATTTGCAGTATGAACCTAAACGATGAATGTTATATCAGTTGCTGTTACTTTTCATTGAGTGACAATGTCTATATTTTGGAGGGTCTAAGTTTAATGGCACTGGTCAGGTTAGGATTCGCAGTATTAATTTATCTAATTTAATATATTAGTAAGAAATATTATAGATAAATTGAAGCTTTCTGCACTTGTTCTCCATATAAACTTTAACCATGCCAAATCTCACAGCAGACGCAATACATTAAAAAGCAGTCCGAAGTTTTCTTCTCGCGTATCAATATAACGATGATGATACCTACTTTCATATGCATTTGTGAAAAGCTGTTAGTTACAAACAGACACCACAATTTTATTTATTTGTATAGATAACTTAAGTTCTCGCATGTAAAGTATTGGTATATGTTGGTGGTAGATTGTTATGTTTACTTAATACATCAGTGACACCAATCATACATACCTACTTATCTATACTATATATATATATACAAGGTGTCCAGAAAGGGTATCGGGTATTTGTTTTCGCGCCATATTCGAAACGGGGCGTCTAAAGGGTGCGGGGAGGGGTTCGTGGCGTCTGCCATTTTGTGGAGTTTTAGTCACGATGGAACAGTACTCGGGGACGCATCGCGCATTTTGCGTACGAGCGTATTATCGTAATGGCGATTCAATAGTGACTGCTCAACGTCTCTATCGTGCGGAATATCGTACACGCCACGCGCCGAGTGACGATAGCATTAGGAAATGGATCAGGATGTTCGAGAATACAGGTGCGACAGTTAAAATTCAAAACTCTGGTCGTCCTCGTTCAGTTCGCGATGAAGAAACAATTGAAGAAGTTGAGGCGTCGGTTCGTCAAAATCCGTCTTTATCCATCCGAAAGCGAAGCCAAGCGTTGAACATCAAAAAATCGTCTTTACATTCGATTTTAAAGAAAGACTTACATCTAAAAGCCTATAAAATTCAATTGGTTCAAGAATTGAAGGATACGGACTATGCCAATCGACTGAATTTTGCGAACGAAATGCTGCAACGATTTAACAACTTTAACAACATACTGTTCAGTGACGAAGCAAATTTTCACCTGAATGGTCATGTCAATAAGCAAAATTGTCGGTACTGGGCAGTGAAGAATCCGAGACGAAAGCATGAACGACCCCTGCATAGCCCAAAGGTCGTTGTTTGGGCCGCTATGTCTGCTAAAGGCATAATTGGTCCTTATTTTCATGAAGATCAACGAGGCCGAGCAATTAATGTGAATAGTGACCGTTATTGCGATTTGTTGCGAAATTTTTTGGTCCCAGAGTTGCAGGAGTTTGCAGGTTTCAACTCAAGAACGTGGTTCCAGCAAGATGGGGCCACTTGCCATACCTCAAATGACTCAATGGAAGTTGTTAACGAATTATTCCCTAATAAAGTCATTTCGCGAAGGGGTAACATCAACTGGCCTCCCAGAAGCCCCGACCTTAGCCCGCTTGACTATTTTGCATGGGGATACCTTAAAAGTAAGGTTTATCAAAACAATCCGACGAATCTAACCCAGTTAAAGCAAAACATCAGGTCAGAAATGGCAGCAATATCGATAGCTATGTGTCAACGTGTTATCGCCAATCTTCGTTTCCGTTTAGAAGAGTGCCAGCAACGTAACGGTCATCATTTGGATAACATCATCTTTTCCAAATAATTCTCCAATTTATATGCTAATAATAAACAATAAACTTTTTTATTGCATACAAATAATTTTTGTTTCATTGAACTTACAAATACCCGATACCCTTTCTGGACACCTTGTATATATACTAGATATAGCATATTATATAGTACAGATCGGCAATGGGTTGAATAAGACGAGACCAAAAACGTATTATTATTTTGATTGTCTTTGTTATACGATTTACATACAACACAAGAATAAATTTATAATTTTACATATTTCAGCTAACTTGTAATCCAATATTCATTAGTGTACATAAAATACATCAGTTGTGATTATTTCACAAAAAATTGTTACTTGAATACAGAATTATTTTATATAATGATATTAAAATAAAGAAAAGTATTTTTTAAATTGTTTAACGGAATCGATTTAGATTTAAGTGATTTATGTGAATAGAATCCTTTATAAGAGCGTTATAATGTTCGATATTATTGTATGAGCGACACATACTTGCTATTGGACAGTTGAAAGAAATATTGTTTTTGTAAAAAGGGATATGGAATAATTTTGTGTTTCCCGCGCGATACAAGTAACACTGCAAGTGCAACACTAGCTACTTAAATATCGGTTTTACACACATACGTGCACACCTCACAGGTACATAGGTTCTGTAAGAGACCTTTTTTTCCTTTTTTTAGGCTAATTAGTGTAGAAATACTTTCAGATCACTAAATACACATATACATGTTTCCTTCCTTCTTCCCAGGAGGCAGGGAACATGTATATGTGTAAATGTTAGTTAGCTCGTATACGGATAGGGAATTAGTTAGATCGCGACTTATTTGTAATTGTGGCAACCGCCCAAGCTGAGGTCCGGCCATTTTGGCACCCTCGAGCGAGTTGTCTTACTTTCGCGACTGAGTGCCTTAAGCGCTCGCCCCCAAGTCACGGTGAAGCTGTAAAAGCCGTCTGAGGCTCCAAGGCCTTTATGGCTAAAAAGTAAAAAAAAATGTGCTTCTAATACGGATATTGATTTTGAAGCTTACTATGCTCAGAAGTTGTGGACAGTGTATAGTAGAATGAAGTATTTTATATAGGTAAATCAATTCACTTGGTTGCCTTCTATTAGAGAGAGAGAGAGGAGATTTTAAAGTGCTTGGCACATTCTAGGTGATTAACCAGTATTCTATTCGTCCCATGTTATAAGCCAAAGTGATTTCAAGCAGCGTGTCCAGGCTTTTGATTGTAAGCCGATAGCTCAAACGAAAATGATCTTGTATGACATAACCCTATCTCGTTCTAACACAAGCGTATACTATGTGATCTTTCTCTTTCGATTTGCCGATCTATATACATATAATATGAAATCTAGACCAGTTAAATTTGTGTAATACAATGCATTTTACTATTTTAAAATATTTATAACAGAAAGGTTACAAGCAAGTATGCGCAGAGTATTTATAATAAGTGTTTGAGAAAGCACGGGTAAGAAACTTACCGGTGTTCGACTTGAATGGACGATGTGATACTTTAGCATCTCGATAAGCGTTGGTAAATATATTTTACAGTCGCAAAGTGTTCAACAAACACATACATTTCTTGATGTTAATTCGCAGACGTGCACACAAAGAATGTAGGTACTATTTGAGTGCTCGAAATAAAACTTAAAACGTACGTGATTATGCATTAATCCGTCCTATTACCACCAAATGGGTATCCCTTAGTATTTGAACATGCAACGAGACTATTCGCGTTGAAAGAAATACAGAAGTGACTAACTTAAATGCGATAAAGGAACCAACGAAAGGAATTTCAAAATAGGAACGAAAACATAAAATGACATTAAAAAGTGACTAAGTATATTTTTCTATTTTCTTTAGATTTATCGTTAAAAAGTCACTTAGGAATAACCGCGGGCCCGATTTTTCATCGGTGACATTTCAGAAGACATCCTATTTTAACTCCGTATTAACCCTCTTCCTTTTTAGAGCTTGTGTATTTTATACAAAAAACTCATGTGCAAAATTTCATTTTTCTAGACCTTTCGGTTTAAGCTGTACGTTATCTCTCGGTCAGTCTAAGAATATTATTTAGTAAAACTAGATATACCAAAACACGTAAGTACCAATTTGATTGCAACGTTATTTCAAAATTTCCAAAGCAATCGGTAAAAACCTTTTAGCGATTTGAGTTTCAAGAAACGACCATTTTTATATAGATTTATTCATATTGAATTTCTCAAATAGCATCTAGTGTTAATATTTCACCTTAGGTTTTTTCTAGTTCTTCCCAAATTAGCAACCAAGTTGAAAATTAGCCACTATTCAAATAAAGAGCGTGATCCCACAGCTGCCTTTAAGAACTTGAAGTACTTATTCTAAGCATATTTTAATTTTTTTATTTTAATATTTTAAGAAAGCTTACAAGTTCAGTACATAATTAAGTTACATGTATAAATTAATGACGGCCATTTACAAGTACTCACATATATGTATATGAATAAAGAATAAAGTTGACGGAAGATTACAAAAATATTAGCAAAAGAAATTAGAATTTAGAGGAGCTTTCAACTTTTGCACAGTTGTATCAAATAAATCAATTTTTAAATCATTAACCAATTTATTCGTACTGCTGCTCACTCGAATCAAATAGGATTTTTTTCTGTAAGTAGTCCTAACAATACGATTATAAAATATGTTAGGGTTTTTAAAAGATAGCGCGATGTATAATCTGACCACGAGCACCATGTGACTCTGTGGTTTCGAGGCTATGAAACTCAGTTGAAATTCTATGTGGCTTTTGCGGTATTACGTAGATGGCTGCCGACAATTACCGCTGTTCTGGAATTGTACTTAACGTTGGTCAATTTTTTAGGAAAGAATAATAAAACTTAAAACATCGCGCATCGTAATTCCATCAATAAATTCACAATTCCAACAACAACAATTAAATATGAATATAACTGCGCTACTTAATATGTTAATGTATGTTTGTTTGAACGGCAAGATAAGTTTTTCTAAGCGAGACGGCCGACGGCGTAAAATCGAATGCCAACGGCAAAACGAACTTGACCCACTTGTCTCTCACTCTTATGAATTATTTACTGAATTCATACTGTATACGCGAACGCACGCTACATTTTCTTTCAACGCGCTCATTATCGATAAAGGCGTGGTGCGAGTGATAGCGCCGATGATTTACAATTAACTTTAATCAAGTTTAATCCAGTACCCTTTCTTAGATAATAAAAAAATTCTAACAATACGCAAATACTGTTTATTTCGTTTAATCCGATTTACAGTAATTAATGTATTGTAATTAGTTTTACATAATCTTTACTTTATCTGATTAATTAATGTCTAATTCTCTTACAAAATAATATTTATAGTTTGAAAAAGTGTACAGATATTTTACTATATCTATATAATTATTACGCAATTATATAATATAATTATATGTGTAAATAATTGTTTTTTTTTTAACGACCCTAATGATTTCGATGAAATTTATTACAACTTCCTAAGTTTCTAACTTTTCAACTAACACCTAACTTTTAACCTTTTTTTTTCTTTTTAACTTTTTAACTAGATAGATGATTTTTCTTTTTTACAAGGCACCGAGAAAAGCTCTATTAGCCAGATATCCTTATTCCTTATATACGGATTGTCACGTCCACAGCTCCCTAGCACTCACTTAAATCAACTGTGCTAGTGTTTGTTCCGAATTGATATTTTTAATACAATACTACTTTTAACTAAGAATCTAGTTGCTAGTACATCTGCAGATTATATTAGCTAATAACATGAAAAGATAGGCTTGCACTTTTATTTCTTGAACAACACTACCTTCAACTTGCTTTAACAATGCTTGAAATAAATAAAATTTGTATATGAACTGTGATTTTAGTCAGCAAAGCATTTACAATTTTAAAATATAGCCATCAAGTTTTCTAAATACTGCCGTTATACATCGGATACTTGAAGATTTATTCTTAAGCCACCAGTTTGTCCATACCGACGCATTGTGACTTACGTCGGAAATCAATAGTTCGTTGACAAACCTCCATAACAGACCACATACTCTATTATTAATACCGGAAGTCGCTAGTATTTAGTGTTTTATGCTATAATTCAACAACAAATTCACAAATAAAGTGTAGTATTTTATATAAAAATCTTCTGTTTAACGATCGTGTAAATACTGACTGACCTGACCGATTGTGCACACATTCACATTGTATACTTGTTTTAACGAGACGGTTAAGATCGGATAGGTGGCGCTGTGGTCGAGCTATTAACTATCGGAAAGAGCAAAGCAATGTCGCCGAACCAGTTCTAGTATTAAATAAATGTGAAGCTAACAATTACATTACATTTCGCATCTTAATTGTTACTTGATTATTAATACTAGGTCCTTACATATGAAATTGGCGTTTTGTTGAACTGGTCACTTTGATCTCAAATATCTGGCGTCTGGTTAAAAATTCCAAATTCAAATTTATTCAAAATTTAGGCTTGTGTATTTGTGTTTCAAATTTAGTGATTCATTTGTTTTCGCAACATTTTATTTTTCTTTGACATCGTTCTTTTCATAAAATAGAAAATTTAAAATATCGCCTAATTTACGAATATAAGTTCCATTGTGGCATCAGCGCTGCAAAATCAGCTCGAAGGATTAATAATATGCATGAGAAATCTATTGTAAAAGAAAACACGGTACGTTTTTGGTTCCAACGTTTTCGTTCTGCAAATTTTGAACTACGAAACAAACCCCGTGAACGGCCGGAGATCCCTAGTTGAAAATGAATAATCAAAGGTGATCGTTGAAGCGGATCATTCGCAAACCACATTAGTTAGCGGCAGGCTTCGGTGTGAGTGACAAAAAAAATAATTTACATGAAACAAACAGAAAAAGTAAAAAAGCTCGTGAAATATGTACCGCATGAATTGACTGAAGCACGCCAACAAACACCTATTGAGTTCTGCATTACATTACTCAACCGTCACAATAACGAGGGAATTTTGAACAATGAAAAATGGACGACGAAAAATGGATCCTTTACGATAATCGGAAACGCTCATCACAATGGTTGAACCCAGGAGAACCGGCCAAACCCTGTCCCAAGCGAAAGTCGTCTCATAAAAAGGTACTGGTTAGTGTTTGGTGGACCAGTGCTGGTGTCATACACTACAGCTACGTAAGATCTGTCCAACCATGATGGAAAAGCTAGACGTTAAACAACCGAGACTGGGTAATATCTCAAGCCCACTGCTGTTTCAGAACAACGCTAGACCCCATTCTTTACGACGAACGGTCGCTAAATTAGAGGAACTGCGTTTGAAATGTCTCCAAACCCATCCGAATATAGTGATATTCCACGGAGATTGCTCCAACAGATTACCACTTTTTTCGGAATTAGGAAAATTTCTTCAGCTCAAATTATTCAGCAATGGAATCAATACTACTTTAAAATGGCGAACTCATAGATATACTGGACATACTTCGATGATGAAATGTATTAATTTCATAAATGATTTTTTATTATTTACTCATAAAAACGCTAATTTCATATGTAGGACCTAATACTAAAAGATGTCTAACTATATACTCTGCCGATTTTGTGAGTTATTGAATGTTAAACAGATACTAATTCAGGTCGGTACATACCACAAACCTTTTTTCAGTTTAAAAGAGCGAAACTTCAATTCCTTGACTTAACTTAGGCGTAGGTGTAGTTAGGGGGGTGACAGCACCTTTTTTATTCGATTCGACTCGAGAAAATAAAATTGGCTTTTAGTGGCTGATCAATTGGCTTGCTAGGGAAATTCGTTAGCCAATGCCGCTGGAGGTCCCTCTTGACTGACTAGGATATGATGCTGTTATGATCTCTATATTGTATAGTATATCAGCAGTTTAGTTACCATAACTCAAGCATTGCTTAGTTTGGAGTTAAATGGCTATGTCTTAAATTGTGTCCAAATATTATTATTATTAATTTTGAACTCACTAAACATTGTTTTCAAACATTTGGTAATTTGAAATTCAAGAAGTTATTTCTCCAAATAAAGTTTATTCGAATTTCCGTAAATATATCACTAAAAGGCTGACGAAGTGTTATATTTATTGACATACAATATTGAAAAATGATCAAACTTAGCAGACATATAATAATTCTGGACAGAGTCGTGCCAGCTACATTTGGCACCAAACCCATTTTTACTAATGTCGATATGTATAGTGTTATACACTAACGCAGCGGTTCTCAAGCTGTTTTTCATTGCAGCATATTTGTTTGGTTAAAAAGAGTAACTTTATTACTAATTTGTATTCAATGCCATGCACGTATATGTATGAATGTTTTAACAGACTTCAAAAACAGGAGGTTTTCAATTCGAAAGTATATTTTTTTATCCATGTACAAATATACCTCCTTTATTTATAAACTGATTTGGATGATTCCTTTATCGTTGGAAAGGGGATACCTCAAGGGTAGTCCCATTTTAATTTCATTAGCATTGGACCTTCGACTTCAAAGATACATTAGGGAATCCTCAAAATTATTGAAGTTGGGGTTTTTTCTTGTCATAAATTGCCTTGTATTATTTATTTTATGTTTAAGGGAAATTTATTTAATTTTTTCTTCTAGCCGCATAGCACAGAAAGTTTGTAAGTGTATGTTGCCAATTTGGACTCAGATATAATTTTAAATCGAATGAACAAGTCTTTCCAATACCATTAAAGTTTCGTGTTTTAATCTACTTTGTCTTCTCTGATATCGAGCAGGTTTTGAAAAATTACCGCACCCGTGGCGTACGCTCGCTGCATACAGTTTGAGAAACCACGCACTAATACATAGACGTGATACTTTAATTGATGTATGGAAAACTGCAACTGTTTCCAAAGTGTGACTTTATTATTTTATTAATAAATTAAAAATTATAATAAAGTTGTAAAAATAAGTACGTTAGCTAACCAGATGATTATTTAATAAATAAAAAAAAACAGAAGCAGTCATAAGGACTACCGACAGAAGTGTAAACTCAAAACAATAGAAATATATGAATATGTAATTGGTTTCTCGGAAACGGCTCCAACGATTTCGATGAAACTTTGCATTTAGATAATGTTTTACATTCCAAGTTTACCTAGATAGGTGTTTTTCTTTTTTTGTTTATAAGACACCGAGCACAGCTCAGTCGCCCAGATATTACTTTATTATACTCGCGCGATGCTTTTGGACGCGATGTATAGACCTTGTATGAATTCACGCGAGATGATTTGCGGCGAAATCGCTAAGAGAAACTTTTCACCATACGTGTGATGGTCCTGATCTAGTGATGAAGTTGGATGGAGATATAATTATGCTGGTCGTGAACCACTCGAACACAGTTGTCGTGGCCTAACATCCGGCATCATATCAGTATACTCGCTGGCACCTCATACCTGCATCGCGTGAACGTGTAAACTACAAGTACATAATAATACGTAGTGTCGCGAATTTTTCCTTGTTCACTAGAAATATCGCGTGCAAAACATTTCCTCGATTATTCACTGTCGAGAAAATGCGTAGCGAATAACTGACGAACGCTTTCGTTGCACATAAAAAGTTATGGGTGTGCATACGTTGATGAGAGGAGCGGATATGTATTTTTTTATTGTGGTATTTGAGTAACGTTTTGAAGCAATTAGGATGCCAAGAGTTTTGATATTCATTTTGATAGTTTTCAATTACAATCTATACATTTCATTAGCGGTACATATATACTACACGCCCTCCGTATGTATCATGTATGACCATATTGAATCAATTGTTAGTAATTGACGGCTCAAGGTTATCGCCGCTAATTTCTAATCAATAAAATTTGCTGACAACTGACAAGTGCTTCAATAGATAGGATCACGTGAATATTGAAACTGACTGTATTTATCGTCTGGTCTGTATCATTATTTTTGTGTCTAGGTCATGCTAATCCGATTACAGCGTCACTAAAATTACCTATATAAAACTACCTACAACTGGGAAACAAGTCTGCGTCGCGTCGATCGGAATAAACAACATAAGTCCGGAATCTTCGAAACTACTTAGTGCTGTAAAATTGGATGAGCAAACACCAAACTACATCCAGAGTATTTTCATACTCCAACCCTTTGTAACCGTTTGTAGTGAAGAACGGATCTACAAGTATACAACCGCGTTGAACGCTGTACTTCTACATTTATATCATCGCAGTAAAGACTTGGAAACTTATCTACCCTTTTTGACGGTATTTAAAGTCTCCAACTGTTGTAAATGTGTATAATTTAAAAAAGAGCGTGTAAAAAGCACCGAAATAAGTGAAACTTCTTTGACGATGAAAAATATTACTTACTGTAAAAATTAGTATCATACCGCTTCTGTTTTCTCTATTTTTATACGACATTACTAAGAGTAAGGCTCGCCTGATAATAAACGGTTAGCATAACTTATGAACACTTGTAACAAAAAGGTATCACTTGCGCGTACCCAACCTTGAAGCTACCCTTTCCAAGGAGCTCTGGGAACCCTACTCACCGCAGGTACAAAATACAAGATTTTATGGCTGTGATCTTCTGTAGGTATTTCAAAATTCAGGAGGCTCAAGAAGAGAAAAATCTCCAAAGAAATTTATTTGTGCTCTAGCACTACAAAAACTTTTCTCATATTTGTTGCTAGATTTCGAAAATGCGTCTTATTATATTGCACCAGAAAGAGAGATTCTTTCTTTTTCTGTCTTTCTGGCAAAGTACCTATTTTACGTCCTTTGCCGTCAGAAACGTTTTAATGCAAAAATGTTGCAATAAAGTTGGACTTTGAAATTTTATTATTATACAGGGCTCGAATAACTTGCACACATATCCGTGCTTGGGTAAATGTGCACTATCTGATGGTAAGTAAAGTAAACGGTGATTATGTGGCATTTGTTAAATAAATGAGAGGCTTTTATGTCAAATAAAAAGGTGGAGGCAGAGGCTAATTGGAGTGTTAACTCGATATTCGCTGGTAGATTCAGAAAAATAAGAGGTTAAAATAAGTATATTTCACGTGCAGGTGAAGCTGGTTTAGCTCAAAATAATTTAGACACTCGTCAAAGTTAATGTTGTAAGTGCGTATTTTGAGAATATGTGTATATTTTGATATTATTATATATATTGCCTATTTTGATATTATGTTTAGGGGTAGATAGGGTAAATAATTACGTGAATGATATTGATGTATGACAGTGGCTTCCTCTTTGTTTTATATCCACTAAAAATTATAATAACTGTAAACAACACTTAGTTCAAAAACCAATCGAGTTTATTGCCGGCTCTTCTCGATGTCCAATGTTTTTCTAGCATTGGTGGTACTGATTTCACATTCATCAGTTCTTAGGGCCTATATTTAATAAATAACTTTTTTTTTTTAAATGTAAATTTTGTACACAATACCACTTTTTTATGCTGAACAAAATACCTTAATGCATTAAACTCATCTGTATACGAACTAAAAAAATGCAATAAAGTATTAATTTATTTATTCATCTATCAATTAATCCATCCATCCATTCTTATAATATGATGAACTTGCTCATTATAAACAATGTTTTTACCTTATAGGCAACTTACATAGCTTGGAGAGAAATCTACGCCAGTTTACATCACATTGAATAATATATGTTGTTTCATACGATAACATAAAGACACTAACTGCGTTCTACGGTTTCATCCGTGTTAAATTTATTTAACTAATATTCCAACGCACCCATGTGGCCTATCTTTATCCTGTTTTCCCGTAGTTGCCTACAGTTTACTTCATTACTTGACGTTCACGAATATTGCCTTGCTCCTTAGGACCTTAGCGTTAAATTATGTATTTATTTCTGTTTAAGTAAACTATACAATTACAAAAACCATTCTTCAAATTTGACTGTTGTTTCAGAGATTAGCGCGTCCAAACAAAAAACAATCTCTTGATTAGTATACATTTAGAGCTTTTGAAGTGAGATTACCTAATGCCCCGGTTCTACACGTTGTCCCCAACGTTGGTACCAACATGTGATCCCAGGATTAAGATACATGAATTTACCTGTGGAATAAAGTCGTTAAACGCAACATCTTATAGGGCCTATACGCTAGCCCTTTTATTTTTAAAGTCAGTTGTTAGTTACAATAAGTTTTTGTTCATTATTTGCTTTATGCATGACCAACCATAAATAATGAATAAACAATATCGATTTTATAAATTCACTGTTAAAAATATAATTGATCGACATCACTGATTAATAATGTCTGTTATGAAGAAAAAATATATTATCATTTTTAATTATCAACTATTGCTTTAATAATTTATTTATCCATTACTAGCGATGTAGTTCATAGAAAAACAACAAACTAACCTTGAAAATGCGCCAATACAACTTTCTTTGTGAAAGTAGTTAATTTTGTAGTTAATTTATTATCGGAACTGGGCGTAGCTATATCGCGCGGGTATCGGAAACGCATTTACTGAACAAACGTTTAGAAGAAAACATTTCCGACTTGCGTATTATTTCGTTATCGCTCGCGTCTGTTAATATGAAATAGGTTTAATATAAAAAAAATTAATAACCTAACAATAATTATAAACTTTTTCGCTTACTAACCAACTTCAACAAATCAAGAAAAAGAAAGAATGTAGGTTACTCAATTCGAATGTTTTTTTTTAATGGATGTTCAGCCATAACTTCTTTGTATATGAACTGATTTGGATAATTCTTTTTTTGTTGAATAAGGGATACTTCAAGGGAGGTCCCATTTTAATTTCATTCGCACTGGACTTTCAAATTCGAAAATACGTAAGGGAACTTTTTATAATGATTGAATTTGGTTTCTTTTTGTTAAATATTGGCTTGTTATGAATTACAATTGCTTAGCAAACTATATTAGATGTAGAATTTGTGCTTTAACACGTTTATGGTTTAAAATATTATGGTGTTATATATTGATAGTTGAAAAAAGAAATAAAAAAACGGAATATACCCAGTAAGCTCAAAGTTTTGTAGCTTAGATTTGACTAATAACATTTAGTAAAAATCCCTCAGAGACAGTGCTTGATTCAAAAAATTAAAATTTGTTTTATGAGTTACACGATGGTAATTAAACTGCAGTCTTAGTTCAACTGCGGTACCTTAAAGAGATACGGATCAATCGACAGTCGTTGTCGTTGATCTGGCTTACTAATCTACCACCGCGAAAGCCACTAACTTACCTATCTCGAAACGCGACTAAGCAAAGCGCTATTCCATAGGTTTTTCATTATGTCCGATGTTCAAGTGAAGCTGGCTTGAACGTCACCAAAACTCGAAAAAAGTCTAGGTCTTTCGCTGTTGGAAAAGGTACCTACTATTTACAAAATGGTTGTGGCGCATTATAACAACCCCATGACCTCATCATTTTGTAAAAAATGTTTTTTATAGGTATTGCAAAATAAAATCGTTACAAAAGAACTTTTTTTTTAATTTTCATTATAATTCAATACCGATTCTAAACAATTTGCCTTATTGGTGTCTGTATACATTTATTTACTCCTTTTTAGCATTGTTTATATTAATAATAATCTTATTACATCATGTGAGCAATTCTTATATATATATATATATATATATATATATATATATATATATGTGTAATTGGTTTCTCGGAAACGGCTCAACTATTTGGATGAATCTTTGTATTTAGATAATAATTTAAATTCCATGTATACTTAGATAGGTGTTTTTTTTAAGACACCGAGCAATACTCGGTCGCCCGTATATTTGTAATAATTCTAGCAATGTTCCATCGTCAGATCGACGTTCAATCGATTCTTTATCGATTGTAAACCCTTACGATAATGTACCCAACAGTTGTATTAAATTTTCAGTTATTAAAGTCGTTTTTCACAATAAAAATCAAACTAAATGTAAAAATCTACTTGTGTTAAGTTTCGAATATTTAATGGGAAATCAGAGAACGGTTTCCTTAGCATCTGAAATAAATAATACACCATGGGATGGTGTTTTAATTAAGGCCTCGTTATTTTCACTTCGTAATTTCACTGCTTTGCAATTATATTAAACTAGCAAAAATTTCTACCCCTCCGTTACGTACGTTCTGAAAGATTCCCGAGACTTGGCTAATTGGATGATGACGGAAAGAGAGTTCCACAATCGCACTATAGCTACGATGAATGGTCGCGAAAATTAGGTTTCTCATTAGTACATTAAGAATTAGAGACTCGGAAGATCCCGTTTATTGCAAATCTCCGCAAGAAACTGGAATAGTGTTTCTAAATATTTAGGTGTTTTGGGACCATAACGTATGAAGAAAAGGTAACAAAGAATTCTTACATACCTACTTTGCCGAACCTAACTTTCAATTTACAGATCAAAATCAAAAATAATTTATTCAATTTAGGTCTTAAGAAAGCACTTAAGAATATTACAAGACAATTTTTAGCAAAAAGGAAAACTAACTTGAATGATTTTGAGGAGTTTCTTGGTGTATCTTCGAATTCGAATGTCTAATGCCAATGAAATTTCTTAAACAAAGAAGTCATCGGTGAACATCCATTTAAAAAAAAAACATTTGAAATGAGTTACCTCCGTCTTTTTTTGAAGTCAGTAAAAACACTACCACCGTTTCGGAGAACACCCCAACAAAAGCCGACAAGAAAGTCTTTATTTATTAAGGGTTTTTATTTTCATCTTTTTTGCTGGGTAAATATCACAGTTAATAGGAAATCATATTGTTTTAGTGAACGTACAAAGAGGAAGTGACTTTCAGATATTACTATCATCCGTTTAGCAATCATGGAATGCCACAGGCTGGTATTTTAAAGAACGGTGGTGTAATCCAAGAAGAATGGCAACCGAAAGTAGGCTCGGGCGTAGCCAGGATTTTGGGCAGGGGGTAGGGGTAGGCTGTCATCAAAGATAAACCACTATAAGGATAAATAAATATGCACCAAAGTATAAGTGTGAATGTAAATGCTATAAGTCATGGATTAAGAATGTAAAGAGAAGGTGATGAAGCTTTGATAGATTATTTATAGGTTAAGTAATTGTATTAGTAATAGGGAAATATTTTAAATAAATGAAAGGATTGCATAGGAATAGAGAAATAGATAGCAAAGTCGGAGGAGATATAAAATAATTGAGAAACAAGTCTCAGATATGCGTTAAAGTAAATAGGGGACTCTTAAAAAAATAAGTATAGGTATTTTAATAACATTTTAAAGCACATTAGCGATTTAGTAGATAATAAATTCAAGGTACACGTAACACAGGTTTTAATATCAAAAGGTTATTATGGGTTGAATCATTGTGTTCGTGACTTCTTTTCTGTACAATCCTATATAATTTATTATTAATAAAAAGTAGTAGTAAACTTTCTTTGATAATCCTGACCGGTTTTCTCGATGTCAGGAATATTTTTGAACCGGTGGTTGTATTAATTTAGATTTTAACTTTCACTGGCAAATCACCTATACCTATATCACCTAGAGCTCATCACCACAATCAGTCTGATAGTATTTTCTTTGTCGTTTTTAACTGAACCTCTTATCATGGACCTCTTTGGAGATTTCTCTCTATTTGGGACAGCCTGACTGGTGAAACCTCTTCACACTACCTACAGATGATCGAAGTTAAATAACCCAATGTTGTGTTCCTGCGGTGAGTATGGTTTCCAGAGGTCCTTGGGATAGGGGGGGGGGGGGGCTGGGGTTAAAGTTTCGGCAAATGATAGGTACTTCTGGTGTGTAAGCTACGGTATCCGTTTACTACCGTTCGGGCCATTACTTATTTATTTTACATTATTAGGAAACTTACAGCTTGAAGAGTAGTAAAAATAATCGAAATAGAAGGTCAAATACAAGTTTTCACAAATAGAAAATATAATATAACCAAAAAATAAAGAAAGGTCAGCCACGAAGAAAAACACAAAATTTAACACAGACTAAAATTATTGCAAAAATTACTTTAAAATTAATAAAAAAAGTTTGCACAAACTGCTCATCAGGGAAGACACACTTGTTATAAATATGTTCACACTATCAGCTAAAGAATTAAATTGTCTGCGCGCCCGGATTAACAATGAATTTTGTCTATAATTATGTTGTCCATAGAAATGCTACATATAAAAGTTTGGGGTTTTTTTTTTAATGTTATATTTATAGGTACACTTATTAAGTTAGATCGGTTATTTTATGTCGTTCATAGAGTGGGAGAAAATGAAATGTTTACAAAACTCTATATAATAAGGTAAATAGAAAGAGGTCCTGAATCGCCATCTTAGCTATGTAAAAAATCCAATCTTTACTTAAGTAGGAATTTTATTTAGATGAACAGATAACCGGCTCGGATATAGCATCCATCTAGGAGAGCCAGTAAGAAACTGGTAGTCACACTTTCAAATAGATGGTCAGAAGAATATTTTATCTGATTAGAAAGAACTTGACGTTAGACTCACTAGTACTAGACAGTTTGTTGCGGAATAAATAGTAAGTTTGTCTTCTACAGAGCATGATGCTTTGTAGTTTCCTAGGCAATTGAATGCAATTGACTCTTGACCTTAAGGTCATGTGAACATCTCTAATGGACGTTTATATTATTCCCTATACTTAAAAGAGGTAACCAAATACAAAGGTTTTTTATAAAGATTGATTAAGTTGTTTACGCTCGTAGTAACTAGGAAATAAATGATTTAACAAAATATTTATAAATTAATCTATACCATATAATATAATGCAGCGGAAGAGTTTTTTTGTTTATTTGTTTAAACACGCTAATCTCAGGAACTACCAGTCGGAATTGAATAAGTATTTTTGTATAAATTAATATTTATTATTATAAATTATTTTTGCCAAACTCTCGAGGTATAGGCTAACATTAGTCTACAACTATCAGCAGAGCCTTAAATATTGAATTTTGTTAATTAAGTCGGAGGTGAATGTGCTCCCAAACTGCTTTATCCGCGTGTGCTGGCGTAATTGTTATTGATATGTTAATGTTTTACAAAAAAATTGAACCTTAGTATATCTAAAAAAAGTCCGTGATAGCATGTGCCTATCTGTTAAGCATAATAAATTAAAGGTATTTTATGACATAAATTTTTTGATTATTATAAAGTGATTTATGAGCATTGTTTTTAGGCATGGCATATTAATCCTTCCGAGGATTATTATAATTTAGAAGATAATAGAAAATTAAAATAATTTGTACATGTGGAAAGCTAGTGTAATGATAAACGAGATTCATATTTGATTTTCTTACTGGTATAATATTTTATAAACTGCATAATGAAATATTCTTGTTTATTAGGACTTTAAATAACAAAGGGATCGAAGTAACCTTTTTATATACACTGAACCTGCGAACGACGTAGGTTCAAATCATAAAACTAAAAGCTTTCGTAAGCTTTAATAAGCATACTATATATAAAAACCATAACTAGAACAGAAACTACTATAAACTATATTAACTACCTAACCTACCTAACTATAGTGTATTGAAGTTATTATAAAAAAAAATCTATCGTTTGTTCTTTGTGTTATTATTACTTTTTCATGGAATTTGTCCGGAACAAAACAGAGAGAGAAGTCTGGTAGGGCGGGCTCCTTGGTCTCAAGATGAGTGCCTTTCATGCTATACATACATATTATCCAAACCTAGTAGTACCTACTGATGCCCTTTCGGTATACAACTTTATTGATTGTTACTTTAAATAATATATGTTGATTTCACTAGGTCGACGTAACCCAAAGGGTTAAAGGCCATAAAACTAAAGAGGAAAAGAAGTCTTTTTCCTGAAATAATACTAGGTTAGACATTTTAATAATTTTAACTGTGCAGTCGCTTGAGTTTTGACAAACATATTTACAAATATTTCATTATATACACAATCTTATACTCCTCATATTGTAATTTTAATAAAATAATCATTAATTTAATTTAAAAAACATAACACTATTGGTCATAATCTGATAGGAGAACGCACGTGTTAATTAGATGGCAACCAAATATCGTATCGGATGATGATCCATTTTTTTTAATGCCAACCTGTTCGTAACAAACACTCAAAATCCCACTCTCAACCAACAATCACTCCTATTTTGCTATTAGGTTTATCCGCCATTAGTTAATGTTAATATCAAATGACATAATTATAGGACAAAAGTCGATAAACTTTTATAAGATTCCTAAAAATACATAGCACTAGAAAATCTTTTAAAAAAAGTGTAATCTACTTGTAGAAATTCTTGGCATGTGAAAAAAACCGAACCGTTTTTACACGGGATCCATCAAATTACGGAAAGTAAAAAAACTGCCGGAGGATTTTTCTCTCGAGTTTACCCGGGGAATACTGGCAAAAATGTTTCGGGTGAGCTAGTAAGGCATTTGGCGGACGAATTCAGGGCATTTCTAGAGGCAATATTATTAACTCTTATGTAACCAACGTTAGTGAGTTATTTTAGTAATTGGCAATAAATAAAACGATTTATGTGATAACAAATAATAAAAATTAATTGGTTAAACAAGAACTCTTTTTTTTAATATTAAAGCAAAATATTGTGATGAAACCATAGCATGGTGGTAGGGCTTTTTAATGACTACTTGGCTAGCTACCACCCGCAAGTTAAAAATCTATTTCCAAGCACCAATACGTGTGTCCGGGCTGCTGCACTTCTTAAGATGAGGTGACATTTTCGCCATAACACATACCTATAACGATAAAAAAGATTTACTATCACTATGTGTATGATGATCGCCATCCAGTCGGGTGTCTGAGTCTGGAAGTCTAGAAATACACCGGCTAATCCTCGAACGCGTTATTACCGTTATATGGCTCGGCACATTGACTATAATGTCCCTGATAGTAAACACAGTACAATCCAAACACAACGGTGACCACCGAGAGATCTAAATCCATCGGCGGCCGCCGCTATCATGCCAGCCTGCATAAATATCACTTCACGTTACGCTTAAAGGACCCGATGTCATAAGAAGGAGGAAACACATTGGCCGGGAGAATGTTCCACAGCTTCACGGTACGATAAAGATAAGTCATAGAGAACTTTTTATTTCGTACCAAGACGGAGGTTACTGTAAACTGTGACTCCCAGAGCGTGTGTTTCTGTTGTGGAAGGGAGAGGAGGGGATTAGATTGAATAGCTCTTCAGAATACTAACTATGATGCAGACGATAGAACACGCTCAGCGAGGCCATGTTCCTCCGCAGCTGAAGCGGCTCGATGTATTTGGTAACGGCTGCATCATTAACAATGCGAGCAGCCCGTCTCTGCAACCTGTCCTGACCAAAGAGGAGGTATTTTGCGGATCCATCCCAAAGATACGACCAGTATTCTATACACGGTCGAACTTGTACCTTGTAAAGAAGATACAGCTGACCGAACGTGAAAAATCGTCGCATTCTGTTCCGGATTCCGAGGCTCCGAGATGTAGTAGTGATGACACTCCCGATGTAATTCCTCGAGTTGAGGTCGTTGCGAAAACGGAGATTTCTTTGAAGAAAACGCGCACACCTGAGTTTAATTAGTATTGAACCAATTTACTTACATATCCTAATACCTAGCACGAAACGTCAATTCTTTATATCTTGAAACGGCAAGAACTGTGTTTATTTTTAAATTATTTGATTTATCTACGAAAACTCTCATTATTTTCGTAATTTTTATAAATGAGGCATTCGTAAAATTAGTATCTGCCAGTTTGTAAGGTCGGCGCGACCCACGAAACTAGTATTCAACAAATTCCTCATTATAATTTTTTAACAAACATAAAAAATGCTAATGTGAAAGGAATCGTTGGAAGAGGAAGGTCTAGGCGAACATTCATCGATCAAATCGGAGACGTTCTGAAGAAAGGTTAGGTCAAGAGTACTCTAAACCGACGAGCATGCATGAAAAGATTAATGAATGTTGAAGAAGCGAAAGATGAATGCAAGGATTGTTGCAGGTGGAAGGAAGTGGTCTCTGCATACCCCGTTGGGGAATAGACGTGATTTATGTATGTATGTTTACACTGAAGCAAGGAAGCAAAAAATTAATAATGCATATCTAAATAATTAATGAGTTACTCATAAGCTTAGACTACTTTGTTAAATTATTTCATTTTTTTTATTTTTATAATATCATGTAAGTAACGGCGCGGCGGCATTATCAATTAAAGCGATCTCTTCCAGGCAAACGTTATCTCTAAATGTATCTTCCTGAGAAAAGCATGCTAAGTAGTTAATTCACACTCAAAAGGTAATCTATGCAATTAATAAAATTGAAATGTCTGTTTGTAATGTCACGATACCTATAACAAAAAGCCCATTTTTTTAAAAAAAATTCTGTCTGTCTATCTGTTTGTTCCGGGTAATCTCCGAAAGGGTTCGGTCGATTTTGACGAGACTTTCCCTGATAGATAGCTGATGATATACGGAGTAACATAGGCTACTGTTATTTTAGAAAAAGAATTAGAGTTCCGCACAAATAAAAAAAACTGGTCATGGTGAATTAATTCGAGCTCTTAAATGGCTTATTCTGAGTAAAACCATAAGAGATATAGCAAATTAGTGTACTAAATAATTATAGGCATTAAAAGACTTACAAAAAAATCTGGGAGACTATATATTTAAATATGTAAACATCCACAATAAGCATTTTTGTCTTTAAAATAGCAGGGAGCGGAGGAGCAAAATTCGCGCGGGCATTCTGTAGTACACGTGAGCCTTAAATTACTTTCGCCCTGTACATTGAAAAAAATGATAATTGTCAAACGGTGAAAACAAAAAACAATTCAAAAAAATATTGATAAAACTCTTTTCGATGACTGGGAGTTTATTTTTTGTTTATTTTAATTTAATCACCACACCAGCTTACGACTATTGCGACTAAGCGGCCTTAGGTATCACTAGCGCGTTTCCAACCTTGAACCCCTTTACCCCGAGAAGCTCTAGAAATCCTACTCACCGCAGAAATACAGCAGAAGATATATATGAGTACCTATCTACTATGCTGCGACAGCTTTGTCTATTTATGATTTAGATAACTTTTTATGTAAGACAAAATTGTCTAGATTCGATCTATACATACATACCTACATATGAACATAAATAATAAATCTAATGATAAACGATAAAGAATTACAAAAAAAATTATAATGTGTACTTTCGCCCAATCAGTACGCACGAAGGGGTGTTTACCCTAGGGGTGGCGCCACCCTACACACCCCCGTGACCCAGAAACCACCCCGCCCCACGACGCGACGCCTCCTTTGAGACATAAACAAAAAAAAGGACGGATCACTTTTAGGACAATTTTATGGTTCAGATGTTAAACACGTATTCGGGCGTGAGCGTTCTGGATTCTATTTAAGTGAAATATTTTTTTTTGTTTTTGCTAACAAAACTGTAATTTTATAAAAACAGTTTGTATTTAAGTCGTGGTGGTAGTGGTTTATTTAGTCCGGTGGAATTCGGAATTCGCTTACATTTAGTAATTCAATTTGTTTTTTCTTTTAGAACTGACAATACTGTTAACCATAAAAGCCCCAGGGATCCTCAGACGGGTTTTACAGCTTCACCGTGGCTTGGGGGGCGAGCGCTTAAGGCACTCAGCCCCGAAAGCGTGGCAACATGCCCAAGGGTACCAAAGTGGTCGAGAACCTCGGTTTGGGCTGTTGCCGTAGTTGCAATGAAGTCGCGTACTGGCTAATTCCCTATACGTAGAAAATCGAGCTAACTAACTTATACTTATATACATGTTTCTGCCTCCTGGGAGGAAAGAAGGAACATGTGTATATGTATTTAGTGATCTGTCAATTTTTGTATAAATAACACTATCGGCTAACGGTGAAGATAAGCGTCGTGAGGAAACCGGAACGCTTGAGATATGTCCTTGTAATACCACTGTATTTGGGAAAAATATAGAACTGTTAATTACTTGGCGTTTGAAATCGCTAAGACGCCGTGCCGTGGGCAGAGGCTTTTGCCTGGCAGTGGGAAATTAGTAGGCTGACATTATTATATTTAGCAACTGTCCGCGATTTCGTACGCGTAGACTTTTAATATAAAACTTAACAACAATGAAATATAGCCTATTATTGGCATTCAGAGCTTTGGCATTTATTATTCTTAGGTACTTAGGTGACGGCTCGCGACTTTTTACAAGTCAATTATCATCATCATCATCATTATATTAATAAGTGAAGCGAAAACTTTGTACCCCTTTCTAAGCATATTGCGTGCACGGAAGACTGTGAGATTTGGCATTGTTAAAGTTTATATGGAGAAGGAGTGCAGAAAGCTAAATTTTATCTATAATATATAGATATTAGTAATAGTACTAATATATTAAATTAAATAAATTAATACTGCGAATCCTAAACCGACCAGTGCCATTGAACTTAGACCCTCCAAAATATTGACATTGTGACTCAACGAAAAGTGACAGCAAGTGATATAATATTCACTGTTTAGGTTCATACTGCAAATGTCAAACAGAAAATAGTCTATGATTAAAAATAGCTGGTTAAATTTCTATCATTGGGCGACCGCTAGTAATAATAATTTATTGGAACCATAAATCATATTACAACATATAAGAAAAATGTACGATATTAGCTACATTAGTGAAGACTGTGTCGCGGCCAATAGCGCCCCACTTCTAGGCAATATAACAGTAGGGTCTGCGTTCGTTATATATTAGAATTAAAATACAGCAAAAGTAGGTACAAAAAAAACTTTACACTTTTCCATTAAATGAGTAATATTTAGAGTTGTAGAGTATCATGTGTGCATATATTATATGTGTATGTGTGTGCATGCGAGTGTTTTGTTGTTTGAATGTGTGCATGTGGGGTGTGTTTTTGTTTGGGTGTTAGAATGTGCGTATATTTTCTGCAATATATAAGTATATATGAATATGATTAAGTTTAAATTTGAAAAGAAATTAATCTTAAGTGTTAATTATAACTTTAGTTTCCTCATAACTAAGTATGAGAAGCTAATGAGCGATGCGTATTTTGCATTTATGGTAGGTATAGGGGAAAATGTTTTGTTATTTGTTAAATTAAACCTAGAAGTTAGATTTTTATCATGCTATATCCCTATTGGGGTAGACAAGGAAGACTTTTGACCCATACTGGCGTACATTTCTTTTACTTCTTTGAAGCTCATTCTGCGCTGTTTCTAATATTTTTTATTTTTCACAAACTAAATATTTATTTTAATTATCCCGTGAATTTTATGTTCATTCTTGGAATTATTAGTTATATGCGAAGTAATGAGGGTTCAGTGACAGAGTGTCCGGTTCGAATGATTGAGCTAGAACTTCCCATGAAGGAAAATATCGTCATGAAACTCTAGCATGGTGGTGTAGGGCAATTTCTAATGTTTATATTTTATGACTGATGTACATATTCTTAGGTAGCTGGTGTGAAGATGTGGTGAATAAATAATGGTCAGAATTTACTCAAACTCGACGTATTAAATACATAAAATATGTCTGCACAGCACATGAGGCAGAAGCGAAAAGCGAAGTAAGCGAACAGAACGTATACATGGCCGCGACCCACGACGACGTGTAACGCGGTGTTGCTAAAACGATATTGATGGTAAGCTGATACAGACCAAAAATAACGGCTACCACCGAGAAATCGCAATTCATCGAAGGCCTGCAAGCCTCTAGGTTGTTGACATACACTGGGTGATACCGAAACGTGACAAACTGAACACATGTTTGCCTTAAGGGAGCGATCAGAGACTTTGGCAGCTTCAGCGGGCGGGGCTTCAGCTTTTTATTATTTTCTTGTTTAGAGAAAATAGTGTTTATTTTTAAACACGTTATTAGTTATGTGGTCAATTTTACGTAAATTATGTATTAATAATAAACATCTATAATTACCATTTATATCATAAAATATATGTCATTTATTAAACTTATACTGTTTTATATCCGACTGCAAAAAGGAAGGTTCATGTTTTTAAAGCGTTTATGTATTTTTACACACTCTCTCGCTCACAATGGATTTTTTTAGTATACGAGGTGTCGTTAGATTCGTCTCAATTGTGGGAGTGACATAGGCTATATAATATTTAATTATGACTACTGGGAATCAAATAAAAAGCAAATATTTAAAAATATTTTTTTGCAGTCGGGGTTTTTTGTTTCCTTTTTAACAATCTAGCTTGAGTACGTATATGATTGCCTAAATCTATTTAGGCATCGTTAATTATACCAGACAACCTCAAACTATAATCACAGATTACAACATTTATAATGTCATCATTATGATAGTAATAAAAGACATAAGTTGTATGACTTTTTGTGGCCAATAAAATTACATTATTACGTATAGTTACAAAATGGCCGCCATTTTATAAAGGAGCTTGCCAATTATTGTAAGGTAATTGGCGAGAAAATAATTACGGAGTAATATGGAGGAACTAATTAATTAGGAAGATATCGGCCTTTGCCTTTTCAAATACTACAATTTCCTATTACAACAACCGTAGTATATCTAAATTAAATCTTTAATAATTGTTAAAGGTCATATAAAGATCATAATAATGATAGTAATATTGTTACGTAAAATCTCTTTGCTTGGTTTGTCAAAATAATGTTTGCAACAGATTCTATGTTCACGGTCCACGAATTAAAAACAGAACAAGGTACCTACCTATATAGGTATGTCACATTTGAATTGTTTATTTATAATAACTAGCGGTCGCCCAACGATCTAAATTCGACCAGCGACTTTTTAATCATAGACTATTTTCTGTTTGACATTTGCAGTATGAACCTAAACAATGAATATTATATCAGTTGCATTGAGCGACAATGGCCATATTTTGGGGGGTCTAAGTTCAATGGCATTGCTCGGATTAGGATTCGCAGTATTAATTTATGTAATTTAATATATTAGTAACAGATATTATAGATAAATTTTAGCTTTCTTCACACCTTCTCCATATAAACTTTAACCATGCCAAATCTCAGTCTTCCCCGTGCACGCGATACGCTTAAAAAGGTGTAGAAAGTTTTTGCTTCACGTATTAATATAATGGTAAAGAAATAAAATACAAAATAGAGAAGTCGTTTCGAATTTTTAGTAATTTGTTTTACAACTCGCAATGTTAAACAAAAAAAATATAAACATGAGTAGTGAAACACTTCCCGTTCAGCTCTCTCCGTGCTTTTCTAAATTTTAAAACATTACATTTCACTACCAACCTATAGTACAGTTAAAAATCAGCAGTCTATTGCGAATAAATGAACGTACCCACGAACATAAATTTAATTACATCAAACGAAAATTGTTTTTCAGCTCTAAATACGGCCCAGTTGCAAATGAATTCGACCTCACGTTTGTGGGTCAACGAGCGTTCAGCTAAATCCATACGTATCCTGTTAAAAATAAAGCACATTCTCGTATGTCAGTTTGATACAATATAGCTAGGTTTTACAATATGTACATAGTACATACATCTTGGGATCGATAAGATCATATGTAAGTAATGTAGCTGTGTGCGTGCGTGGCTTTCAGCGTGTGTGTTGCGGGTAGCTTGGGGAATTGGGTCGTTCGTGAAATGCCCTGGATTGGACTCGCGGTTTACCTCAAGCTTTATTGACGGTCGCTATCAATAACAGGGTTTACGCATTAATCTTTACAACTGGTCCCTTTTATTGGTTTTATCTATGTAAAAAAAAATTACATGAATAATTCGATTTAATTCAATAATTTTTGTTTAATATTATACATGTTTTCTATTTTATATTTATTTGTTAAAGTTCTTATAATGATAATGGTAAATTAATACATTTTTGGAGCGAAAGACGCGCTTGTATCTATCGGCCATTCAACTTGGGGGTGCAATAAGGGTAAGCCATTCAGAGTTCAGAGTTCTTGGAAAGCAAGCCATTATGTTACGTATTTTGGGATCTCATCAACTATAGATGGACACCAAGAATGATGTACAAGCATTTCCCCCTGTAGTTCTAAATAATTTTCTTTCACATGTTTATTTAATACCAAACTAAAAAAGCTTGTGTTATGGTAACTTAGCAGCTGATAAACATACATATAATCGATATTTAACAGACATACAACAGACAATAAAATTATGCTCATCACACAAAAGTCGAGCATGAGCGGGGATCGAACCCGCTACCTCACGAATCAATAGTAGGGATTACTGTGTCATGAGGCAAAGCGGTTATTTCACCGTGATATTTTTTTTATTTTATTAATAGTTAGAGTAAGTTGAATAATTCGCAATATTATAACTCTTGCGAAGTTTTATTCGTATCTAATGTGTGTAAAAAACCGTGCGGCACGGTGTAAATTCTCAGAGCGGCTAAAGCAAAGATGGAGTATAAATTACTAAGTTCACAGTATGTCAGCGACACGTATATGCGTCTCCCATTGATTCGCGAAGGAAACGGATGTGCTTGTGTACCAACATACAGATATAGGTATATAATACCTAGTTATAAATATTCGAAAATGTTTCATGAATCATAATTAATTTTATTTATGGAGGTTGCTCCTATAATAAGATATTGGTAGAATTTCTGACTCAAAGCAATACAGTTGATTTTAAGATGGTTTTTCTTAACTATACTAAAAAAACCCGTGCGCAATAAGTTGAGACCTGGGGGCGGTGACGCCACAGACGCATGGTTGTACTGTGCACAAAAAAATATCACTACAAGTTTCCACCCGCGACTTCGTCTCTGCTATTTTTTTAATGTAGCGACGAGTGTTGTTCTCGGGACAACGCCGCTTTATATTTATTATACTTGAGCTATTACAAGCCTGCGAACTGAGTCATAAATATTTTTTATCAGACCTCTCGCTCGCACTTATAGGCCTTATGGAACTGCGCTGGTCTCTGTGTAACAATAAAATGGCTTTGTCAATAACAGGTAATAAGGGAGAGGTTAAGAAAATAATGCAAAATAGTATTTAGGATTTATTGCCCCAGCTACCTGCGTCCGAGCGGCTAGCGGGCGGAACATTTGTAAACTATAACCTAGACATTCAATTATGTTTACTAAAAGTGATGTTGTAATTAATAAAAACACAGTTTAAGTTTATGTAGGTATTTATTATTATAGTATTAATAAATATAAGTCATTGATTTCTACCAAGATGTTAAAAAAAAATGGCTTTGTCTACAGTACAACACGGGATCTTGACGGGAAGTTACAGGGTAGCGGGCGGAGGGCTGCATTCCAGGTGAGTCTCAACTTATCGCGCACGGGTAGTACAAATAAAGGAAATTTAAGTGCCCATTTGTTATGTCAAAATAACAGATTTTTACTAAATGCATATCAAAGTATATACAGTACCTATAACAAAAAAGCAATTTTTAAAATTGTTGTCTGTCTATATATCTGTTTGTTCAGGGTTCCTCCGATTTTGACCGGGTTTTCACTAGTAGATAGCTGATGTTATAACGAGTAACTTAGGACTTTTATTTTAGAAAAGGAATTAGGGTTCCACGCACGTAAAATAAAAAGATAGTGTTAAAACAATTCGGCCGCTTAATTGGCTTACGCTGAGAAAACATAAGTGTTATATCAAATCAATGTACTACATAATAATTGTATATCTTAAAAAGGTCTACAAAAAAAGTCAGCGAAAGTATATGCCTATCTTCTGAGGGTCACCCACAAAAAGCATTTTTGCCTTTAAAATCACCGAGAGCGGGGGTAGACGATTAGCGCGTGTGCCCGATCGACGGCATATTGTAGTCCATGCGAGGGAAGCCGCGGGCGCAGCAAAATTGATATAAATTACTATATCTAATAAATAGGAATATCCATATATTCCTAACGGATGACGTGGCGTTTATGTGAATTGAATGTTCTTTATAGCATTTTCCCTCTGAGCTGTCCCTAGGGTGTATTTTCGACGAACATCCCCTTATAACATAAGTACGTGTGAATTGATGTAACCAAAATATAAGTCAATGTCAAAGTCGGTACTTGATCTTGGATGCTACATGATTCTAACCAAGCATTCTGACCATCACAGAGAAGCAGGCTTGAAGAATCAATCGTTACTTGTAATTTAAATTTTATGTTCGACTAGCTGTGCCCGCGACCTCGTTCGCGTGGACTACAGAATGCCGAAGGCATATGCATGAATCGTGCTACTCCCGCTCTTGGTTATAAACTTATTGTGGGTGATCCTTAGAAGATAGATATATGCTCTCGCTGAATTTTTTGTAGGTCTTTTTAATATCTACAATTAAGTGATACATTATTTTAATATATCTCTTATGGTTTACTCAGTGTAAGCCATTTGATTGCCGGAATTGATTCCTCACGAACAGTTTTTTTTTAATTTATGCGGAACCCTAATTATTTTTCTGAAATAAAACTAACCTAAGCTACTCCTTATACAATCAGTTAACTGCCAGTGAAAGTCCCGTCAAAATCGGTCAAACCGTTTTGGAGATTAACACACAGACAGACAAAAAAAAAATGGGTTTTTTTGTTATATGTATCGTATAATATATACTTTCATATGCAATGTAAAAAGCTGTTTGACATTACAAACAGACAGTTCAATTTAAACAATTGTATGTACCTATAGAATAAAAACTTGCATACATAAGTATGTCGTGGTGATTGTGTGGTTTAGACCGGTGGATTATCTTTTCGATGTCTGCAAGTTCGAACCCGGTATGTATCAACGAATTTATCGGAATTCTACGCGAATTATTAATTATTCATTCATTTACTCATTCAAATTGCTTAACACATGAGAAATGTTCTAGTATTACTACTGTATGTGAGAAAAATATTGAACTTGTTTTCTCGGTATTTAAATCGCCAATAAGTAATGTGCCGACGAGGTCCGTGTACCTTCTCTTGGGAAAGTGTCTTATTGCCCAGGAATGTGACACTTACTAACTGCTATTATATTTTTTATACGTAAGCATTACGCGAAAGGCTCTTTTGAATTTAATAGTCACATTTTGGTGTAGTTTCGTTTTCCGTCATCATCTCGCAATTTAAACAGAAAATATAATTGTAAATATAAAATAACTTTACCGTTCATTAACATGAACTAACTAACCTTCTACTGTTTCATATATTCGAGTAAACATTTTTGAAGGAACTGTTTTTACAGGCCCGTCCTTTAATTGAATTCTATATGCTTAGAAATATGCGAGATCCTAAATTGGCAAACACTGTACAAGACACCCACTCATCGGAATTTACATCTGAATCTTGATCTCTCATTTATCATGTAATATTGGTGGTATTTTGTGTTTTATAGTTACTTTGGTTATTATGCACAAGTTAAGAAGCAGAAGAAGAACCTCAAAATAAGAAGATAATAATTATGTACCTATGTTATAACTTTATAATTCCGAGGTACGGTTTGTTTCGCATACATATTGGTGCCGAAACACTGTCCTATGAACGGCGTTTGTAATTTTGAACAATAATCCGTACTTATATTATATATATGAAGTTTGCTTGATCTATATAATATACACATTCCTTGTGAGCCACGAAGATAAATCTCTTCGTAAATCTTGATGACATAGAAACAGAGCGTAAAGGCGATCTGTTAGTACTTTGATATTAACTAATGATGTAGGTACGGACCGAGATGATCGTTTTTAACCCAGTTGCTTTGGAATCGCGTCATTAGTGTACCCGCGTGATAGTGTTGGTCGAGACATCGATGGTTTGCGTATCTGATACTATCGATTGTTTTGTAATAAACTATTGATTATTCAATTGACTACCAATCGTTTCCTATTACCTACTAGTACTGAGAAAAAAAGGTTATTCGCGTGTTACACGACTTGCGTATACCTAATTTAAATACCAAAAAGGTCTGGCGTTTCCTAATGATGATCTTTGGCGAGCTAAAAAAGGTCGTACACACAAAATTGGGTACTTTCCTTTTTCCCTTTTTTTAAACTATCGATTGTTTAAACCTCAACTATTGATTAGTAATTTTTGGCAGGATCTTGAGCTGCCTGCCATGTTGTATGCACTTTATAATATAAGTCATTAACTTAGTTTGACCCTATATTACATTATATTAATGGTATTTAGCGTGATATAGTTTAGTTATTGTGAATACATGAAGTGGCTTATAAATATAAACTGGAAACATGCATTTCGAGATGTCACAAAAACTCCCTACATAGTTCTAATAAAGGAGACACCATCTTTTTATCATTGAATATTATAAAATACTAAGACGGCTTACACTGACACTGGCAAGTGATTTTTGCGGCGCTAAATACGAAAAGAAAAAGAAGATGTATTAATTAATCGATATTAAAATGACTATCGATGAAATGACAGATATGATGTTTACCGCGTTATTTGTAGTTGGTACCGCGTAGCCGGGTGGCCGCCGTCCAACTACAGTTATAATAACAGACTCTTTACTGTTACTGATGTTCATTACATAGTTTTCTATCCAAACGTGAGAGTATAGTGTTATTTTGTATTGCAGATAACATCGCCGAATATGTAAATTCACGCTATATAAAAAAAAAGTGCGTGCGTACAGAGTACACAGGTCACAAGTGAAACTTCATTGGCAAACTAATTTTTAAATCTCGTATATATTTATACTAATCTAAAGCTTTGGATTTCCGAGACTTAGAAGGAGGGAAAAGGGAAGATATGATAGGAATTTAATTAATTTAATTGTCATTAAAATAAAGTATATTAAATTCTTAAATGACGAGTGGAAAATTAAAATGCCACATGTTATTTGTAAATATTAAAACTGCCTTATCTCCAAACGAATTAATATAAAAAATTGCATATTAATTTATAAATACATAATAAATATATTACTAACTCTGAACAACTGCTTAGTATAGGACGATTTACAAATTTATCACAAATTTAATTTATAAATTTAACTCACTGTTTACACATTGTCTCCATGGCTACGTGCTTCATGCTACGTTCGCCCTTTCTTCACTCTCTCTCAAAATGTTTCACATTTTCGTGACGCGTTGCATCCGTAAAAATTTTACCCTCATCCGCGCAAAGAAGTTTCACTTCAAAACATATTAGAAGAGATAAAGAACCCTTTTTGGCTAATAAAAAAATGTGTGTACTTTTAAATGTTTTTGGCGTGATCTTGGAGTAACATGTTATAGTTTTTTTGTTCACTAATTTAGGTTTTCTGACCCTATATTATGTAATATTGATGGCGTTTTGAAGTGAACGCAGACGAATCATGTTTTTTTTTAAATCAATCATTACAAACAAGCTTTTTTAAGAAGTGAAATAAATAATTCAAAATGGATCAAATTATGTATAATATGGGTTCGGTGATTCGATTTGATTGCACTATTTGTAGAACGGATGTCATTAATTCAAGAGGTTTATGTTTAGGGTATGTCAGAGGTGGTTGCGCGACGGCTGTGACCTTTCCACGTCGCGCAGGTCACTGGGTCAAGGAAGCTGTACTCTTTAAAGGTCGAAATAAGGTAACATTTTGAATAATGATTACAGGTTTAACATAGAATTATAATAATGCCCACCTGTAAAAGTGTATAAGGCAAAAGCCACTTGCCGAGGGAAGAGGAGCAAACACTGGGCTGGCACTGATTATTGTAAATATCGAGAAATATAATAGATAAGAATGTTTTTAGTGAAAACTTTTGTAGTACCGCTGTGATTTAAAACGCAATCTAACGAAAAAACGAAACTACAAAAGAGAGAAACACATATCTATATGAATTAGCTTGCGAGAGAGTAATATATTATACAGTGTTTACTATTTATCTCGGTCCCCCATTGTACGTGTGCGTGCGTCAGTGCATTACGAAGCCCTGGAAAACGGCGTCACAGCCAGCGTGGTGTATTGTTCACGTATATCTCTTATGTGAATATTTTATGTTTTTCTTTAGGTTCACAACGCGTGTTAACTGTACACATTTTGTTTTTGTTTTCGTGGTTCTGTGGTATGGCTTCCACAATGAATTTGAGCTTTTGTTAATGAAAACATCTTAATAAAACCATAGTTTAGGTGGTTGGGCATTTTCCTGCTTGCAATCAATATCTAGTTGAAAATCTGTTGTTAAGCACTTATACTAGTTCCGAAAATTGCATTTGAGAGCCATTTTTTCTAGGTTTAGCGTATTTACCATTTTCGGCTAAATAACGACATAACAAGCATCAGAAGGTTAAATGAAGTCGATAAAAATAAAAAAATAAAAATTTCTATATAGTTATAGTTTTTAAATATAACTATAATAATTACTGATTTTACGATAAATCACTGAATCATTACACTTTATGCGCGACGTAATTTATAGACGGTCCCTAACGTAAACGTTTATAACGCCAGTTGGATTCCTCAACGTGGTCGCAGGGCAGCAGCGGGGTCGACGACCGCCTGTGCACACTGCTCGTTTCCATTCTACACCACGTCGTCGTTTATTAAGTTTAATTCAACTTCATAAAAATGTCAACAAACATAGTGGATGAGGGCACTTAATTCGTCATAGAAGAGGATTTAAAAATAAGAAGGTAGTTTTTGAAGCTGCTTACTATACTTCTTTTGGTGCGCTTAGTAGAGGGTGAACTTGAGAGCTGCGTGCGTATATTATGGTGGAAGTTTACGTTTCAAGACGGTAGAACTAACATTAAAAAAAAACATTTTACTTTTAACGTTGTATTTATAAACAATATTTTACGTACCATAAAAGTATTTTTACACAAAAAAAATTAAAATCAGTAAAAAAAAATCCCCAAAATTTTCATTGATGGCTAACTAAGTTAACTTCATGTGTTTAAATGATATTACTTTTCTAGTTTTATATTTTTGTGTTTGGTCATGTTTGTTTTATTTTTTTAATTTCCTATTGCTACACTACCGACAATAACATTTTTTTTGCACATTACCGCTGGTTAGCTGGTAGAAAATGTTTTATAGCATTAAGCTCGCCAGTGTACAAACTAAAAGTGCAATAAAGTATTCATTCATTCTATCATGAATTTTTTAAGTTCTTTTGTTTTGTTTTACCAAAGAGGTTCTTACGTGCGCATTTACGCAGTTTTTTTCTTTCTTTTTAAGAAATGATTTCTTATAGGAATGCTATCTAATTAATCTTCTATGATTAATAGCCTAGTTATCTAGAATCATATAATATCAATAAGCTCTTTAGTCAGTAATATGGTGAAGTTCCAAAAAAGTCCTGGAAATATTGTTTCACTACTACCAGAAATTTTGATGTTAAATCAAATCAAACAATTTTTTGAAGTGAAAAAATATGATTCTATGATTGGATGAGAATTGAGAGTGCAATTTCAAGGACGCGTCATGTTATAGGCATATTTCGTTACACGAAAGAAAAGAAAGATGTAACGTAGAAAGAAGGAGAAAAACAGCTAGCTATGTATTGTAAATCTAATATACAGTTAAGGCCATCCGCATCTCCTTTTTAACAAGTTTTACTTCTTCTTCTTTCACAGGTTGCATTTCTATTGCTATTCTAAGTTTTTTTTTTAAACTTATAGCTAAATATTTTTTGAGAAGACTTTAAATATTTATGAAAAAATAGTGTTATTAATAACGTTTATTTTTGGATACCAATATTGTAGTTATACTTTATTGATAAGTACAGGATTCATTATTAACATGAGATATTAATAAAAATGAGATACTATTTGTAGGTAATCGCATCATTTGGGAACGCCGGGACCGATTTGGCTGTTTTTTGCTTTGAAATGTTTGTCCAACATAGGTTTTTATGGTAAGAAAAATTGGAAAAGTTTCCTGGGAATTTCAAGTCACCTACTCGGGGAAATCTGAACGTTCTTTCTTTCTATCGGATTTTTGTATGAACTCTAGACCATAACTTACAATTCAAACGATGGATATTCGTAATTAATTTTTTGTTTTGGTTATGGTAATGGAAAGTAATTAGAAAAAAGAGAAAAGTGGCGCTGTGTCGAGTTATTTAAGGCTAGCTGGTAAAGTTGTAGCCTAATGTTACAGATACTATACTATTCCTCGTGAATCTGGCTATCATATAAAAAAAGAATTTTTCGAATCGGACTGGTAGTTCCAGAGATATATGATAGTTAGATTCACGAGGAATAGTATAAACTATTCAGCATAAACCTACATCTCCTGAGCTAGCCTTTAATATTGATTATGTTAAGTAAGTCGGAACACGAAGCTCTCCCGAACAGATTTATCCGCGTGCGCTGCCATAATGGTTAGTGATACTTAAATACAATATTCTTCAAAAATGGTATATCAAAAAAAAATTTGCGATATCATGTGCCTATCTCATATACATAAGCCACAATAAGGTGTTCTATGACAAAAGTTTGTTGAAAATTAAAAAGTAATTTAAGAGCATTTTTTTGTCATGGCATATTAATCCCTACGAACGAAAGTTACTTCATCGTCAAGACAATTTTATAACGATAAACTTTTCTATTTACAGCATATCATTTTGACGCATAATTTGAGAGATAATGGAAAATCAAAATAATTCAACACTCGGCGTGCGAGGTCGCGCATAATCCTGATTTCTTTTACATTATATGCGGGTGATACTCCGGAGCACAACTAGTATTTGAGCATAATTAAAAATATAACAATAAATAAAAAAGGCAACTCATTATTTAATCATAAATAAAGATATTTATGGGTGATATATAAGGGCGATTGAAGTTTTTGGCGATCTTCATAGCAGTCTCAGTTTTTGCCAATCAATTATTAATAAAAAAAATTAATTGATTCCTTTTTCACATCCCTAAAATAAAGAGACAATGCAAATTGTATCAACCAATAAGTAATGTAAAATACCAATAAAATTTCAAAACCGAAATATATCATGTTTAAAATTATATTAACGGATTTTAAGTATTCCAATTACATTTGTTAAAAATATAATAAATTTCGAACCATATCATTATAATATTATTAAAAAAACGCACTACTGTACATGTTTTATAATAATTGATGTTTTGCCAAGAGATTATGTTTTCCAATAAACACAAGATTAATGGATGCGTTAAGCTGACTGTAATTTATGTACAGCGACATCTGTTATTTGCAGACGTTGAACTGCATATATAATCGCTGGTAGCCGCATGTATGTTGGCTTATTCCGTGTATTGTACAATCTGTTCTATCGTGTTTGTGGCCGAGACGGCAAAACATTCCTCTTTCAACCGCAATGAGTTTCGCCATTAAGACCGCAAGTTCGACTCCAACTAACTGCGGTTACCCATTGATTTATGAGAGTTTAAAAATATATTTTTATGTTTTATGAAATACATTCGAAAAAAAAACCAAATTCATTACGCATATATTGTTTATTTAACTACCTTTCGCTCCTGACGTCGTTCCCGTTCGATTCGAAATGAAACGACTCGTGCGCCACCTATTTTAAATAGGTTGTATTAATAAAGAGCCTTCAGGGGTGTGGTGCACAAAATAACTCACCAAAGTGTCAACGCAATCGGATATTTTAATTAGTGACTCTTATAAGAAAACGAAATAAACATTCATTTTTATATACTTATAGATTAAGCAATGTCTCTTGTCTGCGCATGCATTTATTACGCAGTAATTATTTTAATCCCTTAATTTTATAATATAATTCCCGTGTACAGTATCTCATAAAAATCAAATGAGAATTAATAAAAATTCTATGGCTGACCTGTGCGAATATTTCACTCAGTATGGAATGTAAAGAGCAATTTAATTGCTGAGAAATAACGGTCGTTTTCAATAACCTATCTATCCGTTGTTTCAGTTACTAATCCTATGAATGGATAGTTTTTCGTATCTACATAATATATTAGTATCATATCCTATAGCTTGAATAGATAAGAGGGAAGCCGATATCTGTATTAAGTTAAAGATAGTACTTATTACAAATATGTATTAATCGGGGACAGTAAACTCAGATATTATATCGGTTATAGGTAATAAGTAGTTGGAAAGATGGTGCCTTGAATATATTTCCATTAGCATCAACACATGGTATTTCTAATAAAAAGTTTTCCAATCGTTTTTTTCAACGAAATCTTTGAATTTGATGAAGAATTAACGGTGATATAACGTTACCGGGGAAAAACACCTTTGAGAAATAATATATGTTTGTGATGATTTATTATATCTTTAACTTTTATTTACTATTTCTAACGGTATTATTGACAATTCTTAAAGCGTATCAATTAGGCAATGATATAAGTTTCCTGTGTACAATATTTCATAGAAATTGGTCAAGCCGTTTTTGAGTAAAATCCAAACATACAGACAAAAAAATTAATGTCATATTCGTGATCAGTAACTGAATTATAATAGACGTCTTTCAGAAAGTTAAAAAAAAATTTACACAGAGAACTATAAATTTATTAATATAGAAAGTATAAGTAGAAAATAAGCAAATAACTGTAATCCAAGAAAACTATTAATACAGACCAATGACGAGCGCCGCCGCCGCGCCGGTACGAAATCTATAAACAGTTAGGTATCGTCAACAAATACCAAAAACCTATATTTCAACTATAATAGTTGACTTATAGTTTCTATTTTCACGTCCATATTTACGATAGTCATGAACCCACGAGTACTCGATCTATAGAATTCTAGATTATGTGAATGTTAGATTTAGTATATCAGCACAAAATGTTTAACATAAATTGAATATACGCCAGTTTTATTGGAACCTTTTTATATACCTAAAATTGCGAATGCATAGTATTAGCATTACAAAGTTTCATGATTGCTATGCTAAAATTTGTTTTAATGGTCGTATACGTATTTTCTTGTTTAAGCTATCTACAAATCATTATATACTATGCAATAAAAATTTCTCAGCAACGTAACGTTGAAAATAGCGATAGTGGCAATATAATCCAAATAACAGTGTTAAAATAATAGCTTTTTTATACTTTCCAACACATTTTCTCGTAAAATGGCTCTTATTGTGGTGTTTTTACGTCATAATGCAGCTTAAGCAATATGTACCATTATCGTATTAGTGTTTTTTACTTTTTTTGTCAGCAAAAAGTTTTAATATCTTTAAAATTGTAAACATTATTGTGTATATATAGGCAGTATTCATTGAAATATAAAACAAGGACTATTTCACATTATTAAATGATTTATGTTTTTCAATAATTCAATGTTAATCTGTATTTATATAAAGAATTAATAGTTAATTATATTTTGATTACTAGGCTGTTTTTGGTGGTTTTGTCAGTACCTCTCCTACCATATGCGCGCGCTTAGCTAAAGCCACAAAGTACGTCGTGCAAAAAAGAAATGGGCGTGTAATTTTTCATAAATATTTTTCTACTTTATCAATTTCTATTTATTGTTTTCCTACTAATTGTGTTTTGAAAAACGTCGTACGAAATATTTGAACATTGGACTAGAGTAGACTTCATTACGCAATCCAGCCTCGAGAGTATTTTACTTAGCTTTCTTGTATCATAATGTACTATTTAGCGTTTGACAACAATATCACCTAAATTATATGGCTTAAGATTGTAACACGCTTAACGTTAGTGGGGGATTGGTTCTTAGTGCCGAAATACACTTTTAGGTGCTTGGTGTAAGCACTAGGCAGTAGGATTTTGAATTTGAGTCAAGCGGGAATAACAAAAAGCGCTACCACCATGCTATAGGTTTCATCATGATATTTTCCTTCACCTATTAACTTTGCTATCAGTAAACCAACATAGCTTCCAAATTTTAATTAGCTTACCTACCATTCTTAGAAATAAGGTGTAAAATCACTTGGACATTCATTCGCAATATTTTCTTTCTTCTTTCTGACAGTTATTAATTGTTCTTTAAAACCCACTGAATATTAATAGATTCTCTTGTATTTTGGTATGTATTTAAATACAAATTTATTTGTTTATTTATATAGGCACACATTACAGATTATAAACAAAATAAGAATAAATTTCAAAAATTTTCACGTTTTAACTAGCTTTTAATCTAATTTATTAGTGCACGTTAGTTGTAATTATTTCACAAAAGGGAAAAAAAAAGAAAAAATTGTCACTTGCATGCAGAATTAAATTACATAGAATATATTAAAATAAAGTAAAGTATTTTTGAATTACATATCGAAATCGATTTAGACTCAAGGTAAAGATGTCAATGAAATCCATATTAAGAGCGTTATAATGTTCGATATTATTGTATGAGCGATACATACTTGCTATTTGACAGTTGAAACAGACATTGTTTTTTCGACAGTTGAAACAGACAATTGTTTTTTATAAAAAGGGATATGAAATAATTTTATTGCTTCTACTACGGATATTGATTTTAAAACTTAACATGTTCAGAAGTTGTGGACAGTCTATAGTAGAATGAATTATTTTACATAGGTAAATTAATTCACTTGCTCGCCTTCTACTAGAGAGAGAGAAAAGATTTTAAAGTGCTTGGCACGTTGTATGTATTAAATTAGTTCACAAAGTATTTTTTATCCTAGCGGTGTATTATAATGGGCATCGAAATTACTCGTACATTTCAAATTTACTAAAAATAAATATTCTGTCATCAATTGTTTCAATAAGGTTTACTTACATTATTTATTAGTGAGAAAGCCACAATATAATGCACGTGACACAATAATAATATCGTGACGTATTGGATAACGGAGCTAGTTCACGAAATGCCACGATCAAGCAAGGACCTTTTAAGTTATGCAAGCACGTTATGTCTGTAACCATTCGCCTTATCCGAATGGCCGACTTTACTTCGACAGTTTCAGTAAGTAATACTGTATGAAATACGTCAAGTTGTACTATGTATTAAAAGCGGAGGATTGAAATTAAAAACTACCAACACTGTCACGAGTATCGTTCTGCGCTTCCAAATTCAATTTGTGATAACTAATAGTAAACACTGCCAAGTAATCTGATGGATTAGGATAGGGAGGTTGACGGTGGACAAGATGGTAATCACGATAAGCCTAGTGTAAGGACTGGCTTTCAAGTGCAATTGCCAGAACACATGAGTGCTTGGAGACACCATGCTATGTTTTCATCACGATGTTTTCGTTCACCGAAAACTCAGACTCATTGAAGGGATTCGAACTCCCATTGATCGACGCGATGTTTGTAAATGCTACCCAATGAACCATAATTGCTTCTTATGATATTTTCAAAAGATGTGATTGGGTTAGCCAAGTCTGTAACGTGTCGGGAGATATTTAACTAAGTAAGTAACGTTATGTATAGTGATAATCCTCATGGCATTACAGAGGAGAGAAGGGCCTTATAGGAAAGTTGCAATAGTAGAAAACATGCCTTTGCTCAACTTGGGATTTTGCCTAGAATACTACTTCGACAGTATCGGCACATGTTTTCTTCCTTTAAGTTTTGAAATGAAATTCAGCTTACACGACACGACACGTATCCTACAAGAGTTTTGGAGACATACATTTATATGGAGACTCGTACAATAAGCTACCGGTATCCTACATGTTTGCCAAGTCCTGTCTCTCACAAGTATTTCCAAAATGGCAAGCTATACGACTTTAAATCTCCTGAGTATATGAGAAAACGTGCGATAGGTGCCAAAGTCCAACAAGCACCAAGGCTTGGGAACAAATTGGACATAATCTTCAAATAACAAGTTTAAATCCATACTAATATTATAAACCTGAAGTTTTTGTTGGTTTGTTTGGTGCGCTAATCTCAGGAATAAATTATTTTAGTGTTGGAACCCCATTTATCGAGGAAGGCTATAGGCTAAATGACATCACGTTACGATTAATAGGAGCGGAGCATCAATGAAAAATGTTGCAAAAACGGGGAAAATTTCATCCTTTTGAGAGCTTCCATTGTGTACGCTGCGTAAATGGTTAAAGTTACGCGACAACCATCTGTCCGTTCATAGCATTGTCTATCTTTTAAGGTTGACTCAATATAACCTTTTTTATGGTATCTAATAAAATTTGTTCTAAAATAATGCATTATTTGCGGAGGCATTTTTATAAATATGGTATTAATCCTTATCAAAATAAATACGTTATTCATCACAAGTGTTAAATTTTGAACAAAATTGCCCATGCCATCCTTTGATTTCAATGAATATCACAGTTTTAAAATAACTCCGCAGCAAAATAATGATCAAGTAGGTACTGCGCGCGCATTTTTATTATGCGGAATGATATGGAAGGGGCGGGCAGTCATGTGGTGCTCAAATGGTTCGTAGATAAAACAAATAATATAATAATAATTATAGCTCCTGTAGAATTGTATTAAAGGTGTCTACGACCCACTCTCTCTAACTCTCTCACTCTTATATGACGCAGACGAAGTTGCGCGGTCAGCTAATATAAAATAAAATGAAATGGAAAAACTGCTAGTGCTTTTTCATCACTGGTGTCACTCGATATCAATAAGTTTCCTCTTGTTTGTCGTCCTAGCGTATTAACGTATAATTTTACAAATTTAAATACAATTTTAATGAACAAGCCTTCCAGTAGCGACCATATATCCTATTGGTATCTGACAAAAAAAAGTACCTTCACATAGAGGGTCTTCGTGTTTTACAATCGGCCTGCCGTCTACCCTTAAGATCTCCTTGTTTGGGTCTAGCCAACGATAACTAAATATTCACTCTCATCGTTTTAAACCCCTTCCAAAATAATGACTATTCTATTACTACAATTAATAAATCTCGTACATTGCTTTCCTGTTTCCAGCAATTTCATCTATGGGATTAATGTATTCCCGCTGCTTTTTCTTTACAATTAAAGTACAATACAAGATACGGGATTTCTTAAGAACAGAAGATCGTATTAATCTCTGTGAAGCTTTAATACTCTCTAAGTTATTTGAAAAACTTGAAGGGTTTCAAATATTTCTATTGAAAGAATTACTGCAGTTAGGTAAGAATAATATTATAATGTGAGTAGGCCGAGTGCTAGATGGTTATAATTCACAAGCGATTTGAATAATTTAAAATATTTCTGTTGTAGGAATTAACTACAGCGAAGTACGTATAATATTAGGCCTGGCTACGCCTGAACACAATCTTTGCTACATCCCTGAGATAAACGCATAAACATTATGTTTATCACCCATTAGAGATCTCGGCTCAATGGGTTTGAGTCTTTGGCGGCTATTTGCAAAACGATCTCTTGCTTTAGTTTATTTTCGCTAGCTTGAGTATTTTGATGATGTTTTTTTACTCAAAATCGTAAAGAAGTGTAACTGGAAGTTAAACGGAGACGTTTAATTATTTTACGAGTTGTATATGAAAAAATATATCGACTGTTTTATTGGAATTGTCGCTATTTTGTTTAACGGATGATCAGGCATTAACGAACATATAAAACAACTAGCGAGCTATCACGACTTCGTTCGCGTTCATTTCTAATATAAAAGTAACCTAAGTTACTCCTTATAACATCAGCTGTGATGCTGTGATCAACCAGTGAAAGTCCCGTCCAAATCGGTCCAACCGTTTCAGAGATTACCCGGAACAATTTTTAGTTAAATATCCACGCGTCATGCTTAAAGATTTACTTAATTAAAAAGGTCTCGAAATGTCTTGCACGTCAACCTAACATTTTAATTTTATTGTTCCACAGTCACGACCACGATGTATACATAAATATGTATTTAACAACTTTGTAAGTGGGTTGAGAGGTCGACGATCTCGACATGAAAAATTCAGTATTTTCCAATGCACTCCCCGCACTCTATATTTATTATGTTTATTTGCGTTTTTATTCACGCGACATAAATCGACAATATTTTAATATTTATTAACGGAATATACCCGACATCGGTTTTATTCCTTTTTTTATTAGACCTCCATTAAAATGTATGTATTTCAGAACAGTGTTCTTTCACAAGGTATCTCTATAAATTATTTCTCAGAGGTGTTTTTTTTTGTGACGACACCATATCTCTCTTAATTAGTTATTAAAACGTCATTTTGAAGCTTACGTTTCCCGCTGTTGACGAATAGTATGCGAATAGCTTAAGATAAATGTATGCTCATAAAAAAAAAATTATAATAGCTCTCTCATAAGGAATGCCATCTGTTGAAAATATATTCAAATAACTTGCAGGAGGTGACATCTATTAACAATATATTTAACTAACATGACATGTTTGTTAGATTTTTTATTTTAAATTAACTGGTGCCCGCGACTTCGTCTGCGCAGGATTAGTACTTCGAGTAGCTTATCCTTTCGCACAACCTTTCGCGTTTATAATATTAGTACGATAAGAATCAATTTGTTACTACCAAATGTGCATTAGAAATTAATTATCAATTTTTATTGTATTTAAGGTTTTGGCTTACACATAAAGACAGGTATATGCTGTCGCGAGCTTTTTTGTATGACTATTTAAGATAAACATTTCCATTGTACATTATACACGTGTAACTCTAACGGTTTTTGCAGCGCACGCCAGAATAGCTCGCATGTTTTCCTACTTACTTGACACTTATATTTATATTTTGGACAATTCACACAATATCTTTATAAATTATAGCCCATGTGTTATTCTGATGTATAAGCTAAATTATTGTTATATTTCATTAAAATCCATTTAACAGTTTTTGCGTGAAAGAGTAACAAACATTCATCCATACACACAAATTTTCGTTTATAATATAAGTAGGATCTTGAGCGAAATTTTCAATCGACATAGTATATATAGTCACAAAATATAATTCTTATGTCTATTTATAATACCAAAGCATTAACTAACATAGGTACTCGTGTGTAACGAGAACAATAATAAGAAAAAAACATATATCTTATAATTCATTTTGAATTGCAACAAGTTAAATATTTTATGCTAGAAACATAGTTTTTTGTTGGCTAATGCGTGTGACAGCAGAGATGTATTTAGTACAGTGTAGGGGGCCCTCGACCCCTACCATAATCTACATAAATATGAAAAAGGTAATGATTTGAGTACATTTAGTTTTTTAACGTTTTCTTTGCAGTTATTAATGAATTACTTACTATTTACAAAAATCCCAAAATTTTCATACCACATAAATGTAACAAAACTATAGGTAGCCTACCTAAATAATTAATGCTTAAACGGATAATTTAATTTGAAATCGTTTATCACGTTTAACAACAATACTATCTATATAAAAAAATATACAAATTTCATTGCCATAATTTAAGCCCTAATAGGTTTTAATAAAATAATCAGATTTTTCCGCATGTTCCGCAACGGTTGAAAATCTCAGTGTACTTACTATGTTTTCGAACATTCATTTATGTATATTTAGTAACTAGCTACATATATATATATAGTATGTATAATATATAGTATTAGTCGACATTACTCAAATCAGCAAAGTAAATATTAGTAAATATAGCAACGTTTCGCGATTTTTTACGCATTAATTACGCAAAATAAGTATATGTAGCTTCATATATATTCGAATGAATTTTCTGTATTGGATTAGTAGTTCTGGGGATTAAGGTTTATTAACTTTTTATACAACTAAACTTAGAAATTAATAGTTACTTATAATATTAGTTAGTATAAATTAAGATATTTTTGTTTGTAGGTTTATTAATCATATTTATTCTTCAAAATTCTAATCAGACGTGATGACAAGTGACTATGAAATTCAAGATGATATCACCGTAGGTAACATAATAGGGACTGGCGATCAATTGCAGCTGACGGGGTGCGTCGATAGACCGGTACCTACTTAGCGACAGACTTTCAACTTGACAACTACAGAATAATAGCAAGTCAAGCGAGCTTAAGGAAATGATCTTCCTCTATTTGGGCGGTACCATTCAACAAACATCGCTTGTAAAAAATGAAATTCATACAAATAATAATATCTTGACTTTTTTATTTCATTATATTAACACTTTGGCACAAACGTACGTAAAATTTGCATAGTATATATGCCATCCGACCGCTTGTAGATATAGTAAGTTAGCATGTCAATACGTCAATAATGGACCACATCTTGCCACCTTTTTATTGTCAATTATTATGTAACACTTTGGCACAAAAATGTACCATAAAATCTCATAGTATATATGCCATCCCCGCAGCAGATCATTATGCATAGCTAGACCTTCGCAGATCGTGAGTTCTAGGCTTGAGTTCCAATAGTCAATAACTCCGAACAGCGCACCTATTGCGACTTTCATTTGTAAACTTTTCAACGACCATTTAATAACTCACCGAAACTATACAACAGTCATTATGCATAGCTAGCCATAAGAATCGTGAGTTAGGCTTGAGTATCATACAGAAAATTTTAATTAAGGAAAATAGCCAAATTTCAGTTTTTCCGAATTTAATAATTTTCCGGGAAACTTCCAATTTTGCAGAACAGCATTGCATTTTTATATAAATAGATTATTTTTCCTACGATATTATGTTGATTATTTTATGATATTGTAAGTGTAGTTGGCACTATAATATAATAGGTTCGTATATCTGAATTAGATAACTATATATGGTATAATAAATAATGTATATGCTCGCTGTTGGCTCTGCCTTTATTGAAAATACATATTTTATATTCTCATTTTGACCCTTACAATTGTTACTGAGTGGGTCCCATGGAACCGTTACCGACCTTCAGTGGTTCCGTTGACCTTAGACCTGTATATCTAAGCATACATTGTGTGGTCTAAGCCCCGTTCGTAATGTACGTTTTATTCTTACTGAATTTGTTTGAGGATTGTATAATTATATCTCAGTATTTTTTATTTATTCCGACAAAGTGCAATCCGGATCTACATCCAGTCAGTTGGCGCAGTTATGCTGTAGGAAGGACTCAATGTTGCAAGGAGAAGAAAGCTTCACAGTACGACAGAGATGTGACGTAGCGATCTTCTGTGTACGTGCCTAGATGGAGGTTACCGTTAAGCTGTGGGTCCAAAGTCCAGCGCGTATGTTTCTGTTATGAAAGGGAGGAGAGGCAATCACGTTGAACAGCTCTTCAGAACATTCGCTATGATATAGATGGTAGAAAATACTAAGCACGAACAAAACTAAATGCACATGTGTAGATGTGTAAATTTTTCAAGATTAATATTTTCCGAACTCAATGAATAGTTAAGAAGATAAAATAAGATTTACGGCCAGTACATAACACTTTTGAGTGACGTTGAAGAAAAACAATGTGAGGAACTGGCCTGCTCTGAGAAATATTTTTGTAACATTACTAATGTAGTGTAAAAAATATAGTACTAGTCCTTTCGGCGTTCAAATCGTAAATTTTGTGTCTTTTTTCGACAAGATTCCTTTACCCAGCATTGGGTCCTTTACAGGCTCATATTATGACGGAGTGGGCTTGAATCGGGTATAAGTTAAAATTCACTGTAGTTGTGAATTTTGCCATACAAACGTATTCCCTCCCCTGTTTCCTTCGTGGATAATGATGCTAGAGCAAATATTTTATACCGTAAAATTTATATCTACCACTACCATGTCCCTATGTTTGAGTGTTTTTCATAATTGAATTATTATAAAAACTAGGGGGCCTTTCTGCATGACGAAAATTGGCCTTTTTTACCTTCATGTTCAGACGTCCAGCAAACAAAGTTGACAACTACAAAAAGAAATAGGAAAACATATATACATAGCCAAAGTTTCACTGCCATTGGACCTTCAACTTGCAAGATATATAAGGAAACTCTTCAAAATCATTGTATTTCGTTTTCATTTATTTTAAATTGTCTTGTACATTGTATTGCGTTTAAAACGTTAAAATAAATGTGATTTGATTCGATAGAATAGAAAAATATATAACACGAGTGGAACCGCGAATCTCACGTAGTTAATGAATAATAATTAAAATAATGACTGTAGGTATATTAAAAGTTAAAAACATAATTCAGGTGAGGTGGATCGTAAATCATTTAGCATTAAATAATTATAATTAATAGTCTGGCCAAAGCCCCAGCTGCGTTTAATTTTAATTTCATAAAAACGCTCAACGCTGCTTGAGGGCATTCACGACGTACTTATAAGAGGTTAGGCAGAGATATTAACGAAAACTATTATTTTTGAGGTGTTAAATTACATGTTCAGCACCTAGACGCCCAAGTCAACCTCACCTGCATGAGGTTCTCCCTGATGAGTAACGAACGAGGAAGTGGCGATAGCGGAGTGGAAGGGCTGTTTTACCCGACTAGGTCTCAACCACCATCCATGTGGTAAAATGTCCGACATAGGGACTCGCTTTGGCTCGTTTAATAATAATTTTATACACTTTTAATTTATCTTTCAGGGACATTCATGGTTGATTGATCATTGTATTTAGAAAAATGTAATATATGGGACGTAGAGTTGTTTTTTTTTTAATGTAATTCACTCAATCAATTGGTAAAAACTAGTTTATTTTCCTTAATAGTGTTCATTAATTAGCGATTTTTATATGTTACGATTAGAATTTAATTATAAGGTCACGTGGAACAGTATGTAGTCTCGTGAAAAAGTGTAAAAACGTAACAATATAACAGGAATATACAACGGTTTAATAGTACATGTTACTGCGTAGTTTAAATCGCTTCCGTGTTAAAATTATGTAAAAATAAATAGTAATAAAAGAAACAATGTATAAATTAACGACTATATATTTACTAGACTAGCAGTTTAGAAGAAAAATTGTGTCAGTAGTTTGAATGTAGCGACAGTCGTTGGGCTTTGGAGTGTGAATATTATCGTGTAAAGTAACCGACGAAACAGCCTCTCGCACTAAAATAAATATATTAAATACTAGCTATCCCCGCGGCTCGGCTCACGTGGTCTTCAGAATGTCGTCGGTATTGTTCACGACGGTCACCCCCCTGGTTACTTTAACCCTTTGGCTCCCTTACTTAACAAAATGTACGTGAAATTAGCATTTATGCCATCCCTAACTGCCAGTGAAAGTCCCGTCAAAATCGCTCCAACCGTTTCGAAGATTACTCGGAACAAACAGACAAAAAGACAAAAATTTGAAAAATTGGTGTTTTGTCCATATGTACCGTATATACTTGCATATGCATTTATTAAAAAACTGTTATTTTGACGTAAGACACTTCAATTTTATTAATTGTATAAATAGATTAAGTAAAACAGGTTTTTAAACCAACATACACACATTTAACTACAATCATATACATTATTTCTCAGAAGTATTTTTTTCTTGGCAGCGCTATATCTCCATTAATTCCTCGTTAAAATTAATGATTTGAACATCATTATAAAGCTTATGTGGTTCGGTATTGATGAAACATTATACAAACAGTTTAAAATTATTTTTTCGTTAAAAAAGGTAAATAATAAAAATTAACTAGGAAGCCATCTGTTGATGCTAACGAAAATAAATTCAAGGCGCCATCTATTATCTATCTGTTTAAATAACATGAAAGCTGTTAGTTAGATTATTAACGTTATTTAATGAGCGAAATAATAGAACGGATCAGCTCAATGATATTTTATGTGTCATTGGATCAATTAATAAAAATAATTTTGTAAGAAAAAACGACTTTAAATAAAATTCTAAACGTCTAAACACAAAGTTAACATAAAATACCATTACGCTTGTATTGCCCAGAGGGTTAGGCAGTAGTGTACTAATTTACGTACACCCACAGTTCGCCGGGTACGTTTTCAGTCCCATGTAATAGGGGGCGAGCCTGTTGCCATTAATTGGGCAGAAAGCCAAACTCCGAGCTGCTACTGACAATTTCACAGAAAAATCCAATAACATTTTGCTCTACCTGGGAATCGAACCTAGGACCTCGAGGCTAGCAGTCGCGCTTAGGACCACTAGGCTAATGACATAATGAGGCATTCATGTTTTAAAATAAACATTTTCGTTGTCTCTACCATATCCACTTAGGCCTTAGACCAATAGTAATATTCTTTCAGTCTGAGACTATCCATCTATACTAATATTTTAAAGCTGAAGAGTTTGTTTGTTTGTTTGGTTGAACGCTCTGAACAACTGGTTGGAATCGAAAAAATATTCTAGAGTTGGATAGCCCATTTATCGAGGAAGGCTATAGGCTATATAACTCACGCTACGATCAATAGGAGCGGTGCATCAATGAAAAATGTTGCAAGAAACGGGGAAAATTTATACCTTTTGAGAGCTTCCATTATGTGACGTAGACGAAGTTGCGCGGGTCAGTTAAATACTTATATTCTAAGGTATCTCTGAAGCTGCCGGTCATATTTGAAAAAATAGTTTTATATTTTATAGCTTATTTATTATGGAAGACTGTATAACTCCACGCCACCACCCTGAGGAGCCCAGGAGTAACCATGAACGTCAAGCAAGCTGTATGCAAGTACGGGATATGAGAGCGACAGCCGACACGTCTGCGTTGGCACCACTGTGTAAAGTTGGTTGAATAAATTTTGACACAAGTGAAACCGTGGGGCACTCTAGTATTGTGATAAACGAAATGAGTAGAATTTTCTAGATTACGTACCTATCATTTCCAGAAACGATTATAATATACAAATTAAAATGAACTACGCTACTAGTGAAAAAGTGAATTAATTTTTTGTATATTGTTTTTTTTTTTTTAGTTCAGCGGAATTTTCCGAATATTGTTTGTCGTATTTGACTTTCAAAAGTGCCTTGTTAGGTTAGGTTAATTTAAATTTAAATAAAGCAATTGTTATTCTGATTTTGAATTAACATTATTATTTGTTAGTCAATTCGTTTTTTTCGGATTCTAATTCGGGATATCGGATATACCTAATAATATGTATGTAGGTTTGCTTTGCGAATAAAACCATACAATGACTATAGAATTCTAAATTAATATGTCAAAAAAGAAGCGATTATCACTTTGTAATTAATTGGTTTTACAAAATAGAGTTTTTGAGATTAATAATTATTATAATCAGTGATACTTAATAAACACATGAAATTATTAAAATCACAATATAAATTTTATTAGTGAACTAGCTGTGCCCGCGGCTGCGCTCGCGTTGTCTAAAAAATTCCATCGATCGGGCACACGTACGAATCGTGCTATTTTAAAGAAAAATGCTTATTGTGGGTGATCCTTATAAGATAGTTATATACTCACATGGATTTTTTTGTAGATTTTTTTAATACACTACCAACTTATTTACGCGGAACCCTAATTATTTTTCTAAAATAAAAAAAACCTTATGATACCCCTTATAACTTTAGCTATCTGCAAGTATTGTATTCGGTGGGAAAAGGTACGTACAATATTATCTATATTTTACATTATATTCAGTTATTTACGGTACCTATTTTTTTATCATTATAGGTTTAGTTGTGGGTACAATCTCACCTGATCTTAAGCGACGATATGACCCAAGATACTAGCCGCTAAGCCAAGAGGAAGGCTGACTCTCAAGTGCAGCTGCCGGAACATACGTATTGGTGTTTAGCGACAGATTTTTAACTTGAGGGTGGTAGCTAGCCAGGCGGGCATTAGAAAAAGCCTTACCACCATGCTCTGGTTTCATCACGATGTTATCCTTCACCGGACGCTCGGGCTCATTGCAGGGATTCGAACTTACGTCGATCGACTCGGAGTCCGTACAGACTACACTGAGCCATCATTGTTTCACGGAGTTCTGTAATATCCCGAGATATATCTTGATATACTTATATCATGTATACCATGATTTCTCACTGTTGATAAATTTAGCGAAGGCTTTTTTACAGCTTTGTAGATTGCCTGTCGTTCACCGTCCGCTCCCGGGTGGCTTGTAGCGTGAACTTGTACAACCTATAGCCTTATTATTCTATTAATAGGATATAAATTGCAAAAATATTTTTTGTAATCCGATTGGTAGATCCGTACAAACAGATAAACAAACAATATTTTAGCTTTATAATATTTTAAGTGTGTATATCTATTATTTAAACAATTAATGAAACTGAAAGAGTCTGTTTGTAATGTCACAATAACAACTTTTTGTTAAATGCATATGAATGTATAGTAACAAAACACCAACCTTTTAACTTTGTCCGTCTGTCTGCTTGTTCAGAGTAATCTCGGTCCGAAACGGTTGGACCGATTTTGACAAGACTTTCACTGGCAGATAGCTGATGTTATATGGAGCAACTTAGAATCTTATTTTAGAATTAGGGTTCTGCGCAATTAAAAATACTGGTCATGTTGAATGAATTCGGACGCTTTTAGTTCATGACAAAGAGACACTTCAATTTTATTTATGTGTTTAAATATATCTGCTAATAGAAATCAGCTAACTCCGCGATATAAACTATGTAGCTATAAAAAGTTTGCAAAAATATATTCTCCATCATAACCTGTGGCACTTAACACTTATTATAAAGATGTTACAAACAATCAAAACAATAAATTCTAACACGAATCCCTCCGTGTACTTCACCGTTCGCGGCAAACGGGCAAAGCCCCGCTCCCTCTAACACATTTAAATTACCACAACACCTACCAATTTAAACTATAACGTATAGGTGCAAAGTTTAAATTCCTTTGCAGTTAACAACTGACTTTGTTCGATACAGCATGAATGTGTTGCGAAGCGTATAACTTTTATGATGTTGGTTTAAAGTTGATTTTAGATTGATTTTATATGTCGGCTGTTTGTGAGGGGATGCATTCCGATGGCAATGCATATTGGAACGCAGTGGAATCACGTTTGATTGATAAAAACATGGGGGGAGAGTTAATTGCTTCAATATTCGTGGTAAGTATAACTCTCTATCGACAGTTTGGGGCTACGTGATGAGTTATTTCACAGAATATTCACTTGAGGAATTTAAAGTAGGTAATATATAAATTACTAGCTGTGCCCCACGGTTTCACCCGTGTTTTTGTACAACAAACACCGCGCCCCAACACACCCATGTAGCGTATAATAATTCTTCCCGCATGTACAAATTATTTTAATTTTCCATTAAGTATCACTTAAACGATGTGTCCAAATAACATCCTATAAAGGGCAAAGTTTAACTTCATAAAATTTTCTTTATGATGAAGTAACGTATGTTCGTAAGGTTTAACATGCCACGCATAAAAATAATTGCTCATATAACCCTTTTTTATATTCAACCAATTTTTGTCATAAAGTATTTTATTATGGCTTATGTATAAGAGACTGGCATATGCTATCGCGGACTTTTTAAAATATACTAAAGACCAATATTTATGTAGAACATTGTATTTACGTATCATTAACTATTACGCCAGCGCACGCGAATAAAGCAGTTCGGGAGCGCTTTCACTTCTGACTTACTTAACAAAAATCAATATATAGGGCTAGCTGATAGTTGTAGTCTAATAATAGATAGCCTATACTATTTCTCGTGAATCCTGGCTATAATACACAAAAACATTTTTTTGAATCCGACTGATAGTGTCAGAGATTAGCGTTTAAATAAAAAATAAAAATAAAATATTAATAGTATGTATATAACCTGTATATTAATATACGTTTAAAATTGGTAAGAGAGGTTATAGAATAACATTAAAAAAATAACATGAATATTCCAATAGCAAATATCAGTGCTCAGAACTTTTTATTTATTTGTGCTAATATATTGCTATAAAAATCATTTCACACTAGGGTTGCTACAGTGTTAAATCTATGAATGGAAAAATAAACAAATATATTCGGAAAAAATATCTTAATAATCAATGCAAACAATTCTTTGTTGTCTTTGAAAGTTTCAAAGTTAGTTTTACTATAGAGGTTTATATTTAATTAAGTGTATAAATAACCCGTTATTTATAAAATTATGGACGATCTATTTCTCTCTTCCGTCACTTCAGATTCATTACCGAAAAAATTACCTCTCATACAACTAAGAGAGTTAATGAAAAAAATACTTTTACATTTGGTAAGCTTTCAGATCTAGTTTTAAGAGTATCAATTGTCATTCTTCAACAGTTTTTTTTTAAATTATAATGATTATAAAAATAGTAGTTATAAAAGTTATACTAGATTTTCGTTCTCTAAATACCTAGGTTGTTTCGAAAATTGTTACCCACAGAATACATATATTATCTTTTTTCTTGAAACTATTTTGATTTGATAGCTAATTTCAATACAAATCTCTCTGGTGAAAATCATTTCGCCATCTTTAAGTAGTTATTTAAAAAAAAATTATTTAAAATTATAAATGTCACTCTTCTTTTGTTTGCAAAATAATGGACGTCCCGCGGAAAGCTTTTCGTGATATGATTTTTTATGATTACAAACGAGGGTTGTTAACCTACAAGGAATCTCACGAAAATTTACAAGCTGCATTTGGGAGTCTGCTCCTGCGTTAATGGTTTCGTGGATTTAAACGTGTTCGAGAGAACATTAACGATGCCCCCAGAACCGGCCGACATACAACTTCAGTAACTCATGAAAATATCATCAGAGTAGAGTGGCTATTGCGGGAGAATAGACACATTACACATAGAGAGATTCAGGCTTAACTGAAGATTGGATCACGGGCAGTTTCCACCATCCTGCATGAACACCTTAAAGTTGGGAAGCTAGCTTCGCGATGGACACCTCATTCTCTCACCGAAGAGCAAAAATCCCGTCGTGTTGGTTCAAATTTATGCTAGAAAAGTTTGAAGGAGGAACTTCACAAAACGTATCCTACATTCTTACAACTGATGAAACTTGGATCCTCCGTGTTTAAAGAAGACGAGTTGCCCACAAAAATTGATCGGGGTTTCTTTGGGGGGTCCTGTGGGTGTCGTTGGGGCTCAGTGGGGGGTCCCAGAGGGTCTCCCGACAATTTCCCAGTGGGTGTCGTTGGGGTCAGTGGGGTCAGTAAGGGTTAATGAGAGTCAGTGGGAGTAGTGCGGGTCAGTGGGGTTGCAGTGATTATTTTTATAATTGTATATTCATAATATCATCATTTATAGTACATATACTCCATCATATAGCGTGGCGATGCGTCGCCACGGCCTGTATCGCCAATTTTAGAATCGCCAATAGAATTACGGCGGTTATTTTTTAATGTGACGAAAGCTGTTTCACCCGAACGCATATGTGTATCGGAGTTGGAGACGAATATTTTAAAAAGCTATAAATATACTTTAATCATATTCTAACTATTTTTCAATTTTCACTAACAATTTTTGAAATAGCACACGTACTTCGGTAATTTCTTACATGAGTGTTACGTTTCACGCATCAAAGTAAATATTGGAAATAGATTTCCCACACTATACTTGATGAATTCATACAATGTTTACTGCCAGCCGTTGCCCCCGACTTCGCTCGCATGGCTTTCGATTTAACGCCACGAATCGCCGGTAAACCCTATGAAATGCACTCATTTGCTGAAAACGGTTTGCGCTCCACCTATTCTAAAGTTGTACAACAACTAACAAAGTTTCATTATAACTGAACGAAGCAAATAAACATGCATTATAGGGATCTGTTCCTGAATGGTTTGTCGCGTTTCGGGATCAGCCAGTTCTATCCAGCTAAACAAGAGGCTTGAAGTCCGGCGATGGGTTGTCTGTCCAACTCTCGGTGGTTGAAGTGGTTTCAAATGCCCGTTTTGTTCATCCACTTAGATATCGTGAAAGTACATCATCCACGGCGAAGTAGTGAATTTGAATTACCTCTATGAAGTGAGTACGTATCTAAGTACTATAGGGGTTATTGCAAAAGAAACTTGTTGTAGTAAGAGATGGCGCGAGAGAGCCGAGTATTTCAACCAATCAGATGAGGCGTATTTTTCCTATTGTGTGATCTTTAAAGTCCGTTACAATTAACAAAAGCTCAGTGTCGATTCTAGCGCTTGTACAATAACTGAATGAATAGACAACATAACGAGGTCCACAGTACTAACTATAGGCCCCATAACAATCCCACGCTGTCTCCATATTTGGCAAGTACTTACGTTGCGTATATGTACAGACAGCAATTCAGTAAACTATCTCTCTTTGTTTTGTTTTTAATGGTTGAATTTTGCAACGGAACGTAAGGGGATCTCGTTTTAAATAATTACTAGCTGAGCCACGCGGTTTTACCCGTTTTAAATTTATTATACCAAACTCCACCGCACCGCGCGCCGCGACCAGCAAACCCGTGTAGCCATATTCGCTATCGTTGTTATTTATTGCCGGATTGCTTGAAGTTCATGTCTTCATGCTCTATTACAATTCAAATAAAAAGTAGTACATTATTGCAAAGGCCGTGAAATAGGCAATTGCAGGTCGAGTATGAGTTTGAAGGCCGAGCCGTAGACGAGGACTTCACTAATACGAGACAGGCAATTGCCATTTCCGCCGAGGCATATAAAGTGCTTTTCTCAAACATTCATGGAAATATTGTCATTATTTTCGTTTTGCTTGATATAGATTGACTTTTATGCATATGTGAAGTGGATTATATACACTTGACCCGCGGTAATCCGACAAACGTTTTGCAAGAGTACTGCCACAGACCCCGTGTAGTCCGGAACTATTTTTTAAAAGAGTAGGTACCTTCTAATCCGACTAATTAAATTTCAAAGTGGTAAGATTCTATGTACTACAAATAATTCGACATGGAATTTAGTAAATTAAAGAACACAATAAACAACATAAGGTACTTCTACAATATATATATATATTTTATACATACTTATTAATATTATAACCACGCATTCGCGAAGGACACCTCCCGTGACCGATTCATAACGCGGCTCGCCTGTAGGTACAGGTTATCCGATATAGGCATGTCGGATTACAAGGGGGGCCAGATTACGGCGGGTCCACTGTAAATTTAAACTGAAAACATGCATTCTGGGATCCCACAAAAACTCCTTAGAAAGTTCTAAAAAGGGAGTCACCATCTTGTTAGGATACTGAGATCGTCATAAAACAGGACAGTACGTCATTTAATAATGGCAGTTGGAAGTTAGGAAGGAGAACAAGATAAAAGTGATGCTGCATACTTTCTTCTTTTTTCTCTTTAATAAGGAACATTGCTAGGTAGATAGACAAATATTAATTTTACTGTTTTGTTATATATTTTACTACCCTAAACGATCCCATTACTGTGCAGAGGGCTTTCTCCCGTTTAATAGTCCAACCAATGAACAAGAAAAGGAAAATTGTTAAGTGACAGATATGAACAGACGATTTGAAACTATGTTTGAGAAAATGCTGTCCGACGCAAAACGTAGACTTTCTACTTGATGAATGAGATAGAGTCAGCTACTTTCTATTTGATGAACAGGGACGTAATACAGAAAAATATGTTCTATTATTTTGTTTTATTGTTGACCAGGAACCGCCCGCGACTTCGTTAACGTTAATCTATACATTATGTGCTAATATTATAATCCACACTTCTCCACGGAAAAAAAAATTCGCTCAACGCGAAGAGCTTATGAAAATCGTAATTTCTTAAAACTGTAATAACTTTTTATTGAATGAAGATATCATGACATATATTTTTTTAAATAAGGAGTAAAACGAAAAAATCAATCAAATTGATCAAAATGTATCCGGTAGTTTTTGCGTGATGTACATACAACGGCAAACCACAATCATTTTATTTACACAGACATTCAATTATCGTAAAATGATTACAACGTATGAGAAAACGCACGTGGCGTTTAGTCCACACAAACGTATTCTTCTGTTGTAAAGGACCCTGTTTCCTTATACTTAGACATTATTTTTTTGTTTATCTGTTTGCCTATTTGTATGTCTGTATTTAAGTCAACTTGACTGATTCTAATGAAATACTTTACACTGGAAACTTATGTTATTGGTCAATTAATAGGCTATAAAAAATTTCAATATTACTTTTAAAAATCGTAAACAAAATACGAGAAAAAATGTTTTTTTTTTTTTATGATTTCTTAACCGATTTTGATGATATTTCTTAAACGGGAAATTAATTTAATTGTCATTCCTGAATTGATATGCTATATGAATTGTCAATACCGTATTTTAGACTTAGTAACACTAATAAAAGTTTTTTAGGTAATAGTGTTAGGTTCTATAAGATCCCGAAGCACATTACTGATTTACCGGACAACAAGTTCAAGGACCATGTCAAGCGGGTTTTACTGTCAAAAGGTTAATCATTGAATCATTATGTGAATGATAGTGATGTCTGGAAGTGACTCCCTCTCTGTGCATCCACTAAATTATTATTATTGTACCTACCTATTTTATTAAACACTTGTACAGTTGAAAAAAAAATAAACCCGATCGTGTTTCCTACCGGTTCTTCTCGATGTCTGGGATATTTTTTGAACCGACAGTAGTGTTTTAACGTTCATAAGTACCTTCTTAGGACCTAAATTGAATAAAGATTATTTTTATTTTTGATTTTTGAATAATATAAGTAAAAATTAAATAATGGGGTGCAAATACCTACTGCGTAGATTCAAAAGCGTGCGGAGCCGCGGATCACTACTATTATAGTAAAATATACAGGTTGTAACATTTAAATGGGTCAGTGGGGGAACTCTGAAAATATAAGAGATAGAGATAGATGTTCTAAAGAACCATGACGTCGATTTAAAGATAAGAAAGACTGCATTCATAGATTTAAAAAAATTATTATACACGAGTCCGGGAATCGAACCTAATTATTTTTAGAAAAAAAAGTATTTCATTTTATTACGATGAATGTTGCTAGGAAATCCTGTGTATATAATTAAAAGAAAATGCTTCGCCTTCTAACATTATAAAGTTCAAAATATTGTTTTTTTTTTGTATTTTAACGCACTAATTTTTGGAATTACCAGTCAGGTTAGTAAATTTCTTTTTCATATTTATAGCACATTAATTGAAGAACATTATAGAGGTAGACCTTCACCTTCACGCTACGAAGCTAAGAAACGGAGCAGAAAACGTTGATCGCGGCGCAGCGATGCGGTGGAGGAGTGTTTGCATAGATTTAATACGAGTAAAACGATGGGCCTAGTAAAAAACAAAAGAAAAAACCTCAAGCAAAGCCAAAATCCTTCATATATTATTCATAAAAACTATATTTAAATCGTTCCACATTTGGAGGAGAAAACAGGTAAATACAATAATTATGATTTCGTCTTTTTACATAAGTATATTCATTTCGTGCTGTAGTGGTCTCTCTCGCACTCTATTGAATCGTTCGGGGATAGCGCGACAGCAATAGATTTCTGTATAAACATATTCTTCACAATATGTCTTGCAGACATATTTCCACTTAGGTTTTGAAAGCTTTTCAAATAAAGCTATAGCCGGTATACATCGATAGTTGCTTGATAAATTTCAATCTGAGGATGGTGGTTATTCAAGCCTGAGACAGTAATTAATACCTTACTACGATCGCACCTGGATTTCATCGAAAAATCGATTAATCATAGAAATTTCGGTTCGGTCTTTCAACACCAAAACATGCTACTAATAAATCAACATCGCTTCCAAATTATTATTATTACCATTGTATTTTTGTCAATTATACTAAATTAATACTGACAGTGGCATAATGACTAACCGCGGTAGGTGTCATTTTTAAAAACAATAATACCCCATGTCTAGATTGGAATTCGAATTTCGAAAAGCAAAGATACAGTCACAACATTAACTATCAATATCTACGATGACATTAAACAGCAAGCTCTGGTTCGTTTATCTGTTGAGACTACACTATCGTCGAAATTCAAAAATAGAACCTAATTGTGGTGCTCATGAATGAAGCAGTCGCGTGAACATCGGCAGTGACCTTGTGGACTACTCGACTGGGCCAGGCTATTGCACCGCACGCGCTGTACTTGCCGGTCCCCGCACCCCGCTGCAATCCCTCACGACGTCCTGTTCCCGGTTAGGGTTGCCGTGTGCGAATATTAATATATACGGGGTTTTTTAAGAATTGACTATACTGTTAGCCATAAGGGCCTTGGAGCCTCAGACGGCTTTTACAGCGTCATCGGGATTGGGTTATATAAGGATTTTAATGTGTTTTAAGCATGCCATCGTATAGTATGGATGTTTTAAATTGAAATAAAAAAATGTACAGTTTCAACGTGACGTTGACTAACCCCGTCTAAATATCTCATCGGTGGTACTTTTCTCTGACGTTCATAAGTGCATTCTCATATATAACTAACTAATTTGATTGTAATGAAATAAGAACTACTCAATGCGTCATATAATTATTTATCATTAATACGGGCTTTTATTAAAAACTATAATTTTTATTTCTATTTAAGTATATATTTCAAGAATTTCAAAATATATCATTTTATTAGGAAAGTATAGCTCTTACGCTATGGTTACCGATGATATACAAATATTTAATAGAGATATTAATACTGATTATTATTAATTTTTGTTATTAAGGACACATAGAGAATCAACGATCATGATCATTACACAACAATGTCGTTAATTACCAAAGATGTTCTTTTTTTTTAGATTAAACCCCTCTTTTCCTGATTTAGTAATATGTGGTGTGGTGTGTGGATGTGTGGTGGTGATGGTGTTAGAGAAAATGTTATGTGTATATTTATTATTGAAATGTATATTATTGTAAATTCTCTAAATTAAAAACTTGACGTAAGACTTTTGTTAATTCCTTCTTTGGTATCAGATCATGTCAGATTTCCGGACAACAATGGGCTCACGTAATCAATGAAAGCCCCTAGGTCTACTACCACTGTACCACAAAGTACATAAGTGTCAGAAAAAGTAAACCACACTATGAATAACAGAAGATCTAAGAAAAACACAAAGATCTACAAAAAAAGAATAGAAAAATTACGTAGTGTGACGCAGGTTTTTGTGGCACTTAGAGGTTAAAAACAAAAATTATAATAAAGGAACAAAAAATACGTAAATATTTAATTAAAATTCATAGTTCCATTGTAATTTATTTCGCTAGCGGTAATATCTAACGCAATAAACCATGTTTTTCACTAAGAAACTACTTCCATAATGAGCAATTTGAATTTAACTACTTAGTTATAGTGTAGCCGTATAAAGCAACTTTCTGTTCGGATATAATTTCTTATGACTCTATAAACGTCTTGAACGGTAGATTAATATAGCAGGCTATTAAAGAAATATAGGGGTTTATTTCGCATACCGCTATATAAAGGAAATGTACAATAAATGAAGTATACCTTCAATAAAAATGAGGTTAAGTTGATAAATGTGAAACAGAATATGTATTTTACAGCATTTGTAGAGAAATAAAATTAACTTTTTTTTTTGCAAATAAAATGGTAAACAAGCCTATTACTGGCCTGATAATAAACGAACACCGTAGGCTATGGACGCTTGTAATACCAGATGTATCACTAGCGCGTTGCCAACTTTGAATCCTCTACCCCAAGAAGCTCTAGAAACCCAACTCACCACAGGAATAAAACACAAGATTATTTGGCTGCAATCTTCCCGTGACTCTATCACCATTTGTTTTATTTAACTTAACTTTTTTAACTAAACTAAAACTTATTTATACATTATAAAACACCCGCAAAATTTGATAATTGTGCCTTTAACTGTGACATAGTTTCCTTTTTGCCACAACGTGTATAACCTGATTTGGATTGATGATTGTAATTAAATTTTGTATAAAATTCGTTCTGAAATTTATAGGCTGTAAAGGTTATTTATGTTACTTCCTAAATATCATAAAACATGAGTAAAAAATAAAATTTAACAATGTAAATAATTACCGCGTAATAAAAACATGCGGAACCGCGAGCGCAGCTAGTTACACGTAGGTATACGTGTATGAACCTAAAAAAAGGTATTTTTAGCTTGAAAAATAATATTTATGAATAATGAAATTATGCAGGGGCAATAATTATACGCTTTAAAAAGGTAAGTGAAGTCTAAATACATGGTTATTTTAATCACAGTAATTTCTGGATTTTTTTTATCGCGTATGTTGGCAACCCCGTATCCCCAGGCCCCGCACGCAAATTATTGAGCTGGCGCCCGTCCCTCCACCCCCGCCCCCGCTCCACTTCCTTCCGCGTCCCTCCGCTAGCCCGGGACTGGGATTTCGGAGACTCGGTACACTCTGCTACCGTTATAACTTCAGCTACTGAATAAGTTCAAAAATTGTACCAAAAATGGTACCCACTACATGACACGTATTTAAGAATAGTTTTCAATACGAAAATCAAAATATTTTTTATTCAATTTAGACCCTAAGAAGGTACTTATGAATGTCAATACACTACCAACGGTTCGGAAAAACACCCCAGTCATCGAGAAGAACCGGCAAGAAACTCGATCAGCGCGTTAGCCTAGTGGTCGTAAGCGCGACTGCTATGAGCGAGGTCCTGGGTTCGAATCCCAGGTCGAGCAAATTGTTATTGGGTTTTTCCTATGAAATTCTTAGTAGCAGCTCGGAGTTTAGTTTCTTTCCCGATTAATGGCAATAGGCTCACCCCCTATTACATGGGACCTAAAAAAACATACTCGGCGAACTGTGGGTGTACATTAAGTACACCTCTGCCTACCCCTTCGGGGAATACAGGCGTGGTGGTATGTGATGTAAATTATATACAGTTATTATCATTTACAGTAGATGTAAGAGAGGGAATCACATTCAGATATCACCATCATTCACATAATGATCTAACCTATAAAATATCCTTTCGACAATTAAAATTGCTTAACATGATTCTTGAACTTATTATCCGGCAAATCGGTTTGACCATAAAATAAAAATCCAATTATATAATTATACTTAAAGCAATGACGACTCAATAGTAGCGGGTAAAACACCGAGTCAATAGACGTTAGTTCGAATCCCTGTAATGAATCTGAGCTTTCGGTGAAGGAAAACATCGTGATGAAACCATAGTTTGGATTTTTTTCTAATGTCCTCCTGGCTAGCTAGCTCAAGTTGAAAATCTGTAGGCAAGACCCCAATAGGCTTAGCGTAAGACCATCACCGACCTAGACCATATCGTCACTTAACATCACGTGAGATTGTGGGTAAACGCTAAGCCTATCTATAGTAATATTATAAAGCTGAAGAGTTTGTTTGTTAGTTTGTTTGGTTGAACACGCTAAACTCAGGAACTACTAGTTCGAATGGAAAAAATGTTTTAGTGTTGTATAGCCTATTTATCGAGAAAGGCTATATTCTATATATCATCACGCTACGACTAATAGGAGCGGAGCATCAATGAACATTTTTGCAAAAACGGGGGAAATTTATTACTTTTGAGAGCTTCCACTGCGTGTGCTGCGTGAATGGTTAAAGTTACGCAACAATCGCGTATGACGAAATTATTTCTCTTAAAAAGTAATCCTTAACGAAATAAATACGTTATTCATCATAAGTATTTAATTTTGAATCAAATTGCCCTTTACAGTAATTTATTGCAATGAATATCTTAGAAGATATCACAGTTTTAAAATAACTCAGCAGCAAAATAATGATCAAGTATCGCGAGCGAATTATTATTATGCAGAATAATGTGGGAGGCAGGCGATACCTATAATACAGTACCTACGACCCACTCTCTCTAACCCTTGCTTTCTCTCTCTCATATATGATGCAGACGTAGTTGCACGGGTCAGCTAGTAAAGAATGAAATCAAAACTAAAAGGTTCTCTATGACTTATCTTTGTTGTACCGTGAAGCCGTGGAACCTTCTCTCGGTCAGTGTGTTCCCTCCTTCTTACATCGAGTCTTCTAAGCGTATCGTGAAGAGATATTTATTCAGGCTGGCATGACAGCGGTAACTGCCAATCGATTTAGATTTCCTGGTGGTCTCTTGGAGAACATGTCGAACGAAATACATCAGATACTTTTTTTCCTGATACTTTTAATTTGTATTCAATGGTGATAATTTTGAATGTTATGTTTTTATATATAGTATTTTCACATTAGACACGTATTTCGCTATCAATAATTTTATTTCATTTATAACTTTTAACCAAATTTACCTACGATATCATTTTGAAACTACCTAGATACGTTATCGAAATCAATTAGCTGCTAATTTAAACTGAAAAAAGTAGTTGATAACTTTCAAAATGTGGGTAGATCTAAACCAAAGACGTCTAAAGTGACAATAATGCGTTGGGTGTTAGAGATCTGTACAGGGCCACTCTCAAACTCTCAGTGAAATATATTTTTTAACTAGCCGTGCCCGTGGCTTCGCTCACGTGGACTACAGAATGCCCGCGCGAATCTTGCTCCCCGCTCCCGGCTATTTTAAAGACAAAAATGCTTATTGTGGGTGTTCCTTAGAAGGTAGACGTATACACTCGCTGATTTTTTTGCGTACAATTATGTAGTACATTAATTTGTTAAATCTCTTATGGTTTACTCAGCGTCAGCCATTTAAGCGCCCGAATTGATTCACCATGACCGGTTTTTTTATTTGTGCGGAATACTAATTATTTTTCTAAAGTAAAAGTAGCCTAAGTTACTCCTTATAACGTTAGCTATCTATCAGTTAAAGTAAAAGTAAAAGTAGCCTAAGTTACTCCTTATAACGTTAGCTATCTATCAGTTAAAGTAAAAGTAAAAGTAGCCTAAGTTACTCCTTATAACGTTAGCTATCTATCAGTTAAAGTAAAAGTAAAAGTAGCCTAAGTTACTCCTTATAACGTTAGCTATCTATCAGTTAAAGTAAAAGTAAAAGTAGCCTAAGTTACTCCTTATAACGTTAGCTATCTATCAGTTAAAGTAAAAGTAAAAGTAGCCTAAGTTACTCCTTATAACGTTAGCTATCTATCAGTTAAAGTAAAAGTAAAAGTAGCCTAAGTTACTCCTTATAACGTTAGCTATCTATCAGTTAAAGTAAAAGTATAAAGCTAGCCTAAGTTACTCCTTATAACGTTAGCTAGTCTATCAGTTAAAGTAAAAGTAAAAGTAGCCTAAGTTACTCCTTATAACGTTAGCTATCTATCAGTTAAAGTAAAAGTAAAAGTAGCCTAAGTTACTCCTTATAACGTTAGCTATCTATCAGTTAAAGTAAAAGTAAAAGTTAGCCTAAGTTACTCCTTATAACGTTAGCTATCTATCAGTTTAAAGTAAAAGTAAAAGTAGCCTAAGTTACTCCTTATAACGTTAGCTATCTATCAGTTAAAGTAAAAGTAAAAGTAGCCTAAGTTACTCCTTATAACGTTAGCTATCTATCAGTTAAAGTAAAAGTAAAAGTAGCCTAAGTTACTCCTTATAACGTTAGCTATCTATCAGTTAAAGTAAAAGTAAAAGTAGCCTAAGTTACTCCTTATAAACGTTAGCTATCTATCAGTTAAAGTAAAAGTAAAAGTAGCCTAAGTTACTCCTTATAACGTTAGCTATCTATCAGTTAAAGTAAAAGTAAAAGTAGCCTAAGTACTTATACTTACTACTGCCCGTGTTTAGGACTAAGATCCCTAACTTGCTCCTCCCGTATTTAAAGAAAATGCTTATGTGGTTCCTTAAGTAACGTTAGCTATTTTTTTCTACAATTAAGTAATAATTGTTAAATAGGTTTACCTAGCTTTAACCCCATTATTACACCGGTTTTTTTATTTGTCGGATAAATTATTTTAAAGTAAAAGTAGCCTAAGTTACTCCTTATAACGTTAGCTATCTATCAGTTAAAGTAAAAGTAAAAGTGCTAGTTACCCTTATAAGTTAGTACTATCAGTTAAAGTAAAAGTAAAAGTACAAGTTACTCCTTATAGTTAGCTATCTATCATTAAAGTAAAGTAAAAGTAGCCTAATTACTCTTTAACGTTAGCTATCTATCTTAAAGTAAAAGTAAAATAGCCTAAGTTACTCCTTATAACGTTAGCTATTACTTAAAGTAAAAGTAAAAGTAGCCTAAGTTATCCTTATAAGTTAGCTATCTATCATTAAGTAAAATAAAAGTAGCCTAATTATCCTTATAACGTTTACTCAGTTAAGAAAATAAAAGGCCAATTATCTATAACGTTTATTTCGTAAATAAAAGTAAAAGTAGCCTAAGTTACTCCTTATAACGTTAGCTATCTATCAGTTAAAGTAAAAGTAAAAGTAGCCTAAGTTACTCCTTATAACGTTAGCTATCTATCAGTAAAGTAAAAGTAAAAGTAGCCTAAGTTACTCCTTATAACGTTAGCTATCTATCAGTTAAAGTAAAAGTAAAAGTAGCCTAAGTTACTCCTTATAACGTTAGCTATCTATCAGTTAAAGTAAAAGTAAAAGTAGCCTAAGTTACTCCTTATAACGTTAGCTATCTATCATTAAAGTAAAAGTAAAAGTAGCCTAAGTTACTCCTTATAACGTTAGCTATCTATCAGTTAAAGTAAAAGTAAAAGTAGCCTAAGTTACTCCTTATAACGTTAGCTATCTATCAGTTAAAGTAAAAGTAAAAGTAGCCTAAGTTACTCCTTATAACGTTAGCTATCTATCAGTTAAAGTAAAAGTAAAAGTAGCCTAAGTTACTCCTTATAACGTTAGCTATCTATCAGTTAAAGTAAAAGTAAAAGTAGCCTAAGTTACTCCTTATAACGTTAGCTATCTATCAGTTAAAGTAAAAGTAAAAGTAGCCTAAGTTACTCCTTATAACGTTAGCTATCTATCAGTTAAAGTAAAAGTAAAAGTAGCCTAAGTTACTCCTTATAACGTTAGCTATCTATCAGTTAAAGTAAAAGTAAAAGTAGCCTAAGTTACTCCTTATAACGTTAGCTATCTATCAGTTAAAGTAAAAGTAAAAGTAGCCTAAGTTACTCCTTATAACGTTAGCTATCTATCAGTTAAAGTAAAAGTAAAAGTAGCCTAAGTTACTCCTTATAACGTTAGCTATCTATCAGTTAAAGTAAAAGTAAAAGTAGCCTAAGTTACTCCTTATAACGTTAGCTATCTATCAGTTAAAGTAAAAGTAAAAGTAGCCTAAGTTACTCCTTATAACGTTAGCTATCTATCAGTTAAAGTAAAAGTAAAAGTAGCCTAAGTTACTCCTTATAACGTTAGCTATCTATCATTTAAAGTAAAAGTAAAAGTAGCCTAAGTTACTCCTTATAACGTTAGCTATCTATCAGTTAAAGTAAAAGTAAAAGTAGCCTAAGTTACTCCTTATAACGTTAGCTATCTATCAGTTAAAGTAAAAGTAAAAGTAGCCTAAGTTACTCCTTATAACGTTAGCTATCTATCAGTTAAAGTAAAAGTAAAAGTAGCCTAAGTTACTCCTTATAACGTTAGCTATCTATCAGTTAAAGTAAAAGTAAAAGTAGCCTAAGTTACTCCTTATAACGTTAGCTATCTATCAGTTAAAGTAAAAGTAAAAGTAGCCTAAGTTACTCCTTATAACGTTAGCTATCTATCAGTTAAAGTAAAAGTAAAAGTAGCCTAAGTTACTCCTTATAACGTTAGCTATCTATCAGTTAAAGTAAAAGTAAAAGTAGCCTAAGTTACTCCTTATAACGTTAGCTATCTATCAGTTAAAGTAAAAGTAAAAGTAGCCTAAGTTACTCCTTATAACGTTAGCTATCTATCAGTTAAAGTAAAAGTAAAAGTAGCCTAAGTTACTCCTTATAACGTTAGCTATCTATCAGTTAAAGTAAAAGTAAAAGTAGCCTAAGTTACTCCTTATAACGTTAGCTATCTATCAGTTAAAGTCCCGTCAAAATCGGTCGAACCGTTTATGAGATTGTTGGGAACAAACAGATAAACAGACAAAAATAAAAAAAAATATTTTCTTTTGTTATAGATATCGTATATTATATACTTTCATATACATTTAATAAAAAGTTGTTATTTTGACATTACAAACAGACACTTCAATTTTATTAATATTAATATTATAAATGAAATTATACATGAACCCTGTAAACATTACACTCTTCTTTTGGGCAGTTGATTAATAATGATTAAAAAGAAATGTGTACTTTATTTTTACTATTTTTTGAAAAATATACTATTTTTCTTCCAAAAAAAGTGGTAACCCTAACTGAGAGGGACTTACTTCCAGACTTTATTATCATTTACTTGATTACTTTAACAGTAAAACACGCTATAAATGCATCGACTTATTATCCATAATGTGCTTTGGAACCATTTTGTAAAACTAATAGAGTCCATTATTTTAATACCTTATTATGATTAGGAAGTAGCTTTTATTTATTTTACTAAATTTTAACGGCGTAACTATTACTTTGTGTTTATTTCTACTATTAAAATTATATTGGTTCTTTACTAGTCCTAACTTACATGTAAACATTTGCGAACGTTCGTTACATTTTCTAAGAAGTATTGGGAGGGCAAAGTAAATTGAAATTCCTTACATTTCTCCGTTGGTCATTCGCTAGGTCTCGTGTCATAAATTGTCCGAACTGCCCGTTTGATCTTCTCGATTGAAACTTATTACTGCCATTATCAAGCGAGGAATTGCTTCATATGTTACAATATGTCTGATCACGTCTTAGTAAAATGGCATTTCACCAAAACTTCCCATGGAATTATGACGACAAACAGATAAGCAAATTTAGACACTGTATTTAATTTCACGTTAGTGCTTATTCCAAAAACTAAGCGAACTAGATTTGTAAATACATAAACTTGGTAGGTAAAACATTATCAAAATACAAAATTTCAACCAAATTATACAATCACAAAAATTGTTAAAATATTGAGCAAAACGCCAGCACCAAACTGACAGAGAATAACTCACCAGAACATAAATTCGCGAAAATAAAACGTAAAAAGAACATTCCTAATATCCTCTCAGTATGCACTGGTCTGTGCTCAAACAAAATGACATCAAAAAGTTAAAACATAAATACATTTCATTAGTGTTAGTAAACTGAAAAGTTAACACAAATTCTGTTTTGTATTTTCAGTAACTCCAAAACAAACCGCAATTCTCTACAAGTCTGTAACTAACAAATATTTATTCAAGATTGGTTAGATTTGAAATAGCAACATTTGAGAATTTTTTTTTAAGGATTTTTCGACGTGATCTTAATTTATGTAATGTGGCCAAGTTAAATTCGTAAACTTACATTATTTACCCTTATTTCTTCTATATGTACTATAATCTATTATATTATAATATGAAATTGTTATTTTATTTAACGCGTTAATCTCTAGAATTTCCCGTTAGATCTGAAAAATTCTGCTCGTATTTTATGTCATAATTATTGAGCCATACGCCTTACAATGTATATTTTATACTATAAACGATATTGTTTGTTCGTAACTGTATCTTTAATGTACCTACCTATAGACTTTCAAAAGTATTAACTGTGGGAAACAAAGAACTTTCTTGTCTTTGTTAAAGGTCGTTTTTACAATTCAAATATATATCAGGAAATACGCGGCCGTATATGGGTAAGTTCCAGATATATTTCAAACAATAGATAGCAACGAATAGACTGCATAGAAAATAAAAAACAGATTTCTCAAAAGAAAGAAATTGGAAATCGATTTTGTTCGATTATTATCGATTTTTTTTAAAGATTCATCATCCCTACCGCAATACAATCTTACGATGTTGTGACGTCTGCTCCCGTGGGGTTTACACTAGCCGGCCGCGGCACGTTTTTGCGGCCTGTTTTGAATGTATAAACCGGTTCGGGTAACAGCTGATCGGGCGGCGCGACGTTGTCATTCTCGCGTTCTGTCCCCTCCCCGCGGTTCTAACCCGCGACGTTGCCGTGTTGTACGTCGCCTGGGCTCGTGGACCTAGAGCTAGGGACTTCGAAAAAAGTATCATGTAATAATGCTATTTCCTACGCGTCCTGACTCTTGAGGTTATTTTAAATGGATACGACCAACTTTTCCAGTTGCTTTTTAAAGCGAAAACGTCTGTATGACGGTTTGGATAGGGAGAAAATTCATATAAGTCGCCATCGACATGGTCACGTGACGTGTTAATAGCTGTACCTGTGGCTTCGCTCACGTGGAATACAGAATGCCCACGCGAATCTTGCTCACTCGCTCCCTTAGAAGATAGACGTATACTCTCCCAGACTTTTTTGAAGGTCTTTTTAATGTCTACAATAATTGTTTTGTAGATAAATTTGCTATATCTCTTATGATTAGCGTAAGCCATTTAATCGCCAGAATTGATTCACCATGACCAGTCTTTTTTAATTTGTGCGGAACCCTAATTCTTTTTCTTAAATAAAAGTAGCCTAAGTTACTCCCTATAAATTCAGCTATCTACCAGTGAAAGTCCCGTCAAAATTGGTCGAACCGTTTCGGTTATTATGGGTGTTTTGTTATAGGTATCGTATATACTTTCATATTCATTTAGTAAAAAAGCTGTTATTTGGACATTACAAACAGACACTTCAATTTTATTACATGTATATAAAATATTAATGATAGTTACCTATATCATTATTTTTTTAATAATTATATAATTTGAAGATTAGGAAAAAGGTTTATAGTTTTAAGTTTTCACTTCTTTCGGCAGTCCTCATGACTGGTTTCAATTTTTTTGACGTGACAACGTCTTATAATTCAATGGAACCGGCTGCACGCACGAAAAAACATGACTCATGCGGCGTTACCTCGCTCTGAGGCGTTCCATTTAAGGCTTGAAATGCAAGCGAGAGCGCGGAACGAGCGACAAAAGGGCACAATCGGCCTCCGCGTTCGGCAGCGTTCGACATCTGTCTCTCTCCTATTTGAGTGAGCGATGCGTCCACGTGGACAGCTGCTATACTATTGTATATAGCATATGTATTGTATATGTATTATTATACATTTACATGTTTTCGTCAAGTATGAAGTGCAGTGAAAAGTGAATGTGGTGTCAATTGTTTATAGCAACGATAATTGCGGTGATAAAGGTAATGATTCTTTCGATATTAAATATATGTTCAGTGATATATTGTCGAATATATCATTCATCATTAAAATAAATAGCATCGGTCCGCTAGTGCAGCGATTGTAGGTTATGCTATAATTGACAAAACTATAAATAAAATTAAAATTTTCTTTTGAAAAATGATACCATTCCATCAGTATTTTCTTATGACGTTGTCACGTTCAACGATAGTCAGTAAACCGACTTTACAGACAACCGATTTTTTTTTGTAATTAATGATTTACTCAAATTATGATCCTGTAAAGCACCTATAAAAGTCATACTGTAATAGCGGCTCGAAAAATTATTAAGAAAAACTGGTAAAACATAGTCCGGTTATTGTTTACTGACGTAGAGTTTCAAAAATATTTTATTTTATAGTATGTAACTCCTTTTGCTATGCAAAATAAAGTGTTTTTAATCGTATAAAAATGTATGTTTTTGCCGTTGGAAAGTGATGGTAAAAAATTGTGTGTACATTTATGTAGGCATGTGAATATTATACTACTTTGACGTAAGAAAAATAAATTAAAGTCAGTAAATTGAATTCACTTTATTATCATTGATGGCTAACTTCATCATATCGCACTTCCGTTACATAATGCGCGCGCAGCTCTAAATTTCACTCTCTACTAAACGCGCCAAAAGAAGTATAATTTCAAAAGCTCGCGATTCTTAAAAATGAATATATTCCGTGGAGAGACTATCTGGTAGAGAAATGATCATTAAGAAAGAGTAAATTGTAAACCAAATTTTACAATACAACACAACACCACTGAAGAAACAATTTTCTTTTTACTTGAACTAAAATAGAAATGCCGACAGACATTTTTAAATTAATTTGAAAATAACCTACTACATTTGATGACTAATTCTATATATTTTTCAATCAGTAACATAAATTTGAGATCTCATACGGATGTATATTACATTTTCTATATTTATTTGCAATAAAATTAGTTAAGGTATTTTTAAGTTGAAAATATGTCGACAAACAACAACGATATACTCTGACATTTTAATTATAATCTTGCCTTCTTTCTAAGCTTAGCGCGTAATCTTTGACCACATTTTCAGTTATTATTTCGATCAAACGCTTGCATGCGAGATAGTAAAAAATATTTTCCCGAGATATCGCATACCGAAATGTTGCATGCTCCGAGTGCCAAGTCTCAGAGGCGATCGACCGGCCGCCCTCCGCGTTCCGCACGACCCCCTCCATTTTCCATCCTTCAGAAATAGTTTGTGACCCCTCCCGTCGTCGGGTTTTGGTGAATTTTCCGTTTTCGTATTAGACCGGCCGGAATAAGGTTAACGGGTCATAAGGGGACAATGAGACGGTTTTCTGACATTTTCGGTATTCTATGCGTTACTTATGTTACACGTAATACTATATGACACTGAATATACATATATTGTATATCGTTGCCGGAGCGAAAGAATTAGATAAATACACTTTTCTCGAAATTGACTTTATTGCTTTAGTATTTTCAAAGTCTAGTACGGGAAGTCTTTCAGTTTTACCCACGAGCTAATATCTTATTTCGTCTCAAAAACATTCTAAAAAATAAACGTCAGAAACTGAAACATTAGATGAATTATTTTTAAACCTTCGCACTTAAATGGAAAGAACCTAGTTTTATCACTGAAACAGTAACAGGCTCGAAAGACAGGCATTGTATTACACAAAGTACAAAAATCCGTCAATAAATTTTCTTGTATGTAAAACTTACCACCACTAAGTAATGTCGAAAAGTATACATCTACGTTTTCTCGCAATTATTATTACTAGCGGTCACCCAATGATCGAAATTCGACCAGCGACTTTTTAATCATAGAATATTTTCTGTTTGACATTTGCAGTATGAACCTAAACAATGAGTATTATATCACTTGCTGTCACTTTCCATTGAATGACAATGTCAATATTTCGGGGGGGTCTAAGTTCAATGGCACTGGGCAGGTTAGGATTCGGAGTATTTATTTATTTTATTTTATATATTAGTAACAGATATTATAGATGAATTTTAGCTTTCTGCACTCCTTCTCCATATAAACTTTAACCATGCCAAATCTCACTGTCTTCCGTGCACGCAATACGCTTACAAAGGGGTAGAAAGTTTTTGCTTCACGTATTAATATAATGATGAGAGTTATCTAATTCTGCCTTTACGGCGCCTGCGGCGATATATCGTAACGTGGTAGGTACATTATGTAGGTATTTAGTTAAAATAAAGATGTTTGCGGAAAAAATGGCTGTTTTATTTTTGTAATTACTCAGTTTTGTTTCTAAATTGTTTATCCGTTTATAACCAATCTCAGAAAGACCCTCCTAAACCCAGTTATAGGTTTCTAGCCCTGAAGACTGAGGTGAAACTCCTCGTGTGTTATATATATTATGTAGGTACTTCAACTGTGTTATTGCTAACCACACCCTTCGAAGTCGTATCCAACAGCGCGCAGTGATGGTGATGTACCCATTTTTAGATTAATGGCTATTGCTAATTTTATGCACCAGCAAGCTAAAAGAACGTGCAAAAAATCCCTCACAATTTAAATTAACACTGAACAGAATGAAAACCAATACATAATTTATAGTATACTAATTGTAGCCGCGGCTCCGCACGCGTTTATTTATAAAATTGAACTATTTGTTTGTAATGTCAAAATAACAGCTTTTTACTAAATTCATATGAAAGTATATACGACGCCTATAAAAAATACCAATTTTTAAATTTTTTGCCTGTCTGTCCGTCTTTGTGTTTGTTCCGGGTAATCTCCGAAACAGTTGGACCGATTGTGAAGGAATTTCACTGATAGATAGCTGATGTTATAGGGAGTAACTTAGGCTAATTTTATTTTAGAAAAAGAATTAGGGATCCGAATTAATAAAAAAAACTGGTCAGTGTGAACCAATTCGGACGCTTATATGGCTTACGTTAAGTAGGTAAACCGTAAGAGATATAGCAAATTAATGTACTACATAATTGTAGGCGTTAAAAAGACCTACAAAAAAGTCAGGAGAGTATATATCTATCTTCTAAGGAACACCCACAATAAGCATTCTTGTCTTTAAAACAGCCGAGAGCGGGGGGAGCAAGATTCGCGCGGGCATTCTGTAGTCTACGTGAGCGAAGCCACGACGTGCACAGCTAGCTAAGCAATAATTATTTACGTATAGCGTACTTATTTTTCCTAAAAGTATTATTATTGACAAATTTCATAGTCTATCAATTGTACTTTCCGTGTACAAAATTGCGTCAAAATCGCTCAAACCATTTTTGAGTTAGATATTGTAAACAATTATTTTATGTCATATTGACGTCACTGGCTATTGTAAAAGATTACTATGAAAAATTAATAATAATAAATAATATAATTAATAATTCCTCATGATAAGTAATAACTTACAACCTTACACGTAATTATATATGATAATAGGACTAAGGGTGAATAAATTATTTTTAGATATAATGGTGCGGAAGGAACACGACGTCATACCCATGGGTAGCAATTTGCTGTAAGAATATTCGCTGACACAAGTAATTTGATAATTAGTAACAATTTACTCATATTTGTGTTTTGATGAACAGTCTAAAAATATAAACCTGGACTAAAATAGTTCAATCATTTAACTTTTTCCCTGGAAAAAGTTATTTTATTTTTCTGGGAGTCACGTCACGTGATTAGAGACGCTAATCAGAAAACGTATCGTCATAGTATATTATACTACATATTTCTATTTCTTTATTTTCTCGATGACAGTTCTAATTTGATAGTTGTAGTGTTGTGACCAAATAAGTAATGATATCGATCGCATATATTTATTTGATTAAAATAAATAAATAAAGATTACCTGTCGTTATAATGATTTCGTTTCATTGTCGAGTACCTATACCTACTTATTTTACAACAGCTTCGAAAATTTTGAAGAAGTTGGCATTATCAATCAAGAATTAATACGTGTAACATCTTGTAATGAAATATAATATTAGTTAATAAATTTGTACAAAAGTATCCGGCAGTAGTTTAGTTTCTTACATTTTGAAAAAAAAATATCGGATCTGTTATCGTGTTACGTTTATCGATATAGCTCCATCCTTATCAGTTTCTCCGACTCTGGTATAACCTTGTACGTGTGTAAACGTCATATTTTTATAAAATAATGCATACATAAAGTAAAAAAGACGCTCGTTCAAGTTTTCACAGGAGCTGTCATCGAGAAAATAAAGAAATGGAAATGGTATATATAGTAGTATACAGTTATTTCAAGTGTAGAAATATTGACTTTAAAATTATGTTGAAGAAATTTCATAAGTCTCAACTGAAATTAATTTAATCTTAGTTTTATTTATGGAATGTTGATATCATAATGCCGCGTTTTTGCGTAATAAAAGTGTAATAATGTACAAATATGAATTCATGGGTATTATTTTCAACATATTAAATTATTAAAACAACTTTTCAAAAGTTATCTACTCCCGTATTTTCGTACAGAAACTAAGTACAAAGCAATCGATGTTCCAAAGAAACAGTTCTTTCACTGACTTGTTCACACGTTCGAAACAGATTAGCGCGTCCGGCCGCGGCTGTCTACACCGTTGTATGATAATGAAGCATACACAGCTTTCTGAATGCATTTCATATCAGATTATGTTAGGGTTGACAACCCTGCTATTTAACATAGTATCCTACTATATTGGACGTCCGATACTATGTTTCTAGAAACTACTATATTTTTATTGGCTAAAAAATTAGGCAACATTATTTATTCCAAAATGTTTAAGAGTAAAACGCACCTCAGGCCATTTATTTATTAGTTGTGCTTTTTGCGGCGCTAAAACAAGAAGAAGAAGAAAATTTAAAATCGGATAAATTATAATGAAAATTATACTGATTTAACATACGGCCATAGATTTAACATAGGTACTACATCCAATGACGTTTTAGAAATAGACGCGTTATACTCTCACTAAAAACAATTTGAACACTGTACCAACATTGATATCAGCATGCTGAAACAAAACAGATCGGAAATCACAGCGTAAGGCGTAAACTCTGTTGTCAAAAAAGGACAAAAGTTCACCGATTGCATGTATAAAGCGTCAATGCCATATCTACTTATAAAATATTATTGCTTCATCTACGGTAAAAATATTATATGAGTATTTGAACTCCATTGTTATATTAAATACCTATATTATTACTAATAGTTTCAAAAGCGGAAACCAACACATTCATCTATCTGTCTTAAATTACATTCTTATGTAAATTTTCAAGGTAACTTCTTTATTTACGTAGGTACTATGTAAATTATAATATATGTATTCGATTATATGTGTTTGAAGCAATGGCGGCTCAATAGTAGCGTGTAGACACACCGCGTCGATAGACCTGAGTTCGAATCCTCGCAATGAACCTGAGTTTTCAGTGAAGGAAAGCATCGTGATAAAACCCTATCATGGTGGTAGGGGATTTTCTAAACCCCGCCTGGTTATCTACCACCCTCAAATTGGAAATCTGTCGCCAAGCACCAATAGGTGTTCCGGCAGCTTCACTTGAAATCCTGCCTTTCAACATATGTGAAGATTGTGGCCTTAACGCTTAAAAAAAGTTATGACTGACCACGGTTTGGACAGCCGATTAAATTAATAATCATTCTACAATACAAACAAGCTATATTCTTTTCTTTTCTATTTTTGCTTTTTATTTCATTCCCAGACATCGTACTTAAATACTATACATCCTATATCACTCCCACAATTAAGGCAAATCTAACGATATCTCGTATGCTACACAATCCATCAAGTCGTTTAAGCTACAGAGCGTGTTAAAGAAATATACATACATACGCTCGAAAAACATAACCCTCCTTTTTCGCAATCGGGTAAAATTCTCATATTGCCATAAAAAAAGCCATTTAAGCAGGTTGGCATGATATCGACGACTTCAAATGAAACTTGTGTCACCGACGATCGACGTTGTTTCTGAACAGTACCATATTTACTATTACCAGCGATCGTCCTAAGTTCAAAAATTGACCAGCGCCTTTTTAATCATAGACTATTTTCTGTTTGACATTTGCAGTATGAACCTAAACAATGAATATTATATCACGTGCTATCACTGTTCGTTGAGTGACAATGTCAATATTTTGGGGGTCTAAGTTAAACGGCCTTGTTGGGTTAGGATTTGCAGTATTAATTTAATGTATTAGTAACAGATATTATAGATAAATTTTAGCTTTCTGCACGCCTTCTTCGTATAAACTTTAACCATGCCAAATCTCACGGTTTTCCGTGCACACAATACGCTTAAAAAGGGGCATAAAGCCTTTGCTTCACGTATTTTTACTATTATTATAAAGAAAGTACAACGGGTTTTATTTTCGATATTAATGTAACTTTTACTGTTTGAAATAGGCTCAAGAGCGTCCGGAACAATTTCCTAAAGCTATTAAAAAATCGTTTACGTCGATAATAACTTATAATTTAAAAAAATACAAGACAGTTTTCACACTACTTGAAAATTCTAGTAATTTCTTTATGTACCTACTCATATTTAAGTTGTTTGCGACAAAGCCTTGTAGCTTGTAGTTTACATTTTTAGATACGAAAGAACGTTTAATAGCTCTAACACATTTTCAAGCAATAGGTATCACAGACAATTCCTTATCTTAAAAAAAAATGCAGCCAAATATCCTTGTACATATTGTGTTCCTGCATTGTGAGCAAGATTTTCAGAGCTACTTACAGAAAGGAGTTCAAGTTCGGAAATGCGCTAGTGACACCTATGATTTTACAAGAGTCCATAGGCTACGATAACCGCTTACCATCAGGCGGGTTATATGTCTGTTTGCCACCTTAGTTGTATATATACACGCTGACTCTCACACACTTGTGAACACGGATTCATACACACAAGCAAACACTTTCCCATACACATGTTTTACTATGTAAAATTTATATATATTTGATATGATTTTTTTACGATACAAAGGAAAGACACTGGAACCCGGGATACAAAATTGTTTTTATCCGGATCCAATGAACCAGTACTATAATGATTTAAGAATCATTTAAAAAATACCTCTGATGTGAGTAACCTGTTCATTGGGACCATTCCAATGAGCCTAAACACGATATCTGTGCTGTAAGTTGTTGAGGAGTTTGGTATCCTGCAGATTCCAAACAATGCTGCAGCATCAGCTCAAAGTCGCCATCTTCTCATATTATTGAGATATTATAATACCAAATTTTGACTCCGTTAGACCTGCGGAAGATGCTCACAACCATTTATCGCCTAGAAAGAGCTGATAATCTTCAAACAACTGAACAGGTTTTTAAATCATAGCTAAGAACATTCTCGATTAAGTCACTTTTCAAATAAACAAAACCAGATCAAAATCGGTGCAGCCGTTTGGGAACTACAATGTTACAGATAAATACACGTTAAACTTATAAAATCCTTCTGTTTGCGTACTTAGTAGGAGCCGTAGGGGGTTAAAAATATTTGATGGGATATGGGATGTCTGTAAATTCACGTCTAATCATGAGTGGTCTGTGGCCAACAATAACATAGTGGTACATTATACAGCCCCCATGCCATTTCCTTATGCCATCGTAAATAATAACATTGAGCTGTCCTTAAATCTTTATGAGCGTTGGCTTTTACAACTATACCATCAAAACCGTATTGTGGTCGTTAATCAGTGTTGCCAGTAACTTGTAGGTTTTCAAAAACGTACAATTTTATGCAAATCAATACTAAGTACTTAGATCAAAGTTTTCATTTTTTATAACCATTAAAAATAATATTAATATCAACCTGTAAGTATTTCACTGCTGGGCACAGACTTCTTCCCAAGGGAAGGATAGAGCTTAATCTCCTCACCAGAGTACGACGTAAACACTGAGAATTCAACAGTTCAATATTTTTTCCTCATACAGTGGTACTACACGTATAAGAACATTTCTCATGCGTTGAGGCTTCCTCACGATTTGAATTGAATCGATATTCCGCCGGTCTAAACCATTTGACCACGATGACTTTTATAATCATTATATCATTTAAAACGAATTTGGAAGAAACTTATTCTAAGTTAAAATAAAGGATGTAACCATAGGTACCGATATATCGTATAGGGTATATTTTATCAACCGATATCTAATAATTTGAAAAGTGCGCAAAGCAACGATATTGGCCTTTCGTCATAGGCCTCGACCTCTTTACTAGGGGTAATATTGTTTCGCGCCTATTTATGATTAATTGTCAAATATTTACTTATAAAAAAAAGATTATCGCTAGTTATGTGCGTGATAGAGACAACATACGATCCCCCAAAAAAACCTTATCCTCTGCCAGGCGCATTTATTATTTTAAACTTTCAATATCGTTACCGATGTCGCTGATTGTTCTCTACAATAATCGGTATCGATAAAATTATATATCGTTACATCTCTAGTTAAAATGTATGCCTTTCGCACTGTGTTTTAAAAGTTTTAATGTTATGTTACATGGTCAGCGGTATTTATCATTACGTACCAAACAAGGACAACGAATATATTACTTGAACATTTGTAATTTGACATAGTTTACAGAGGTACGTACTAGTTATTTAAATTACGGTCGAATTATAATTCGTACTGAAACCGTAACTTTGGGTTGTTCTGGCAATACTGTCGTTAATTTCAAAGTAGCTAAGGATATGGTTCCCGTTGGATGCATATATATATATATATATATATATATATATATATATATATATATATATATCGCTATAAACGGTCTTTGTATTATATTTATTTTAACCTCGTTGAATTTAAAGCAATTATTACGACTCCGCATCTATCGACGCGAGTTCAAATCCCTGCAATGACCCTGAGCTTTCGGTGAGGGAAACCATCATGAATAAACCATATTATCCAATGCGCGCCTGGCTAGCTAACCCCGCAAGTTGAAAGCCAGTCTTCCACTAGGCTTAGCGTGTTACCATCTTAGGCCATCTCGTCACTTAACATCAGATGAGATTGTGGACACAAAGCTAAGAACCTATAAAGAATACTATAGGTACAGTTTAAGGAACTAGACTCTGCCAACGGACACGTCTAGACTGAGACTAGAGTGAAGCGATAGCGAGCCCAAGCTGCCATACACTCGCTTGGGACAAACCATTTCGTTTTGGTGTATTTTACTTCTTTATGCAACAGCTGCACTTGGAAGCCATTTAAATCATCAGGTTAGAATGTGGCCTAAGAAATAAAAGACCCGGACCATTCAACTGCGCCAGCACTGGCTCAGTCTCACTCGTGTTTAATTTATCCGAAAAATTGTTCACCGTGCAGCACTTCCCACACTTGCATGGAGCTTGCCAGATTTTTTGACGTTCATAATTACTGCTCCGCTCAGTAGGATAACGCAGCGTGACGTTATACAATATGTATAAAAAACTCCGTCGAATCCGAAAAGGGTAAATAGGTACCCCAATGACATCACTAAATAAATATCAAATTTTGATTTATTACGAAAATAAAAATGTTATTGCAATTTAAAATTAACATATTTAGTTTTAGTTTCCCCAAAATTAAGCAAATTTTTAAAACGTGATAACATCGTCGCCAGCCCCTTCGCGGCGAAGTGTAGCGGCCCGTTTGATCGTATGGCGGTACCCTGCGTGCGCTGCCTGTATTGCCATGTAAGTTTCCTCATTTTTTACATTTTACATTTGATTAGGGGTAATTTTTTCACTTATAATCTGTTATAGATAGCATAAACAGAATATAATCTCGATACCTAATAACACCTTCACGGATCCGACGGGGTTTTTAATACATATTGTATAGTTTGTAAACCTTCCTCGATAAATACGACACAAAATATAAAAATAATCTTTCAAATATGACCTAGTACTTTTAGAAATTAGAGCATTTACGCAAACGAACAAACTTTTGTGCTTTATTATTAATACTCATGGATTAATGATTGGTTTTCGCGCCGCTTTTACTAGATACCGTCAGTGTACTATAAAAATGCGGCAATCAAAACTACGCCGAATCGGTGTACTCGATTTAGTGTTATACCGACAAGTTTCATTTCAAACAGTCACTACACACTACGTTGTTAATTTGATTTGAGTGATGTAATATTTTAGAAGCGATTTGTTATTTGTAGGTAGCGCTGCATCTAGTTGAAGCGCCAGCGACAACCAATAATTAATCTATGTTAGTAGTATAGATTTATATTTATACATTTTAATCAAAAAGTCGAGGTGAGTTAAAAGAAAGCTTAGAAACAAGGGAGCTTTGTTAATAAAGAGGGTCGGAGACGCATTACCGAGGCTCATGAATATTCAGCCAGGGAAAAAAGTCCTTGGTTTCATCGGATTTAAAAAGGTCGCAAGGGCACTACGTTACTTAAAGGTCATTATTATACTAAAAATTCTTTGAAAGCACACTATTAAGGGAAGGTTTTTTAATAAAAAAAAAAGAACAGAGAATAGAATGCCCGTATGTGACAAGAGAAATTCTCACGTTATGGTAACAAAACAGGACTTTGGGTGCAGTTGTAGTTGTTTCTAGCTTTGTTTGTGTGTTGGGTGTTAGTTATCTGTAAAAGCTCCTTATTCGCATTATCACTATACGCGGATTAAAAAATGCGACTCAATTCCTATATTCGCGGCTAAAGATTTATTTATTCGCAGATCTAAATGATACAGTGACTGCTTTGAGTGCAAACATAGCCGAAATTGCAAATGGAATAGGACGAGATGGGTTCGAACAGATAGAATCAAGTTACATTCAGAAGTTGCTTGAATCGCAAGATGAAGATCTGACTGAAACTGACTTGGAGGAAATGTTAAATTCACCGCCCATTGAAGAAGAGGCTTCAACAAGCACGGGAAACGTGACAGTTAATTTGAAACATTTTAGTGAAGGTTTACGAATGGCAAATGAGCTTTGTTATTTCTTTATGAAAATTGACCCGTCTTTGCAAGCAAATTGAAAATGCTACTGCTGAATATCAGTCTGAAATGAAGGAGCTTGAAAAACTGCCAAGCAACAAAATATTACAAAATTGTTTAAACCCGCCCGCGATACCCTCCCTGCCCAGCCAGATTTGGTAAAAAGTCTGTTAGTGCTAATTATGAAAAATCTGTTTTTTGTCTGTTTCTTTGCAAGCGCTAATCTCTGAAACTACCAGTCCGATTTGAAAAATTCATTTTGTATTTAATAACAAATTTATTGAGGAAAATTATAGGCTATATGCCTTCACGTTACGATCCTAAGGAGCGAAGCAGTACCTATAAACGTCAAGCGAGTTGGCAAGCTGTAGGCAAATATGGGAATTGAGAACAACGATAGTACAGGAGATTTGTTCGAATAAACTTAACACGGGTGAAATTGCAGGAAGGAGCTAGTTTATAATAACAGAGTAATCTTAGTATATTTTATCTCGTTTACTCTATAACAGAAGTATGTTAGTGCGAGTAGATCCGCCATTAGTCTGTTATGAGGTCAGCGCTCTCGCGACCCGCACAACAGTCAAGCCCAGAGTTTTAGTTATAAATTGCTTGTCTAGTGTTATTACAATGATTAGTCTTGGGACATGTTAAATTACTATACGGGCTGTTATTTCAACCCTATTTTCAACCACTTTAAAGGTCAATTTAACGAAAATTGTTACATACGTATTCCCGTAAATTCTTTGTTTATAGTCAGCACGGTAAGTTTCTACACTGTCTGATCGGAAGCTAAGTATAATTAGACAACAGCGTTTGACCATCGAGAAATCCGAAATTCAAGACCGGTCGTTGCTGTCATGCCATCCTGCAAGCCTTGGCACTGGCTGATCCAAAAACACGACAAATCAATTACAAGACAAGAAAAGCGAGAGAATGGTTTTCAGGACTATGGTCGTCATCGAATAGGCCTCGCGGTGAGACAACCAAACTTGTTCGCACTGTTGTACATACAGTGCGAGTGTTCGATAGTTCGAGTCCAATTGTATATACTTTTATAGGATTTTTAAAAAGATATTTTAAAGAAAACATTTTTGTGTTTTCTAAACATTTCACTTGTACCGCGTGTGAATTGCCATGTTTTTTTTACAAAACTTTACCGCTATTGTACATTCACCTGGCTAAAGGCTTGCAGGCCGGCATGACGGCGACGACCGTCGACGGATCCTTGATCTCTCGGTGGTCACCGTTGTTTTCGAACTGTACTAATTTTAATTAATTTTACCATGCTACAAAATATATTAGATCTATAGACCGATGTATCACTGATACCACTTTTTCACCTTTAGTATAGTTAAACACATATGGCCATAGATTATTGAAAAAATAAATTGTATGAATATTGTATAAGAGGATATAGGAGGTCTTAAGGTACCTACCTAGTTGCCTAATGATCAGATCGTATCAGTTCGTATACCGACGCCAAACAATGGACGTATATCTACTTCACAAATTACAGAGTAGAAAAAACTATTCCGTTCGTGAGTCAATCAAATAATATACTTGGGAAAAGTAAATTTTATTTTATAAAAATAATTTTACTTTTCGTTTATTCTCATCAAAGCTTCTTGTAACTCAGTTATACGCATTTTATCTGTATGTCTAGATTTAAATCAAAAACGGCTTGATCGATTATTATTAAATTTTGTACATACAATTACAATAGCTTATCAATTGTATATTATACGTTTAGAAATAATAAAATTTGAGTAAAATTGCATGTTGGTAGGGTTTTTTATAATGCCCGCCTGGCTAGCTACCACCGTCAGGTTGAAAATTTGTCGTCAAAGACCAATAGGTGTGTTCCGGCAAACGCACTTGAAATCCAGCCTTTTGGCCACAGCACTAAACCTATAACGATAAAAAATAAATAAAAAGAGACGAATAAATTACAAATAAACGCGTGCGGAACCGCCAGGTAACGCTAGTTTGTTATAAAATTGGTTAAATGCAAAGTTAGAAATCGCACATTAAAGAAAGTATCGAATTCTTTTGTAAATTAATTGAAGAACGTACATTCATACAGCTATAATTAAAGGAACAACTATGGAACTTGGCACCCGTTATATGTCAGATCTTTTATCGGTGAGAATGATTACTCCGAACATCGTATTTACCGAACTGGCCCATTTTTCACAATTTATGTTTTTGTTGGCATATATCTTAAAGATGGGTTATTTATTTTACAAACATTACAGCTATTTTATCTTCATTAAATTCTATAATGTGGGAATTTTCAAAAGACTTCTACAGAGATAGAGAGGAATGAGTTATATTCTCTTTCCATCTACCCCAGTATTCATGGCGTTATATAAATAACTTGATACAAAATAAACTAAGCTTGTATTAGCCTACAAATACGAGTACGTGTACTTGCAACCCACTCACTTTAACTCTAATGAGCTTAAACTTGACCTGGATTATAATCGGCTGAGTCTTCTACCAACCCTGTAAAGATTCATGGTTTTATACGCTAATTATCCGTGTCTAGAAAATTCTAACTTTTAACATGGAAAAATAAACAATACTATTACCGAATGAACTGTACCTACATAATAGTTTGAACTCTGACGAAATCGAGCATTGCAAGACCAACATCAACGAATTTATTATATTTATACTAGTACGTCCCGTGGTTTCACTCCCGTTTAATTTTTTCGGTTCTCGTAGGGACTGGTTTTCCTTAAAGAAATGGCTCTAACCAGCAGAATATTCAAAAACTAATCATATTGTACTACAAAGATCTTGCCAAGTTTGTTTAACTGTCAAAAAGTTATTATAGGATCGATCATTACGTGAATGATAGTGATTTATCTGAAAATGACTCTCCTTTTCTGCTGCTGTATATTCTTTAAAATTTAATATAACTAATCATTGTATACATTATTGACACAGTAAAAATAAATATAATCCCAATCGAGTTTCTTGTCGACTTTTCGGATGTTTTCCGAACCGGTAATATTGTTTTGGCGTCCATAAAGTACCTTCTTAGAGCCTTAAATTGCGTAAAGCACATTTGATTTTAATTGATTATTTTTTAACTTATATATATTTAATTACAAAGGATCATATAAAAATGTAACTTTAAAACACTTCCTACCCCCGTAAGAAAGACGTCGTTTTAACAGATACAAGTTGAATGAACTCTGGCACGTTTATAGTCTGTTAGTCTTTGTTTGATGATGAATATTCAATAGCACAGAAAGGGCATTCCGGGCCCTTAACGCTTCCAAAGGGAATGTCTTATTAATTATACGCTAAACTATTGATTTATGTAACTACTATTTACATTTATTTAAATAATAAATATGTGGACGACCGAGCCATGCTCGGTGTCTTATAAACAAATAATAAAAACACTTATATACGTAAACTTGGAATGTAAAACATTACCTAAATGCAAAGATTCATCCAAATCGTTGCAGCCGTTTCCTATGAACCAATTACATAATATATATATATATATATACAATAATTGCTCACTTAATGTAATAAGACAAGTTATATTTTTTAATTTTCTTCATCGAGGCGCGATCTAAGCATTTGCCACTGTCATTTTCTATAGCTATGGTTCACAGTAATTCAATTCGAAAATATTCTTTCTTGAATGCTTTAGTATTTGTTCACGCTATTGTACAATATAGTCGAGTCACGTTTTAGTGAACTGGTGGTCGCCTTATTAAAACTTTCTGGTGGAAATGTTGAGACAAGTCGGAGTTTACATTACGTGCTATTTATTTCCAATACACCTCTGAAGAAATAGACCAAGCATATCGACTGAAATGCCACGAAAATACAAAACTAGCCACCGCTGCGAATTTGGTATTAAATATAGTAAAGTTTTTAATAATAATAAAAGGCCTATAACACTCAAGGATAATGTAGTTAACTACTAGTGAACATTTTTTAGGAATGGATCAGTACTTCCAGAGATTATCTCCTAAAACCTACAAACTACCTCTTTATAATATGGTGAAAAAGAAAACAAAAAAAAAAACTGACTGCAACAAAAACACTTGACTAAACAAATATATTTTTATATTTTTAAATTTGATTCAATTCCCAGGCATCGTAGTTAAATTGTATATAGTCTATGTCACTCTCACAATTAAGATGAATCTAATGACACCTCGTATGCTACAATCCATCAAGCCGTTTAGATTACAGGACGCCCGAAAAAAATAGACACATACATAAGCATGAAAAAATAACCCTCCTTTTTCGCAGTCGTTGAAAAATAATGATACTTGAATTAGAAAGTACTTATTACGTAATCAAATTTTCCGTTAAAAACTTACATATAATTTAAAAAAATAATATGAAAAGAACCTATATTATTTTATGATATTTTTTATCTGTAATTTATTTGCGAAGAGTGGGTGCGCGGAAGAAATTTTTAATGAATGTATTAATGTTTGGTTGTTCGTTACCGCCGCGGAATTAAGGGTCAGACAGGTGTTTCTCCCCCCCCTTACCCTTACCCTCCCTTTTTTAAAAACTTTTTCACTAATACAAAACTATGTTATCCTCCGAGCGATATAGGATAATTTTTAATCTTATTTAATTTAACATTGTAATTAACGTGAATAAAGTCGCGAACGGTTGGTAGTACTATAATATAATTTGAGTTAAGTTTCAATACATAAAAAATGGGAATAGATCGAAACTGGAGTTGTACGGCACTTACATACAAACACACAGATTGGTAAAAATACAGTCACAATTCGGGCCGCCATCATCTAAATTGTTTACGCCCAACAATAACTTGAAAACTCACATTTGGGTGAAATACAGTTTTTCCCCAGATTTTTTAAACAATTTTTTTTAAACAAAAATAAACACATCTTGATTTCCTTTTGTTTTATATTAAAATAGTTAGTTTTACTTTAAAATTGACAGAAGTAACACCTACTAATTGTATAAAGACGAAGAGATTTTTTTGTATGTTTGAACGCGATAATCTCTGAAACTGCCGGCCAGATTTGAAAAATATTTTGAAACTCTATAGCTTATTTACTGACTAAAGTTATAGGGTATAAACCTTCACGCTAAAACAGTAAGCAGCGCGACAGTAACCATAGTTATGAAGCAGTCTGGAAAGCTGTAGGAAAACAACGACAGGATACACGGGTGCGCTGGCGCGCGACGCGGGGTTGCGATGGAGAGTACTGGTGAAATCAGAGAGTATTGCTTGTACTAAATACATAAAATTTAAATCAAACCGTAATCATAATAAGACAATTTGTAACAAAACCACTTTCAACGATTTTGAAAATACCCTAGTGTATCTTCGAAGTTGAAGATCCAATGCCAATGAAATTAAAACCACCCTTGAGGTATCCCCTATCCAACAAAAAAATAAACATTAAAAAAAATACATTCGAATTCAGTAACCTAGTTCTGTCTTTTTTAAAGTCGTTTATACGTTCCCCTAAATTTATAAATAGGTAATTTTTTTTTAATAATCTATTTTCCATTTTCCCTGGTTGCAAAAAGTCTTCGGACATTTGTCAAACTAATACAGAGCCTGGACGGATGGCAGCTCTAGTCATAGTGCCTTTCTAGTGTTAAGGCACTGAATTAAATTAACGTTTCAGTACAAATGTATTTAGAATTTTAGAAACAATGAACAACTGTAAGTCAACGATCGCTTTCCGTAAGTAACCCAAACAGATGATGTAAGAGGTGAACGTACCGGTGAATTGTCTGGATTTGAACCCGTGACCCCTAATTCACGGTCCCGTGATCGCAACCAGTAAAGTTTACAAAGCTAAAACTTAACTGTACACTTGTAATGAGTTTCTATGTAAACTTTACGTTAAGTCAAACTTAATTTTTGTGAGATTTTTGTTTGTGAAGTCGTTACTTGATTCTTATACTAATACTAGCTGTGCCCACAGTTCCCCTCGTGTGGACTAAACCCCGCTTCCACCAACGGCGGTAGCAGGCCAGTTATTATATAGATTAAAATGCTTATTGCTAAAAATACTCTTACGCGGAACCCTAATTCTTTTTCTAAAATAAAAGTAGCCTTAGTTACTCCCTATAACGTCAAAATCGTTCCAACCGCTTCGGAGATTACCCGGAACAAACCGGAAAACACAATCTATACATATTATAAAATTCAACGTCTCTCTTTCTGTCTGTCCGTTTATGTTATTTTTGTGTAAAACCACTTATCCATTTTAATTTGTTTTTATTCACAGCTATGTTATCTGACCAGGTTATAGGATATATTATGTTAGATAAAGTACATAACATACGGCATAAGCAGTGACGTTCATGGGCAATCAATTCGGAAAAAAGACGCTATTTGAATTAATAATCCACGCGAGCGTAGCCGCGGGCACGGCTAGTACATATTACATTTCATATATCGATAATAGACCATGTAATTTTAACTGTGTGTAAGTTTACGTAATATGTGTGATATGTTTTTCCCGTATCATTTTACTCCTGAAATTAACTTTGTACAGACCGACTTGAGAAACTGATTCCGACTTACGCGCGGAATGTAAATTTATATTTTAATATGATTAGTTTCCATTCCTCTTTCATCCTTTCAATTTGCGGTAAGTACAAGCTTTTAAAGTTAAAGTATTGGAAGAAAGCTTGTTTAAAAAAAGTTTTTTAAATTAAATTTTTCGTATTCTTCTTAGCAAACCTTTTCATTCGATACCCGTATCATGGAGTTACTTAAACTAGCGATCGCTCTAAGGTCGAAATTCGACCAGCGACTTTTTGATCATAGACTATTTTCTGTTTGACATTTGCAGTATTAACCTAAACAATAAATATTATATCACATGCTGTCACTTTTCGCGTTGATTGACAATGTTATATTTCGGGGGGTTTAACTTCAACGGCACTGGTCGGTTTAGTATTCACAGTATTAATTTAATATATTAGTAACAAATATTATAGATGAATTTTAGCTTTCTGCACTCCTTCTCCATATAAACTTTAACCATGCCAAATCTCACAGTGTTCCGTGCTTCACGTATTAATATATAGATAATAACTTGTTTACCATCCTTGGAATTCCGCCATATTGGATTTAAAATGACGTCACTTAACAAAACATGCATTGTCATCCAAACTAAACGTGTATGCAAAATTTGAGCTCATTCGGTTGGAGGCAACTGTTTTAAAATTCAGTTACAAGATTTGACCCATACTAACAAAGCAAGATAAATTTAAGCTTATGAAAAGTTAAACTATAGCTCATCGACTGTAAGTAAGTACATTTAGATGCTTTAGATAAAAACAAAAGAGAACTTAGTGGAACCGCAAGAGACAGACGTACAATCAGATTAAAAGATATATTAATTGGTAACATGAGACTTTAAATTCATAACGGTAGTTTAGATATATCAATGAAGAATTTATTGTGTTTTAATTTTATACAAAATCAAAATCAAAATAATCTTTATTCAATTTAAGCCCTAAGAAATCACTTATGAACGTCAAAACACTACTACCGGTTCGGAAAATATCCCAGACATCGAGAAGAACCGGTAAGAAACTCGATCGGGTTTATCTTTTTTTTGTTCAACTGTAGAAATGTTAATACAACAGGTACAATAATAATAATTTTGTGGATGCACAGAGAGGGATTCACTTCCAGACATCACTATCATTCACATAATGATCCACCCTATAATTAACCTTTTCACAGTAAAGCCCGCTTGACATGGTCCTTGAACCTGTTGTCTGGCAAATCAGTAATGTGCTTCGGGATCTTGTTACAGATCCTAACATTATTACCCAAAAAACTTTTACACACACACACATAACAACCAGGATACCATGTCCCTGTTAGCGTAGGCAGAAGGGAGAGAGCACCGTGCTTCCTATTTCTTTTTTTATCGCTATAGGTTTAGCGTTTTGCCCACATTCTCATCTGTTCGTGGGAAAGAATTTTTCAATGTCCTGCTCAAAAATTAAATGCTTTTTAATTAATAGCGTAATTAAATACTCATAGTAGCTGATCAGCTGTCTGGCTGCCAAAAAGGAAAAATTCGAAAATTCGCATAGGCAGAATATCCCAGACACTATGTTCGCTTATTTGAAACCAAACTAAGCATAGTTTGTACTTTGGTAATGTAACGGTTAATTTATATAATACAGTCGATATATAGACCTGGTACGATTTGGATGAATCTATCGTCTATACAAATAAATCTGTAGTTGTTTGTACATTTTTTTTTTTCTAAATGTATGATACATAGTTATTATATAAACCACTGACCCCAGTCTGTTTATATATACGATATTATATGTCCGAACTTAACTTAGAAACTGGTTTACAGTTTTTTTTAATAAAATTTTGTATATAGGAAATTATAATACATCACTGTGCAATTGATAGGCGATAAATACAGCAATAAAACTTTAGAAATCATACAATATGAATAAAATTAAAATTAATTCTCGAAAATATGTCTTTTGTTTTCTTGCTTTTTTGTTTTAGCGAGTTTTCCCATCGCATATACCATAATTACCATTACACCATATCCTTTACCTATAATTGTTAGATCATACAAATACTAAAATAATGTAAGAATATAATTATTACTGCATAAATAGCCGCACGGAACCACGGGAATTATTACTGCACGTAGTAAATCTATAAAAATAAAGAAAAATTAAAGTGTCTGTTTGTAATGTCAAAAAATCAACTTTACCACAATACCGATGGAATTTTGTAGTCCAAGCGAGCGGAGCCGCGAGCACAGCTATTATAGTAGTAATATTTAATAGTTTTAGAGCATATTATGAAGAAACGTGGATAATATTTTGTCTATACAAACGTATTCCCCTGTTTCCTCCCTGAATAATGGTACTAGAGCAAATATTTTTATACCGTAAAGTTTATATCTACCACTGCCATGTCCCTATATTTTGATTTTTTTCATAAATGAACTATTTTAAAAACTAATAGCCTTTTAAAATGCCGAAAATTGGCCTTTTTTACCGTCATGTTCAGACATCCAGCAAACAAAGTTGACGACTATGAAAAAAAAAAACATACATACATAGCCAAAGTCCTTTTCATATTATTCTTGAAAAAAAAAATTATTATAATCGGTTCAGTTTTGGAGGAAAGAGGGGAATACGAAACTACGATTTTGTTTATTTTACTCAGTACGAACTGCAGTCTCGCACTCTATTCAGTGAGGTTCCGGGTACACCGCGAAAGCAATACATTTTACAAATACCTATTCTTGAAATGTTTCTTAAACCGCGTACCCTCATCATATAAAATTTTTTCCAACGAAATATGCATTCGCAGGAAACGTAAAACCACTACAAATGATATGGTAAGTAAGTACTCATAAACAAATGTATAGAGTTACAGTAACGTCAGTAGATGTGGATACCGGAGATGCGAATATAGCATTTTTCTCGCAAAAGAGGTTAGGGTTGCCACAATTAATAAAATTTAAATGTCTCTTTGTAATGTCAAAATAACAGCTTTTTACTAAATGGATATGAAACTATATACCGTACTTATAGCAAAAATATCTTTAAAATTTTTGTCTGTTTGTTTGTTCCGGTTAATCTCCGAAGCGGTTGGACCGATTTTAACGGGACTTTCACTAACATATAGCTGCTGATGTAATAAGGAATAACTTACGCTACTTTTATTTTAGATACCGCGTAAATATTCAGAAAAACGACGATTTTTGGGCGCTGAAATTGCTTACAAATTACGAATTATATTTTACACTTAGATTTTAATGAAAAAAAAATATTGACTTCTAGATAAACACTTCGCCACCCAATTTGATATACACTAAATGTACATATTAAAATATGTTTTATAAAACGGTTTATTATAAACATTTTATAGACTGATTGAACACGTGTATGCGTCGTAAATTTATTTAATTGGTTTTATCAAGGCGCCGCGCCATGACGCGTCGCCACACTGCGCACGCGCACGCGCGCTTCACTTGTGACTTGGTAACACCGGATGTGTTCTTTGATTTTTTAAAAGGAATCACCATGACGATCAGTTGAAACTGTCAGTTTTCATGTTAATAATTACGTGATAGAATTTAAAAGGCGTTGATTACATTTCATTGTTCTTCGATATTCACTTCAAATGAATAACTTTACCTATATAATACTGTAGCCACATACAGAAACAATCGTTTTACCTACCTATAATTTTAACTTTAGAGTAAAAAATAAAATCGTCGAGACACATTTGTTCTATGGGGGGGCCTCTGAATATTATTGATGAGTAACATCTTTCCTCTCGCTTTTCTGGAATCTGTCGGAGTCATTTCGTGATTAGGGACGGAAGTGTGTAACAGGAAGCAGGGGAAGCGTGCGCTATGTTTTTCATTTAACTAATGAGCGCGCGCGGAGGTAGAGTTGTCTGTGAGGTGATGGCACCAACCTATTTTCCGAGAGGTTGGTACTGTCAGCAAACAATGTATATGCTTTGTGTGTATGTGTGTTTTTGTGTGACAAGAAAGAGAAAGGGAAATAGAGAAGGAGAACGCATCAGGTGTGCGCTTAACAGTGTTGTGTATAAAGTGGGCTGTTATGTAAACTAATTTATATGTGTAAACTATATTAAATCAGATGTTACACATAATATGCGACTACTGTAAGGCGAACTCTTTTTTAATTTTTTTTATAGTAAACTGTGCATGACGGCCAGTACTCTTTTAGCTAAATAAATACGGTTGATCCCAAAATGCAATAAACCAAAAGACTGACTATTTCTTACATTAAAGAATGTAAACAATATAACAGCTGTCATGTTACTTATACAGAATGTTCACAGATGGCGCCTCCTACACGTTAGTTGAATATCATATTGTCCTTGGGGATAACATCTTATTAATTTTTTTTAAAACACCCTTGACAAATAATATAAATATTGAGGTAAGAATGGAATTCAGGAGGATTTTTTAATCAATATATTTATCAAATTCATTTCGTCAATGTCGGGGAACATAATCTTTGAAACGGTGTTTGAAGCTATAATTTTCATTAAGAACAAACGGAGGTTTTTTAAAATCTTAAGTGACGACGTAGCCTAAGATGTTAGCACGCTAAGACTAGTGAAAGACTGGCTGTCAAGTTCAGCTGCCAGAACACACTTATCGGTGTTTGGCGACAGATTTTCAACTTGAGGATGGTAGCTAGCTAGGTTATAAAACACCGTTGAGGTAATCAAAAATCCGATTGGTGATAATTTTGATGTGAGAATATAAATTGATGAAAATTCACGCCAACCCTATTAAAAGATTATTGCCGTGAAGTACAAAGTCTACTATGACGAACAGAGCTTCGATGGTGGAACGTAATTAGCCGGTCTCCCAGCAACGGCAGGGAGTAAAGCCCTGAAGCGAGACAAACGTGCGGGGGGGAGGGGTCTACCTAATAAACAATCATTTATAGATCACCTTGTATAAAGATTATAAATACAGACATCATAAATCAGAATAAAAATCAAACGCCACGAACAAGGAGCGTTTCGTGCTATTTCTTGTTAACTCGTGCTCCGTGGCTTCGCGATAGAAAGAGATAATTATAGTTTTATTCACTATGTGGAATAAATTTATTAACATACCTATTACCTCATTACAGCCTCATTAGCCTAGTTTTCGTATGTGCGACTGCTATGCTCCAGGTCCTGGGTTCGATTTCCAGGTCGAGGAAAGTGTTATTGGGGTTTTCTATGAAATTCTGTGTAACAGCCCAGAGTTTGGCCCGATTAATGGCAATAGGCTCACCTCCTATTACATGGGACCTAAAACATACCCGGCGAACTGTGAGTGTACATTAGTACACCTCTGCCTAACACTTCGAGGAATAAACGCGTGATGGTATGTGTATTTCTGCCTATCTAAGGTGTGGTTGGAGTCACGCACTCTGACACCTGGCCTACTATTACTGGCCTTGGAACTCCGTTCTTTCTGTAGTCAGTTATGTATAGCTTCATGTAGTGACCACTTAACATCATGCGTACTATAACCTGTTTACTACTTCAAACAATCAAAAAACATTTTTACTTGATAATCTAGGATATGAAATAAAGACCATGTTATGGTAGTCAATAATTTTAATTACAAGACAATTTTTAACAAAAAAGAAAATCAAGTTTAATGATTTTAAAGAGTTTCCTTCTGTATCTTCGAAGTTTAAAGTCCAATACTAATGAAATGGGAAGGGTGTACACTCTTGAGGTATCCCCTATCCAATAATAAAAGAATCATCCAAATCGGTTCAAAAACAAAGAAGTTAAGGCTGAACATACATAAGTAAATAAAGTCGATTAAAAATTGAAACTATTTTAAAATGTGGTTCAGGAACCTCAGTTTAAATGACCATAGTGTTATCATTGATGATTGTTAGTTAAATTTCATATCATATCCTAAGGTATCAATAAATATTAAATGGGTACTGTGGTATCTCATTCTTAAACAGACAGTTACTTCATTTTTCAACCTTTTAAAATTGGATTTTCTCTGGAACTAAATATCGGATTTAAAAAAAATATTTTGTATATAATAGCCAGACTCACGAGGAATAGTATAGGCCCAATATTAGGCTACCCAATATTAGGCTACAACTTTCATCTAGCCTTAAGTATTGATTTTTGTTAAGTAAGTCGGAGGTAGAAGCCCTCCCGAACTGCTTTATCCGCGTGCGCTGGCGTAATCGTTAATGATACTGAAATACAATGTCCTAGAAAAACATTGTTCCTTAATATATAAGCATTATTTTTTAACGTGGCATATTAATCCTTACGAGCAAAAGCTATTTCATCATAAAGATTATTTTATGAATTTAAACTTTGCCCTTTATGGCATGTTATTTGGAAACATAGTTTAGGAGATAATGGAATATTAAAGTAATTTGTACTTGCAGGAAGAACAATTATGATAGGTAAACAGGGGTACGTCGGCGGCGCGGTATTTGTTGGATAAAATTAACACAGGTGAAACCGTGGGGCATAACTAGTCTATATATATATCAACTAAATATATATAAAAGGAAACCGTGACTAACTGACTGACATTTCAACTCATAGCTCAAATTAAAGGGGCTAGGACCGTAAAAATTTTCATGGGGGTTCCTTTTATACTGAAGGTGAGCACTCAGGAAGGATTTTTAGAAATTAAATCTCTAATGCGATGAAAGACGTATGAAAGTTTGTATAAAAGTCTGTCATTTTTGAAGATAGATCTATGAAAAATGGTCTTTACCAATACAGTAAGAATGAAATATAAAAAAACATATAATTGAAATTAACGCAACAATGACTCCAGCGAAGCTGCGGATTAAGCGCTAGTACCTACCTACATAAAAGATAAAGCCCATATAAAAGATAAAACCGCCGGCGATTCGCGGAAATCAAAATATTTTATGAATAATAAGTAGTCGCTTATCGGGAAAAGTTTTATAAATAGAAAATGGGTTTTCTGATACTATTAAAAACAATTGAAGAAAAAAAAATAATTTTAACAAAACAAAAATAAGTATAAAAATGTTAACGATATGAAGTTAGCCATAAATCACTATAATGTAAATTCCATAGATTAATAATTATTGGTCGTAGTTCGTGCTACAACAAATTCATTTTACTGATTTATATTTGATTTTTAAAAGGTGTAAAAATAATTTAATGTTATGTTAATAAACATTATTTTTTTTTTTTAATTAACATAAAATTATTTTTACTCAGTTAAATAAAAAAGTCAGTATAATTAATTCATATTATAACTCATAACTTATTATAATACGTGAGCATATATATATGTGTGTGTGTAATTGGTTTCTCGGAAACGGCACAAACAATTTTGATGAAACTTTGTATTTAGATAATGTTTACATTCCAAGTATACCTAGACAGGTGTGTTTTTAAAGACACTGAGCAAAGCTCGTCGCCTAGATATTAACTCATTATTGCACATAAAAGTAGAATTGGGGGACTTACAACTGCGGTAAACTGCGTTACAACTGCGATAATAAAAGCATTCGCTACCAGTCTTCCAAGGAAGCAAAAGAAAAGCTTGCATAATATTTACCAAAAAAAACTCTAGCGGATATTATAAGTAAAAACTACGTAGCGAATACTTGAAGGAATCCCGAGAGTTTATTCTATTTATTTATTTCACTAATAAATTAATTTACAACTTATTGATAAAGGCATCCTATAAAACCTCTCGGGTTTGTCATAGCATGCCATGACCTAAGGTTTTATTCAACACGTTGCTGTTTGTAATACACATATGTATAGTATAAAATCTATCGTTCAGTTAAAAGTTTATTATAATTTAATATACTTATACAATAGAGTTGATGTAGTAATCTTTAAGTTTGTATGTAATGTTTTTACTATTTATTGAATCCCTAACGTCCAGTGGTATTTTATTTATAGTGTTAGTTATTATGAAAGATATTGTACGCCTGCCATAGAATTTATTTATAAGTTGTAAAGTTGGATGTTGATATGCGAATTCCACAGTCGTGAATTAATATTAATGGGTTTCAACTTTACCCTAAACACGACAACAGAAGTTTAGCTACAAAAATATATTGATTTCAAGAAACAATTATCATTTAGGTACTTTTGATGTGTGGGATAAAGAAAATAGTAGGTATCTATACAATTAATAACATCGAAGTAGCTGTTTTTAATGTCAAAATAACAGCTTTTTAATAATCGCATATGAAAATACTTTTATTGAGTAAAATAATATTAGAGTTACCACTTTTACTGTTGAAGACTAAAAACTAATATTAACAGGTATATGTTTTTAAGAATATAGTTATATATTTTGTAGTTATACTTCTTTTGGTGTATATATTAGCGTATCAATCAATCAACTAATCTTTATTACTTAATGTGAATTACCATTGAATATTTAATATAACATTCACTAGACACTTCCGATTCCTCCTTTTTAGGGGACATTACATTCACTTGTAACATTTTTTGTGCTTTTGTGTGCGTGCCGGCGAATGTAATTACGTGTCGCTCACGCACACGTTTATTTATTTTTGGCGTCAACTTTGAGCGGCATCTCGTATGAAACTATCACTCTTAGCGTAATTAATAACTATGACGGTTTAAATTTAGATTTTTTGGTATGTCTATTTGTTCCGGGTAATCTCGGGAACGGTTGGTTCGATTTTGCCGGAACCTTCATTAGCAGATAGCTGATGTTATAAGGAGTAATTGAGGCGACTTTTATTTTAGAAAAAGAATTAGGGTCCTGGGCAAATATAAAAGCATCTTTATTTTTAAAATAAAATATGAGCGCCCTGCGTTGGTGTAAGCGGCGTGAACACAGCCGCGGGCACAGCTAGTTTTAAATTAAAATTGTTAATAAAATCTTTACCTTAATGTATTAATCAAAAGGAAGCAATTTACAATAATAGAAAGTTGGTAGGAGATTTGCTAAATTATGTGGTTGCTTGGGATCGTTGCGTATTATTATGTTACATGACTGCGGATGTACCTCTCAGGAGGTCGACAGGGAACAAGCACGTGTTTGACCTTACATATCATGTATATCACATTTCCATTTCTTTCTAGGTGAGCAGAGATGAGAAAATCGTTCTTTTTTAACACGCTTTTAGTAACATCGCTTGTAACTAACTAATAAACGACCAAGTAAATTCTTATCTACTTCTGATTGTCATATCGAAATGAAACTTTGTATGTGTATGTAGTTCCGATGACAAAACTATAGTTTGGTATCTTGAAGGTAATGTAATGATGGAGCTAGGAGGTGGATAGTGGAACTCTTCAGTGGCTACTAGCAAATCTCTCCAGTTTAGGCTCATATGATTTGTTTTGAAGAGTCCGATAGATTTTGCTTGGTAACGAGGGTCTGGTGATAGAGCCGAGAGATGTTTTATAATATTTAGTGCGTGATAATAGTTATACAACTAAGGTAGCAAACAAACAAACGTTCCTGGTGGTAAGCGGTTATCGTAGGGTATAGACACTAACATCAGAGGTACCTCTAGCTCGTCGCCCTACTCACCACAGGAACACAAGACAAGGTTAATTGAGTGCGATCTTCGGTAGGATGGAGGCATTCCAATAGTAAGACTGCCCCAAGTAGAGAGTAATCTCCAGAGAATTTTTTCTGTGCCCTACCTTTCTTTGAGCCTTCCCCACTTCTCCAAGGAGCTCTGAGCTCGCGTGTTGTCATAAAAAAAGCAAAAAAAAAGACATAAAAAAAGTTGGCCGTCACGGGACTCCCGGCAGATGTGAAACGTCTTAGTGAATATATATTTAAAAAAATTTGTGTACCTGTACATGTTCCTAATAAATAAACACCCCGGTTGATTCCGAAACAAGACAAACTAAAAGGAAGTCGCGATGAAGATGTTTATTATATTACTATGTGTATGGTGGTCGCGATCCCTACCAACCGATTTTAATCTATCCATGTTTTACCAAACCGCGAACGTTGGACCGAATCGTCACCACACCAACATCCACCAACATTGGGTCCAACAACCGATCTAACCCACCGCATTAGAATTTAGATGTTTCTCATTAAAAACCCAGCAACTTTATACTCGAGCTTTAAACTTATTTTCACCCTGGTTAGCTTTTTGGGAAAGCATCACGAAGGCAACCTTTGTTCATGAACAGTATTTAATAATAAAAAAACCACTACGTAGTACATAGTAAAATATATAGGATCAAATGTACATACGTATAAATATAAATAGTAGAAACCATCACAACCGGGAACGCAATAAAATCAATCAAGCTCGTGAAGGCTGCCCAGGGATCGCCTCTCGTCAGAGCGAAAGGGATAGACGTATGACACACACACGTGTGTAAGCGGGACTATTACGTAGCGGATTTTATTGCATATAGTAATTAAACAACGTACGTAATTTAATTAAATGCCAAATGAGATAAGTACTATATTGATCATTTCGCCCTCTAATTACGTATTTTGCAAGAGCAGAGCGATCGTAGAAATGGCAAAATATTGGTTTCAAAATGGCAAATTCCGATTATTTGGTACCTACATTATATCATCATTATACCTACATCATTATATGGGCGGGGTCCACTTTGTCTAGGGATGTACATTCAGAATAAAAATCGATTGTTATAGTTTGTATAAAAATAATCGATTTTTGAGTAAGAGTAATCGATTTTTTTTATAATCGATATCTAACGAAGGTATTTTCTTGTGAGATCAAATTAAATGCCGCAAATGTCCATAATCCTAATTGTATTCATCAATTAATAATAATCAGTAATTATAATTTTATTATTGTTCATGCCGATTTACTAATTTTTTTTATCATTTACCGCCATCAGTTAAAATCGCCAGTTAAAAAGTGTTTTATTAATCTTTTTTTTTTTAAGTTAAGTATAATATTAGGTCCTTATTAAAAGATTTGGCCTGTTCTCCTGGGTTTAACCACTGTGATGAGCGTTTCCGATTGTCGTAAAGGATCGATTTTTCGTCACAAGTAACAATACTATTTAAAATTCCCTCGTTATTGTGACGGTTGACTAATGTAACGCAGCACTAAATGCGTGTTTGTTGGTGTGCTTCAGTCAATTTATGCGCTACCCTCTTTTTCAGTTTTCCAATTTGTTTCAAGTGAATTAAAATTGTTTTATCACTCAACATACCGCTAACTCTGACGTGGTTTGCGATGGATTCGCTTCCACAATCACCTTTAATTCATAATTAACAACTAGGGTCACCGGCCGTCCACGGGGTTTGTTTCGTAGGTGTATATTTCCAGAACAAAACGTTGGATCAAAAACGTACCGCGCTTTCTTTTAAAATAGCTTTCCCATACACATCATTAACCCTTCGAGCTGCTTCTGCAGCGCTGATGCCACGGTGGAACTCATATTCGTAAATAACGCGATATTATAACCTTTCCATTTTGTGAAAAGAACGATTTCAAAGAAAAATCAAATGGTGCGAAAACAAATGAATGACTAAATTCGAAATACACACAAGCCTAAATTTGAATTTAGAATTCCAAACCAAACGCCAGATATTTGAGACCAAAGTGGCCAGTTCAACAAAACACCAATTTTGTATTTCCATATCATTAACGATTACACCAGCGCACGCGGATAAAGCAGTCCGAGAGATCCTCAACTTCCGACTTACGTTACAAAAATTGATACTTAAGGCTAGCTGAAAGTTGTAGCCTAATATTGGGTAGTCTATACTATTCCTCGTGAGTATGGCTATCATATACAAAAATATTTTTTCGAATCTGGCTGGTAGTTCCAGAGATTAGCGTGTTTAAACAAACAAACGAATAAAAAAATCTTTCCGCTTTATTATATTAACAAGTACAGATTAGTGATAATACTGCCGAATATCAACTGACTGCAGCAACAGCTGCCGGAACATGATTAGGTTCTTAGTTACGCCGCGCACGACAGCCCACATCTATACAATGAATATAATTGAAGTGTCTGTTTGTAATGTCAAAATAACAGTTTTTTTACCAAATGCATATGATAGTATATACGATAACTATAACAAAAAGCTCATTTTTAAAATTTTTGTCTGTCTGTTTGTACCGGGTAATCTCCGAAACAGTTGGACCGATTTTGACGGGACTTTCACTGGTATATAGCTGAATTTATAGGAAGTAACTTAAGCTACCTTTATTTTAGAAAAATAATTAGGGTTCCGAACAAATAACAAAAACTGTTCATGCGAATCAATTCGGGCACTTAAATGGCTTACGCAGAGTAAACCATAAGAGATATAGCAAATTAATGTTCTAAAAACTTGTAGACATTAAACAGACCTACAAAAAAGTCACAGAGAGTATACGTCTATCTTCCAAGGAACACCCACAATAAGTATTTTTGTCATAAAAATATCCGGTAGCAGGGGAACAATATTCGCGCAGGCATTCTGTAGACCACGTGAGCGAAGCCGCGGGCACAGCTAGCCTATAATACAATATCAAATAACTACAATAATAAGTCTTAATATGTTAAATACCTTTCGTGAGATACGAAAATTGAAAATTCGATATCTTCTTCGAGTCTTTGCTTTGATATTTTTTTTTATTTCATAAAATCATAACCTTGTGTGCTTATTACCAGCTACAAGTTTTTATCTCGCGTTTTACGTCAAATCATATTTATCATACTGCCCACGCTCGACCGAGGCGTCGCGACATAACGTGATTATGAAAATGACATTTTCTATTTCCACCTAGGAAATTACTAACATAATAATTCGTAGCGAACGAAAACATCATAATGTAACTGTCTAAAAGTAAACCAAATTGAAAATCAACAAAAAAAAATTTAACAAAAAAAAAACAACTTCAATGATTTTGAAGAGTTCTTTGGTGTATCTTCGAATATGAAGGTCCAATGCCAATGAAAATAAAATGGAATCACCCTTGAGGTATCCCCTATCAAATAAAAAAATAATCAACCAAATCGGTTCATAAACAAAGAAGTTACAGTTTTTTACTAAATGCATATGAAAGTATACATTACCTATAACAAAAAAACACATTTTTCTCTGTCTGTCTGTCTATTTGTTCCGGGTATTCTCCGAAACGGTTGGATCGATTTTGACGGGACTTTCACTGATAGATAGCTGGTGTTATAGGGAGTAGCTTAGGCTACTTTTCATTTAGAAAAATAATTAGGGTTATGTACAAATAAAAAAACTGGTCATGGTGAATCAATTCGGGCGCTTAAATGGCTTACGCTGAGTTAACTATAACAGATATAGCAAATTAATGTATTACGTAATTGTAAATATTAAAAAGACCTACAAAAATGTCAGTGAGAGTAAACATCTATCTTCTAAGGACCACCTACAATAAGCATTTTTGTCTTTAAAATAGCCAGGAGCGAGGGAGCACGATTCGCACGGGCATTCTGTAGTCCACGTGAGCGAAACCGCAGGCACAGCTAATATTTAATTATTTCAAGAAATCTACAGCTCTTAAATTCTAACTTACATACATAATTAAGTTGACATATTGGTTTAGCCAAAATGATTTTAATCGTATTACAATAAAGATATAACAATTCTATACCCCAACGAAGTTATTAATTAAATATTATTTGCATCAAAAAGAACGATGTAGTGCTTCTGGCGTGAATGTGTGTGTGTGTGTGTGTGTAATCACATATATTTATCAAACTCTTAATAAATCAATAGCTTTTCTTCTGAACGCTGCATTACTGTCAAAAAATATATCGAAATTTTCAGCTTTAGCATTATATAGCTGTATACATCTTATCAACACTGAATTATGGGCATAATTGGTCTTTGTTGTACGAACGTGAAAAGTCTGGGGTTTACGGATATGTTTAGTTGTAGTCCTTAGATCAATTCGTTCCAACAAACATGAACAATCAATTTTATTGTTCATCAAATTATATAAAAACATCAGATCAGCTACCAAGCGTCTATGTTTCAGGGATAACATACTCAATTCCCGTAAGTTCTCATTTATATTATATTTATACCTATATATTCCTTAGAATTGAGCAACCTACGTCTATTTTTGATGCTGGTTAAATACAACATCCAATCAGCGCGTTAGGTTCGACTTCTATAGACCAATAACAACGTCATGTCTTCGAATTCATCCAATCAGAGTTGGAAAATGGGCCGTGACGTCAACACAATATAAATAAAGCTTCCTAGAACAATTGTTTACCATTATTTCTTCTAAATAACAAAACAATGGCGATCACTTAAATGATCTTCCGAGACTGACTAAATAATAAATACGAGTTCATATTAAACAATAGATCGAAAGGTAAATATGAAGATATTTATTTAACTAATGATGTCTTCATTATCATGATAATTATTAAGTATTTTTTTAATGATTATATAAATCATATAAAAATCATGTCAGAAATAAACTTACGAACTTTTATTTCAACCATATAAGAACTTGGCATATTGTTGTAAGGCTATGAAAATGTGTGTTTAAATATATATATATAAAGGTAAGATAAAGTTTTTTTTTTAAATACAACTAAGCCTAAGGTGGCAAACTAGCACACGACCCGCCTGATGGTAAACGGCTACCGAAATACCATAGATATCACTAGCGCGTTGTGATCTTGACCCCCTCTACCTCAATGAGATTTGGATATCCTACTAGCCGCAGGATGGATGACCCCGAAAAGCGAAACATTATTGTTTGCCCCTATAGCGATTGTTACACCTAGGGTTGCCAATCCTACTATAAAATATAGTACCCTATTATATTTAAAGCCTGGATACTATATATATAGTACGCGGAACTACTATATTTTCATTGCTTAAAGAAAATTAGGCAGCATTATTTATTGCAGAATATTTATGCGAAAAACGGAACTCAGGATGCAGCCATTTGTTAATTTCATTATTTGTCATTAGCATTATTATCTGTTTATCAAGCAATAGAAAGTATTCCTTAAAAAAATGATATACGTATTTGAAACTTAGTATATTTTTTTCATGTTTTCTTTTTGCCATCTTATCATAAGCCATCTGCTCAAAAATAATATATCTGACATGAAAAAAGATGGCAACCCTAGTTACACCTAGTATATGGTAGTCTTGATCAAGTAAGACACCATTGTCGTGCTCTACACTCCTACCATAAACCACAAGGTAATTTGACACATCACGATATTTTCCTTTACATAAAGTTTACACTAATCGTAAATTCCAAAGGTCCTTCGAGTTATCGGCGTTTAATAATACAGTAGTAAAATTATTCGTTAATCTAGAATATTCCATTGTAATAAACGGTAACAAATTATTCATAGCGTGACCTTAATACGTACTCCATTCTGTAAAGAAATCGACGGCACATACAGATATATTATTTAGAAATACAGATAGACAAAGAGTTCGGACATTTATTATTCGTAAACGTTACTTATGAGCTACATTTGCGAGACGTGTGAGGTTTTTGTTTTTAAATTATTCACTACTTATAATGTACTAACTGTGCCCGACGGTTTCATCCGACAAACATCGCGACGCTAACGCACCCGTATTGCCTGTCATAATTGTTCTCACTCCCGCAATACAAATTATTTTAACTTTCATTATCTCTTAAACTATGTGTCCAAATAATATGCTATAAAAATGTCTTTATGGTGAAGTAATTTTTGTTCGTAAAGACTATCATGCCCTGCTAAACGAATCACTTTTTAATTTTCAACAAATTTACGTCACAACACTTTATTGTGGCTTCTGTATAAGAGATAGACATATGGTATCACGGATTTTTTTAGATATAATAAAAACCAATAGTTTTGTAGAAAGTTGTATTTACGTATCGTTAAACATTACGCCAACGCACGTGGAAAAACCAGTTCGAGAGAGCTTTAACTTCCAACTTACTTAAAAAAAAAAACAAATTAAGACTAGCTAAGAGTTGTAGCCAAATGTTAGAAAAATTATTCCTCGTGTATCTGGTTATCATATCATCAGTATATTAATACCATAAGCAAAAACTTTATACCCTGTTTAAGCGTATTACGTGTACGAAATACTATGAGATTTGGCATGGTTAAAGTTTATATGGAGAAGAAGCGCATAAAGCTAAAATTAATCTATAATATCTGTTACTAATATATAATAAATTAATTAATTAATACTGCAAATCCTAACCCATTGTTTAAATGTCAAACAGAAAATAGTCTATGATTAAAAAGTCGCTGGTCGAATTTCGATCGTTGGGCGACTGCTAGTACTACAAAAAAAATCTCATCCGACTAGAAGTTCTAGAGATTAGCGGTTTAAACAAACAAACAGTCAAACAAAAAACTCTTCTGCTTTATGATATTATTATATATACATTAGCGGCTTTGTCGGCATCGTATCTATGAAGAAAAAAAACAAACATGAAAATAAGATTTCATACTGACAGCGTATGATCGACGAGGAAAATAATTCGATGTGTTTATTTTATTGTTATTTATTTTTTAACAAATTAAATATTTGCAATATATGATTTAAAAGAAGGTTAAATATAGACGTTCAAGAAATGTTCTCGCATTATTATTACGAAGGCCTTTTGTGTCAGTATTTTTCGCAGTGGTTTTTAACCATATTCTCCCAATACTAAGCGTGAAAATTTTGGGCCATCGAACAACACGTACCTACAGAATTATGCATCTTTGATTATGATTACTACTTCTTTCGGGCACGCATTCTGAGCTGCGTAAAGACGACCAATTACGAAGTATTTGGACTGGCCTACCAACCCATCATCGGAGTTTTACGGCCGTTTTCAATAACATATCTGAGATCGCTATCCCCGACTAGTACATATTTGTACCAAGTAAGAACTATCTTTAACTTAAATTAAGTATCGGTAAACATAATAAGTATTTTTATATATACTAGGAGTTTTTGGCGTGATCTGAAACTGTCATGTAGTGGTTTTTGTTTTTTATTCATAAATTCGTATCGTTTGACCCTGTATTGTGTAATACGAACGGCATTTTTCATAATACAGTTCGGTTAATATACACAAGTGAAATGGATTGGAATTAATAACATAGACCATAAATTCTGAGATGCCACAAAAACTCCCTAGAAAGTTCTAATAAGGGAGCCACCACCTTGTTAGGATACTGAAATCGTCATAACATTGGACGATATATTCACTCGATTAAGACAGTAATGGTCTTCAATAAAGAGGACTGGTTGCCATGTTAGGGAAAAGAAGAAGAAAAAACCCTCTTTAGTAATATTATAAAGCTGAAGATAATGTTTGTCTGAACGCGCTAATCTCTGTAACTACCAGCCAGAATTGAAAAAAAAAAGAAATATTATACTAATATTTTAAAGCCAAAGGATTTTGTGTTTGTTTGGTTGAACATGCTAATCTCAGGAACTACTGGTTCGAATGGAAAAAAATGTTGCAATAACGGGGGAAATTTATTCCTTTTGAAAGCTTCCACTGCGTGCGCTGCGTCAATGGTTAAAGTTACGAAACAATAGTGTGCGATGGAATTGTTTTTTCTTAAAAAGATATAAAAAACTTCGCGACAGCATAATATGACTCTTTTAGGGTTTACTCAATATATCCTTTTTATGGTAATAAGATTTGTTATAAAATATCGAATTATTTGCGAAGGTATTTTTATATAAACGATTTCAATCCTTATCGAAATAAATACGTTATTCATCACAAGTATTTAATTTTGAACAATCAACTTAGGAGATATCAAAGTTTTAAAATAACTCGGCAGCAAAATAATTATCAAGTATCGCGAGTGCATTTTTAATATGCAAAATAATTTGGGAAGCGAGCGGTACCTATAATACAGTGCCTACGACTCACTCACTCTCTTTTATATGACGCAGACGAAGTTGCGGGGGTCAACTAGTTTAATTATAAAGTGTATGTAATGAGGAACGTTATAAGCTATATATGTTCTCGCTACCACTCTACGGAGCAGAGCAGTAAACATAAATATAAAGCAATCTGACAACCCGTAAACAAGTACGGGAAGTGAGTACAAATAGGCTGCACGGATGCGTTGACGGCAGCACGGTGAAAAGTTGCTAGAGTTAATTTAATACGTGTGAAAACTTGGGACAAAGGTAGTTGAATTTATTTAGTAGCACCGTTGATTACCAACCAAACTTGGAACAAGGTAAGTTGAAAATTTAACAAACCCCCGACACAAGTAACCTATTCATCGAGACCATTTCAATAAGTCCATACACGATATCTCTGTTGTAAGTTTCTGAGGAGATAGGAAACCTACCGATTCCAGATGACGCTGCAGCATCAGTTTAAGGTTTTTCTAACGTCATTGTTGTAACGGAATACCAACTCTGGACTCAATCAGACCTGTTGAAGATGCTCACATCTATTTCTAACTAGAAAAGAGCTGATGACCTTCAAACGGCTGAACAGATTTTCTTTAATTATAGCTAAGAACACTCTCGATTAAGTCACCTTACAACCAAAAAAAACTAGATTAAAATCGGTTCAGCCTTTTGTGAGGTACAATGCCACAAACAGACAGATAGACACACGTTAAACTTATAAAACTCCTCTTTTTCTGTCGGGGGTTAAAAATATTCGGTGAATACGTCATAAGCTGGTTTGGAGATTACGCCCATGTCATCCCACGTGAACAGGCCTATTTAGTGGGACTAGCGGTCGCCCAATGATCGAAATTCGACCAGCAACTTTTTAATCATAGACCAACCATTTGCAGTACCTATGTACCTAACAATGAATATTATATCACTTGCTGTTACTTTTCATTGAGTGTACAGTGAATATGGGGGGGGGGGGGGGTTAAGTTGAGGTTAGGATTCACAGTATTAATTAATTTATTGAATATATTAGTAACAAATATTATAGATAAATTTTAGCTTTCTGCACTCCTCCATATAAACTTTAACCTAGCCAAATCTCACAGATTTCCGTGCACACAATACAATTCAAAAGGTCCGAAGTTTTCTTCTCACGTATTAATATAATGATATTTACAAGCAATATAACAATGTACCTTTACAGTATCGCTGTCGATCGATTTTAAGTAATCTAGGCTGTTTATTTTCGTACGTAAGCCAAACGTTAGTTCACACCGCTATGAATATTTTATGAACCTCAATACTTATAAATTTAGCTTTAGCCTCGCATCATAGCCTTCAGTAGGGCTGTCGCGTGTATCCCGATAAGCGGAACAACCCTTTTCCTTAGGCCTCAGAAAATGTGTCCCACAAAAAATGCCTCTTGTCCCCATAATTATTTAGATACTTTTAAGTCATATAAAATTACATGAGATTGCGCGTTCTGTTTTCAAAAACTATATTTAAGTAACGGATTCGAACATAATTATAATTTAGCTATTTCCATCTGGAACATTTTGATAGTCATTAACCGCCCTTTATGAGTAAACCTGATGAATATGTAAAAAAAAATTAATAAGACGTCACAATTAAAATGAAAAAAGGGAACAGAGGCACCTTTAAGTTAATATTGTACTAATGGTAGCTAAGGAAAATATACCAACAAACTGTATACAAAGAATGTCCTTTAATCTATATTTAAAGCATTAGCCTAGTGATCGTAGGCGCGACTGCTATGCTCGAGGTCTTGGGTTCCTGGGTCGGTGGGAAGTTTTATCGGATTTTCTATGAAATTGTCAGTAGCAGCTCGGACTTTGGCTTTATGTCCGATTAATGGCAATAGGCTCAGGCATTTAAGTACTTATGAAAAATGAATGGACAGTGGCCAATATCAAATAAAAAAAATTTCAGTGCTTTTGCCTTTTAAGGCGTGGTGGACTTACTGAATACAATATTTTTTATAGTTAGTAATGCTAATAAAAAGAAGCCAAAAAGTCCAACAAAATTAATAAAAAACGGGACACCGTAAATACACACATAAAAGAATAAAAAGCTAATGTCAAAAGTAGAAAGTTGAATATGTGAAGGAAAAATATATAACGTCAAAATAAATAAAGCATGCCTCACAAAAATCACTTAAAAAATCCAATCATTATACAAACAGCAGAAAATTCAAATTAAATTAACATGCTAACAAAACATAAAGTTTAAATAAATTCAGGTTTGTGTGTCTCCCAAATACTTCACAACATTCTTTTTATAATCTTGCAGCGAATCTGCAAACACATCTGCCGAGTCACCTAGGTGGTTGTAATGTTATGTTAAAGTAAAATTTTGCTTGCCTTGATATCAATTTTTAAAGACCTTCCTCGTATTTAGATATTTCACAATCGAGTTCCAGAGTTGGTGGCAACCCTAGTCTTGAATAAGAGAATAGGTAATAACAACATACTGCAAACGCTATTAAAAATTCCCTACCATTTTACAATCAATGACGTCAGAAATGTCCTAGGCGTCATTTTTTTTATATTGAATAATTGTTGTAATTTTCAGGGTGACTTTTCAGTTTCCATTCCCTAACGACCTTATTCGGACCATTAAGAACATTAAAAAAAAATCAAATCGTTTGGTTACTAATAGTCTCTTCTAGACTTCAAAACTGGGTCTTCACCAGTTTAATCCAGGTTATGGACATCTGTGTGCCAAAATTTCATTCAAATCCATTCAGTCGTTTTTGAATGATTGAGTAACAAACATAGAATCTTTCACATTTATAATATTGTATAATATAGATAAACAACCATAAGTATAATTTATTATCATTGCCTAAAGTCCCTTTCTAACGCGTATATATATGCTGAATTATTTTAGTAGCGAAATTAAAATACTAAATTCGTCTCACCCAGACAGTGTGACGTAATAGACAGCCACTATAAAGGTTCGCTATAGTTGCAAAACTGTTGTAAAATTGTTTATTTGTACCCGTAAATCTCAGGAACTACCAGTCAGATTTAAAAAAACATATTTTGTTTTATAGCTTATTTATTGAGGAAGGTTATAAGCTATATACCATTACGCTTTGACTATAAGTAGCGGAGCAGTGACCATGAACAATTACAGATAGGCTACACCAGTGCGTTTGCGGTGCGGTAGACAACTGTTGGTGTTATTTACTAACGAACCGAATAAATACAAGAGTAAATAATCGAAATCTGTACATTGTAAAGATATTTGATAAAGAATAATATGCGGCAAAGTACAGCTGTTAATATGATATGAAACTAAACGGCGTTTTTAATTATTTACACAGTATGTACATATCATTACACGCCTGTATACCCGATAATGTACACATACAGTTCGCCAGGCGTGTTTTTAGGTCCCATGTAATAGTGGGCGAGCCATTAATCGGGCACAACGCCAAACTCCGAGCTGCTGCTGAGAATCGAACCCAGGACTTCGAGCACAGCAGTTGCGCTTAGGACCATTAGGGTAATGAGGTAGTATGTAATTTAATTATTCGAGCCAGAAATATAAAAACAGGCTATTATTTTATTTAACGATATACGAAAACGATATTTTGCGTTGAAAAACACCTGCCGATATAAATCGAAGAAACTAAAGCAGGACAGAACATTTGAACACATTTTTATTTTAAATAAACTGAACAATACAATTCTCAAGTGATTTACATAATATATTGTTGTTACATACAAATTTCGGTGATAAACGATTCTTATTTTGTAAATTACATAACTAATTTTTTTATGTATAGCTAAAATTATTATATTTATGATTTATCATGACGCGGTTTCATATTTTCTTTTTGCCTGGTTGTAAATATCTTTTATTCGTTCGTTTTCGTTAGCTATTTCACTAAGTATAATTTTAAAAAAGTACGTTTGGACGTTGGCAGTGCCTTTTTAGGGTCTAAAAAATGAAGTATTTTTTTTATTTTGATTAAACAAATCTTATCTTTATAATATGTATATATCACCTGTCTGTCTATCTATATATAGTATAAAGTAAAGTCGCTTCCCGCCGTTTGTCCCCCTGTACACTTAGATCTTTTAAATTACGCAACGGATTTTAATATAATTTAGAGAGTTTTGTACGCAACATTACTTTTTATATACAATGCTTTCCCATTAAGTTTTTGTATATTATAGAAAATTCAATGATTTGTAATTGAGTCGTCAAAAATTGATTTTTAGGTGTACTTTTGTAGTTCTTCAAGAAGACTAGAGAAAAGTATAAATATTTAAAAATATTACGTTATTTTCGAAACTATTTTCTCTAATTCAGTATTATTCCGATAAATTTATTAGTTGACGTGGGCATTTAACGTAGATTTAAATTGTCCTTGATAGTTTTCTATTTAAATGAATGCCGTAGAAGATATCGCTAATTTAAAATTACGTAGCGGGCAAAGAAATTCCTCCTAGCAAAAGCTAACCACACTTTTCGTAACTATGAAGTTACATAACAACCATCACGCCCGTATCACCCGAAATGTTAGGCAGAGGTGTACACCTACAGTTCGCCGGATATGTTTTAGGTCCCATGTAGTTAGTAGTCGAGTCTATTGCCATTAATCAGGCACAAAACCAAACTCCGAGCTGAAACTCAATAACAATTTGCTCGACCTGGGAACCGAACCTAGGACCACGAGCATAGCAGTCGCGTTTAGAACTACTATGCTTATAAGGCAGTTATGAACTATTAACTCTAAATCAGACTTTTTTAAACATAAAATACATCACTTTGTAAATTGTACCCGTGCGAAGCTGGCGCGGGTCGCTAGTTACATATTATAAAACAAGGTCACCCGCCGCGTCTGTCTGCATGCGATAAACTCAAAAACTACTGAATACATTTCCTACGGTTTTCATCAAGGGATGGAGTGATTCATCAGGATGGTTATAATTTATTACCATTTTGTGTAAAATGCCTGAAATATGATGATGATTGTTGACAATGTCGGAAAAAATCAAACCTATTGGGAGCTTTACCGGCGTGCATAAAACCAATAAAGTTATAAATATGTATTCCACTTTAAAAAAAAAAAAATGCAAAAATTCTCTGCTACCCATGCAAAGTCGGAGCGGGTTGCTAGTAATGTATGCATTCGTTCTTAAACCATTCATCGGAATGAAACTTTTGTGAGTCGTTGTTCGTATACCCGCGAAAGTTCTATAACAGTACAATAAGTTTAAAATAGGTGGCGCATGAGCCGCTTCATTTTGATAACAACGGGAAACAAGTTGCAGACAACAGCGACTATAATATTATTAAAAGATAAATTTCTTTGTAATTAATTCTCTACTAGGCAAATAACCTTGAGTTGTGTTCTTGCGGTGAGTAGAGTTTCCATAGCTTTTTGAGGTAGGGGGGTTCATGGTCGGCAACGTGCTAGCTAAGATATTACAAGCGTCTATACAGCAACGGTAGCCGGTTTCCACCAGGCTTAATTACCAAATGAAATATATTTAAAAAAAATTGTAAATGTAAAATTACGTTTTTTTAATATTTAATTTTTAATTCTGTTCAAACGGCTGGACGGATTCTAATGGAAGTTGGTAGCCTAGGCCACTTAGCAAAGCAAAAAAATCTTTGTTTCTTATAATAATTATTCTGACAACCGATTGATTTCCGTTTTGTATTTTAGTACGTAATGTTTATTTAAGATTTCAACGAGTGTTGGGAATATAGACTACTTAAGAATCACATTTTTGTAAATATTTAGACAGATATAAACAATGTTCTTCTGCGTCTGTGTCAATCACTTTGTTGAGATAAGATGTATACATGTTGTTAGATATATGTGTTGGATCTTAATTGGTTACTGGTTTTTTTTTTCACAGAAAATAATGGACACTTGACACGAGCCTGGACACTTGAGAAATGCCCTTTTCTTTTTTAGAACTGACTATGCTGTTAGCTATAAGGGCCCTGGACGCTCAGACGGCTTTTACAGCTTCACCGGGTCAAAGCAGTCGAGCCTCGGTTTGGGCTGTTGCCGTAGTTGCAATTAAGTTTGAACTGGCTAATTCCTATACGTAGAAATTCGAGATAAACTAACCTGGGAGGAAGGAAGGAATTTTTGTCTAAACTAATTAGTACAAAAAAAAGAAAAAAGGTCCCTTGCAAAACCTATGTACCTGTGTGGTGTGCACGAGTATGGTGTGCAGTGTAATGGTATCTATTCGTAGATAGTGAATCCAAGTGTAGTGTCACTGTATCAGCTGTTAGACTCAAGAACTCCACACCGAGGGAACGGACCTAGGCTTGAGAAATATCCTTGTAACTTGTAAGTACCACTATGTGGGAAAAATATAGACCAGTAAATTTTTCGGCGACTAAAATCACTAACACGTCTAAGTTGGTGTGGTGATTAAACACTAGCCTTCCATCGGGAAAAGGCCTTTGCCCACCACTGGGACACTAAATAGTTTGATACTATTATTAATCTTTTTTGAAAGTCTATCATTGAGTGAGAAAGCAATAAATTGCGAACTTATTATTAAAGCTAAAACGTCTGCGACGTTATCGTTTGGTTCGAAATGTCTATTTCTGTTTTCTTGCGTAAGAAGCTTAGTAGGTTTGCATCGCAGGGTTCTGTTCAAACAATTCCTTACTTGGCAGCGATTGTCTAAGGTCTTCGGGGACGCAGTAATTCTTGATGCACCGTCTTGTTATATACTATTAATTTAATATAGTACATTGATCATTCCAATACCTAAGTGGTATCTATAATTATAATAAAAGATTAAAGAGTCGAAATTTGTACATTGAATATATAACGAATGATATGGGAGGGCTTAGAATCAAGGACAGAAAACATTTCGATAGTTTTTGAAATTATTATCTGTCTGTCGGTATGTTTGAACGCCAATCACGCAAAAACTACTGGACCGAATTTAATGAAATTTGGTGTGATTGCAGTTTATAGTCTGAAAGTACATTTAGGATTAGGATTATGGATGGTCTATAAATTGCGTTTAGGTCATGTACGTATAAAAAAGAATGTATGTGTGTGGCGCAGTGGTAGTAAACGCTATTATTGAGCCGATCCCCGCCCATGACTGACTTTGTGTGATGAGCATAAATGTCAGTTGTGTGTCTGGGTTTTAAATATCTATATATGTATGTATATCAGCTGCTTAGTTACCATATTACAAGCTTTGCTTAGTTTGGAATTAAATGGCCGTATGTGAAATTGTGTCCGCATATACTATTTATATGAAATGTTATAACATATTTAGTGAAACAAAGTGAAAATATACCTAATTAGTCTAAATTATTTTATCTTAACATAATTTAAAAATAAAACAATAAATGAAAACGTACGTTTTTTTTATTTTCCTAAAAGTATTCATAGATGACACTGTACGGCTTGGTTTAAATTATCATAAAATTGATTTGATATTTATTGTCACACTCCTAAAAGTATTCATAGATGACACTGTACGGCTTGGTTTAAATTATCATAAAATTGATTTGATATTTATTGTCACACTCCTAAAAGTATTCATAGATGACACTGTACGGCTTGGTTTAAATTATCATAAAATTGATTTGATATTTATTGTCACACTTAAGTATATTTTCTGTTAGCATTTTTATTAAAAATTTACGGCTGTGTTTATTATTATTTGTAAAGATCTTTAGATAGATTTTAACATTAATTATTAATGTAAATAATAATTAAAAATATCTATTCGATCTAAATTATCGACAATAGATGCCGTTATTTGATGTTTGAGCTATCAAGATTTTTATTAAATTACATTAAACAGACATACTATAAAATATTATTATTCAATGGATATTAACGGTTTATTAAAATAAAGTTATTAAATACAATTAGCTATTGGTAAAGGGCGGTTAACATTTAAAATGATTTTAGTGGCGTATTCTCAAAGCTTCTATTGGTCAAATACCGTAAGGCGAAGGCGAGGTTGAGGTGAGTCTTCTTTCCGTTCACGCAATACTTTTAAAAAGATACCGAAAGATTTTGCTTCACGTATTAATATATAGATACCGTAGAAGATATCATGAATTCAAAATTAAAAACCTATGATAAATTGCGCAACGCGAGCTAAGCACACTATTTGTATCTGTGAAGTTACGTAACATACCATCACGCCTGTATCCCCGAAGTGTTAGGCAGTGGTGGACACCCACAGTTCGCCAGGTATTTATTGGATGGCATGGCAGTCGCGTTTCCAATCACTAGGCTATATTATCTAGGGTACTAATACAGGATAAACTAAGGCAAGATAAAAATTAGAGGTGGGCGATTATGAACGATTTACATAATCGAGACATTCAATTATGAATGATTTACATAATCGTGATATTTCGATGATGAATGATCATTCATAATCGAGCCCTTGACGTATTACTCAAAAGTAAGCAATCAAAAAAAAAAATGTCGCGCAGACGTAAACAAAGTTCTTTACAAGAACACATCTTATACCAATTAGCTAAAAAAAGGTCGTTCGGCCGTAATAATTTCTAATTTTATAAAATAACTAATATTAGTAACCTAGCATTAGTAATTAGAGTAATTACTAATGGTAATTCGATTATTAATGATCACTCATCATCGAAATATCTACTAATATTAGTAGTTATTAATGGCTTTATCCGATATATCTCGAAATATCTTCATAATCGAATGATAACATTAGTATATCTCATAATCGCCCACCGCTAATAAAAATCTCTACAATCTAGGTTAGCAGTTTTAGTTGATACAACTTAGTCCAGTGTCTTTGTAAATGTTTTATAGACTAACAGACAATGTTAGCATGTAAATATACAAATATTAGCTTTTCATTGTTAATAATCTTATCAGTATCCGGATCAAACCTAACCTAACACTCATGATTCACTTGATAACATATTTTACTGACTCATCTGTTGATAAAAATTGATACAAAAAAAATATGAGAAAAAAAAATACGACCTAATACATTCATTTTTATATCTATTTAATTTCAACTGTGTTCATCCACATTTCTGCCAGCGTAAAGTTATTAGAATATTTTTGAATTCCAATAAGTTCAAGGGTGCCAAAATGGCCGAACCTCGGCTTGGGCTGTTGCCGTAGTTGCAAAAGTTACGAACTGACTAATTCCCTATCCGTAGAAAGTTCAATCTACATATACATTTATGCATGTTTCTGCCTTCTACAAGGAAGAAACATGGCGTATATGAATTTAGTTATTTGGTATTTTGGTCTAAAGCTAGTGATAAAAGGAAAAAAAGATCATTTACAGAACCTATGTACTTGAGTGGTGTTCGTGTGTGAAGTGCAGTGTTATGTGTGTATGTTCAAGGCTTAAGGACTTCATAGGCTTGAATTGTCCCAGGAGAGGGTGGTCGTGACGGGTAGAAAGATATGATCAAATTCTATTGACGTACGCGGCAACTCTAAATTCGGGTTTGTTTAGCACTAATATTGATGCCTTAATATAATGCAACTATAGACATTTTTATGGACTATAATTCGTTGCTTTATTTAATGCTGGACCTAATTTAAATCACACACACTCTAAATCATAATCAATTTCTATGGTAAATTTAATTAGTAGTTTAAACGTCCTTAAAGCACGACATTCAAAGATAGCTTCATATTTACAATTTACTTATTAAAAATCTTGTGTGAATTCTCGCAATCTGTTAGTGACCGAGTCACTTCTAAATTACTTGATCGATTGAGCTCACATTCACATCATAGGTATATTTATTTTGTTTTATCGAGAATCTGGGAACGATGGTTCTTAGCTATGTTAGTATTCAATTTAAATAGTCGAGCCATTAACTACCGGAAAGAGTAGTCAGCAGAACAACGTTCGTTAGCTCAACTATAGTTAATAATAAGTTAACTGTAATGCAAATGGTAGTAAGTACATTAAAGCTCTATGTAACGATGACCGTTGGCCTTATGCCCATGGATAGTTGCTGTCATGACGTTGGCCCACAAATACTAAGACGAAAGCTTCTAGATAGTTGATCAAACATGATGGTTTTACTGAAACTGTAATGAGTTTCTGTATCGTGATTTGGTCTTTTCGATGTCTTGATGCAGGCGGGTATATTATAAAAACATAAATTTACTATGTGCACTGTACAGTCACAGATAGAACAAGGAATGAAAATATTAACCACGCCTTGTTGTCGACTGTTCGCATAATTTAGGATTATTAAATATCTCGCAAGGCGAAAGCTTCTCTTTCTTAATAATAAAACGAATTAAAATAACTGAGAACATGTAATATATTGTAAATATTCGTCAACGAAATAGAATGAAAGCGGAATTCGCTTTTCTTCTAATCTTTAACAATTTTTTTGTATATCACAATGAAATAGACTTTGATGGAACTTTCTAGATTCTAGCGATACGAAAATTATTCCTCTGGACGTTTTATTAATTGGCGCATTAATACTTTCATCTGTTTCATGTATTACTAGTTGATATCCCCCGACTTTGTCTACATAGAAAGAGTTTTATCGTGCTTTGTTAACTATGTGTTTTATAGGGCATGCGCATCGTCCTTTTTTTTACTGATTTTAAGTTATATATTCTATCATATTTCAGAAAATGTAGTTCTTTAGGCATGCCTGTCTGTTCGTAGCAAACTAACCATTGAATATACTGTTTTAAATAATGTCTTAATAATATCCATTTAATCAATAAAGTTTTTAAGGTTTAGGTACTACTGACGAAGAACGCACCGTTTAAACAGTAAACGAGCTGGTCTAGAAACATGAAATTTCATACAGATGTTTTTAATAGGAGGTGAGCACTAAATATTTTTTTTTTTTTGAAAATCATCCCCCTTGCGTGTTAAAATAGGAAGATTCCTGAGATGTAGCTGACAGGATTTTCCATGTAAATCTAAAAAAAATTTCGAACAAAAGTTATATAATATCTAATTAAAAACCTCATTTTGAATTAGTTTAATTAAGGTATCTAGTTTTCAGGTGAAACGTTTTTAAAGATACAGAATAACTGATAAAATGTGATCTTCATAAATTCTATCAATGTGTACTTAGTACTTGCTATTTGAACGTTATTAAACTAAAATATTATCTGCTTTTAATGAGTATACAAATATTTTTTTTAACTAAGTAATTATCATAAAATCTTCTTTTTCCGTTTACATTTGAATTAATTTTCTCATAGAAAAACAAGACTAAAATGTTCTACGACTTTCTTATCTGTTAAACAAATTAGTCACATAGATTAACAAAATTCTTTAATGGTAGGTACGTAGCTTTGTTAATGAACGCAAAATAATTTATTTAATTAATTGATTTTTGTTAATTAAAATTTTAGTTACATCTGTGTATAATTTGATTAAATTAATGGACACAATATATTTATTACATTTGTTATATATATATGTTTGTATTATAGCATAGTATTTTTTGTTTTCGGATTTGTTGTGGAATTTATTTCATTTTAACCAAGTTTAGGGATATTTTGCACGTGAACACATTAAGTTCCAGTTGTAATAATACATCCACTCCAATCTCCATAGATCACCATAGAACATTGTTTTTATTCTATTTCCTAGTTTGGCAACCAAACATTGTTAATTATGGTTATTACAGTTGTTATCAAGTGGATAATTGTTTAGTTTAATGTTGCGTCATAAGATGATTTAATTGTTCAAAAAAAAAGGTGGCTCCCTTGTTACGATGTCTCAAAATTTATGTTCTATGTTATTATTTTCAAATTCACTTCACCTATGCACAGTAACCAAACTGCATCACGTAAAATGTCGCTAAAATTACTTAACATAGGGTCAATTAAGTAACGCAAGGAACTACATGACGGACTTAGTCCTCCCAAAATTTTTGGTTGTAAGTGTCAATGTTTACGAGTGTTATTCAAATATTTTAACAAACCCGTTAATTAGTCAATTATCTAAATATTTACGAAAAGTTTCAACTCTCATCGAACAAAATTAACTAATATATATTAACTAACTAATAACTATAAAATATATAGTCATCAGAACATTCAACGTATACTAATAACTTTTAATTATTTTGATATTTTATAACGTTTCTATATTTTTATAATACAACCAAATGTAACATTGACGTACTTACTAATATCATTTGAAAATTTCACAAAAACTTATAAATGTCAACAATAGCCGTCTATCGTATTTAAAGAATTCTTTGTGGTAGTTACCAATAATCGGGCTATCGGTCGTTTGCATTAACGGAGATATACAAACCTTCAGTAAAGCAATTGAATCACCTATATGACACCCCTATACAGACAGGAAAACCCAAAAAGTCAATGAAAAAGTGAATTCACATTCAAATACCTACCTACCAAAAAGTATTATCATACAAATTTAAAAGTTAAAAAGTCCATTACAAAACTGTCATATTACGAAATTCTTTTGTTTTGTAAAGTAGGTACATATATAATTACGGAGTCAGATAAAATTCTCGTGTTTCTTCATATTCAAATATATATGTAAATTTAAATAAATATGCTATTTGGTATAAAGGGATTATAAAACATAATCCACCGATGAATATATAAGTAGACAAGTACGCGGTTACAGTCTTCCGTATCGTTGATTTAACTTTCTCATCACGTGTTTTGCATTTATTAACTGTTCAAACAACTGAGAGATTCCAATAACCGAGTAAATAGAGGAATAATAATTTCCTATTCAGTATTGTAAGTAAATATTTACTGAGTAATCAATGAGTAAATGTGAAATTAGAAAAGTGTACTCACTTGCCGAACAGCGGGTGCCATAAGTGGAATGGTGAGTCGTGAGGTATTGGCGGCATATGCGCCGGCAGATGGGCTTGCGGCTCGCCTAATGGTGTGGTACTCCCGACCTCAGGTTCTTCTCTTCGACGTCCCATCGACGCGGGCGCGTTGGACGGCCTCCGGGACGTTGATCCCGCACCAGAGACCGCCGCAGATGTCGGCTCCAGGAGATTGTGCAACGATTTCACACTTATCCTAGGTCGCGGTGATTCCTGGGAACTCGTGCTGCTACTCCTTTGCGAATGAGCATCGGAGTGCTTCGCCGAATGGAGATAGTTATTGTTTGGGTAATATGGTGACGTGGGACTTTTCTGCTGGCCCGTTCGCGGCGATCGCTGACTACCCATTAAATTCGGGTTGAAGTACGGGATCTGAAGACCTGGGAGCGGTGCGGTACCTCTTAAGTTGGGATTCATTCCTGGGTACATGTTCTGTAAGAACTGCCCGTGACTCATCGAGCGTTGGTTGTTGTAATTGTGGGCTACGGGACTCGTGCGCGCAGAGGAGTGCGTCTTACTCTGATAGTTCTTCGTCGAATGCACGTAAGGGTTTTGCACGTCACTGGATTTCGATGGTAGCTCTTTTCATCTGAGCCTCCATCGGGATGGCTTTAGATCTTTGAGCGGCGTTAGCGTTGTTCATGGCCTCCTGCCACATGGCAAATTGCAGTCGATTATCGTAATCCATAGGCGGCATCATAGAGAAGCTCGCCGGACCCATAAACCGCGCTGCGGCCGGGTTGAACATTTGCGATAAATCTGGATAGTTAGAGCCCGTGTAACCAGACGAATTTAAAGCTTTAAGGAAGTCCATGTTTTGTGAGCATGCCGCCATCGCTTCTAGCTGACTCAAGTAAGGCAGCCAGAGCATTTGGTTAAGGGCAGCGGACGTTGCCGCGTCTATGTCCCCGGCTAATGCGTCCATCGACGGAATAGGTTTTGGTTGGCTCGTTTGATCGGGCTGAGGTGTTATCGTCTGCTCTATATTCGGTGATGTTTTCGCTGTACTTTTGGTTTCTTTTATTTTAGGTGACATTTGCTTTTTCTGATCATTTTCCAATACGTATTCTAGCTGTGATAATGACACCACCATGATATCTGGATCCTGTAACACGGCGGGGAAAGCGAACGCTTGAGGTAGCCTTAACTCCGGACGCTGGATGAGTAAAGCGGGTATTTCTCTCGCGGGGGCAGATAAAATAAGACTCAATTTATCCTTCGGAATCAATAAAGGATCTGGAATGTTGAAATCTGGACTCGATTTTAGTACTTGTAATTGTTTTAATGGGCTCGTTTCGTCGTTCAATTTGGAAGTGGTTTTATCTGATTTTTGTTTTCTATCTGATATATTTTCAGTGCATTTGGTAAAAACTTTACTAATTTTCGCCAATTCTTCAGTTGATTCACGTTTTATTTTCTTTTCCTGAGGTTCTCCGAACTCCTTATTCAATTTTCTAATTTCGTCCGAACAGCTGGATACGGTCGGACTCGCAGATTTTCTGTGTTTACCTAAATTTAACGGTTCACATTGTTGTTTTGTGATAGTCACTTCCGAAGTATACATTTTTGGCGAAGGTGACGACAAAAGCGTTTCCAAAAACAAGGCCTGTTTACTTTTTGTTAGGGGCATGGTGAATATTTCTGGTGAAGACGGCACAGCGGGGATACCACTCGGCTGGGGCGATTGCATGGCGTCCGATTCTCTGGACGGAGCTCTAGGGATTTCCATCCGTCTAGGCGACGCGTGGGGTGTCGGTAACCTCCTATGCAAACTTAAATCTTTAGGTTGCTCGTCACTTTTATCTGATAAGTTATCTTCCATACCGTGCGTATTATCTAATGCTACCGCATGGGGAATAACTTTATCGACCTGTTTAACACTTAAATCCGTTGCGACAAGTTCCTCACTGGTCGATGTTTCGTGCAATTTTTTATTTAAATCCGGATCCAGATGATTCATTTCTAAAACGTTTGTTGCAAGTATATCGCATGCAGACATGTCCTCTATTTTATCATCTTCTTCTTTGCAGACAGAGTGTACGTTTTCCTCGTTTACATCGGGTAAGGCTTCGTTGAGATCGGGCCGTGATCGCGACTCTTGTTCCTCATAGGAGTCGTGTTCATAATTTTTATGTAAATCAGGTACTTGGTGAGTATACATCATGTCATTTGGCTCTACGTCATTCTGTAGCCTCTTTTCGGGATTCTGGTTGTATTCTAAATGGTTAACTTCGTTAGCTTGTTGAATTTCTGATGCCATACTTAACGCTTCTAAAGAACAGCGGCTGGGTGCCTCCGCTGCAAACACTTCGTCCGTCATATACGTGCTCTCGGCCACGTGTTGATGCTCAGCTGGGGAGAGGTGATCCCCTATATGATGGAGGTGAAGAAGACCTTGCGCTGCCGTCATACTACTTCGGCTAGGCGACTCCAATGTCTGTTCGAGTCGGTCAATGATATCTGACACTGGAGCGCCACTCAAAAGCATGTCTTCCTCCTCCCCAACGTATTCTGCGGTTCCGTGTACCAAGTGCGCGAACTTGTCCAATGCCTGACCGAGAATTTGATTATCCTCGCAACCTTTTTCTACGAGCGACTCGAGCAGAGCTTCGTCGTGTGGCCCTCCCAACTCTGGTAGATAGTGCGCTTCGCTTATTGTTTCAAAGAGATCTTTGTGCGAGCCTATATCAGTTCCGTAGCCTTCCTCCGCGCAAGTAGTTGTTGTCTTACGATCGTAATAGATCCCGTCTGGCGGTTTCGGCTCAGCCAACTCGAAGGACATGACGTCACGCGCCACTTCCTCCACTGGCAGGTAGGGGTAAGCGGCCGGCGCTGAGGGGCCGACGCTTGCTTGCAGCTCCAGTTCGAGAGCCTCCTCTCCGCGCTGCTGGTTAAACTCAAGCTCGGCCACAGCAAGGAGATTGTCGAGCGGCGTCGGCTCTGCGGTTGCTGGCACCGCGCGCGGCACCGCAATCGTATGAGAGGGAATGTGTGACTCCAGGTCGGGAGCGAGCCACGCGGGCTCGGTCGCCGGCTCTACACGTCTCCGACGAGACCGAGCGGGACGTCGGCGCCGGCGCCGGTCCTTGCGCTCGCGCGGTGCTGCCGGCGGTACTCGAATGGAGTTGTAGATCTCGGTACGTGGTATAACGCGCCAACCGTCTGCAGTTCGCGCTATGCGGATGCGATTCCTGGGGTCGTAGTCCTCGCAGCGCACTTCTTGCACGGTGCCGTCGCGCTGTCGGGCCCAGAGGAAGACGGGACGAAGACGCGGTGCGGGCGGGCGGGCGTGCAGCGCACGGGCGGCCAGGCTGCGCGCGCGGCGCCGGGGCTGGGACGCGCGGGGAGGGGCGGGAGCGCTACGACTGCGAGTAGCATCGACGCGGGGGCGGGCGGCGCGAGGCTCGCCGCCGCCGGCGGGCGCCCGTGGACACACTCCGGTGCGCCGCAACGCGGGACGAGCGACGACCGCGCGGACGCGGCCCCGAGGCGGACTGAGCCTCGCGCGAGCCCCGCCCCGCGCGCCCGCGACCCGCCCAGCGATCGATACCCGCCCGCTGCACCCGCGGGTCCCGCGCGCCTGCACCCGCGTGTAAACACGCCGCGTGCCCCCCGCACTCCTCGCTTCCCGCGAGAGAGTGCCCTCGTTAATCTTAAATCCATATCTGCGGCACGATCGTGGTGGCCGGCAGCGGCCCGCCCTTGGCGACCTTCCCGGCTGTCACTTGCACCCGGCGCGGCGCGCTGCTCAAACCGACACTAATTTGCCATAGGTATCCAAACGCACCGGGGGTCTCCGGGTACCGTCCTTCTCCGCTTTGTCGTCTGACGAACAATTCACAAATAAAGACAAACATCATAAAGAGATAAATTATGGACGAGACTAATTATTATTATTAACGTACCTGGCAGACCAACAATGCCATTACAAAAAAAAAATCATTATCTCCATACATTCATCTTTAAAATTTGAAAAAGAAGTAGTATGCACAAACTTCTGTAAGTGCTGCCACCTCGCGTTTTTCATAAAGCGCGATAGTTGGTAGCAAGAAAATTGCGAAGAAATTTTGGAAACATTATCCACACGCAAGTGTATTGCTGGATTCCATATAACTTGATGAGTGCTGCCATCTCGCGGTTTCTATGTGGAAAATTATATTTACTGCGATGTAAATGCGTTGACTTTGTGATAAGAAACCGCGGTGCTGCGGGGATAAAGCAAGTGCATTATTAGATTCTATGACAAATTTATAGATGGCAGTGTTTACTGTTGAAAATAATAAAAGTAACGAAAAAAGTACAAAATTTAAAAGAAAAGGGCATGAACATAACAAAGTCTAAATAATATTTTTTAACAAATAGAATAACTACTTCGTTTTGTAGCTTTTTTTATCATTTATATTATTCAGTTTGTTTTCTTAAAATTAATTTGTTATAAACAATTGTTGAATTTGATATTACCTACTTATTTTTGAATTTAGAAAACTAACATATCCAGTACATAATATCCGGTTAAATTAGTAATTCTGCTCTCAGGGATGGCATTTATGCCAATTTCACGTACATTTTTGTGGATTACGATCACACGGTGGTGGCCGTTGTGTCAGGATTATGGCGTGCTTACCATCAGGGATGTACGGTCAATTTGCCGAGCTACTTTATTAAAAAAAGACTATATGCAATAAAATCGAAAAAAATAAAATAATGTATGTAGTGAATTTTCGAAAACAGCTTAAATACTTATATTGTTTAAACAGTATAAAAATAGAAAGGTTTTTAAATAATGTAAAAAAAAATTATTTCACAATATATGATAAGAAATATTTTTCAATTATTTTTATTTATTTATTCGGAGAAATGAACAGGTTAAAATTATTTATTACAACAAATACTTAAAAAATATTAGGTATGCCAACAATGATTTCACAATTTAAAACAAAACAGTCCCAAACACACTATCTATATAAATCTATCTTCTATCTATACAATGAATAATATTGAAGTGACAATTTGTAATGTCAAAATAACAGTTTTTTACTAAATGCATATGAAAATATGTACGATACATATAACAAAAAACCAATTTTTAAAATTTTTGTCTGTCTGTCTGTTTGTTCCGGGTAATCGCCGAAACGGTTGGACTGATTTTGACGGGATTTTCACAGGCAAATAACTGATTCTATAAGGAGTTTTTTTTTTTTTTTTTTTTTTTTTTTTTTTTTTTTTTTTTTTTTTTTTTTTTTTTTTTAGAACTGACTACACTGTTAGCCTTAGGGGCCTGATTCATTTCTAAAACGTTTGTTGCTAGTATATCGCATGCAGACATGTCCTCTATTTTATCATCTTCTTCTTTGCAGACAGAGTGTACGTTTTCCTCGTTTACATCGGGTAAGGCTTCGTTGAGATCGGGCCGTGATCGCGACTCTTGTTCCTCATAGGAGTCGTGTTCATAATTTTTATGTAAATCAGGTACTTGGTGAGTATACATCATGTCATTTGGCTCTACGTCATTCTGTAGCCTCTTTTCGGGATTCTGGTTGTATTCTAAATGGTTAACTTCGTTAGCTTGTTGAATTTCTGATGCCATACTTAACGCTTCTAAAGAACAACGGCTGGGTGCCTCCGCTGCAAACACTTCGTCCGTCATATACGTGCTCTCGGCCACGTGTTGATGCTCAGCTGGGGAGAGGTGATCCCCTATATGATGGAGGTGAAGAAGACCTTGCGCTGCCGTCATACTACTTCGGCTAGGCGACTCCAATGTCTGTTCGAGTCGGTCAATGATATCTGACACTGGAGCGCCACTCAAAAGCATGTCTTCCTCCTCCCCAACGTATTCTGCGGTTCCGTGTACCAAGTGCGCGAACTTGTCCAATGCCTGACCGAGAATTTGATTATCCTCGCAACCTTTTTCTACGAGCGACTCGAGCAGAGCTTCGTCGTGTGGCCCTCCCAACTCTGGTAGATAGTGCGCTTCGCTTATTGTTTCAAAGAGATCTTTGTGCGAGCCTATATCAGTTCCGTAGCCTTCCTCCGCGCAAGTAGTTGTTGTCTTACGATCGTAATAGATCCCGTCTGGCGGTTTCGGCTCAGCCAACTCGAAGGACATGACGTCACGCGCCACTTCCTCCACTGGCAGGTAGGGGTAAGCGGCCGGCGCTGAGGGGCCGACGCTTGCTTGCAGCTCCAGTTCGAGAGCCTCCTCTCCGCGCTGCTGGTTAAACTCAAGCTCGGCCACAGCAAGGAGATTGTCGAGCGGCGTCGGCTCTGCGGTTGCTGGCACCGCGCGCGGCACCGCAATCGTATGAGAGGGAATGTGTGACTCCAGGTCGGGAGCGAGCCACGCGGGCTCGGTCGCCGGCTCTACACGTCTCCGACGAGACCGAGCGGGACGTCGGCGCCGGCGCCGGTCCTTGCGCTCGCGCGGTGCTGCCGGCGGTACTCGAATGGAGTTGTAGATCTCGGTACGTGGTATAACGCGCCAACCGTCTGCAGTTCGCGCTATGCGGATGCGATTCCTGGGGTCGTAGTCCTCGCAGCGCACTTCTTGCACGGTGCCGTCGCGCTGTCGGGCCCAGAGGAAGACGGGACGAAGACGCGGTGCGGGCGGGCGGGCGTGCAGCGCACGGGCGGCCAGACTGCGCGCGCGGCGCCGGGGCTGGGACGCGCGGGGAGGGGCGGGAGCGCTACGACTGCGAGTAGCATCGACGCGGGGGCGGGCGGCGCGAGGCTCGCCGCCGCCGGCGGGCGCCCGTGGACACACTCCGGTGCGCCGCAACGCGGGACGAGCGACGACCGCGCGGACGCGGCCCCGAGGCGGACTGAGCCTCGCGCGAGCCCCGCCCCGCGCGCCCGCGACCCGCCCAGCGATCGATACCCGCCCGCTGCACCCGCGGGTCCCGCGCGCCTGCACCCGCGTGTAAACACGCCGCGTGCCCCCCGCACTCCTCGCTTCCCGCGAGAGAGTGCCCTCGTTAATCTTAAATCCATATCTGCGGCACGATCGTGGTGGCCGGCAGCGGCCCGCCCTTGGCGACCTTCCCGGCTGTCACTTGCACCCGGCGCGGCGCGCTGCTCAAACCGACACTAATTTGCCATAGGTATCCAAACGCACCGGGGGTCTCCGGGTACCGTCCTTCTCCGCTTTGTCGTCTGACGAACAATTCACAAATAAAGACAAACATCATAAAGAGATAAATTAAGGACGAGACTAATTATTATTATTAACGTACCTGGCAGACCAACAATGCCATTACAAAAAAAAAATCATTATCTCCATACATTCATCTTTAAAATTTGAAAAAGAAGTAGTATGCACAAACTTCTGTAAGTGCTGCCACCTCGCGTTTTTCATAAAGCGCGATAATTGGTAGCAAGAAAATTGCGAAGAAATTTTGGAAACATTATCCACACGCAAGTGTATTGCTGGATTCCATATAACTTGATGAGTGCTGCCATCTCGCGGTTTCTATGTGGAAAATTATATTTACTGCGATGTAAATGCGTTGACTTTGTGATAAGAAACCGCGGTGCTGCGGGGGTAAAGCAAGTGCATTATTAGATTCTATGACAAATTTATAGATGGCAGTGTTTACTGTTGAAAATAATAAAAGTAACGAAAAAAGTACAAAATTTAAAAGAAAAGGGCATGAACATAACAAAGTCTAAATAATATTTTTTAACAAATAGAATAACTACTTCGTTTTGTAGCTTTTTTTATCATTTATATTATTCAGTTTGTTTTCTTAAAATTCATTTGTTATAAACAATTGTTGAATTTGATATTACCTACTTATTTTTGAATTTAGAAAACTAACATATCCAGTACATAATATCCGGTTAAATTAGTAATTCTGCTCTCAGGGATGGCATTTATGCCAATTTCACGTACATTTTTGTGGATTACGATCTCACGGTGGTGGCCGTTGTGTCAGGATTATGGTGTGCTTACCATCAGGGATGTACGGTCAATTTGCCGAGCTACTTTATTAAAAAAAGACTATATGCAATAAAATCTATAATGGATTGACACTTAGTTGGATTAACATAAATCCCGTAAGATTCAGACCAGGAAAGTAAACTTGAGAGGTCCTTGTTTAAATTATTGATTATAGAAGGATGATTCTTTATTTCGCAATGCAGATACATTTGCAGGTCATCAGCATAGAGATGGTAGTGGGATTGTAAAATAGACGTAAGTAAGTTTATAAAAATAGAAAAAAGTAACGGAGAAAGAATGCCGCCTTGGGGAACGCCAGCTTCTAGAGCACACCAATCTGATTCGCCATCATAGACGCGAACAGCCTGGTGACGATCTCGGAGATAAGAAGAAAACCATTCCAGTGCTAAGGGTGAAAACTGAAGACAAGAAAGAGCGGCAATCAGAAGATCGTGGTCAACAGCATTAAATGCATTGCTAAAATCAATAAGGACCAATACTGTGACCATACCTTTTTCCATATTAGATCTAACATCTTCCGTGATCTTAAGCAGAGCAGTAGTAAAACTGTGGGCGGTTCGAAAGCCAGACTGAAATTGATTTAATAGATCGTTGACAGTGAGGAAAGAAGTAACTTGTTTATTGACAATAGATTCCAAAATTTTGGAAAGGAAGGGAAGAATAGAGATAGGTCGAAAATGATTAGGAGCTATGGGATTGGTAACTTTAGAAAGCGGAACAATATAAGCATTCTTCCAAGAAGCTGGATAAATCCCCGTGGTTAAAGAAAAGTTTATCATAGAAGTCACACATGGGAGAATAAGCTTATAAATATATTGTAGCATGACACGACCAATATTATCACAACCCACAGCTTTGGAATTGAGAGTTAGGAATATTTTTGTAATTTCATCTTCACTAGTAGGGGAAAACTCAAACTGCTCAATCTGAGGACGGGGTAAACAAGAAAGAAATTTAAGAGTAAGATTTTTAACATTCAGTGTGAGCTTAGTAGCACTTGCAAAATGTTTATTTAACAAGTTCAAGTCAATAGAAATTTTATCGTACCTATTCAAGGGTTTGGATAGTCCGAGCGACTTTAAAAATTTCCATAAGCAAGCAGGTGTGGATACTTCAAGTTGCTTATAAATATAGCGACGTTTGGCGTTCCGGCACCGAAGATTACATCTGTTCCTTAAGGCCTTGTACAGCACCCAATTTTCATCAGACCTGTGACATTTGAACTTACGAAATGCACGATCACGCTTTGACATTGCCCTACGTATTGGATCTGAAAACCAAGGAGCAGGACGATGCTTGATTTTTATGGGACGAACTGGGGCATGACGGTCAAAAAGATCAACAACAGTAGTGTTCAGGAAATGTAGCTTCTCATCTACTGTAGACAGAGATTCTACCGCTGCCCAATCAATGTTAGCAGCGTCACTAAGGAGCTTATCGGTGTTCATACAGCCAAAATTTTTTTGAGAGAGAATTATAGGTTTAGGTTTAGGTGTTTTAATTTTAAGGGAGGCATATATTAAATCATGGTGCGAGAAGGCTGGCGCCAAATGTTGCCCATAACTAAATAAGAGATTGGTGTCCGAAGTTATCATCAAATCTAAGAGAGAATCAGAGTTACTAGAGTGGTGCGTGGGTGCTAAATCTAAAATACTAAAACTAGCAGATTCGAGAATCGATCGTAATTTGAGGCATCTGGAATCATTACGAAGCAGGCACGTGTTGAAATCACCCATAATTAATATACGGTTATAATTTGCCATAAGATTCTCAAGATGCAGTTCCAGTTCGGAGAAGTAGTTAACTGCTGGAGGACAGTACACTACACCAATAGCAAACTTAAGACCTAAGTCAATTTCAAGAAAGAGAAATTCACACGAAGCGTTGTAGCTAGAAGTGGAACTCAAAATAATTTTAAAGGGATAAATTCTTTTCAAGTAGATTGCAACGCCACCACCTCCCTTACCAGTGCGGTCGTTTCTGACAAGTATATAGTCTGGAATAGAATATAAAGAAGATGGAAGCGACGGCTTGAGCCATGACTCAGAGACCAGTACAGCGTGTATCAGTGAAGAATCAAAAGTGTCCAAGATATCATCGTAATGACATGGGATACTCTGTGCGTTTATATGACATACATTGAAATTTTTGGGGCAAGCAACAAAATCATTTTCCACAGTTTTTTTAAGGGTTGTGAAATTATTATTTACGCTCTCATACGAGCTATCACTCTCAGCAGTAATAAACGATTCACCAGAAGAAAACATCATAAAAAGAAACAGTAACCAGTTAGTTATTACAATTGTTATCCTTAAAATAATATGATATAGTTTATATGGAAATAAAAAAAACAAAACTAAGTTTCCCCTCAACCCCAGAGAGAACTGATAGAAAATGACGAAAAACTTATGCAAAAAAATAAAAAATAAAAATGAAGTATACAATGTAAAAAAAAGGTACAAATAAAGCAAAAAAAAAAAATTTTACTACAATCTAAGAGAGCTAAAAATTTTTTTTTACAACTTTTTAATATAGTAATGAGAATATAATATGTATTTATACAATAATAATATATGTATATAAATATATAAATAAGTTCAAAACAATATGTTATGTAAAAAAGTAAAAAATAATAATAATGCTAAACTTAATATATATAATACTAATATAATTTATAAGTAAAAAGTTTTAACAAATGATTATATCAATTTATCTATCGGTCAATTGAGTGGTTTTAATATGTGAAGTTAAAAATTATTTTTCATAACAAAAAAGAACAATAAAAATGCATATATAACATTAACTCATCTACTAAGTTAATACAGAACGATTGAGTTTAACATTAATATGGATCAAAACAATCAGAAATATATCTATGCAACAAAACGAAATAGTAAACAAAATAATACAATTATACTGAATAACCCGAGATAAGCATGTTAAAGATATTCAAATAAACACTGAACGTGAACGGTACTATAGCGACTTCGCTAAGTAACTTAGTAACATAACTAAGAAATGTGAAGTAGGTAATTGGAAAAAAGGTAGATTGTAAACAAATATCGAAACAAAATAAAACTGAACTACCTTAGTTACTAACAGGATATCATACGATCATCACAGCAAAAGTTAATTTTTGGAGGTTGTACGTTTAGATTTCGTGACTATCTTCACGGATACCGTTGGTTTAGCAGTATCTTCGTGTTTGATCTTATTCAAATCAGTGAGTGAAGTGATTCGTTGACGAGATCCGTCCGGCGCCAGAACGAAGACATAGCCTTCTCTGGTCCAACACTTCTCAACACCAAACCTCTCACGAGCTGCCATAAATGCATTATGCCGCGCTCTAGTCAGAAACTCGGACATAGTAACTCCGGTGTTTTTAAGTTTAGTTTTGCTGAACCAGAGCTTGTCACGGATTGCTACACTTTGAACCTTTAATAGAATCGGCCTAGGTTTTTGAGTCGCTGAAGGTCGTCCCATCCTGTGGCACCGTCTAATATCAGCGACAGTGAAGTCCGAAATTTTTAGACTTTCTTTGATAACCTTCATCATCACCTCTACCGTTTCTTCCTTCTTCTGCTCTGGCACACCATGAAGTAAAAGTATTTTTCTACGTGACTGCATCTCGAGACTGTCAACTGTGCTGGCCAGTATCTCCATCTGGCGATGAAGACTTCCCAGTGCCTCCACGATAAAAGACTTAAACGTGATAAAATCAGTAGAAAGATTTACAGTACTGGGAGTAGTGCTGGGTGTCTTCATTAGTTCGGCTTCAAAATTCGCCATACGCTCGTGAAACATAACCATCATATCAGACAGAGATTCTTTAAGTGACTCCATTATGTGCTAAGTTGCTATTTTCAAGGAGATAACACTCAACCGACAGGTAATTTATACTAGCATTGATTTATTACTATTAAACATTTTATAAACTTATTAATTGTTTTATTTAACTAAAATAAATACAGAGAAGAAATTTTCGCAGGTTAATTACCCGCCTACCCTCGATTATAACATTGTTCAGCACCAAATAAAATAACGAATAGTTGTTAGGGGATAAAGAAAAGTTTATTTAATTAAGCGTTATGTATACAAAATATCATTCTGACCTTTTAAGCTAGTTTATAATTGCTACAGCGACATCTGTTGGCATACTGTGCAAATCAAAATAAACTATTTAGAACATTAACTCGCGTTGTTCAAAAACCGAGACTGCGCCATCTCTCGGATTCTGACGCAAACAAACATTATCTTAGGTACATACTATTTATGCTCCTTAATTCCTTCACATAACGCCAGAAGAACTAAGGATGTTTGGCTAAATATGTTTCGCACCTTTTTATATAATTAAGTCAACAAGTCTTCTCCACACGCTTCTGTCTTCGTCTAAGCATCACAAAAGTAGGTATCGCAATCCGTGGGTGTTTGCTCTACTTCCACGCCATGTGACACATAAGTTTTTTATTAAACTCCTTGTTTACCATGGTTAGTAATTACTAGATACTGTAGTAAAACAAGGAATATACTCATAAATTGTATTACAAATAAAACAGAGTACAAAACTTTAACAGCAGCATCGATATTTATTTTCCTGTCGATAACTCATAATTCCAGTTTACTTTCGAGTATATGGCGTTATAATCTCCTTTGTTAGGTATAATTATTTTTCTTGGAGAATCGTCAATAGGTTTATATTTTAATTCAAGGCAATACAAGTATGATAGCTGGATGATGTGGCAAATCTTCTGGTATTACTGTTAATTCTGTATGGGAACCGCTACGTATGTACTGCAAAATATTAGGTCGTCTTACATATTAAAATGGCGTTTTGTTGAACTGGCCACTTTGATCTCAAATATCTGGCGTTTGGTTAGGAATTCCAAATTAAAAATTATTTATAATTTAGGCTTGTGTATTTGTGTTTCGAATGTAGTGATTCATTTGTTTTCGCTCCATTTGATTTTTCTTTGGCATCGTTCTTTCCATAAAATGGAAAAAAATATCGCGTGATATTTGAATTGTATTTATTTCATTTATTGATATATAATTATTGGTGATCGTGGAAGCGGATTTAATCCAAGCCACGTCAGAGTTAGCTGCAGGCTTCGGTGTGAGTGATAAAAGAATTTTAATTCATTTGAAACAAATTGGAATAGTGAAAAAGCTCGAGAAATGGGTACCACAAGAATTGACTGAAGCACACGGAACCGCCTACTTTGAGGTCCTCCCAAAAAAGAAAACGACGAGATCGAGTTTAGACAAATATTGAAAACTTATCTTTTACTAATATATTAAATAAAATAAATTAGTACTGCGAATCCTAACACGAAAAGTGCCATTGAACTTGGGTCCCCAAAATATTGACATTGTCACTCAATGAAAAGTGACAAGTGATATAATAGTCATTGTTAAGGTTCATGAATATTGCAAATGTCAAACAGAAAATAGTCTACGATTAAATTGTATGTCGCTGGTCGAATTTCGATCATTGGGCGGCCGCTAGTTTCTTTAAAAGCTCGAGGCATAAATCGTCATTTCACTTACAACTGACACCTCAAGATTTTAAAGAAATATGAAACAAGTTGTAAGTTTACATAAATTTCATTTAGTCTTTAGTACTGCCGGTGTCTTTATTCAGTTATCAAATATACTCTCCTAGTGTGACTGTATTCATTAAAAATTATTATTTAATTACATACTTTTTTAAATTTTGTAATTTTTTTTTTTAATTTTCGTTAGAAACATACATACACATAAATGAAACAACTTTGTTTAACTTAATTAAATTAATTTATTCGAAAAATATAACAAATATAGGTAACAAATAAATCACAGTAATAAATCTCTCCAAACGGTTAAAACATACCTATAAATACAAACAATAGGCAAAATGGTTAATAATTATGGATTTATTAAGCTAGGAGAAATATGCAAATATACACAAAACGCCCTTTATGTACTTAAAATAAAATCGAAACGTATACATTTTTAAATTGCCGCTCAAACGATACCACGTCAGAACTAATTAAGAGCAGATTTTTTTTAATGGAAACAACAGATGTCAGTCAGCTCAACGGTTGCTTACACACGAATTACGTCATGCGCAAAATAGCACAAAATATTAGATATTTTTTATACATTTTAAAATATACATCATCAATAATTCACAAAAAAATTATTGAATTGATTATAATATTAGGAAGATTATTTTCAAATACATTTTATTTTTTGGTTATTACTGTCAGGTTGTCTATTGTCCGTGGGCAAAAAATAAACAAATTGGGATTTTCGGCGGGATCTTGAGTGGACATGTTATGGTTTTATTTTTAATTTATTAAGTTAGGGTTTTTGACCCTATATTATGTTATATTGGTGGTGTTTTGCGTGATATAGTTTGGTTATTGTGTATAAGTGAAGTGGATTATAAATATACGCTGAAAGTATTCATTATGAGATCCCACAAAATCTTTCTAGAAAGTTCTAAAAAGGGAGCCACCATCTTGTTAGGATACTGAATCGTCATAACACATGACACTATAACTCACTCGATAATGGCAGTAATGGTCTTCATTAAAGAGGACCGGTTGCCAAGTTAGGAAGAAGAAGAATAATAATAATAATAAACAAATCAAACCACAGAAATAATTTCGCTGCAATTTCTGTGTTGCCATCTCAAATTTATCGGTTTACCCGGGCTTATGAAAATCTATCGTCAACTATTATTATCACATGGCGTTTTTTAAGCGATTATTTCTTCTAGTGCGAATATTTAATCGTAGTGCGTTTACTTCTACTCCTTTCAATTTTTACTCTATAATAATATTATCTTTAGAAAGCAATCTTGTTGTATCTCTAAAAATAGAATATTCCAAATGATTCAAATACGATATTTGTCTCATCGATTCGCGATGCTTAAGTCTCTTTTTTTAATAATTTAAATGTTGTGTCACTTTTTCGTGAGACAACTTCCTGGCATCGATATAAATTATACACAAAACAGAAAACCAAGCGTAACGCCTTGTTCCGTATTTTCATTGGGTATATGTCAGCACAAATCTTTTTCTATATTAGTTTTATTAGTAAAATGGAATGTATCTGTCCACCTATCTACCTTAACGCACTTTAAACGAACGCAAGTGCTGCCCTCTATCAAAAAACGTAGTACGTTTGTATCTCGCAACTTGCAAACCGCTCTGAGCGCAACTGCGTTGAGAAAAATTATAAAATCGGTTATAATCTCCTGAAAACCGTAATAAATCCTAGTGCCAGTGTAGACTAGTGCCTTGTTAAGAAGATCAGCAACCTAAGCCACAAACTCAGCCGGGGTACCCCCGAAGAAAAGGATCTCCGTGTGCGGGTGAGTGGTGGATACATGTCCTCATAACTACATTTCCTACACACGCCTTAATATTGAACTAATGGGCTAAGCAGAAAGCACTTTGCTTTTCGAATAAAATAGCGTATTATCGAACTTCAAACAAGGTATCAAGCGGCGACTGGCGATAAATTATTGACCTCTCGACGGTCACCACCATTTTTGGATTTTACTCTGCTTACTACCAGCCACAAGACCGTCAATCAGACAAAATACTATATAATATATTATTAAATAAATAAATATGTAATCATATTTTTCTTTTATACAACAAAGGTGGAAATCAAGCATACGATCCGTCTGATGGTAAACAGCTACCATAGCCTATGAAAGCGTATATAGTAATCAATAGCGCTGCCGACCACGAACCCCCCAACCCCAAGGAGCTCAGGAAACCCTACTCACAGTAAGAACACAACACAAGATTATTTGGCGGCGATCTTCTGTAGGGTGGAGGTATTCCAACTGTCAGACAGTCTCAAATTGAGAGAAATCTCTGAAGAAATTTTTCTGTGCCCTCCCATCTCTGAAAATTTTCATCTTATTGGTAATCAAATCGCCACTGATTAAACGTTAAACGTTATTCCGCCCTTTCAGTAGTAAAAACATGACCACAGCGCCATCTATCACGTCCAGGGACAGCATAAAAACGGTTTCCTTGAAAAACACTTCAATCTACAAACTTTCATGGTGATTGTACAAATGTTCATGGAGTTTATCAATCTCATACATAGCAACATTCTTCATAGACATAGATTAATAGGTCACACGGACACCCCAAACCACATTTATCAAAGCCTCTTCCGCTTGGCAGCCATCTTGTACTCGTGAATAGATTTGAGTAGATAAAACGATCCGAGGATGATTACAAAGGTGGTGCCCAACGCGACCATGTAGTAGTGGTCTAAATTCCCAACAGGTACCTCCCAAACCAGCGTATCAGATAACTAGAAAAAAAATTCAATTATTAAATACATATTTTATCTATTTAGACCCATGAAAGAGCCACACGGGTTGATGTGGCAGAAATGCAAATGTTGAGATGTTTATGGGGACCTTCAGTATTACGTAACGCAATTTTTTAGCCAGCCCCAGCCCCCCCCCCCCATTTAACGCCGCAACATTTTTCTGTATCCCTTCTCTCCCTGGTTAAACGTTATGTAACACCCAAATCAGCGAGTCAGCATTACAGCTTTTATAGGTCAAGAACAGCTGATGATGTAACTCTCCCTGTTTTGAGGGCATTACAGTATGAACTCACTTTAACAACACTGACTACAGCAATGTGATTCAGCGTACACACTAACGACTACTGACAACGAAAAATAAAAATAAAAATGACGTACAATACAGTCGAGGGATTCTCCGTAAAACATGAACGAAAAGGGTTGCGGTCTTGAGAAATTTTATTTGCCTAGTTTTTTAGTTAAATTTAAAAAAAACAATATTACGTAACGCGTTGTTCTAACCCCCGTCCCGCCCTTGTAACGCATCGTAACGTTTTACAAGATCCCCCTCCTTCCCAATTGCGTTATGTAATAATTGAACGCCCCCTATGTAGTTTACCTAAAGGTCTGATATACCTACATAGGGTAACCCAAAAAAAAAAACTATATTTTTACTTCTCACATATAAAAGTTTTAATTTAAAACGTTTTAAGAATGCTCATAAATATATCAACTCTATTAAATTTTTATTAAAAGATCGCTCAACGGGTTATATATAATATACTCAAAATATGAAAATTTAAAAAAATCTCGTCATGTCAAATGACTCAAATGTACCATATATTTTAAATATTACTTAATACAAGAGCTGGCTTTCATGAAGGCAGCACAAAAACCTTGTGAAGACCACCATGTTCGGTGCTCACACTCTGCTACAGGTTATTTTATTAATATTACATTTTATAATGTAGTCAACACGTACGAAGTCGCAGGCTGTTGCTAGTTCTTCTTCTTCTTCTTGTTTTGGCGCCGCAAAAGCACTTGCCAGTTTCAATATTTTTAAGCATTCATAACATTTTCCAATATACACAGTGAGGTTTTAAAGTCTCAGTAAAATTTTCCAGCATCAATGTTTTCAAGCTTTTGTAGTAATATACATTATATACAAAGTGGTGTCCAACAAGATGGCGGCCGCCTTGTTAGAACGATCTAGGGAATTTTTGTGAGATCCCAGAATGCACGCTCTTGGTTTATATTTAAAATCCACTTCAGTTATGCACAAAAATCAAACTTTATCACGCAAAACGCCTCCAATAATACATAATATAGGGTTAAAAACTTAAGTAAATGAATTAAAAATAAAAACAACAACATGTCACTTCAAGATCCCACCAAAAACTCCAGTTGCTAGTCATTAATAAAGTTATATTTTCCAGAAATACTATGTTTGAAATACAGAAATAGCTATAGATTTAATATAAAGAGAATCAACATAGTATTATGCATGTGTTAGAACGAGATACGAGACCATTTTCGTATGTACCTAATATCCGTGATTAATCGCCTATGTAAATCGTTATCACAATAAATCCCTACTTAATTGCTAAATAAGACTTTAAGGAGTAATTTAGATGTTTAAGACCGCCTGTCGACTTAAGCGGAGCTGTGCATATTTCCACCAATAGAATTGCATAAAAATCTATAGTTGCAATTCTATTGGTCGAAATACTTCGCAACTCCGCTCCACTTCAGTGGGCAGACAGAGTAACTCGTATAACAAAGAAAATTAACAAAATAATATACACACTCGTGTAATCAGTTTTTAATCTCGTCTTATTCAATCTATTGCTGATCTATATTTTACTAAATCTAAAGAAAAAGGTATGATGTTGGTCACTAATTGCTAAGTAATATGCCATTTCAATTTCTTATTTATTAAGTCACTAGCTGGTACCCGCGACTTCGTTTGCGTATTATTGGATATACACAGACTGATCTCAGAACACGACAAACCAAAAAAATCGCCGTTTTTGCGTGATTGAGTAATATACATAGAAACTTTCCATTTATTATATTTGTAGGGTAACACTGGTTAAACGATGACTTTGACCGGGATAAAAAGTACCCTATGTGTTATTCCAGGTCACAGACTATCTATGTGCCAAATTTAATTGAGATCTGTACAGCCGTTTTTGCGTGATTGAGTAAGAAATATCCAAACAAACACACTTTCACATTTATTATATTAGTAAAATTGATGTTACGGGTATGAATTATCAGTTTCAGATAATTTCAGTTATGAAGCAATTATGATCAGTGGTCGCGTGTACAGACTCCATGTCGAACGACTCGAGTTCGAATCCTTGCATCCCTGCAATGATAGATGTGTTCCGGCGGGCTACACTTGAAAGTCCGTCCTTTCCCCCTCCCACTAGGCTTGGACTATCTGTGAGCCAAATTTCATTGAGATTTGTTCAGCCATTTTAGTGTGATTGAATAACAAACATCCAAACATACACACTTTCACATTTATTATATTATAGTAAGACATTATAACTCACTGTGATGTAAGGTATTTCCTTCCAACTGCAATTTTCCCTGGAACTTCCGTTGCAGAGAAATGTGACATCCTGAGATATACGTTTGTCACATACATCCAGTCTTTGGTCCGGGCAGCGCAAGAATAGTTTTGGAGGTTTTATCTCATTCCTGGCAGTGCTGGAATGGGTACATATGAAATTATTTAAACTATCAGTCACCCAATGGTCTAAATTCTTTTTTTTCTTTTTTGGGGACACAATTTCACACATTGCCATTTAATTTGATACTGAGCAAAGCTTGTATTCTGGTATACATACATGTATAGATAATTAACACCGAGACAAACAACTGATAATTATTATGCTCATCACACAAAAGTCAGTCATGGGTAGGATTCAAATTTGGGACCTCTCGGCTCACTAGTAGGGTTTACTACCTCTGTGCGACGAGGCCTATCAAGCCTGTTTCCTTTTTTAACATCACTTTTCACCAAGTGTTAATGTCAATGTTTTGGAGGCTAAGTTCGCTAAGACTAGTTGAGGTAGTAGTCACTCCTTCTCAATATATACTTTAACCATGCCAAATCTCAGTTCTCCATGTGTTCAATATGCTTAAAAAACAGTCCAAAGTGTTCACCTTGCGTATTAATATAATTGGAGTTCATATTAAATTATTTTGAAACTTTTCCAAGTTATTATTGTGAAAAAAAACTACCTTAGTCAAGATCTAAAAAAATCACTGGAATTAATATCTCCCAGTAATGTAGACTAATTAAAAATCAATCTACATTTAAAACTATATTGCGTAATTTTATTTAATGCGTGATTTAATTCAACTATTTGGCATTATTTATATCCATACATTTTCAGTAAGCCACTTAAGCTCCCCAAAAGCGTTTTTATTTCCGAATTGATTCACCGTTATTGTCACTGCTTATTTTGTTTGTGACTTTACCAAACAAAATATATCCTACAACCCGTCTGGATAACACAGCTATGAATTTAAAAAGAATCATGTAAATCGGATAAGTGGTTTTCGTGTGGTAAGAACATAAATGGACAGACAGCGAGATGATTGAGTTTTATAATATGTATGTATAGATGAATAAGTTGTTACTGACCCCCCGCCAGTGACAGCTTGATGATATCTAGCATGCACTGGCAGCCACATCTGTAAGCTATCTTCAACAACCTTACTGATGATATAGACTCTGCATGGTTCCGACCGTTCTGCTGGTAACTCTACATTGACCCGATTCTTTGGGATGGCATTAACCTGTAAACAGGGTAAATAATTATTTTTTACTAGCTTTTTCATGGTACCTATTCAACCATAAATATACTCACCACCTTGACAACAGATCGCATTCTTAATGAAAATATATTCAACTAAAATTATATGTTATAGTAATCCTCAGAAAACTCAAATGGAAATCAGCAGGGCACACAATCAGGAGCAAAGGGAAAAAATGGTCAAAAACAGTAATGTATCGGTTTACAAGTTACAAGTCATAACAAAAGTAGAAAGGCAAGGTCATCTATGAAAGGATGAAATTATGGCTGTGGCAAGTGACAGATTGAAGTGGTCTTTGTTGGAGAGGGATTTTGTCAAAAGAGGCACATGGACATTGTTGAGGCACATCATTTAGAAAAAAATATTTAAAAAAATGTACTGTTTAAATAAAGTCTTTATTATATTAGTAAGATATGTAAGCGCCATCTATTAACAATTTGTAATAAGTAATAACATAACAGCTTAGATTGTTTAAATTCTATGGGAGAAATATTTTAGGGGTCTGGGTGATTAATAGTAGTGACATAACTGTTGAGAGATACAGGATTTGTATTTAGTGAAATCATTCATAATGTAAGCATACAAATAACTGATGTTGTTTATAGAGGTAGATTTATAAATTTGTTTCCCATATAGCACCTCTATGCTATATTACTTACAGAATGTAAAAATAGGTTATGAAAACTTTTTGTATTCTATTGGAATGAATAGATAAACAGAATAAAGAAAGAAATACAGTTATATTAATGTTGTATTAATGAACAATATAGATTGCTAAACAAAAGAACTAACTTAGAAAACTATATATGCCTTTATGATTTATTAACTAGAATACATTTTAAAGGATATTACAGCAGATTGGGCATTACTCAATTACTATTAAATACTTTTTTTAGTATAAATCCGAATTATGCCTCAAACAATGATTATAATGTATATTTCACAATAAGAAGATCAATATCTAAAGGTATTGTTTGAAAACATTAAATTAGATTATGTAAAGCATTGGAGGAACCAAAAAAGGCTCAACATCGGTAGGATCCATACATATTTCTATTACAATGCAGCATTGATTGTGACACTGTCTTAAGGTCGAAAGGATATGGTTGGCAAAACACGCTGACAAACAAAGTGTTTTAACTTAATTCTTAAATGTACTTGCACTTAGAACTGTAGTCCTTTTTAAAGTTGCTTAAGCTGCTGTGAAAACTTAATATCTGGTGGGCTGCATGCCTGTTCACTATTACATACTATAAAAAAACTACAGAAGTATTTCTAGTTATACAGTTAATTAATTTTATTTTAAAACAATTGGTAAGCTATTAAAGCATTGTTATTTTCTAGAATATTTCAGTGAATTTTCAATTAAACTGTTAACTATGATCATTATGTATGTTAAAAGATCCTTAAAGTACATAATGTTTAGTATATTATAGTAGGTCCTTCATATTCAAATTAACTCACCCTGTTAGATCTTCTCAATTCTGCCAATTCATCAGGATTTGCATATACACCAGAAGGCAATGTCTGGTCCAAGCTCAATATGCAGTCTTTATATAGCCATTTATCCTCATCATCACTGTCAAATACTAGCCCATAAGTTAAGTTCCTTGAAAAAAATTAAAAAAAAATTCACGAATACATAGTGATTCTTTTTTATTTAATCAAATTTCTAGTTGAATATCTTAAACTATTAAACTTATGTTTCTGATTTTACATTTCAAAAAATATTTTCGTGATTCTTTGAATTAACACGGATTATGGCATTGTATAACATTTGCCGACATGAAAATTAATTATCAAAATATTGATGAAAATATTATACACTAATAATAGTAAAATAAAGTAAATACCTATGAAAACCTTCGTTGTGAAGTGTTTGTGTTAATTTTAGATTAAAATTGCATTTATTTGGAGAGATTTCTTTGAAAAGAACTGTAAAAGTTAAAATGGCAATTTTCATATATAATAATGAATAAAATACCATTTTTTATTTTTAAGGTATAAATGATTACTTAGAATGTTTAATACAAACAGTGGCACACGAACCCAACATGCATTTATTAATTATAATAAGCATATAACTGTTTTCTTCAACACTATTGCTTTGATTGACGTTTGATTTGACATTGACATTTGAGGGTTGAGGTGTTTGCTTTGACAACGGCAGATTAGTGCTGCCAGAAGCAAAGATTTACTTCAGAAGCTTTGCAAAAAATATGTTTTTTTCCAGTCCACTACCTTGAAGTATAAGTAAATTAAGCTTATTGTTGTATGCATTAATAGACGTTCCATTGACTCTCGGCGTATTTCACATGAAACGAACAATGAAAAAAATTTAGGTCCTGAAATTCGTTCGCATCGTACTTCTAATAACTAAAATGAATGTAACAGACAATTTTCTCTAGTGATGTTTATGTCATGTTATGGGTTTCTAAATGAATTGTAATTGTTATTCAAATTTTTAGAAGCAATTTTTCAAATGAACATAAAAAAAACAAAATTAGTATTTTTTTAAACATAAAACATTTTGAAGTAAATGTATTAAAACAAAATTCTAGTACCTTGCAACATTTTTTGGGGTTTTTGGCGGGATCTTGAAGTGACATGTTGTGGTTTTTATTTTTATTTCATTAACTTAGGTTTTGACCCTGTATTATGTAATATTGGTGGCGTTTTGCGTGATATGGTATGGTTTTTATGCTTAAATTAAGTGCATTATAAATATGAGCTGAAAGCATTCATTCTGAGGTCCCACAAAATCTGCCTAGAAAGTTGTAACAAGGGAGCCACCATCTTGTTAGGATACTGAATCTTCATAACACATGACACTATAATTCATTTCAGTTTTAACTATCTGCCGACTATATTATTTATAAGACTGAGCTAGCTTGTCGAAAGTTTTTATTCCTACGGAGTAAACTGACATTTAATTTGTTGCTAGTTTATTGTTTTTAAAATACAGTGTAAACTCTTTATAACGAAACTCAAGGGACTGAGCATTTTTTGTCGTTATAGAGAGTTATCGTTATGGAGTGAACAAAAAAACAACCTAATTAACAAGAATTTTTAATATGTATGTCTTAGATAATAAATGCTTATAAATTATTGTTTACACATATAGTCTGATAACTTTGTCTGACGTTTTTTGCTATGCCAGTACTTGTTTTGTATTATTTTATGTATTCTATTCATATCTTCTTCTATCAAACTTTTTCGTCAACACTAATCGCTTTCCGTTTACTGGCCATGTTAACAGTTTCAAATAGGTTTATGACTGATAATACGATAGGTACCCAGTATGCTTGGTCGAAGACCATCACTTCCGAGAAAACAATACGTCATACTGCACGTGTTCAAGGCAATTAAGGATAACAAAAGCTAGACCGACCTCGGATGTTTCGGAGCTTCAGTCTTTTGTTACCTGATAATAACCAATAATACCAATAATAAATATTTACTGTCTAAAAATATGAACACATTTCTTCGTAATAGAGAATGGCCTATCGCTATAAAGAGTGTTTCAATATGTGGGTTTTAACGCAAACCAACCAAGTTGGGCTCACTTCAACGTTATAGGGAGTTTATCGTTATAAAGGATAACGTTATAAAGAGTTTACACTGTAGTTATGTCACCCATTGGTACCTACTAATCGTAAAACCGTAAGAGTAGTTATACCTAATGATAAGTTTTTCTAAAACAATAATGAACCCTACAAAAGTGAAGGCCGCATAAAGCAATCAAAATCGCTTCTCCAATGGGTCAATCGAAGTAATCTTTTTTATTTTTTCTATGTGTTCGCCATGTATACTTTTCATATTTTCCTGAATTATGTAATGATAATTATTTATTATCACAAAATATTTCATTATATAAATAAAAATCCTCAATAAAGTATTTAAAATATTACAATTCAAATCATTGTAGGTACCGTAAAATATTATGGTAGCCCAACACTACAAACATAAATATCGCAATATTATATTCAAGTTTGATATTAGTGTTATATCTTATATGCCAGATTTTAGCCAAAATTACTCGTTTTTTATGTCCACATCTCCTACACTTGGTTATTTATGAGATATCACTACTTTTTATGGACAAATCATCTCTTTTTATGTGTCATGGAAACGCTCATCAGATTATTAAATAATGGTATTAATCCATATCGAAATAAATACATTGTTCGTCAAATTGCCCTTTACATCATTTGATTTCAATGAATATCGTTAGTAAACAACTCCGCAGCAAAATAATGATCAAGTACCGCGCGCGCATTCTTATTATGCGGAATGATGTGCGAGGCGAGGTGGCATGTAGGGAGAGTGTTACGAATAAAGCATTGATTAATATAACGAAATTCTTTTTATAATATGCGTCATTATTTTTAGATATTAATACAGAACACAAAACTTCAAAATCTGATATGCTAAACTTTTTCTTTCGTTTCAACATAATAAATAAAAAAGGTTGGTTATAGAAGAGGGGAAGGCGAATGGTGGCTAAATGGTTCGTAGATAAGGCAAAGAAAGTTTCAGCTGCTTTGTCCAGTCAGCTCTAGAATTGTATTATAGGTACCTACGACCCACTCCCTCTAACCCTCTCTCTCTTAGGTAACGCAGACGAAGTTGCACGGGTCAGCTAGTCTTTAATAGTTTGGTTGGGCACTTAGGTTTCCACGTCAGGGTTGGATCTTCGAAAATCGGGATTTCTCTTTTTTTTTTCTCATAAAGGTTAGACACTGACTAAAATTCTAAATTTTAAGTTTGTAAGACTGCTTAGAGTTTTAGTGACCGAACTAGCAATAATTCGTAGCTTATATAAGGTATAATTACATATTAGGTATATGGAATTATAGCCAGTTATAGAATGTACTCTACACCTGTAAAAAATCAAATTTCTTGCTTTATACACAACGAAGTTACAGGGGGGTCGAAAGCGCCGTTGTTCGTTTCGAGAAAAGGATGGTACAGCTGTATTCGACATGACAGGTGCACTGCCGTGTCTCCTATATATAAAAGTACTCTGTGCTGCCGTGACCTCTAATTATAAAAAATGGCATCATTTGCAAAAGCCATTACACCCTCGGGCGTTAGCGCCAAAAAAGACCTTCGGGTTTTATTTAGGGAGTTACACCCAATAGAGCCTGCATATTAAAACAAAGTTTACGTGCAAGAGTCATGAAAAAATATATTTTACGACTGGAGTAAACCCTGGGACTGTACACGATGAAAAGTATACGCGCTTTTATTCTATGGATCACGTGAAACGGTAGAAACAACCTCGTATTTGTATTTAATATTATTAAAAAAAACCAAAACCATTTCTACAATGATTTTTGCTTCAAGTAATCGACGTGAGTTCGAATTCCTGCAATTAGCCTGAGCTAGAAGAAATCTGGTTAGCTACCACCCTAAATTAGAAAATTTGTCGTCAAGCACGTATAGGTGTGTTTCGGTAACTGCACTTGAGAGTCAGTCCTTCTACTAGGCTTAGCATGCTACCAACTGGGATCAGGTAAGATTGTAGCCATACACTAAACCTATAATTAATAAAAAAAGTGTTCTTAGAATTCAGTACATTATTCTTCAGTGGTAAAACTGTTACAATTAAGCCTAATTGATATGAATGAGATAATTAATAGAACAAACGCAAACACCTAATTATAATAGTTATTGCTGGTGACATCATTTTTAGCTGAGTAATAACACGAATAACGCAATGAACAATTGAATGGTGATCGTAATTGAATTTTGCGCGTTGAAATCTTTTTAAGGAAAAGTCACACAAATAACTAATTAAACGCTTGAATATAAGGTACTGTGGGGCGCGGTATAGATAGCAACGCGCTTATTTGTGCCTAATTGTAACGTTTTATTTTTTATAACAAAAAACTGCCCAAGAAAACGCACCGCTTCGCTTCAAACGTGTAGTTAATTGTGTTATAGCAGTCCGTCTATGTACTTTAGAAAGAAGTAATTTATCTTGATTAAAAATACACTTAAATATTGATGGAATAAATAATTACCATGTGTCGGCAAAATTTACTGCACAATTCATAACTACACGAATCGCAGTGGTGACTTTATTTTATTTGATATCATCAAAAATTTCGGTTGGATCTAGGTATGTATATAAAAACGAATGTTTCTTTGTCCCCTCAGCTTATACGATTGCGATAAAACTTAAAGTTGTTGTGCCCAGTTCCGTCAGTACAACACGTTTACAGTAGGTGGCGCGCGAATGGTTTAATTTTGAAGGCAAAGAGAACCAAGGCACGGATAAAATCTAGGTATTAATCATTTAGACCACATCCTAATTAGTAAATCCTGGACAAGGAAATGGCAAAATCGCTATCGTGTAGCTGCAGCTTAGTAAAAATACTAGGGAACTGCGAACTGATCTGAATATGTAGGTACTAGCGGACCCGACAGACGTTGTCCTGCCTCATTCCTTATAAGGTATAACTTAGACCTTTCTCTCGCACGTAAGTGTTACAATTGTATTGTATAGCTTTGAACATATTATAGCGAAGTATACGACCGTAGGTTAACTTTTAGTTCGGTCTTAGTGGATGGTCGACGGCGAGTCTATCATTGCCTTGTGAATCATTAACCGGGCATGGTTACCAATTCTTATGGAATTTTGAGACATTCCTATATATAGAACTTTTGTTATAAGTGTTAATAATTATGTCATCGGTGTCAAATACAAAGGGCAAATTTCGTTTAATTAATTTATTACAAACAAGAGACTACTTATGTTATTTTTTGAAGTGCCAATAGTCTATGTCATATGTATAAATAATAACTATGTAATAGTGAAACCTTTATACAACAACGGTGGCAAACAGGCATACGGCCCGCTTGATGTTAAGCGGCTACAGTAGCATATGCACGCTTGTAATACCATAGGTATCACTATCGCATTGCCGACCTTGACTAACCCTACCTCAAAGAGCTCTGAAAGCCCAACTCACCTCAGGGCCACAACACAAGGTTATTTGGCTGCGATATTCAGCAGGGTGGAGGTATTCCACCAGTCGGACTGCTCCAAGTAGAGAGAAATCTCAAAAAAGATTTTTCTATGCCCTATCATACTTTGAACCCCTTCCCCTTCCCCAACTCTACTACTAAATACGGGCTGGTAGCTTCGCGGGCCCATATACAATAAATATAAGTTCCATATTCAATATTGAGTCGATTTTACAAATTTTGTACCGTAGCGAAATGGAAACAAAATTGATTCAGGGCAAAGGAGAAAAAAGGGGGAAAAGGATTTTGGTGTATTAATTTATACAGGTGTAACATTTAAATATGTCAGTGAGGGAACTCTGAGAGTATAAGAGATAGAGAAATATTTTATAGAGGACCATGATATCGATTTTAAAAATAAGTAATACTGCATTCAAAAGAAACTTATACACGAGTCGGGAATCGAACCTATCTAGGTAAGCTTGGTATGTAAAATATTATTAAAATGCAAAATTTAATTAAAACCGTTGAAGCCGTTTCCGAGAAACCCATTATCATAGTATTAATACGTGAAGAGAAAACTTCGAACCCCTTTTTAAGCATATTGCCTGCACTGAATACTGTGAAATTTGCTATGGTTAAAGTTTATATGGAGAAGGAGTGCAGAAAGCTAACATTTATCTATAATGTCTGTTACTAATATATTAAATAAAATAAATTAATACAGCGAATCCTAACACGACAAGTGCCATTGAACTTAGGCTACCCAAAATATTGACATTGTTACTCAATGAAAAGTGACAGCAAGTGATATATTGTTTAGGTTTATACTGCAAATGTCAAACAGAAAATAGTCTATGATTAAAAAGTCGCTGGTCGACCGCTAGTATATATTTAATCAAGAATTACTCGTTTAATAGTATTAGATATCATAATTGTTATGATGTAGTAATAGGTAACAAATAACTGGTTTTACTAGTCTAATAATTTTCAAATCAATGCTAATCACTACAAATAACATAACATCATTTAGTCTAGTCACAATAATTATGAATACTGAATACAATGGTTTTCATAATGTAACTAGAATTTATGGAAAAATCTAATAATTCATTTTAGTTTTTACTTGGTGTGACTCTAGCTTTACGATTAAATTTTTATAAGTTTATAAAAATCTATCTCCTATATTAATAAAATATTTGAGGTTTGTCGTTGTGCACGCAATAACGACGGGATAGATTTTAATCATTTTTTTTTTGGTTTACTCCTTAGGTTAAAACGGTTTCTTCATACAATAACAAGTTATTAAAGTTTTGTGAAATTGTAATTCATAAATTCCGTATCATTATTATTATTTAAAGTACTAAGTACTAGTTCAAAAAGTATTTACGATTCATAATTTCAGTAGCTAAAATGTAGGTACACTAGATATTTTGTGTATAATATATCCACTGCATATGGCTGCTACATTTTAAATCATAATTTATACTCATTAGGGTTCGGTCGCATCCCAAGATTAGATAGAATTATTATGTACTAGCTGGTACCCGCGACTTCGTCTGCGTATTATTGGATTTACACAGATAAATCTCTGAAAACGACAAACCAATAGAAAATCATGGATGGGATTGTCACTATGTGATGGTGGATGTGATCCCTATCATCCCGCTATATTACTGTATGTGGTGCTGATTTCGGAGCACGACAAAGCAAAAGAAAATCATACATGGGTTTATCATTATTGCCAATATATGCATGCCAATTATTATATGTCAATATCAATCCAACACATTAACCGTCCCAATAAAACTTACAGCAGTACAAACAACAAACATACAGACTTTCCATTTATTATATTTGTAAGGTAACACTGGTTAAACTATGACTTTGACCGGGATAAAAAGTACCCTATGTGTTATTCAAGGTCATAGACTATCTGTCTGCCAAATTTCACTCAAATCCGTTCAGCCGTTTTTGCGTGATTAAGTAACAAAAATCAAAACATACACACTTTCACATTTATTATATTAGTAGATATTAGAATGAGATCGCGGCTAGTTCGCCGTCAAAATAAATTAGAGTTTTAGGAAAATAATATTATGGTACCTACCCACATATATGATTACATAATATAGTCAAATAATCAGTACAACTTCAATGACGAAGTTTTCTTTTTTCATTGCCCGCATTCCATATGTTACATATCGGTGAAAAAATTCGTGTGAATGTATTGAAATGTCTCTGTAGAGGATAAGAATTAAGCCCTTAAGGAAATTCACAATAATAAATTACAACAAGAGAGCATACAATCACATAGGGTAGGATAAAAAAAAAGTAGAACGATCATAAGTCAATGATTATTAAGGATATTTTTCTTTAAGGAATGTCTTTTAGAACCTTGGTCGTTTCGTCACCCTTTGTCGAGTTCCTACCGCTGTTTCGACTATAAGTTTAATTTTTTTTTTACATTTTCATCGGGTATTAAATTAAATATATGGGCGACCGAGCTTTGCTTGGTGCCTTACAAAAACGAAACACCTATCTAGGTATACTTGGAATGTAAAACATTATCTAAATGCAAAGTTTCATCGAAATGGTTGGAACCGTCCGAGAAACTTTATATATATATTATTATAATTATAAAGAAGACAAGAGTTGCTCACTCAATATAATAAGATACTAGGGTGGCTGAAAACAAACGTTTCTCTTTTACTTTTTACATGAAAGTATATTTATATAAAGTATTTTATGAATGCTTACCAAAAATAACTCTATAATTTTTTTTCCAAGTAATTGCTCAAGACTAAAACAAAACCAAGATAGTTAAAAATCATCTTTCTTTCTCACCATTTTTCTTCTACGTGTGACATTATAGGTACCTACTTATTTTAAAATTTTCATGTTGATATTTCGTTCTATAGAGGTCGCTTACGATTTTTTCTCCTTTATTTAAATACTGTACTTGACATGTTTTACTTATGAAGAGCAAAGATTATGCGTCATTGTTATCTAATCGTAAAATAAGCAATGATATTTTATAAGTAGCTACGGTATTGACGTTCTTTACATGCCTTTGTTAACGGTGAGCAATTGCCCTCAGTGAGCAAGAAGAAAATTTAATCCTTTTCTGACAACAGAGTTTCCGCCTTACGCTCTGATTTCCCATCTCTTTTGTTTCAACATGCTGATAACAAAATTTGTAACGTTTTTAAAATTGCTTTTAGTGAGAGTATCTGTATAAAGTATAAAACGTCTATTTATAAAACGTCATTGAAAATAAGCGAGAACGTTGTGCGTTAAAATCGAAAACAACGAGTATTATCCCCACTCGACTCGTGCGTCTCAAGTTTCGAACACACAATACAAGACGAGCGGCCTCCGCACAGTCCGCGCCAGTCAGTAACTCACCTGACTAGGTAGCCACGCCAGTTTACGTGCAACGCTTTATACGGACAGTTGTGAATCAACGGGAGTAAACTTTTGAACCCCCCACTGTGATATTTGAGGTTAGTTTTTTTGCACTTTTTTAAATCTGTTTCGAAGTTGATAATTTTGAATACCTATTAGTATTATAACGACTGTTTTGTTCTGTTCCTGTTCATATATTTCGTGACTATTAGCATTAGTGCAAATTTTGTAAAACTTTCTTAGCGTCTACATTTTGATTCCTGATTGAGTTGAATAACTTTTTTGGTTTTAAATTCGCTTTTTCACTTCAAAATCGTAACTGTAGTTTTTTTTAGTGTAAAACACTTTCATACCTATTGATCATTTACAGCGGTAGGTAGATAGTAGGAAATGTTTAAGAATATGTTTTTATTAAGTAATCTCTGAAAATACTGATCCGATCCTAAATATTATTTAATTAATAGAAAACCACATTATCTCTGAACCTTGATTGTTAGAGTTTATTTCATTCTGATTAAGTTTTAGAATTTTATTAACACGTGCATAGTTTCGAACCGTTTCTATAATTAATGAAAATATATCTACCTACATTATTTATTATTTTAATCTCTTATTATACTGAAGATTTCGATTTTTTAATCGACTTCAAAAAGGAGGTCCTCAATTCCAATGTATTTTTTTTATGAGCGTTCATATCCATGGTTCCGCCAATTATTTTTTTGTTGGAAAGGGTAACCTTCCGTAATTGTGGTCTTATTTTAATTTAATTTGCATTCAACCTTCGACTTCGATATACCAGAAAACTCTTCAAATCATAAAAGTTGGGTTTCTTTGTTAAAAATTGTCTTGTCCAATAATATGGATTTCACGATATGTGCTTATTGCTTATGGATATACCTACCTATACATATTAAAAAAATGTGTAGCCGTCATGATTTTCAAGTAAGTATATCTACATATAGATATTACCGAAACACGACATAAGGAAATGAGTCACTATGTCTGGATTTTAACATTTATGGTTAGCGCGATCCAGTCGGGTACGAGTTTCATACTCCTACGCTAAATCCATCAACTTGCGTATGTTAGTTTTATTTGACACTCAAGGACTAAGATCAAGGTCGCTGGAAAACAAAATGAAAAGAACAAACGGGTGTGGTGTTTAGATAGTGCTATGTGACTTTTACGGCGAACTTTTTCAGAGGTTGCTGACCGTTAGGCTTGACATGTTGGTAGATGACCTTCAAACTATCGTTATGCTGTTCATGGTAATCTATTTAGATAAAATGATGGAGGATTGTTAAATTAATGGATAGATTTTGATCATTTTTTTTTGTTTTACTACATAAATTCTCTGCCCTTTATTTTATAATATCTTATCACGATATCTTCATGTACGCAAATAAATAAAATTGAAGTGTCCGTTTGTAATGCCAAAATAAATAGCTTTATACTAAATGCATATGAAAGTATATCATAATCATAATATTAATACGTGAGAAGAAAACTTTAGACACCTTTCTGTTTTCTATTATTGTTTGACATTTTCAGTATGCATCTAAACAATGAATATTATATCACTTGCTGTCACTTATCATTGAATGACAATGTCAATATTTTGGGGGTCTAAGTTCAATGAAATAAATACGTTATTCATAACGTTTTTAATTTTGAACAAAATTGCCCTTGACAGTAATTAATTTAAATGAATATCCTAGGAGACATCACAGTTTTAAAATAACTCGACAGCAAAATAATGATCAAGTACCTCGAGCGCATTTTTATTATGCAGAATAATGTGGTAGGCGGGCGGTCTCTCTTTCTCTCTCTCTCTTGTATGACGCAAACGAAGTTGTGCGGGTCAGCTAATAGGCTATAAAATGTAACACATTTTTTCAAATAGGACTGGTAACAAGTTCCAGATTTTAGTGCGTTAAAACAATCTATGGAGTATAATATTAGTGTAGATCAATTATATTTTATAAGTAGATACGGCATTGGCTCTATTTACATGCAATCCTGAATGGTGGACAAACCTTCAGTTCACTTTCGACGTGATACCGGCGTGAGCGAGAAGAAACTTTTGTCCTTTTTTGATATTAGAGTTTCCTCCTTACGCTGTGATTTCCTATCTCTTTTATTTCAACACGCTGATAATAATATTTGTGCCGTTTTCAAATTGCTTTTAGTGAGAATATAACACGTCTATTTATAAAACGTCATTGGTGTTGATTTAAAAAAGTTGATAACAACGAACCTTCCTGTCCTAATCTGTTTAGTCATACATGAACGTGTGCAAAGTATATATATATTTATAAATTTTATTAATAATACAAATGCAAACTAACTGTCACATGATTTGCAAACATAAAATGTAAATAAAACGATATTTAACTGATCTCTGTTATGTACGTAGATTTCTCTGTCAACATATTATTCCGGTAACTTATTTAACTATTAGAGATATTCTCTGAACGTAAACATCTGTAGTTATTGACAATAAAAGTATGTAGTTTAAAATAAAATAAAAAACTATAAAACACGCACTTAAAATTATAAAATATCTCCTAGTCACAAAAACCTTGATACCAAGCCCAATTTATTGAACTCGTCAAAACAAATCATATGGGCCTAAACTCGAGGGGTTTGCTAGCAGCCACTGGAGAGTTCCGCTATCCAACTCCATCATCAGTTTACCTCCATGATATCAAATTATAGTTTTGTCATCGGAACTACATATGCATACAAAGTTTCATTTCGATATGACAATCAGAAGTAAGTTAAAATTGACTTCTATGATTTGATTACATTGTTAGTTAGTTACAAGTTAATAAAATCGTGTAAAAATGTAGATAATTATCTTTTCTACGATATAATTGTTTTATTGGAACCCGTCCAGGCGTTTAAGCGTGATTGATAGACAAACAGACAAACGTACGTTCATATTTATACAAATGAAAATCGGTTCAATAAAAATAAATATTTAATTCTATTTAGGCCCTAATAAGACGCTTATAAATGTCAACAAACTACTACCGGTTCGTAAAATCCATCCATTGACAAAAATCCGGTAAGAAACTCGATCGAGTATATAACCTTTTTTAAAATTCTTTTTACAATATACAATAATTATCCTTTTTAATTGAGGTAAATAGAGAAGGAGAATCACTTGCAGATATCACCGTCATTCACGCAAAGATCCACCTTATAATATATATCCTTTGGACAATTTATAAAGTAACTAGCGATGTGCCCGCGGCTCCGCACACGTTTGTTACTACGCAGTAGGTATTTGCTTCCCGTAATTTGTAAATATTTGAGATAAAAACTATTCTATCCTTTAAGTTGGACCAAATTACAGATAGTTACAAAATTTAATCATATGGGTTCAGCAGTTTCGGAGTTTATCTCGAACATACATCGTGACACCAGATTTATATATATATACATATATATAAGATAAGATATGGAGTAAAAACATAATTATTAACAGGGAATAGTAACTTGTTATATCCTATTACAGAAAATAATATGCATTTTAAAAATAATGAGTTTTATTCTTTAAAATTTTCTTACTAAAAGTGAATAAAAAGTCGTGAAATTGACTGTAATGTCTGATGATATCGCTCATACCTTAGACAACAGATATATAGAGGGAGACTAGCGGTGTGCACGCGGCGCCACACGCGTTTACTACTACGCAGTAGTTATTTATGTATGCGATTATTTTATTTTGACTCATATTGTTGACAATTCATATGCCGTATCGATTTTCATCACAATCGGTTGAAAATAATTATTCTATTCTACGATTTATAATATATTATTAACGATTCTTAAAGCCTCTCAATTATGGTATGATACACAGAACAAAGAATACATCTTTATTACGTGGTATGATGTATGCTTCCCGTCTACAAAATTTAATCAGAATCTTGTGAGAATGAAGAAACTTAAAAATTTTGAAGTTATAATTTTTTTTTGCAATATTGACAATTCTTATAATCCATTAATTATGTAAATACTTTTACGTCCCGTGTACAAAATTTCATCAAAATCAGTCGAGAATTAACGAAAATATTTTTATTTTACGATTTTTAATAGTAATATTGAAATTTCTTATACCCTATTAATTGATCAATGACATAAGCGTCCCGTGTACAAAATGTCATAAGGATCGGTCAAGCGGTTTTTGAATAAAATCCGGACAAACAAACAGATAGACAACAATTTGGACAAAAAATTAACTGTACAGAGAGAACTACAAATTTATTATTATAGTTGGTATAGGCAACAGGCATGTGAATTCGCAACAGGTACGTTGCCAGACCATGTTGCGTAGAAATTCACAACAGTCGTAACTTATCGGCATTTATCGTACAGTCGGAGCAATTTAAATAAAATGCGGGAATTGTGCCGTGTAATGTGTGTGAAAATCTACGAGCGCTAGAGGGCTTCTTTGCGTCTGTGAAATCTAAGTTGAAAACCCTTTTTTACTGATAACAAAATTTAAAAAGCATTAAGTAACTCTGGGAAAGCTTATTTCTAGAAAAATTAAAACTTCTGACTCTATGCGGATAAGTAAGCCGCAATGAATGCTCCCATTTACGATTATTTTGTTATTAAAACCAATCGTCCTTTTCAGGCCAACTTCAGACGTTCTTGTTTGTATCGGATAGACGTTAATTTAAGTTTGAACGTTCTTTTTCTCTCTGTAGATATTGTACACAAGACAACGGTTAATGTGTGTATCGGTGACACTAAATGCAATAAAATCACGAACCTGTTATGATTTGGTTGATTTGTTTGTTTTTCGTTTTGTTTTTGTGGCTTTTATTCTATCTATCTTTCTATACATGTAAAAGGATAATTGACTGACAGACATATCAACGTACAGTCCAAACAACTGGGATTAGGACCGTAAAAATTCCCATACCGGCCTCTTTTACACTATAGGTGAGCGAAAAAGGGAATGAAAAGTTTATATGAGAATATGGCGTGATCGAAGCCGCAGGCAAAGCGTTAGTCAAATATATTAAGCCCATTGTACCCGATCCGTTCTAAGATGAAATCATGGGAGTCTCTATTGAGATGGACTAATAGGTCATAAAATATCTTGGCATAATGCGAACAATGACCGTTTCGTTCCTAATTTTGGCGCGCTACATCGCGATGTCTTTGCTTTTTTTCCAACTGACCTTACTGTTAGCCTGAGGAGCCTTATCCAAAAACAGAGCCGCTGATGGCTTTTACAGCTTTAACTAGCTTGGGGCGAGCGCTTAATGCACTCAGCCGCGAAAGCGTGGGCAACAGCGCACAAGGGTGCTAAAGTGGCCGGACCTCAGTTTGGGCTGTTGCCGCGATTGCAACTAAGTCGCGATCTGACTGATTCCCTATCTGTAAAATTCGAGCTAAACTAACATATACATATATACAAGTTCCCTGCCTCCGGGAGGAAGGAAGAAACCATGTATTTATATATTTAGCGATCTAATGATGTCTTTGTAAATTCACTTTTACGTCTGATATATAATCGAAACATCACCCTCTTATTTAAATAACACTATATTGAGAGCCAGTATACAAGCAAACATATGTTTTAACAAATAAATATAAATAACAATGTTGTTATAAAACAATGCATTCGTTACGGTCTGGCAAGTAACACCGGGGTCACGAAACAAGCATTACGTTATATTTACGATTCAATACATACATACCTTGCGGTAGGTTTTATCTATATGAATTAATCTGTAGTCTTGTCTGTACTTTTCAGATTTTCCAAAATTTCCCGATAGGCACACTATATGAACGATAATGATCACGAATATTCCATTAAAAAAAACTCTTGTCTGTCTGTCTTTTCCGGGTAATCGTCGAAACGGCTGTACCGATTTTGACGGGATTTTCATTGGTAAATAGCTGATGTTATAAGGAGTAAATTAGGCTACTTTTATTTTTAGAAAATAATTAAGGTCCGCGCAAATAAAAAAAAACTGGCCATGGTGAATCAATTCGGGCGTTTAAATGGCTTACGTTGAGTAATGTATATGAGATCTATCAAATTAATATTCTAAATAATTGTAGACATTATAAAGACCTACAAAAAAGTCAGTGAGAGTGTACGTCTAGCTTCTAAGAAACACCCAAAATAAGCATTTTTGTCTTTAAAATAGCCGGGAGCGAGGGAGCAAGATTCATGCGGGCATTCTGTAGTCCACGTGACCGAAGCCGCGGGCACAGCTAGTGTTAAATAAATCATAATACAGGTGTCATATTTTTGAAAAATCAAACAGTTTGATACATATTAAGAAACTCATAAATTTATCTCATGACTTCTTACACCATTTTTGTCTATGTCTCATAGTTCGGATTTGGCCATACAATTCCATAAAAAATATCAGCCTTTATGTAAGTTACAATCAACAATCTGAGTCCACTACATTATTTTCTAGTTCAGAAAGAAGGAAATTCACACTTAGCGATGCATGAGGAGGTCGAAGATAACGAAAAAAAAAAAAATATTAAAAAATTTTAAGACTCGAAACTGCAATATACCCGCTTGAATGTAATTATTATAGAAACAGTAATTAAAAACGAAATAACCGCGGCAAATACTAAATCCGCTTTCAGTCGTTTCAGTTGACCGACATATACAATATTATACTTTTTAATATTTTAACAAAAAAACCAAGATCTTTTGACTTGAGAGTAGACTAAACCAGCAGTTGACAATTGTCAACCGGACGTAATTTACAATTGCATCTTCTGCCTTAAAAACGAATAAAGAAATGTTGATTACTCGATCCAGTTCTTCTCTGAAGATGACTAGGATATTTTCCGAATCGGTGGTAGTGTTTTGACATTCATAAGCGCGTTCTTAAGGTCTAAACCGAAGAATTCATTTTTGTAACTTAAGGCTGTCCAGTGGTACGTCATAATGTGGAGCTAAGGCATTTATTTAAATTTGCCCGCTTATTAAAGCTATTGTTAAAGCGGTCGATGTGATGTCATAATTTTTACCCTTCTACGAAAAAGGAGGGGTTACGTTTTTCGAGCGCATGTGTGTATGTATGTATGGCTATTTCTTTGGCACGCTCTTTAGTCTAAACGACTTGATGAATTTTAGCATACGAGGTGTTGTTAGGTTCGTCTTAATTGTGGGAGTGACATAGGCTATATAATATTTAAGTACGATATAAGGGAATCAAATAAAAAGCAAGAATAGAAAGAAATATTTAGTCAAGTGTTTTTTGCAGTCGGGTTTATTGTGTCCTTTTTAATCATTTATCTTGTTAATTATGTAGCTTGTTTGATTATTATTTATAACTGAAAGTTTTGTTTATTTTAAATATCTATCTACATATATCATGACTTAAACAAGTACCTATTATTCGGTGAGTGGCCCACAGCGCCACCTGAAATGCAATCGAAACTATAGCCCACCTCCGAAATGAATTGGGCCTTGCTCTAACTAGACCTATGCATATTTGCTTTTTAAATATTTCATTATAAAAATATGATTGAATTTAGGTGTCTTACATCTAAAAGGCGCGAACGCGGCGCGGCGTCCCATGACGCCTCAGATACTTTTCAAATGAAATAAATTTTAGAACCGACGGTAACTGTATGTCTAATGAGCAGATGACATTTACGATTCCGTAGATGCCACACCAGCAGGATTTTAAAACGATGTCCAAAACTGATAAGCGGACAAACCTGCCTGTGTTACCGCGTCGGTTTTGGATTAATGCGCGTACGCAACAACTATTGTAGGTCACGGCAGTCAACTGTTAAAGTAAACTCCATTTCTACTCGCCCCGTTTGAAATCACGTATGTTATTTGTAACTGGTTCAAATACTAGTGTAGTAGTATGTTTCATCAGCTTTATAATGACTGTCAGCGGTTTCACTTGATACTTAAAATTATAAAACAAAATGAATTTTGGCCGGTGACTTAAGATAATTCTTGGGATATTTTGAAGTGATAACTTCTTATGGGAGGGCAAACCGCTTCGTAACGTAACGCGTTACGGCGCCACTCTATCTGGCTTCCCTTCTCTACTCAGTGTTCTAATGTACATATTCAAGAATTATAACTAAGGGTAAAATATATTTTATAATCAATAAAAGATTTTATTAATAAATAATTTTTCCTCACGTTATCATATTAATTTACCTAAAGTTTAACAATTTCAATATTAAATAGTTCAACTTAGATTAGTTTAAGTTATCACTTCTGTCGAGCGTCCCGAGAAGCACACGTACTTTTTCTCTACTTGGGGTAGTCTGACTGGTTCTGTATGATGGAGGACCCTAAAGAAGATATCGCAGCCATATAACCTAGAGTTGTCTTCCTGCGGTGAGTAGGGTTTCCAAAGCTTCTTGGGGTAGGAGAGTTTAAAATGGGTATCTATAGGATACGGTATTCTTTTACAATCAGGCGGGCCGTATGCTTCTTTGCTACATTTGTTGTATGACAAAAAAAAAATCATTACATTACCATTTTGGAATAAAAACTCTGTCATAACTTCGTTGGATTTGAGTGAAGTTTAGGGCACGGGGCACGCAGCAGACAGATAAAAAGAGTAATTTACAGTTTAACTCTTAAAGAACAATGTAGATAACATAAATGTGGTCTCCGCTCGAGAAATGGTCTACACGAATGTGTGTGGGTTCTTCGAAAGCTGTGGCAGTTACTAGTTTTCAGAAATAATATATAAGTGATTTTGATATGCTACTTCTTTTGTTTTGAATTTTTATGTGCAGCGAGAATTACCATCGTTTCAATCATCGATTCTTTAACGGTCCACTATCGTCTTTAGTCAGATATGATTTTACTTAAAGTCCTTTTTATTGTGCCTCTCCAGCTTCTGAAGTTTGGAATTTAACACTTCGCATCGTGTATTATTCATAGTAAGTCGGACTTTTATTACATATTGCATTCCATTCTTTGATGTTTCCGAGGCAAGATAATTATCCTTTTTTTTCTTGTTGTTGTTATGTTTAGGTCCCTTTAGAGTTATGTTCTTGGATAAAATGTAGTCCTGTTAAGCAATTTTCTTTTATTTTCAATACAGATTAATCGAGTAGGCACAACTTTACGAAAGGTAAAATCGGAACATGTATTTTATCTTTAAAACTATTTCCATATAAATGGTCAACATTAGGTATATGATCGTAGGTATAATTTTCTACTTAATTTGTAATGGTCAGTACCTACAAGTTGAGTTCCCTTATATACGTTTCGTTGAGGAAATGTCACGAAAATTTTCCATTAACTTAACTCGAATTTTAAATACAAAATTAGCCCTTTATTTTATATTCATCTTATTAACTTCTTTTACTTATATTGTAATTCTAAATCTCTTGGTCTTTTCTAATACTTTCTACCATTTAAACATCTATAAATAGCACAGGACTGTTCTACGATCTTATTTAATAGGTTGGACTTCTAAATCTAAAGACTAAGTTGATCACTGTTAGCAATGCTCTTTGCTCGGTAATCGGTAATTATTACAATTAAATTTAAGGCGTTCCTCCACAATTGAATCTTTAATAGGACCTTCCTTCGAAGATATATACATGATACTAATAGTCTCAAATCTGAGGTTCTAATGAGTGAACTGAAGGAGTTAGTAAAACCGTCTCGGATACTAAATAACGAAACTTCTGACTTTGAAGTTATACCTAATATCAGCTGCAGTGCTGTATTACTTTACCTATACTTTGTTCACCATAAGAAATCTTGCATGAAATATGTCAAATGTTCATTTTAGAGATATAGTATGACTTATATTGGAAGTTGATTTTACTATTATTGATTCTTTTTTACGGTTATGCTTTAAATTTTAAATAAATTGAGTTGTTTTTAAGCCGTGTAATAGATTAATAAAAACAATTAAGATCGCAATTAGGAACACTTTGATTATTGTATGCCTGACTCCAAACAACAAGATTCAATTCTTCCAGTCAATATTCTTAGTTGCGCGTTACTGCAGTAAAAATGTAGAAATGACGTAAATATATATTTTTCTGTTCTGACCTGGAAGTTCTGGGCCAACAAAGAGGTTATGAGTCGAACATGAGCTTATTGTTAAAAAAGAAAGTAATGGACTCATGTCTTATACCTTGTCTTACTTATGAATGTCATTTGTGGATATTTGACTCTACAATCAATAGAAAGCTAACATCACGCCAAAGAGCACTAGAACGAAGCTCACAAAAGTTCAAACTGAAAGATAGAATACGTCACAATAGAATAAGGAAACAGACAAAAGTAATAGATGCTTTATTTTTCGCCGGATGTTTAAAACGGAGATGGGCAGAACACGTGGCTCGTAATATCAACGACAGATGGACGAAGACCGTATTACTGTGGAGCGGGCCTCACGGGTACTAACCCAGGGGTAGGCCAAAGGCATGGTGGAAGGATGAATTAGAAGCTATCGCAGGCTAGAGCTGGTCGGACGCTGCCAAAAATCGTGACACTTGGCATTCTTTGGGGAGCAGGAAATCCACGTTTTTAAATGTATCATTTCTTGTACTAATATTAGTGAATTTAGCTTTAATAAAATTAATTACATTGCATTTCAATAATTCTTTTATGTAGCAGACAAGTTACTAAATTAAATAGGGTTTTTTTAAATATTACTAGCGGTCGCCCAACGATCGAAATTCGACCAGCGACTTTTTAATCATATACTATTTTCTGTTTGACATTTGCGCAGTATGAACCTAAACAATGAATATTAAATCACTTGCTGTCACTTTTCATTGAGTAACAATGTCAATATTTTGGGGGGTCTAAGTTCAATGGCACTGGTCCGTTTAGAATTCACAGTATTAATTCATTTAATTTAATATATTAGTAACAGACATTACAAATAAATTTTAGCTTTCTGAACTCCTTCTCCATATACTTTAACCATGCCAAATCTCAGACTTCCGTGCACGCAATACGCTTAAAAAGGTGTCCGAAGTTTTCTTCTCACTGATTAATATTATGATTTTATTTATTTATAATTTTTTATTTGAAATTTTAAAAGGAAACTAGTTAATAAAGTCCACAGCATCGTACATTTAATTCAATTCGTACGATTAATAGGATTAATTTTCGATTCATAAATTTTATTATTTTCCTCTAAACTAGTTTTAAGGACCCCTGCATTTAAGACAAAAAATATGAAAATTCATAAATATCAGTGTACAGAGAAAGTTATTTAGGATGTTGTTACTTAAAATGTTTTTATAACGTTCATATGGACCCAAAGAAACGGAACAGTAATTATAATGAACGTCAAAATAAAATGTTGCAAATAATTGAAATTATTGTATGATACCAAAAAGTCTATTTTTATTTACTTGAGTCCAATCTCTAATAATAAATACAGCATTATCCGATTCACCTTGACGTGTCTTATTGAGTATTTTAATTTGGTTGATTGAAATTTATTAATAAGACTAGCTCTACCGACGGCTCTGCCTGCGTATAATAAAGTTATTGTCCCTACTCTAACGAGTTACTATCATCACTGATTATTTGTTATGTTACGTGACTTAACAATATATATGAAGGGTCTATTATTGAGCCGAGAGGTCACGGTCCCCGCACATGATTGACTTTTGTGTGATTAGAATAATTATCAGCTGTATGTCTGGCTCTTAAATATCTATGTATGTATATACCATATAGGTGTTTATTTAGCACAATACAAGTTATGCTTGATATGGAATTAAATAGTATGCGAGTTTTGTACTTATATCTATTCATTTAAAGCCTGGGCAAAAATATATTTATGCTTTTTATAATTTTATACCAATTACTTATAATATAAAAAAACAGAAGAGTTTTTGTTTGTTTATTTAAACACGCTAATCTCTGGACGCTAACACTGGTGCGTTGACGGCGCGGTGTTTCTGTGGATCTCGAGTTATATCGTTAGATAGATTGTAGAACAAGTTATTTGTGTCTGTTCGCGACTACCAAACACAAAGTGAAACATCCGTGATAGTGTCACGCTTACTTGCGTTCCGGGATACATAGTAAATCAAGTAATCAAAGGATCTGTACTTGACTGAGTGGTGATCACCAAGTACATGGCGATAAACTGGTCACAAATACTCTCTTTTGGTATGTCGCGTTTCGAGATCAGTCAGGGTTATCAGTAACTCGACAAATTCCCGTTAGGAGGTGATAGGGGTGACTCTTTGCAATAATTTCGATCCCCATATGCATTATGCAAAAGTGAATAATTTTTGTGTTATCATGTTTTTTAGCTTATTTTTCAAAATAAGTCAAAGTGCAACATCTAAATTTTTCAACAATATTATATACAGGTGTCCCGTAAAGAATGGATCAACGTTATGATGGTGATAGAGGGTGACATGATTTAATAGAAACACAAAAATTTATTGTCCTAGGCCTAGTAGTTTTAAAGTTATGAGTTTTTTTAATGTTATGTTGAAATTCTCCTTCTATGAACACACAATTTAAATTTTAAATAATTTTTTTTTGTTTAGGGGCTTTAAGAAAACTTGTATCTTTATAATCAAAATGATATTCTTGCTTAATTATGGGTATAACATAAAAATAAAAGTTAAAACTTATGCAAAAAATAATTGACAAAATATGCAATGTGATATTGTAATGAAGCTGGTGTAAAAAATGTATGGTAGCCTTGTGGAACTTTACTTGCGCACAACCAAAATCTTCTAATAAAATTTATTTTTAGACTTCTTACAGCCCACGTATTATTTTTTACAGTTTCAGCCACAAGGTTCAGTGTTTGTCTTAACACACTCTCATTTGTATTATAACTCTCATAGACTGCTTCTTTAAAGTAACCCCATAGGAAATAATCCAAAGGGTTTAGGTCAGGCGAGCGTGGTGGCTAAGCTATATAGCTACTCCGCGTCCAATCCATCGATTAGAGTTTTACTAAGTCTAAAAGATGGAATGACTATTTTATATTTATTTCTAGTATTGAACTTGTGCCTGTTAGTTACGAGTTCAAATTTATTTTCGAGACCTCGTACTTAAATATTATATAGCTTAAATCACTCCCGCAATTAAGATGAATCTAACGACACCTCGTATACTCAAATCCATCAAGCCGTTTAGGCTACGGAGCGTAACAAAGAAATAGACATACATACCTACATACATACATGCATACGCTCGAAAAATATAACCCTCCTTTTTCGCAGTCGGTTAAAAACAATAATCCTCAGAATTAAGAGATCAGAGTAACTTTTAAACGATCAAGAAAACTAAAGAAAACCAGTTACCTCACGAAGATCCTCTCTTGTCCCTTTGTAATTATTTTAGGTTCGTAACTGCAGCAACTTGTAACATTGTAACTTCTTGCACATATAATAAAACATTCACGATTACTTTAACAATAGAATATTAAATCATGATCCTTCATCATTGACTGTTGATTGTCGTTAATGCCATTGATAAACATGCGATCACGATTATGAATAGAGGTGACCGCTGTCAAAGTCAAGTAAGGACTGTTTGTTCAAAGTTCGCCCTGCCGTATTTTCTTTGTGGCTTCCAAAGTGTAATGTTTTTTCTTCTGAGGGGTGTTATAAGTTTAACAGGTGTATCTGTGTGTCTGTCTGTGACATCGTAGCGTACAAACGGCTGAATAGATTTTTATCTAGTTTGTTTTATTGTTTGAAAGGTGACTTGATATAAAGTAATCTTAGCTAAGATTTAAGAAAATCTGTTCAGCCGTTTGAAGACTATCAGCTCTTTTATAGTTGATAAATAGATGTGAGCATCTTCCACAGGTCTGATTGAGTCGGGATTTGGTATTCTATTAATGAGAGTAGAAAAATCTTGACCTGATGCTGCAGTGTCATCTAGAATTCGTAGGATGCTTAGCTTCTCACCAAGTTACAGCAGAGTTATCTTATTTAGGCTCATTGGAATGGCCTCGATGAATAGGTTACTTCTGTCAGGGGTTTATTAAATTTTCAATTTACCTTGTTTACTCTAACTTCCAAGACACAGCGTGAACTCACGGTTAGCATTCAGCCGTGCCTCACTCTCTTCACTACTTTCGATGGATCAATATTCTGATATACATATACGTTGTGAGATTAACCTAAAAGGATTCTGAGGTTCGAAATTTTTTCGTACTATCTCGTTCAATAGCGGGTCTCATTCTGTTACCATTCCCCTATTTCCTGTGATCTAACGGTTATCACTTTTTTTAGAGCAATATAATATTGAGAAAATTCTGTCCACTTTCTACGAGGCATTTACCAAAATTACAGCACAATACAATCAGAAGGTTAAAGTCAGTAGTTGAAGTCCAAAAGAATACCCAGTTACATTATTTTAGATATTAATTGATACTAGCGGTCGCCCAATGATCGAAATTCGACCAGCGACTTTTTAATCATAGATTATTTTCTGTTTGAAATTTGCAGTCTGAACCTAAACAATTAATATTATATCACTTTCTGTCACTTTTCATTAAGTGACAATGTCAATATTTTGGGGGGTCTAAGTTCAATGGCATGGTCGGGTTAGAATTCGCAGTATTAATTTATGTAATTTAGTATATTAGTAACAGATATTATAGATAAATTTTAGCTTTCTGCACTCCTTCTCCATATAAACTTTAACCATGCCAAATCTCACAGACTTTCGTGCACGTAATAAGTTTAAAAAGGAGTAGAAAGATTATGCTTCACGTATTAAAATAATGATTATCTAGAAAATATACCTAAGGGCCGAGTATTTTAACTATGTTGAAGATATAAATGGTCTCTCTAAAAGGAGTATACTCAAAACGTTCCGTGGATCGCGATGATGACCTTTTCTCAGTTAATCACTCTTGGTATATTGTTAAAATTTTGATCTAATACCATTAAAAAATTTGGATTCAACCACAGTGTATTGGCTAGCTGAATATAAATTACTAACACTGAATCAGAACACAATGAATCGATACATTCTAACCATTTATGCAAGACAATGGCAATACAGAGTACGAATAATATCACAATGAAATCTTGTACGGAGTGAACCAGCTCGTTTGTTTTACCTACTTACTCTCTCTCTAACCTCAAGTGCAATCTAGGAGGTTATGCCCTTTAATAAAAAATAATAATAAGACTCTATAAATATGTCATAGATATCTTTATTATAAAAATAGAAAAAAAAATTCAATATTGTTCAAGTAATTTCTTATAATCATTACGAATTGTTGTTACTGGAGTAGGTAGATAAAAGGAATACATATTGCATAATACAAACTTTTACGTTGATTGATCAGAAAAGATATCGGCCTGCTATATAATCTATGGACTGATGAGTTCTTAATAAATACTTTTTATTACTTAATTTGCATAGATAATATTTTTGTTGTTTCTTTTTTTAATGCATGTTATAGGTTTACCTAACATTTAACTAAATTCTCATCTTTAAATGATGATATTGTGGTAGGTCAAGTGTAGATAGAGGAACTGGCTTTCTAGTGTAGCTGCCGGAACTCGCCTATTGACACCTGGAGACATATTTTCAACTTGAGGGAGTACCTATAGTTACTACCTATAGTTTTGTCATGATGTTTACCTTAAACGAAATTTCATGCTCACTGTGGTTCGATCGACGCGATGCCATTGTCGCTTCAAGGTATTCGTGAATCCAAATAAGAGTACACTTTGTAAGGACTACTTACCTATAATCCTTTTTTATTTATTTATAACTAGTTGTGCCGTCGGCTTCGCTCACCTGGACTAAAGAACGCCATCGATCGGGTACACGAGCGAACCTTGTTCCCCGCTCCCGGCTATTTTAAAGACAAGAATGTTTATTGCGGATGTTCCTTAGGAGATAGACGACTTTTTTGTATGTCTTTTTTATGTATACAGTTAGCTAGTAAATTAATTTGCTATATCTCTTATGGTTTACTCAGCGTAAGCCATTTAAACGCCCGAATTGATCCACCATGACCAGTTTTATTTAATTGCGCGGAATCCTAATTATTTTTCTAAAATAAAAGTAGCCTAGGTTACTCTTTATATCATCATCTATCTACCAGTGAAAATCCGTCAAAACCGGTCGAACCGTTTCGGAGATTACCCGGAACAAACAGACAGACATACAATAAATTTAATAATGGATTTTTTGTTATAAGTATTTTATTTTATTTTATTTTAATATTTTAAGAAAACTTACAGCTAAGTACTTATTTAAGTTACATGTATAAATTAATGAAGGCCATTTACAAGTTCTCACATATAATTATGTACTTATATATAAAAAAAAAAAATAAAGTAGACGGAAGAACACAAAAATATTAACAAAAGAAATAAGAATTCAAAAGAGCTTTCAACTTCTGCACAGTTGTATTAAATATATCAATGTCTAAATCACTAACTAATTTATTCATACTGCTGCTTACTCGAATGAAATAGGAATTTTGTCTGTAGGTAGTTCTAACTATAGGACTATAAAGTATGTTAGGGTTTCTAAAAGATGCTGCCGGTACACGTAGGTTAATTTTGCTCAGTATCTCCGAACAGTCAACTAGGCCATTGAGTATACACAAAAGATATGATACATCAGCTATTTCTCTTCGTGTATACAGCGGGAGCATATGAAATTTTTTACAGCGCGATGTGTAATCTGGTACAATTATTTCAGATTTAAACTGTAGGAAACGAAGAAACCGCTTTTGTATTTTCTCAATGCGTGTGATATATATATTATAATTGGGGTTCCAGACTTGAGATGCGTATTCAATATGGGTTCGAACAAAAGAACAATAAAGAATTTTAAAAGTTTTAACACATTTAAATTCATTGGATAATCGAAATACAAACCCTAATGCTTTAGAAGCTTTTTTGACAACATTATCAATATGCTTATCAAATATTAGTTTGGAGTCAAAAATAACACCTAAATCTCTAACAGCATTAACTCGTGATAATTTAGTATTTTTAAGAAAGTAATTGTGCAGAATCGGATTGAGTTTACGGGTATATGTTATAACTTGATATTTCGTGACATTTAAATCTAATTTATTGAGAGTACAATAATTTTGAAACTTATCTAAATCATATTGAATATGAACTACATCGGAAACAGTTTTAACAGGACATATAATTTTAAGGTCATCAGCGTAGAGAAGAATTTTGCAAGTGGTAAAACAGGATGGTATATCATTAATAAAAATGTTAAAGAGCAGAGGCCCCAATAAAGATCCCTGAGGAACTCCTGAAGGAATCTGCATCGGCGAAGATGTATAGCCATTTAGAACTACAGTTTGGCATCTGTTCTTGACATAAGATGAAAACCACCTAAACAAATTACCCCGAATCCCTATATCTCTCAGTTTGCAAAGCAGGATTTCATGATCTATCCTGTCAAATGCTTTACTGAAATCAGTATAAATTACATCTACCTGGGCAGGCTCTGACATATAGTAAGTTATGTAATCACTAGACAGGATAAGATTTGATGTAGTAGATCTTCCTTTTATAAAGCCATGTTGCCGATCGTTAAGGGAATGTTTAAGAGAAGGATAAAGTTGTTTGAAAACGACTTTTTCGAATACTTTAGAAAAAATGCAAAGTTTGGAGATGGGTCTGTAGTTAATGACCAAGTCTTTAGAGCCATTCTTATGAACAGGCGTAATTAAGGCAGATTTCCATATATCGGGCATTATCCCATCTATAAGAGAACGCTCATATAAAAGAGAAAGTGGGACAGAAATACTATTTGCACACTTAACTATTAAAATGGGAGGTATGTTATCAGGACCTGCAGATTTGTTAAGATCAAGAGTTTCAAGAATTTTTTGTATATAAGAACAGACAATTTCAATAGAACTTATATTGGAAGAAGACTCAAGAATGAATGTTGAACCGTCTGTAATAGGTGAAGAATTCTGTGTATTATCTAGAAAAGAAGAATGAAAATAGTCAGAAAACATGTTACATATGATGTCACCTGATGCAGAAGAAACCAGACAAATTTCATCATAAGTATAAGCGTTTCGGTAACCCACGTGATTATGACACATATATTATGCTTAGACCTAGAGTAAAAACTTTATTTGATTCGTGTTTCAAATCTTATATTAATAGAATAGAACAAAATTTAAAAACAGATGTTAAGGCGTTTTGGAACTATACGAAATCTAAGAGATCTACTAATGATTTACCAAAAAAAATGTTTTATAAGAACATGGTTGCTGAGGATGGTAAAAGTATAGCTGATCTGTTTGCACATTACTTTGCAACTGTCTATAATACTAGTTCTTTCCATGCGTATAGTCCTGATTTTCCAGAATCGTCTAACTGTATTGCTTCAATTAATATAACTGATAGTGATGTGGAATTGGCCCTTAAGTCTATTGATATTAACAAAGGAGCGGGGCCAGATGGTATTCCGCCAATTATGATTCGCAATTGCGCAACTTATCTGAAAGAACCACTGGTTCTGCTCTTCAGAAAAAGTATTAATGAAGGCAAATTTCCGGAACTATGGAAATTAGCCAAGATCGTCCCCATATATAAATCAGGAAACAGAATGGATGTGACAAACTACAGACCAATTAGCGTCCTTAGCTGCTTCGCAAAAATTTTCGAAAGCATAATTTATAAGCAAATTAATTTTCATCTAAAACATATTATCACTGAAAGACAGCACGGCTTTGTTACAGGGAGATCAACAACTACTAATCTGTTAACTTACACTCACCATTTAAGCTCTGCATTTAATGCATGCACACAGATAGATTCGATTTATGTTGACTTTGCTAAAGCCTTCGATACAGTTGATCACTCAATACTTTGCCGCAAAGCTTATCACATTGGCATACATGGATCGCTATTGCGCTGGTTAGCTTCGTATCTATCAAATAGAACGCAACTGGTTGCAGTATATGGCTATGACTCTACTCCATTTGAAGCAAAATCAGGAATACCACAAGGATCTAATTTGGGGCCACTCTTATTTGTTTTATTTATTAATGACCTTATAAACTCATTCAAAACTAAATGTCTAGCATACGCTGATGATTTAAAGGTCTACCATAATATTCTATCATATGAAGATTGTATTGATTTACAAAATGACATTAATCATTTGCATCTTTGGTGTACTCGAAATAACATGACATTAAATATTCAAAAGTGTCATTTGATTACTTTTACGAAAAAACGGTCTCCAATAGTGTATCCATATAAAATAAACAATACATTGTTACAGCGTCAGAATACAGTAAAGGATCTTGGTGTATGGTTTGATTCAAAACTAGCCTATACGTACCACTATGACTACATCACATCCAAAGCTAACAAAGTTATGGGTTTTATATTTAGAATGTCAAGACCATTTAAAGATCCTGCTACATTAATAACTTTGTTTATGACATTGGTTAGAAGCATCCTGGAGTATTGTTCGGTGGTATGGAATCCATACTATCACATACACAATGACAGGATCGAAGCTATCCAAAGACGTTTTGTACGTTATTTAGCATCAAAATGTGGACTGAGGCGTAAACTACCTTCATATGAAACTAGGCTAAATCACTTTGGTATCAAAACACTGTCATCCAGACGTAGCTTTAGCTCATATTCTATTCTACATAAAATAATCAATGCCAAATGGGATACAACAGAGTTGTTAAGCCAACTATCAATAACCACAAGAGTAAACCGGAATCAAAGTATCTTCCACGTTCCATATTGCTCAAATAATGTCTCATACTATAATCCGTTAAACAGAATGTGCAGAGAATACAATGATAATGCCAGGGTTTTGGACATATTTGATAGAAATATAAGCAGTAGTTTTCAATCATCTGATTAATCTTTTGATTTTATTTGGAGAAGCTATTTATGCGCTAAAACTTTATGTAGTTTTTCTAATATAATTAATTGAATTATTTTGTATTATTTTTATTTTTTTTATTATTTTCTTTATTCTTTGTATTTTGTTTGTAAAATTAAATGTTGTGCCCAACTATAATAGGAAAGCAAATTTAGTTCTATAAGTTACTATTGTTAATGTGTATTTTGTGTTTTAGTTTGGTTTCTGTTGTTGAGCCATAATAAATAAATAAATAAATAAAAATGTAGTACATTAATTTGCTATATCTCTTATGGTTTACTCAGCGTAAGCCATTTAAGCGCCCGAATTGATCCACCATGACCAGTTTTATTTAATTGCGCGGAATCCTAATTATTTTTCTAAAATAAAAGTAGCCTAGGTTACTCTTTATAACATCATCTATCTACCAGTGAAAATCCGTCAAAACCGGTCGAACCGTTTCGGAGATTACCGGAACAAACAGACATTGCGCATAAATACGTTTACATTTAATATATGCACAGTCTATTTACCCTCATATTTGACGTATGAACATTATACAGATTTCATTGATACTGCTGAACGCACTTTTTTGGCATTTCCTACTCAAACACTCATATTGGGTGACTTCAACTTACCTGAAATTAACTGGAATAATAGACCGATATCAACAACAAATAATAAGGCCAGGGCTCTCTTTGATTTTATGGATAGATCTGATTTAATCCAATCAAATCTAATTCGTAATAATCTTGGAAGAACACTAGATCTCATTATTCACAGTCCAATAATGTCAGTTAAAGTCTTAGAAACACAAATATTAAGCCGGCTTGACATTCACCATCCCCCTCTAGACGTAATATTAACTCTTACTAGACAAAAATTATTGAAAGAAAATGATAATACTAGGTACAGATTTCGAGGAACCGATTTCGCTGCTTGTAATAATGAACTTTCAGAGATCTCCTGGATCCTATACAGCGAATATAATGTGGATGATTTCTTGCACACCTTTTACAACCATCTTTGGGAAATCATTGAAAGATACACACCTAAATCTAAGTCAAAAAATGGATGGCCGGTATGGTTTTCGCAATCGTTAATAAAAGTAATTAAGGAAAAAGACAAATTTCATCATAAGTATAAGCGTTTCGGTAACCCACGTGATTATGACACATATATTATGCTTAGACCTAGAGTAAAAACTTTATTTGATTCGTGTTTCAAATCTTATATTAATAGAATAGAACAAAATTTAAAAACAGATGTTAAGGCGTTTTGGAACTATACGAAATCTAAGAGATCTACTAATGATTTACCAAAAAAAATGTTTTATAAGAACATGGTTGCTGAGGATGGTAAAAGTATAGCTGATCTGTTTGCACATTACTTTGCAACTGTCTATAATACTAGTTCTTTCCATGCGTATAGTCCTGATTTTCCAGAATCGTCTAACTGTATTGCTTCAATTAATATAACTGATAGTGATGTGGAATTGGCCCTTAAGTCTATTGATATTAACAAAGGAGCGGGGCCAGATGGTATTCCGCCAATTATGATTCGCAATTGCGCAACTTATCTGAAAGAACCACTGGTTCTGCTCTTCAGAAAAAGTATTAATGAAGGCAAATTTCCGGAACTATGGAAATTAGCCAAGATCGTCCCCATATATAAATCAGGAAACAGAATGGATGTGACAAACTACAGACCAATTAGCGTCCTTAGCTGCTTCGCAAAAATTTTCGAAAGCATAATTTATAAGCAAATTAATTTTCATCTAAAACATATTATCACTGAAAGACAGCACGGCTTTGTTACAGGGAGATCAACAACTACTAATCTGTTAACTTACACTCACCATTTAAGCTCTGCATTTAATGCATGCACACAGATAGATTCGATTTATGTTGACTTTGCTAAAGCCTTCGATACAGTTGATCACTCAATACTTTGCCGCAAAGCTTATCACATTGGCATACATGGATCGCTATTGCGCTGGTTAGCTTCGTATCTATCAAATAGAACGCAACTGGTTGCAGTATATGGCTATGACTCTACTCCATTTGAAGCAAAATCAGGAATACCACAAGGATCTAATTTGGGGCCACTCTTATTTGTTTTATTTATTAATGACCTTATAAACTCATTCAAAACTAAATGTCTAGCATACGCTGATGATTTAAAGGTCTACCATAATATTCTATCATATGAAGATTGTATTGATTTACAAAATGACATTAATCATTTGCATCTTTGGTGTACTCGAAATAACATGACATTAAATATTCAAAAGTGTCATTTGATTACTTTTACGAAAAAACGGTCTCCAATAGTGTATCCATATAAAATAAACAATACATTGTTACAGCGTCAGAATACAGTAAAGGATCTTGGTGTATGGTTTGATTCAAAACTAGCCTATACGTACCACTATGACTACATCACATCCAAAGCTAACAAAGTTATGGGTTTTATATTTAGAATGTCAAGACCATTTAAAGATCCTGCTACATTAATAACTTTGTTTATGACATTGGTTAGAAGCATCCTGGAGTATTGTTCGGTGGTATGGAATCCATACTATCACATACACAATGACAGGATCGAAGCTATCCAAAGACGTTTTGTACGTTATTTAGCATCAAAATGTGGACTGAGGCGTAAACTACCTTCATATGAAACTAGGCTAAATCACTTTGGTATCAAAACACTGTCATCCAGACGTAGCTTTAGCTCATATTCTATTCTACATAAAATAATCAATGCCAAATGGGATACAACAGAGTTGTTAAGCCAACTATCAATAACCACAAGAGTAAACCGGAATCAAAGTATCTTCCACGTTCCATATTGCTCAAATAATGTCTCATACTATAATCCGTTAAACAGAATGTGCAGAGAATACAATGATAATGCCAGGGTTTTGGACATATTTGATAGAAATATAAGCAGTAGTTTTCAATCATCTGATTAATCTTTTGATTTTATTTGGAGAAGCTATTTATGCGCTAAAACTTTATGTAGTTTTTCTAATATAATTAATTGAATTATTTTGTATTATTTTTATTTTTTTTATTATTTTCTTTATTCTTTGTATTTTGTTTGTAAAATTAAATGTTGTGCCCAACTATAATAGGAAAGCAAATTTAGTTCTATAAGTTACTATTGTTAATGTGTATTTTGTGTTTTAGTTTGGTTTCTGTTGTTGAGCCATAATAAATAAATAAATAAATAAAAATGTAGTACATTAATTTGCTATATCTCTTATGGTTTACTCAGCGTAAGCCATTTAAGCGCCCGAATTGATCCACCATGACCAGTTTTATTTAATTGCGCGGAATCCTAATTATTTTTCTAAAATAAAAGTAGCCTAGGTTACTCTTTATAACATCATCTATCTACCAGTGAAAATCCGTCAAAACCGGTCGAACCGTTTCGGAGATTACCCGGAACAAACAGACAGACATACAATAAATTTAATAATGGATTTTTTGTTATAAGTATCGTATATACTTTCACATACATTTAGTATAAAAGCTGTTATTTTAAAATAACAAACAGATTCGTCAATTTTCATTAATTGTATAGATTGTAGATCTTGAAGCGACCTACAAAAAAGTCATCGAAAACATGTGACTGTCTTCTAACGATCACACACAATAAGTATTTTTGTCTTTAAAATAACCAAAAGCGGGGTAACTTCTATAGCACACGCGAGCGCAACCGCGCGCACAGCTAGGTTTAAATTTAGATTATATATAGTAGTAGTATAGATAACCATACTGTTAGCTATAAAAGCCCTGGAGCCTGAGACGGCTTTACGAAGTCCGGTGAAGGTGTAAAAGCCGCAGCGGCTTTAGGGCCCCTAAGGCTAACAGTGTAGTCAGAACTAAAAAAAAAAGACAGGGTTTTCAGCTTCACCGTGGCTTGGGCTGTTGCCGTAGTTGCAATTATGTCGCGAACTGGCTAATTCCCTATCCGTAGAAATTCGAGCTAAACTAACTAATACATTTATACATATTCTTGCCTCATGGGAGGTGCAGTATAACGGTGTCTGTTGGTAGCTAGTGAATGCAAGTGCAGTGAAGATAATTGTGAAATTGTGGTATTGTATTTTGAATTGAAACTTTAATTGGCCGTAAAAGACGATAATAATCGTAAATCAGTACATCCAGTTATGAAAATTAATTTCGTACGAATTATTTCACAAAGAGGAGATACGCTGAACGGTTTTTTCCAAGTGACGTTATAAAAACCATACTACTTAGTTTTGAAATTAAATTAATTCAAAGAAAGTAAGCAACGCTTGATAATTTTACATAATAATGAGTTATTAAATTTAAAAACGTGTATTCCGGTGATGATTTGAATATCACACTGGTGTTCAATTTAAAATTATTTTGTACTTCAATGCCCGGCAATAAGGTCGTTTTCTGTTTGAATAATAATTTACGAGTGATGAATGTTAATTTCTACGTATTGTTAGATGGTTATGTCATAAGTTTGACTTACAGCCGATGTTAGATCATTATGATTACTTATAATAGCGTTTGAGAAATGTATAGAGATACAGGTTTTGCGAAAATGATAATTAAAAACGTTAATAATTCGGCAAAATTCACAAATATCCAGTTTATACAATTTTTAGTCGCTATCATTGGCGAAAAGAATGCAACCGCTTGTCCTACAATCAGTAATTTTTATTTATTTTAAACGTCAGAGTCCGTGTTCTCGGTAATCTATAATTAATATATTAATATGTGAAGCAAAAACTATATACTTACCACTTTTTATGCGTATTGCGTGCACGGAAGACTGTGTGATTTGGCATGGTTAAAGTTTATATAGAAAAGGAGTGCAGAAAGCTAAAATTTATCTTTAATATCTATTTCTAATATATTAAATTAAATAAATTAATTCTGCGAATCTTAACCCAACCCGTGCCATTTAACTTAGACCTCCCCAAAATATTGACATTATCACTCAATGAAAAGTGACAGCAAGTGATATAATATTCATTGTTTAGGTTCATACTGCAAATGTCAAACAGAAAATAATCTATGATTAAAAAGTCGCTGGTCGAATATCGATCATTGGCCGACCGCTAGTATTAATAAATATATAGTTCTGTTTGTACGAGTATTTTTTTTGCCAAATTATCCTATACACATAACATGACATACCATCACGCCTGTATCCCCTAAGGATTAAGCAAAGGTGTACTAATGTACACCCACAGTTCGCCGTGTGTGTTTTTAGGTCCCATGTAATAGGGGGGCGAGCGGCGATCCTATTGTCATTAATCGGACACAAAGCCAAACTTCGAGCTGATCTGAAAATTTAATAGAAAAACCTAATAACACTTTGTTCGAGACCAAATGGAATCGGAATCGAACCCAGGGCCTCGAGAATAGCAGTCACGCTTAGCACCATTAGGCTAGTGAGGCAATTAAACAAAAGTCACTTGTAAATGTTCGCCAGAAAGCCTTTAACAAACAGCATTTAACTACTTCCTTATGTCTAGGGTTGCTACTTGTTCTCTTCTTAACAAACATTTTTGCAATATTTTGTATATTTAAAAATCTCGTGTCGCGATGTATATTCGGGATAAACTACGAAACTGCTGAACCGATTTTGATTAAATTTCGTAACAATCTGTAATTTGGTTCAACTTAAAAGATAGGATAGTTTTGGTTCCAACAAGTAAAAAGTAAAGTTCAAAAAAAAATTAACGATAATTTTTATTATTTTATAGATTTCTCATCCTTTCCATTCCTATTTCTTTTTTTCATAAGTAAGTAAATTGCATCCGTGCGAAGCCGCGGTGGGTTGCTAGTGATGTTTATATTAGCTATTGGATGTTTGTATTTTTCATCATTTTATAGGCCAGTGACAGATCACAATCTCACCTTGTAATAAGTGACGATTTCACCGATGTTATCAAACACCAAGCCTAAAGCGGAGACCGGTTCTCAAGGAGGAAAATATCTTGATGAAACCAAAGTTAGGTGGTAGGAGACGACACTTTTTTTGGTTTGTCATGTTTCGGGATGAACCAGTGCATATCTAACTGTAGCGAAGCAGGCTGGCATGAAGGTAGGATATTTTTAACTGACTTCAAAAAGGAGTTTCTTTAGGATTCTTTTTCCTTTGGAAAGGGTGCCTCAAGGGTGGTCCCATTTTAATTTCATTTTCATTAGACTTTCGATACATCCTCAAAATCATAGAAGTTGATATTCCTTTCTGTAAAAAATTGTCTTGTATAATACACATAATATGACTTCTTAAAAATATTGAGGCAGTGTAAGCGACAGCCCTGAATAAGCCCGAGGTCGTCCAGATAAAAATTCCCCATGTGACCTTGCCCAAGGTTCTTTCCGTACGAACCTTTCTATTTAATAACACGTCGAGTTAATCAATTTTCGACCTTGTTTCCTTGAAACAGATGGCCAATTCGTAACCTCAAGGGATAGTACATCCACTGAAGCACCTTGTAAAGTACATTTTAATAATTCAGACATTATGACAGGATGTATGAGGAGAGTTCAGACATCCAATGAACGAGGAAATGCCGATATTGGGGTGATAGGTTATGACCTATTATAGGATGACTATCGGATTGTACATTTTGTCTGGTTCACGGGCAACCACCACACAGTGTTTTAAAGTGTTACAAACCACATCACTTCAAGATCTCTCCACAAAACTCGGTTATATAATATTTTTTAAAGTTAATTGTATTCTTTGTATTGTGTTCTGGATGTATTTAAATAACATAACATAAACATAATATCATTACGCATGTATTCTCCGATGGGTTAGACAGAGGTTAGGTACATCCACAGTTCGCCGAGTATGTCTATGGGTACCATGTAATAGGGGGCGAGCCTATTGCAATTAATCGGGCACAAAGCCAAACTCCGAGCTGCTACTGAGAATTTCATAAAAAGACCCAATAACACATTCCTCAACCTGGGAATCGAACCCAGAACCTCGAGCATAACAGTCGTGCTTAGGATCACTTGGCTAATGTGGCAGTTATTAATACCTAGCTTGCTTTAAAGAAACGTCTAAAAACCGATGCTTTTCGTCGTACAGCGATTGTAAGAAAATGCATTGAGACAATTCAGATGTACTACCTACCATCGATTCGTAATCATAAAGATCCAATCCAATCAGAAAGATCCATTAAAGCCTAAAACGTTTAAAAGTAATTTGGGGCACTTCTGCGTGAATAGAATCCAAAAACAATTCAACAGCATAAGCAACGAACCCAACATAAACATATTTGGCCAAAGTTACAAATGCTACAGAGACATTGTTTTTAAACATATGTGTAGTGACCAAGTACCTAAGTGTATTTATCTATATTCTCTTGATATTATGTAGATTTAAACTTACTAAAACTACTTATTTTTAGCATGTCAGAGCAACCTTTCATTAAGGCAACACCTAGATTCTAATGTAAGCCTATTTTGTATTTTTATTGGTAGCGTAATAAAATAAACTAAAACAAATATATACGTACATCTTCAATATTTAAAAATAATTTTAGTAAAATTTCATTTCCGTGTAAAGGACAAAATAGGTACGTAAATAGGCGCTAGTATGTACGGAGAAGTAATTAAATGAGGTTCCCGGTACCGGATAACCTTTTTAAGGTAAACTGTTATGATATATAACTATTAGTATATATGATAATTATAGAGCCAAAAGGGAATATGGAATGAGAGAAAATAAAATCTAATATAAATATATTTCCGGGACATTTACAAATTTACGTGATATTATTTTCCTAAAGTTCGTTCAATAATATTTTAAAACAATAAAAAAAATGTTACCATAATAAATAAATTTATAAAACCTTCCAGTCCTATATTGAAGATCTCACATAAAACATTAACACCTAACGAGACAGTGTTTGGTTTAAAGGATATAAACCAAGATCCAACGCTTTAGCTTGGACGTCAGGTATCAACCAGTGCAATCAACGCAATGCAAGTTGAGGTCAGGAACTGCCGCCCTGGCCGCGTCTATCCGGGTGGTCGGCTTAGTGATGCGTCAGCCTGGATATTCAGCGTTGAGCAGGCTCGACACAGGAACAATAATTCTCACAAGTGAGATCGATGCCATGAAAATAGAATTTAGTAATGTAATTAATAAATAGCTCGGATTGAGACTTCCGACTCCTATATTCGTTTGGTATTATTAAATTTGTTATTGTTGGTTAAGTTAATACTTTACCAAATAAAATAATAAATATCAATGATTATACTATTTTCCCAATCTATTAAAAATATCAGTTATTACTATTCAAAAGTCTATCATATAATGACAATCGTTTTTCTGCCTAGCTTTCAAATACCGTTCTCACGATTCAGTTTTTGAAATTATCAAAATATTTTTGAATAGTAGAATCATAGGTTTTGTGTAAATAAATAAAACCTATGATTAAAGAAAACATATTTATATCTAATTGCGCATGTCCTAAACCTATCATAGTATTTGACATATTTGTCAATCCTAAAATGTTAACAAACAATGTATTATAATTAAATATGATAAAATTATATGAAACATTCTATATTAAACTAAAAGGATCGTATTATAAATGATATCTGAACGGACGAATACATTAACCTAACCGATGCCCTGGAAATCAAACAATAAACAATTACATAATATACACGAAAATAATACAGAAAATACAAAGTAAATAAGATTATTAAAATAAATAGAAGCGGACCACATAGATCTAATATAACAAAAATTTTCTCTTTTGTTATTTATTTGCATTAAAATGGTCATATGGTGGTGGTCTTCATCCGTTCATTCTTAGGTACTAAATCCGTTACGATCAACAGTTCTCCAGAGACTAGGTATTTACGTTGTATTTTTGAACACGTAAACAATTAATCCGTATTTAAAACCGTAAAACGTGTAAGTGGAATAAAGTTTTCCTCGAATTGTTAAAGTTAATTAATCACAAATACATAAAAACCATATTATATGTCATTGGTAAAACTTCATTCTTACAATTATGTTGTATACTTATATTTTATTATTTGCCTTGCATTTATTGAGGAAACATTATTTCGAGGAAGTATTGATTATTTTAAATGTAATGGTACTTTACCACGAAGCTATTTAGAGTTTGATTTTATTTATATATTTATTTATAGCATAGCAAATTGACGTTATTTTGCTTCATATTAAACACAATACTTACAATCAGGGTTCAATTCCTAAAGCGCGGCAGATATGGTACCAGCAACGTAGAATCTATCCTATTTCGAGCAGAAGTAGCGTAGTTACCGATTTACGCTACGGAGGAGCTTTTTTAGCTGGTCGTGAGAACATTGACTTTTGTTTATCTTTTTTTTGAGCTCCCTTTAAGGCCTTCCAACACCTAAACGACCTTTTAAGAATTCTTAGAATTTTCATATTATTGTATATCGTGCGAAGGCATTCGATTATGATACGGTTGTAAACCTTGCCTACAATACATAAACAACCTAAATCCATAAAAATTCATAAATCTGTCCCCAAGCCTCAATAGGTGTGTTGCGGCAGCTGCACTTAAGAGCCAGTCTTCCACTAAGCTTAGCGTGTTGCTATCTTGGGTCACATCGTCACTTAAAATCTGGTGAGATTTTGGTCATAACTAGAGGTGGGGCGATTATGAATGTTTTACACAAACGAGTTATTCCGATGATGAGTGATCATTCATAATCGAGCCCTTTAAGTATACTCAGAGGTGGGCGATTATGAACGATCACTCATCATCGGAATATCTAGTAATATTAGTAATTACTAATGGCTATAATCGAGATATCTTTATAATGAAATGATTACGTTAGTATATCTCATAATCGCCCACCGCTAAAACCTATAACGATAGCGCAAAAAAAATTGTGTGTCTCGGAACGCTCAACAGAAGTGATAAATTAAACTAATCAAAAAGAAAAAAAAAAGAAAGAGGTAGGGAAAGCCGGCGATGAGTCGAGCCTAGGACTTTGGCCATAGCAGTCACGCTTACGACCGCCGGGGTACGAGCATATCGCTAGGATTGACTGAAACTATGCTACTGTTAAGGGCGCTGAAATGCGTTACGTTACGAAGTGGTTTACTCTCCCATAAGAAGTTATCACTTCAACAACGTCGACCAGGCAATGTCGATAAGTTGGACGCCAAGTTGTTCAACTGTCGTACAAACAGCGGAATACACATACACCTCCAGAACTTAAATAGCAATGTTGTCCAAGATGAAATAACTTAAAAAGAGAATTAGATTGCAAGTGCAAGTGTTGAACATACAATATTTACTGTTGCATAGTGATAAACTTTTTAAATGAGATTGCTACAAGTCAGATGAAAATGAGAAAAAGCGGAAATAAAATTCATATTCAATACACGCGCAACGGCGCGGGTGTAAATTTGCCGAGTGAAATGAACATACATTTTTCGGAAATATGGGATTTAAAATTTATTAAAATAATAATTTCATGATTTGAATCCTTCAGCCTCTAGGGTTTATGATTTGGAATTTTATGGTATAATTTTCATATCAATTGGAATTTATAGATGACCGGAAAACTCGTTTAAAATTTCAAAACGAGGCATGTTTGCGATTTTTTTATATGCAGTGAAGTATTTCTGATTATGTTTTTGAATCCGTCAAGCCCTGCTTAAATAGGTCAATAATGAGATATTATATTTTTCCCGATCTTGAACAATCAACACCCAAGCTTATAGAGATATAAACTCATTTAAAAATTTTGATTTCTAATATGAAACCACATTAAGTTAAATTAACTGTCACACCTAGTTGCCCCAAACATGCCTAATTCTATTGAAGGGTAAACAATATCGTCATACTAAAAATATATACGTTTATTTAAACGATCGATAGCCCTGTTCGCCCAAATATCGCCTCGCAGTCCCTACCGTCAGTTGATCATGACTCATAACAAAAGTATTAAACCAGTCTGGTTTAGGGGAATTACGCTTATGAGTCAGAAAAAAATACCGAAAAGATGTCTTAGCGTACGTAATAATAAAAAGAAAACCAACTTCAATGATTTTGAGAAGTTTTCTGGTGTATCTTCGAAGCTAAAGGTTCAATGCCAATGAAATTATAACGGGACCACGCTTATTTCATAAACAAAGAAGTTCTGGTTGAAAATACATTAAAATTGAATATTTTTTTTGAAATGGGTTAATAAAAACCGTCGTAAAGAATAACTTCCTTGTATAAATTACAGGTATTAATTCTTACAACATAAACTTATTTATTCATTTGCCTATATTATATGTTAAATTAATACATTTAATTACATATTTCAATGATTCTATCCGGCCCGCGTCGGTCGTCGTGCGCAATAGGTGTATGGTTTCTTCCTGAACCTTAATATATTTTTTATGCGATACTAATAAGTGGTTGAGTGTTATGAATGCATTAGCTGTATACCACGGTTTTACTCGTGTTGAATTTATTGTATCAAATCTCTATTACGCCGCCGCGCCACGTGCCTCATCGGTCATCGCTGACGCACCCGTGTATTTCTCAATTCCGTACTTTATACAGCTTGTCAGATGTGTTGACGTTCATGAATACTGCATAACTCGTTAGGGTGGTAGCGTGAAGATATATAGACTATAACCTTTCTAATAAATATACTACACAATGCGGAAAGTTTTTCAAATCAGACTGGAAGTTAAAAAAAAACAATCTTTTGAGCTTTATCATGATTTTGGGCAACAATTTTGCGTGACAGCATTTTGCAGTAAATACGTACAATATTTTTACTTATTTATGCCGGCAACTAAGTTCCCGTTGTCTTTAAAATTAACCGTCTCGCACGCCACCTTCTGTAAACTTGTTGTACTAATACAGATCCTTTGCCGATGTCAAATCAAATCTAAACCAAATCAAAGCAATTGTTATTGAATTTAGGCCCTAAGACTTATGAACGTCAAAACACTATTGCCGGTTCGGAAAATATCCTAGACATCGAGAAGAACCGGCAAGAAACTCTATCGGATTTATACAGTGTCAATTTAACAGATACAATAATAATAAATTTGGTAGATGCACAGAGAGGGAGTCACTTCCAGACATCACTATCATTCACATAATGATCCACCCTATAATAACCTTTTGACAGTAAAGCCCGCTTGACATGGTCCTTGAACTTGTCCGGCAAATCAGTAATGTGCTTCGGGACCTTGTTATAGAACCTAACACCTAATAAAATTAAAAATGAAATTACCTAAAAAACTTTTATTAGTCTTAGTAAGTCTAAAACACCGTACAATAACTCACCAAAGTTGGATGAATCGTTAGAAATGCATAGCGCATAGCGTTTTGCGTTACCTTCCTATTGCGAAAACAAATTAAATTAATTTATTAGTTATTTCAAAAGTTGAGAAAACTATATTCGTTTATTTTGCCCCACTACTTTGTAAACTACTTTGTAATTGTACGATAATATTGCTCAATGCGTTTAGGTTTCCTCGCATTGATTTTCCTACATCGTCGATAAATTAGCTCACTTAAGTAATTACTCATTTTAATATGTTTTATAAGAAATTCTGAAAAATTCGTTGCTACATTTTGAGGTACCAGGGGATCATCGAATTAATTTTCCAGGATAAGCTCATAATGACATTGTTTTTATTACAGCTTACAAAAATGGGGGCCATGAAGACCCTCATCCTCCTCCAGCTCGTATACATCACAAGCTGCATGGACCAGCTGCATATAATCTACGAGTGGAAGCAGCTCGACTATCAGTTCCCAACAGCTGAGGCGAGACAGCAAGCGCTAGAGTCAAGAAATTTCATACCGGAGAACAATATTCCTATGGGGATCGAAGTATACGAAGACAGGCTGTTTGTGACTGTACCGAGGTGGAAATATGGAGTACCAGCCAGCTTGAACTACATCAGTTTAAAAGGTACGTTAATTTAACGAACATTGGTTAACTGATCAGAGTAATTTAATACCCCCCCATCTATCTCTATAGCATCGTGAATCGTAACAGACGGAACAGATTTAGATCTTGTTTTTATTTGTTTCAAAAGTGACTTGATCGAGAATGTTCTTAGCTATGATTTAATCAAATCTATCTTTCATGGCAACATGGTAAGCTTGAGCTGATGCTGCTCAGCAAATTACATCAGAGATATCGTATTTGGGCTCATTGGATTGGTCTCAATGAATAGTTTACTTGCGTCAGGGTTTTTTGAAGTGAAAACTATTTTCTTGTTCATTGAAACTAGATGAAATGAAAAACGAAACTGAAAAGAGACAAACACACATCTATAGCATTTATCAATGAGATAGAATGCATTGTACAGTGTTACCTATTATCTCGGTCTCCTCTTTATACGTGTGTGCGCGCCTGTGTATTACGAAGCCTGGGGGAAAGGCATCACAGCCAGCGTGGTGTATTGTTCACGTGTATCGTTTATATGAATATTTTTAAAGTCTTGAATTCTTAAAATATAACGGTTTGTTTTTTATTTATTTATTTCGGAAATGGCAGGATCTGCTTGATATATTTCTTTATGTGTAGGTAGTATAGTTTTGTGTTTAGTTAATTACAATAACGGAGCTATTTGTCCATGGTTAATAGCTATTAATTTCGTTCTCGGATTCTCGAGCCAATTGGTAACCAACCTGAACTATTAGGGCCTTTCCTCAGATGCACCCAATTTTTTTAATAAAATCTCGCTAAATATCTGCACCTGGACTGAAGGAACTGAAGTATACACAGCTCAAGACGAGCGGCAAATGACCTGAGATTATCCATAGGCTATCACTTTTCTCATAATAGCTAACAAACGTGCTACGGCAGAGGCGATTTAAAAGCTTTCTAATCTCGATATGCGACGTACTGAACCATGTCACTATAACGGGCTATTCACCATGTGTAAGGGATTACTGTTCTACAGTTGTCTGTTTAAGAAATCGCTTCACATGACATCTTAATAAGCAATAACATGGTATGTTTATTGTGCGAAAATACCTAGGATGTCCATTATTGGAGCTGTATTTAATGACCAAATAATAATGCAATTTTATATTGGTCACATAAGTAGTTGATCGATTTTTAATTTATTTTTTAATATTTCCAGATAACTCAACGAGATCACCAAACCTTATACCCTACCCGAGTTGGGCAGCACACACTGGCGGAGTCGATGGTAGACCTCCAGAAATAATCTCGCCTTTCCGTGTTAGAGCTGACCGCTGTGGACGCCTCTGGGTCTTGGACAACGGTAAAATTGGCAACTTAGAAACCAACACTACAAAATACTCACCAGGTTTGATCGTTTACGATTTAAAAACAGATAACTTACTCCGTAAATACATTTTCCCTGATGATCAAGTCAAGCAAGACTCTGGTTTTGCAAACATTGCTGTGGAGGATACGGATTGCGAGAAGACTTACGCTTATGCTGGTGACCTGGGAAAGCCAGCCATCGTGATCTACTCCTGGGAGAAGAACGAATCTTGGCGCATAACTCACCACTACTTTCATCCCGATCCATTGGCTTGCGATTTCTCAGTTAAAGGACACAATTTCAGTTGGACAGATGCGATTTTTGGGTTAGGCTTATCAGCTCCTAATGCTGATAATTTCAGCACGCTGTATTTCCATCCCATGGCTAGTTACAATGAATTCTCCGTCTCCACGGAATACTTGAGGAACCAATCGATAGCTGATGGAAATTTCGAAGCGTTCAAGCATTTGGGAAGTAGGGGACCCAATGCTCAGTCAAGCGTTTCATTCGTTGATAAGAAAACCGGAGTTCTGTTCTACTCTCTAGTGAATTTGAACGCTGTAGCGTGCTGGAGAACCTCAAATAAGGATTATTTGATGAAGAACCAAGGAAGGATATACATGAACGAAGAGACAATGATATACCCGACTGACATAAAAGTGGATTATAATGACAAATTATGGATTCTATCAAACAAAATGCCAATTTGGATGTACTCGAAATTGGACCCAAACGAGTAAACTTCAGAATATTTTCAGCTCCGGTTCTGGATGCAATAAGTCACACAGCGTGTGATATCACGCCTAGGTCAGATATATTGGACAAGTTCGTGAATAAAGTGAAGAACGTCACCAATAAAATTGTTTCAACAATAAAACCTAATTCATCATCAATCTTTACACCGATGTCATTGGTATCTATTGTTATTTTAAGTTGGTTTATTGGATTAAGTGTAAATTATTAGTGTAGCCGCTAGAGCTAACTTCCAGTATCAGTCTTTAATTCAGAATTTCACTGCGGTTCAAATGGTTGTATTCACATTTGAAAAACCATTTACGTTGTACCATGATACATGACCACTGTCATTAACAGAATTTTTTGAAAAGTTGAATAACTAATATAAATTTTATCATACAAAAATTTTGCTATCTGTTTCAAAGTTCCGGATATGAAACTGTATATTTCAAAATTGCGATAAATTTTCACGAAGGAATGTTTAGTTAGGGTTTACTTATTTTGGAAACTGAAATATGGTTTTTGTGATTTTGAGTAAGACAATGGAAGTTTATTAGATGAATATGCAGTTTATACCGTATTAAATAAGCGATAGTCCCAAACAGAGAAACTGATTTTTTTACAAGTGAAGACAAACGAATGAACTTCTAGTTAATATGGATTACTGTAATACATAACAAACCTATAAGTATTATAGTACAATGTGTACAACAACACAAAATCGGCATTACCGCCTACGACGCAACTGGTAACACCTTTTTCTCTCCCCGTCATTTTTGAGATTATTTAATCTACTCAATATTAGAATATATTGCTTTACAAAATTTATCTTACTTAATTGTCGCTTTATTTATTTTTTAATATTAATATATTTTGTGAAAATCATTTGTACTTAATTATAAGATTATAACCAGACTTAGAAAGCATCAAGTAATTAAATTTATTTTGACGTTAATTTCATAAATCCTTTTTTTTAGAAGTTACGTAAATATATCTATGATTGTAGCATACTGCCATTATATTTAGGTACTACAATTTAAGAGTAGAAAAAAGATCATTTATAATTCATTTTGCCTCAGTTGTAGCTTTTGACTTTTAAGTAATAGGTAAATTTCCACACAGATCTTACTTTTGTGTTTAATCATTATTAAATCATTCTTTCATTATTATTAAATATTATAAAAAAGATAAATTAGATTGAGATAAATGTAATGGTGATATGACTGTCATAACTTCAAAACGAAACTCATCATTAGAGTTAGGATAGGTAGTGAACCTTACCACCTCGTTCATGAAATCCGTTCACCAGGCACGACACCTTCAAAAGCCAATGCCAATTTTTTCCTCCCGCTTTCAATGTCAAATCACGAGTGCCACTTTAAAAGGTAAGTTATTAACGTGTTTATCATTTTAAAATATATATCTTGTAAATTATAAAACTTCGTATACAAAAATTTAGATTTGCTTAATTTTAGTAACATACTTTTTTACCCTTTTAACTACATGGGGCTAATGGTGGTCAAAGGTACTTCCCTTTGAAATTGTATCTTTTTTCAAATTTTCTACCAAAGCCGTTAAATTGTTATCTAATACTATTAATTATGTTATGTTAATTTAAATAAATTATACCAGATAAAAAAAAATTAAGTGACCGCCATTACCTCTTTCTTCCTTACTTTACATAAAAATTTACTACTAATGTAATAATATAACAGTAGTTAGTTTGTTTCAAAATTAAATCAAAACTCTTGCAGTCTGATATCAATAAATTGTATAAATAAGAGTCAAAATATAGCTATGTGCAAAATAATGGAAACATTAATATTTTGCATCCAAATTCTATTCACTATAATATTTCCTCTCATTTAAGGAATGAAATGATCCAATTCCAATATTTTTTTGCACATAACTCTATAGTGCATTTAAGATAATTAATATATTAAGACATAATTTATTTTTATTAATTTATATTATTCATTCATTTTTTTTTTTATATAATTTTATTCACGTACACGATTATTCATCGCACAACTTTTATTTTTAAATTTACTTTGACTTTTATTGCAAATTCATCACCTCAGTGTACAAATGGTACTAGAGGCATCTATATTTTGTGCACGGTACTTTTTGTGAGATTATGACGTTAATCGGTTTAGTCTAAACATTGGCAATTTTTTTTATTAGGGGCTAGAAAATAAAATAAGTGTTTTGAAATCTTTCAAATTTATTTATTAATGATAAAGTTACAAACTTAGTACCTACTTTAAACGTTTGCTTGAAGGTCCTGCCGTGGTAGTTGAGTGTGAGACATGGAACGCTTTTGATTGGTTTTTCCTCTATTTGATAAGCCGACGAGGCTGTCAAAATATATTTTCGATGGCCATACACTCATACTTTAGAAGTGACGTCGGCGGGTGCTTATTGTACATGTATACTAACTGGGCCCGCAGACGTTGTTCTGTCGTTTCTAGTAGTCAAGAATTTGACTACCTTAACACCCATTGCCTTGGGATAGCATAAACATTTTTAATTAAAAATATATAGTTATATCAACTTTCTATTTTATTTCTAGTCGGGCTGTTATAGGTAGGTAATATTGTTTGTGGCTTAAAAAGTGATACATTAAGTAATTCTAAAATAGTCATTATAATACAAAAAAGTGCTAGTTTTAAATTATTGTAAATATTAATTTTTATTATAAATAAATGTGCTTAATTGTATATTGTGTTTTATTGTAAATAATTATACTTCATAAAAATTTGTATCGCCCATTTCTAAATTAACCTTAACTTGACGCTGTATTTTTTAATATTTCATTAAAATAAACACAAACATATTTAAGAAAGTAAATGAGGGGGAAATAATAATAATTATCTATGAAATTTCAATCATATAGAGGTAATTGTTAAATAATTTTATTAAAGACTTAGTTGGACCTTCAAGGATTAAGAAGGAAAACTTATTATGAAATTGTTTAAGACGGTTTTAACGTCATCTATGTATTTGCCTAATTAACTAGTAAAAATTTAGTTAGTGAAACATATTTCAACTAGATGTCACTAACAACAATATTGTTTATTAATAAAATGTTATTGTTATTTAACACATCAGAGCCGATTTAATTTAAAAAAAAATGGTCATAACTAATTTAATATGTCAAATGTGTCAAGTTTTTACCGCGAGCAGCGAGTCGCAAAGACATTATTGTCCTCGGCCTTTTCATTCGATAGGTATATTGCATTATTGTAGGTATGTTACTTTATCGACATTTTGCGACACGTATGTATATATTTATTGTACTTGGGAGTTTGACCAATGTTCAACTTAAGGGTGTAAATCATTTGCAAATACCTTAGTTATGAATGAATTATTTCTAAAATGCGTTCAATTTTTTCCTAGCAGCTAGGCACCCCTAGCGGAGACACGGAAGAACTTCAGTAGGTACAGAATAAGAATCCTTTGAACGTGTTTAAAAACTGAAAAATCTATGCTAGTAATAATAATTATAATCTATACTATTAATAATTTAATAAATCGGAAAAGATTTTTGGTTGTTTAAACTTTCTGAAACTACCAGTCGGAATCGATAAATTCTTAATGTATATGATAGCCAGATTCATGAGGAATATTATTAGCTATCTAAAATTAGGCTACAACTCTCAGCTAGCCTTAAACATTGATTTTTGTTAAGTAAGTCTGAAGTGAAATCGCTCCAGAACAGGTTTATCCGAGTTCGCTGGTATAATGGTTAATGATACGTAAATATAATGTTCTACAAAAATATACGTCTATAGTATATCTAAAAAAAATCTTCGATAGCATATGCCTATCTCTTATATATAAGTCGCAATAAGGTTTTTTCTGACAAAAAATTGTTGAAGATTAAAAAGGTATTTATGAGCATTATTTTTAGGTATGGCATATTTATCATTACGAACAAAAATTACTTCATCATAAAGACAATTTTATTAAGTTTAACGTTGCCCTATATAGCATGTTCTTTGGAAACACAGTTTTGGAGATAATGAAAAATTAAAATTATTTATACTTGCGGGAAGTGAGAAAAAGATAAGCCTATCAAGTCACATAGGAGTTTTGTTCACATCTAGTACTATATAGAAGCCATGGTTTTATCTCGATTTTTTGTCTGAAATTTTAATTGTAATTTTAGTTATTAAACGAACTATTCGAGATGAGTACCTACGGCAAAAAACTTAAAAAGGAAAACTAACTTCAATCTTTCTGCCTACACCAATAGAGATATGCCCTACGGAATACGACATAATCATAACCTTTGACAGTATATTTTATGGTCGTTCGGTGATAGATATCATAGATAAATGTTTTATGATTTTATATTTATTTTTATGTTCCATTTAGATAAAATAAATGTATTACCTAATAACAGTAATATGACACTTAATAAGAGTTGTTTGCGATGTTATTAGTTATCTAATATGTGTCAGGTGTCCCATAAACCTTTTGTTTTGGTAGGACATTGGACGTGATGTATTTGAACATGGGGAAGGATAAGTGAGTGATTATTAAAACATGTCTACAGAGAAGGTATGATTTTTCAGTTGTTTTTCACTATAACACACTAACTGTGCTATACGTTTTCTCCCGTGTTAAATGTATTCGACATACTCTCCACCTCGTCGCTGCTCTGTCAACGCACCTTTGTAGTCTACTGTTTTCTCTCTTCTCGTACTTGCCTACAGCTTGTCGAATTGCTGCAAGCCCCGTGAAGCTACAAAGCCGTCTGAGGTTGTAGGGCCCTTGTGCCCAACAGTATACTCAGTTATACTGCTCTGGTCCTGAGACTCGTATCGTGAAGATATATAGCGGGAGCGTTAGGCTACAATGTAACAATCCAAGATTTGATTTTCAGCACTGAGGCACCTCTCGTGTCTCAGGTCTTTGTCATGTTTTATACAAGACAATTATTAGGAAAACCAACATCAATGATTTTGAAGAGTTCCCTTGTGTATCTTCAAAGTTGAAAGTCCAATGCCAATGAAATTAAAATGGGAACACTCTTGAGGTAGGTACCTCGGATAGGTATCCGCTATCCAACAAAAAATGAATCATCCGAATCGGTTCATAAACAAAGAACTTATGGCTGAACAATCATAAAAAAATATATACATTCGAATTGAGTCACCTCCGGCCTTTTGTTGATGTTGGTTAAAAAAATAAATAATTAAAAGTAAAAGTAGTGGATGGCAACGATCTTGCCACCAGAAGGAAGGTAAGGTACCCAGAAAGCTAGCAGTATTTCTATCTTTATTTATTTATATTAATGCACATTTGAATCCATGGTAACCTAACACAATATCAATCAGTAAAAGAATGTCGTAAGTGTTGTCTAAAAAGTTTTTGTTTCTTGCCTTTTTGGTGAGGTAATAAAAACCATTATTGCGTGGCAACAACAAACCTTCGATTTTTCGTTTCGTTTCATCAACTTTCAAATCACAACGATGCTAAAGAATTTTTCACTTCAAAACAGCAAAGTAACCTTTTAGCCAAATATCAAATCATCACGTACAAAAATCTGTTGATATAACAAAAAATGTGAATAACTATAAAGATATTATTACTGCCGATAATAACAACAAAAATTTACATAGCACTTACCTATTAAAAAAATCAAGACTTAAGCGCCTTCTACCCGAAATCAGACTCAGTTGTAAAGGATAAAGATTATTCTGCTTGCATAATTCATTGAAACGTTTGCTTGCCCGCACTATGTTGCATGGCAATGCTTATAAGTTATAAGTCAACTTGAGTCGAGAGATGTCTCAACCAATCAACTCGCAAGTGACTTGTTGTTTAACCATTTTCAGGCGGGCGATGCGAATTGTTCCTTGAAACAGAAATTCATGGAGCAAATGAAAGGACCGAATTTAGTTAAAAATTTTGTAGTTATAATTTGCACTGCTGTTGTTATTCAACAGGTAAGATATATTTGTGGTATTTATAAATAATAGTTGGAGGAAAAAAGACTTTTCGTGTTTTAAATGAAGCAATTAATGGAATCAAATGGATTTTGTAAACGACTGGCATAGTTTTAATTTCAGAGGCAAACATAAATTATTCGTACCGTATATATAGAATGTCAGATTTTTTATTAAGATCCTTATGCGTGTGTACACTACTTATTTGCCGGACAATAAGTTCAAGAATCATGTCAAGCCGGTTTTACTATTAGGGAGGCTATTATAGGGTATTCATCCTATTATGTGAATGATAATGATGTCTGGAAATGAGTCCCTCTATATACATTCACTTAATTAATTAATATGCTTATTAATTGTAAATATTATCTATATATTAATAAGTGAAACAAAAGCTTTCGGTACCTTTTTAAGCGTATTACGTGCACGGAAGACTGAGATTTGTCATGGTTAAAGTTTATATGGAGAAGGAGTGCAGAAAGCTACAATTAAATTAATATATTAAATTAAATTAATAAATACTGCGAATACTAAACCGACCAGTGTCATTAAACTTAGACCCCTCAAAATATTGACATTGTCACTCAACCAAAAGTGACAGCAAGTGATGTAAATAATACTCATTGTTTATGGATACTGTAAATGTCAAACATAAAATAGTCTATGATCAAAAAGTCGAATTTCGAGCGATCGCTAGTTTTTATAGTTGAAAAAAAAAAATGAGTCAAGACAATTTTTAACAAAAAAGAAAACCATCTTCAATAATTTTAAGAGTTCCCTTGTGTGTCTTCAAAGTTGAAGGTCCAATGACAATTAAATTAAAATGAGACTACTCTTGTTGTATCCCTTATGTAAGAAAAAAAGAATCATCCAAATCGGTCCATAATCAAAGCAGTTATCGCTGAACATCCATTAAATATATATACATTCGAATTGAGTAACCTCGTCTTTTGTAGAAATCGCTTAAAACTCGATCGAGTCTCTTATCAGTTCTTCTCGATAGCTGGTATGTTTGTCCGAACCAGTGGTAGTGTATTGACATTCATAAGTGCCTTCTTAAGGCCTAGATTGAATTTAAAAAAAAAATATATTATCAAGTACGGCAAATTGACAGCACTGTGTTTGATGGTAAGCACAGAACAATGTAGAAATAATAGCGATCAAATAGAGTAGCAAGACTGGAGAATATTCATCGTATAGCACTGAACTTGCACATTCCGATTTCTACTTATTTTGGTCTTTCAGAATTTTTCCGATCAAAAAACTCAAAATGTTTACAGCAACATGTAAACATGTTTTCCCTCTTCTTCTTTCTCCTGGCTATTATCACAATTTATTTGGGGTCAGCACTCTTAGAATTTTTGCGCCATACCGTGCGGTTGTGGTTTGTCTCTGTAGATATTGGTTATTAATGATCGTCCACGGCCTTTTTAACGTCTTCTATATTCGAAGAGTCTTTCCGCTACCTGATGTAAAATTAACAGTCGTTGTTCTGCTCTGTCAGGTGGTTAATGGCCTAACCACAACGCCATATATCGGTTCCAGAAACCATGGTCAAGATAAAATACATTGAGAGAAAAATTCAGTATATTACCATAACATATATATTTGAATCAATTAATAATTAATACTAAAATTAAATCATATTCTATAATTAAAAACAATCATTCTCGCTTAAAATAAAATGGAAACCTTAAAAATTTTAACACAATTGAATAATAATTTTAAAATAATGTGTATTGAATTACTATCTAAAATTCTTAATTTCATTCATCTCTCTAAAATATATAGTAATTTATAGATACTAAGAAAAGTGTAGTACAAAATTAGAAATATTCACACATTATATGTGTATAGGCTGAACAGTTTTGTTTTCCTTTTTGTCCTTGTGTCTGATTTTGTTTTTCGAGTCCGCACCAAAGGTTCATCGAAGCTTTTAGTAGGATTCTTTCCATTTAATATACTAGGGCATAATCTTTCTATACAATTTCTCACTTATTAATTGCAGTGTAATGAAAAAGGTTTAGTCGGTTGGTTAGATAAAAAAGAGTTATTATAATAGTAAATAATTCATCATCATCATCTTCAGTTCATAATCGGCCACTGCAGAGTCTATACTCATACTAGGTCTATACCTCTATACCTCTCTTCTTGTAGGCCACTCACTAATGTTTTCCCGCGATCTTTACAATGTCGTCCACCCAACGAGTAAAAAAAAAAAACCTTTTATTCCTTGCATTAATACAAAATTTACTTATTTCTAGTTAACTGTAAGATTAATTTAATTTTTTACTTCTGTTAGTTTTCTTCTATTACTTACTTCTTCTGTAAAAACCCCAGATTGGATGAAGACTTTATCTAAAGAAGCCCATTAATCTTGATCTTGTGCTATTTGGCTCCAATTTGAGCCAGTTATAATGATAAAATATTGAAATATTTTCAGTTAACCAGATGCGTACAAAAACAATTTATAGATATACCAGTAACGACGTACACGCATTTCGACTTCAACAAAACGATTGTCTATCCAAGCGTGACGTTCTGCAGGGAACCGCCTTACAAATATGATAAATTAATCGCAAGTATTATTTTGTTTTCTACTAAACTTAGGCCCGATGGGATTTTAAATCAGTAACATCTCAGTATATTATAACAATATGACGTCCTTATTTAAACCTCCTATAAATTTTCCCGAAATTCTTTCTCATATGCAACAAAGGTAAATAAGGATAAAGCCTGTTGATGGTAAGCAGGTAGCCTGGCGTATGGACGCTTGTAATACCATAGGAATCACTAGCTCGGTGCCAACTTTGAAAACCCACTACCCCAAGCAGCTCTGGAAACCGATCTATTGCAGGGTGGAGTTACTCCACTAGACACACCGCTTAAGCAGGGAGAAATATGCAAAGACATTTTTTTCTCTGTGCCCTATCTCTCCCCTACCTCAAGGAAACCTGGAAACCATACTCTCCGCAGGAACACGACATAAGCTTATTTAGCTGCGATCTTCTGTGCTGTTTCTTAATGTTGAAATCAAAATCAAGTAGACGAAGGACAAGTGAGATACGTTGGACGTTAATTATACGACTTCAATTTCTACCGCAGCTGAGAAAAACTCTTCCGATGAAAGGCAGGGAGTTAACATTTCTATAATTTTGTAATATCGTTGAGATAATACGAAAATCTTTTTTACGTTCTTGTTACCTCACTACGATTTCGTTCACTATTAACTGATAGTGTCACAAATTAGAATTGGCTTTGGGCGAATCCCGGAAAGTTCGTTGGTAAATGCTGAAATTTGAACTTGCGGACATTGGATCAATATGTAACTGCTCTTGATCATTTGACCACCATGACTTAAAGCATATTAATTTATCTGTCTATCTACATTAAAAAAATGACCGAGGTTTGCCGTTGTGTGCGCATTACGCTATATATTTTTGTTAACGTTGTCTGTATAGCTTTGGCTTGAAGAAGAACTTCAATGAAACGACTCGTAAATGAGGGCCCAATAGATTATGACATTTTAACAGGAATATGGACTCTACTCGCATCCCCGGTTTACTTCCACGTGGATTTTGTTTAACTTCTCTAAAGTAACGCTTGACGAGCTTTGGGAGGAGATCACTTACAATACTGAGGATTTCTTCGTTCAATACAGCCTGAATGAATTTATGACCAGTGAGCATGTTCTTTGTTCTTATTAAATATTTTCCATATTTTAATTCCTAGCACTATATTAAACAAGACCCCGATATCGACTTTTTCTTCCTTCAGGCCAGGAATATCACGGAAAATTTCAGTACAAGCAACCAACAGTCAAACCAGGGTACATTTAATATAAGGCGTGATCTTACTTATTTTGTGATTATACTATAAATTTCGTGAGTCGATGAAAGGTTGGCTTCATAATAAAGCAGCTTGTAATATAAGTACTGAAGGAAACAAGCATAATCACGACGGATCTTTGATTTCAATCGTCGAGAAATCTACACTACTTGTTTGTATTAGCAAAAAATTTATTGCTCGTTCAAAGGCTTTCTTCATAACATCTGCCTTCAGATTCAGTTGTTTCTGATAAGTAATAATTATTAAATGTACGCGAAATACGAATAATTGGTAGAATTATGGTGATGCTCAAACCTGCTGATATCGGATGGACATTCAAAACCATTGAATTTCATATAACACTCCATATGTAATGTATTGTTAATGACTGAATAAAATCAGGAAAAATCACCATTCTCGAAATCACTGGAAACGTCTAAAATGTCCTCGAAACAGTGAATATGTAGTCGTAAGTTCGAGGAAGCATTATAATTCACACATATAATACCTTAACAAACAGTTGCCTAAAAATATAGATTGTTCTATTTCTTTCAAAAACGATGACGCTGGTTGTTTACAACCTGTCTACAAGTTCAAGTACATTCTAGGGATTTCGTGATCATCTTATTTGAATATATAAGCGAGCCGTATCCGAGACCCATAACAGTTCTTACAAGCGAAGTGAAAACAGCAAGCGATATAAAAGAAAATATCCACAAGGGGACTATAGAGGGAGAAACTGAAGTACGACAACACTGCGTTCGACGAGCGATTTGTGCGTTTGTTTGAATTTGCGGCATTTTACTACTCACGGCTGTAGTAATAGTATTTTTCAGAGCACTGATAAACTAGTAAATAAAATCCACTTTACTTTTTGCACTTTACTGTCATTAATTGGTGAAATAATTGCAGATGTAGAAATAAAACCTTATATCGGTTTCGTGATGGGTCGTTGCTATACACTCTCACCGAAGATTCTGGGCACACAGGCAACTAAGGCATCCGGCTATTCCATCATGCTAAGGTACAACGAGGCTGATATAGCGACTACTACTAGTATCCATCGTCCAGGATATCACATCTACATGCACTACACCAGGGAACAGTTTACGGGTTCGTTTATTGTAATTGAGGTGTTTGTTTCACAAGGTATGAATGCGAGTTATAATCTTTATATACCACTGCAGATTGTGTTTTAATTCAATTTAAAATATCTTCATTAAAACTAGACCTTCCGAGAATGCCTCGATTTGTCCAAGAAGCTTTATATATATTTTATAGGTACGGCTACAATCTTAACTAATGTTCAGTAACAAAGTGTAGCTGCCGGAACACTTGTATCCGTGATGGGCGATGGATTTTCAACTTGAGGGTGGTAGCTAGCTAAAAAGGCAATAGAAAATGCCCCAACACCATGGTGTCGCTTCATCAAGATATTTTCTTTCACAGAAAGTTCAGCCTCATTAAAAGACTTGAATATAATTTCATCGACTTGGTGTTCCACTGAGTAAAAATCGCTTCAATTTGGGAACCGGAATGAACTTGAGAACTAGTTTTAATTTTTTTGATCTGTAACTCTAGTTTTCAACTTTGTGATATGTCATCATAATTCAACATCCAGGGACAGTGTGTATTATCACTTGCTCGGTAGCAAAGCACAATATCGTGAGGGTGGTCTATTAACTAAAAATGATAATAGTTTTGAATGGTGACAAGTTGCATCCAGTACTAGTTATTAGTATATAATACATTAAGACATTTCTCACCAGAAGTACAAGTTTACAATGGTGGGTTGATAGACCAGCACTACGTGAACGTCGGAGAGAGTTTAGATGTCAAACTGAAGGTGGACGAGTACATCATGATCAGCAGTGATAATGATCCTTGCAGCCACCAAGCTAATTATAGTGCAAACAATGTTAGTTATTATTCTTTTTAAAGACAAAATCGAAAATGTTTAATCCAATTTAGGCCCTAAGAAGGCTTTTATTGGTATCAAGTTATCAACACACTAATAGCAGTTCTGAAACCATCACATTTTCTAACACATATTATCCAATCAGAAAATGACCTGCAGTATGTTCGAACAATAAAACGTCCGTGCAATTTTAGGATCTTTAAACGCAGAAAAGGCAGGCTACAAATGAAAATCAAATTTGGTTTCCAGGAAGAATTGCAAAGCTTCTGGGAAATTAAATTTGCTATTACAATAAAAGTATTGTTTTTTTTTTTTAATTTATTGTAGCACAACAAAGTGACAGCACTGTACAGGGTACATGATGGTAACCACAGTGCAATAAATAAAAAGGCAACTATCCAGAGATCTACAATCCATTGCCAGTCACCGCTGATATGCTATGCCAGCTTGCTCAGATGGCTCTTCAAGTTATGTTTGAAGTAACCGACGTTGTAGAAACGAAAAAGCACACTAGCCAGGAGACTGTCACACAAGTTTTATAGTGCAACAAAGATTTGATATGGTTATTTCATTGTTCGTGCCAAGGTGGAGGTGACTCCGGAGTACAGCGCTTGATGTTCTGTAGGGAAAGGAGAATAGGGAACTTAGTTAAACATCTTTTTAAAACACTCACCATGATAGAGGCGATACAACAAGCTTAGGCAATTCTCGTTTTTAGAGCTTTAATGCATGAGTATTTAGGTAAGGAGTAGATTGGCAATATTCGTTTATTTCTCCAACATCATACAACAGTTTTTACGCTAACATTATGTCTATATTTCCTGATAAAGGAGACCAAATACTTTTAGAAGTACCGGAGTACTAGTAATCGAATCCCAAAGGATGAAATCTCAAAAAATCATTGTTTTCTTCTACTTGTTGCTATGTCTCCTACACAGCAACAGAAAAATTTCTTATTCAGCGCTCTCTATTTCAGTAGGTGTGAGATCTAAACATTCTAAAAATAAAATCTTTCGATATATTGTTTCAACAATTTCTTATTTTAGTGTACAGAGCGGTATGTCTGGGACAACGTTGAGAATATAGCAGGCTGTTCCGGACCATGGATGACGACGAGTGACCTTCCGCGTTGTGATAACTATACATCAATGAGGAGCTTGATCGTTGCTTACATGAAGTAAGTTGCAAATAATGATACACGTTGCTTTAGAAAATCTATACGGATGTGTGATGTTCAAGTTATATTAACAACTTTTTATAGTAGGTAGAACAGAGGTACAGCACTGAGAGATTCCTCTCTACATGGGAAGTACTACTGGTGGGAAAACTCCACTCTATAGAAGATCGCTACTAAATAAATAGCCTTTTGTTGTTTTCATGTGGTGAGTAGGGTTTCCAGAGCTCATTATGAGAAGGAGGTTCCAAGTTGGCAACACGATAGTGATATCTACGGTATTATAAGCGTCCATATGCTTGTTTGCCGATTTAGTTATATAAAAAAATTACCATAGCAAAATTATGGTCAATCTAAAAATAATGACGGCCCACGAAAAATTGACAATCCATCGCCTCATGGCAACTGAATATACACTGGCTGATCCCAAAACATGGCAAACAAAAAGAGAGTCACTGTGATGAGCATATCACAATGTGCATGGTGGTCGCGACTGCTTCAGAAACTTGCAGGTAGGATCTTATGTTCTTACTGTAGAGTATTTGGATTCCTAATTGCTTTCCACATACATTATTTGCTCACTGTTACAGACAGAGAAACTAGATAAGATTCCGTCGTCCCAAATGTAAGTGGAAGAAAGTATTCAGAGTTGTTTCCCCATTAATCGTTATCCCGTTTTTTGCAGTGACTATTCGAACCACAATGTAGTGAATTGCCCACGTTTTTGTCGTGCCTTCTTGTACAATGGATACGTGACAGACAGACAAGCACTGTATTTATGGGACTCAGCGGGAACGATACATAGAGACAACAAGTTCTCATCTTTCCAGATTCAGGTATTAAACAGATATAATTCCTTATGACCTTTTCAGATAGTTGTATGGGACATATGCTGAAAAACAATCTATTTGTTTTATTATAAATGGAATGTATATCACCAGGCTGACCTATTGAATATTCTCATCATAGCGATTTATGTAGTTCATAAATAACAGAAAAAGACAGCTGATTAATAAATATTATCTATGTATTTTAAGAGAATTAGGGTACACAGGAATTTCTTTGCAGATTTTCTTTCTGCTTGGAACAGTCCGACTGTTGGAATAAGTCCACCCTACAGAAGATCGCAGCCAAAATACCTCGTGTTCTGTGCCTGTGGTGAATAGTGTTTCCAGAGCTCCTTGTGGTAGGAGGCTTCAACATTAACAATGCACTAGTAGTACTTATGTTGTTACAAGTGTACAAATTGTTTAAAAACATATTATTTTAAGACCACTATTGCGATGAATGTAAATATATCTCAGTATTCGTGTTCAAATGGACTGTAATCTCCACGCAGATGGCGAAAGCCTTCTTATAATGGTTCCTTAGAGTGTATTCTAATTCATTATTTATACCAACTTTCCCTGGTGGTTTTGTCGTGCTATTTTTATAAAGCCTCGACGAGGTCAAATGTAACAACCACGTGGTTAGTGGACTGCACTAGGCACTTATATTGCAATGATATTAATGTTACCCAGTTACTCATCAATCTTATCCAGATAGTTGGATCTAAATTTGATAATTTTTGCAATCTTGATTTATAACTGCCTCAATAGCCTCGTGGTCCGAAACGCGACTGCTATGATCGAAGTCCTGGGTTCGATACCCAGTTCGAGCTAAGTGTTATTAGTATAGCTTTGTGCCCGATTAATGGCAATAGGCTCCTCCCCTATTACATGGGACTGATGGGACCTAAAAACATACCCGGCGAACTGCGGGTGAACATTAGTACACCTCTGCTTAACCCTTCGGGGATACAGGCGTAATGGTATGTTATGTTATATCGATTTTATAAATACTTTTTGTAATTACAGCTTTATATATACTTCAACAGCATGATGGTCACGGTTTACGAAGAACGTTACAATTACGACTTGCATACGTTCATCTCCGATATAGGAGGTAGTATCGTAAGTACTTTTCTGTGTATTTTCAATAATTTATTGAAGAGACTAACTTTTCCTCACCGGTCCACCCGCACTGTATATATTATTGTGAACAATACGAACAAGAATAATAATCCATTAAGGTTCGCTGTTAATCCTTTAGATTAAATTTATTGTATGACTTTTTGATTGTAACCATTTTTTGCATAAAGTCAAGTAAATCACGGATATTGGTGTTGTTGTGCTAAAGGTTAGCAACAACTTGGTTTCTAGTATACTTAATAAATATTTGATCATCACTCATTATGATAGAGTCATTTTTCTTTTTATCGCGTAATATAAGATGGCAAAAAACGCAAAGTAAAGGACACGGATACAACACTGATTAAAAAAATGGTTTAATATAGATTGAGTAAAAAACTTTATGATGTTAGTTATTTAGACAAATGTTGAGCTATAGTTACAATATTATGATTTTTTACCGATACTTTAATCAATTAAACTAAACCGAAGAAAATTGTAATACTAAACACTGCTCGCTTTTGTTATAGTAACTCGGCAAATTCACGGCACTGTTCCAGATTAGCTAACTGTTAGTACAGTTGTTTAGATTAGACATAAATCATCGGCGGTCGTTGCTGTCATGCCGGACTCTTCAAGTAAAGCTGTGGCGTGGCTCCTTAGCTCAGCGCGTTTGGTTTTGCTGTGAAAAGGGGAGGAGGGATTTTACATTAAACAGCTCTTTAGAACACTTGCCATGATATGTAGTATAGACGGTAGAATTTGCTTCAATAAGTCTAACGATACAATACCGTCTACAATCTCCGATACCACTATAGACTATAATTTCTTTATGATTATGATACTTAAGTGTTCCTCAGGGATTTCTACTAGGTCTCTCCATTATTGGCCTGGTGGACATAATATGTAAAGCTTGGGTCCTGTTGGTTCAACCATATATTTCTCCGAAGTTGAAGAAGGACAATAATCCACCACGGACACAGCTGATTTGAAGTGTTAACTGGAAAAGAAGCTCTTTGAAAAATATAAGACGATCATAATATTATAATCATCATAAGATAAATACATAAAAATATTATTTCAGAAGCTGAATTAAAGCTGTTACAATATAACGATTATAACAAGAATTATAATATTTTGCCAATACCCGCTGAGTAATTTGCGAACATGGACTTAGCCACGATCACATTACGATGTTAATATTTCCTAAGCACACGCATAAAGCTATTTTAAATTAACATTATTTACATTTCAATTGAGAAACTTTGTATTTTGGAGTTTAGAAACTTAAGAATATTTTGTATTTAAAGCTATCTTCACAGTTGCAACTTTAATTGGTGTGTATTGGTAGACTGTTTGTCTTTTTACTTTTGATGACATTTTATAATATCCTCTATTTGTTTAATCAATTTAATACAATGTTCAAAATCTATGGCAGATATGTAGTTTATTATTATGATCTCGTTTCCAATTTGCTTTTGTACTAACATTTGGATCTTAATCCAGAATTGTAATAACTTTTGCGTTATAGTTTTTATCTTAAATTGAATTTTAAAACTTACAGTATCTCTTTAAACGGTTTAATTGCTTGGACACTGGGGTTCTTGAGTAATAAGCAATTTTAACGATTAACAAGGCTTTCATATGGATATGTTTATTATACTATTTTAATTATTTACTTTGTGTTGCTGTTTGATTCCTTTATTTTTCTTGCACCTTGTCATTTACTTTGATTATATTATCCTAATTTTTGGTTTACGGATAGCATTTACATTTTTGCCTTTTAATTGTGATACGATTTTAGTTACAGCTATTGAAAGATATCAATAATACTGTATTCTTTGTTATAAATACATTATTTATAAACATAAGTCACTGTTGTCAGATTATTTTATGAATATTATAAAATATGTATTAAATAAAATCCTCAAAAATTATTTAATACTTATAACCTAATCTAAAATACAAAATAGTACGTTCCTTTTTCTTCAAGCATAGGTTTTTCTAATTAAATATTACAAAATTTAAGAGAAATTATCTACCTATGACGACGTTAGTCGTAAATAACTGTACTCTTTCTATCCAAGTTCCGTAAAAGAATTTAAATAAAAGTAAGTAAATCCTTAAAAAGCCGTAAAAGTCCCTATATTATGATAAGAGACGGTTGCATAGAGATGAGAATCTATATTATAGCGAGACACATTGGCCGGATATCGATCGCAAACCAATCAGGCAAAAGTGACCCACCACATTGATCTTGAAATTGCGTAGTTATACTATTTCCATTTCTTTATTTTCTCAATGACAGTTCCAATTTGATAGTTGTAGTGTTGTGACCAAATAAGTAATGATATCGAACTTCCAACCCCAGTTCTTGCAACTTGGAGACCGTCTGCTGTGCAGTATGAGGTCGCGCGTTGTCGTGCAGGAGCAGCGGAGACGAGCGATTGACCAATGCTGGTTGGAGATGTGCCAGCTTCTCCATCATTGTGTTCAGTTCTTCACAGTACACATCTGCAGTAATGCTCACCCCGTTTGGTAAGAAGCTGTGATGAATCACACCGGCGCTAGACCACCAAACAGTGACCATTACTTTTATAGTAGGGGTAAGTTTTCGTTTAGGGCATTGTTTAGGTGCTGAACCAGGATCCAACCAACTTGCTGAGCGCTTGCGGTTATCAAACAGAATCCATTTTTCATCGCAGGTAACAATGCGGTTCAAAATTACTTCATTTGTGTTTCTGTAGAACAGTGCAAGGCACGTCTCGACGCGTACTTCGCGCTGGCGATCATTGAGTTCGTGGGGCACCCATTTGTCAAGCTTTTTTACCTTGCCAATTTGACGCAAATGGACCAATATTGTTTTGACGCTAATGTCGAAAGCTGCTGCTAATTCAGCCGTAGATTGTGTATCATCAGCTTCCACAATCGCCTTTAATTCGTCATTGTCGACCAAAGTCTTCGGACGACCGCGAGGTTCATTTTTCAGGTTAAAATTCCCAGAATGGAAGCGAGCAAACCAATAACAGGTGGTGCGTTAGTTTGTAGTGTTAGCTCCGTAAACGTCGTTGATGTTGCGTGCCGCTTGTGCCGCGTTGCTGCCACGACGGTACTCATATTCCATAATTAATCGAATTTTTAACGTATCCATGATGACAAAAAAGATTGAAATGCGATGAAAATGTAACACTAATCAATAAACAAATGACTAATTCTGGAAAAAGAATTCCATGTTTTTAAAATAAAATGAATTTGAAATTAGAATTCTTACCCAAACAAAAATTATTTTCATTTGAAATGGCCAGTACTGCAGAACGGCAATTTCATAGGTAAAGACCTATTATTTATTATACTTTGAACAAAGACAAATACAACAAAAACATTCAAATATATTTTTTCAAGGTGGGAACACTCAATGGCCCACCGCCATTTTGTACCTATAACTACTTATCTTACAACAACTTCGAAAATTTTGAAGAAGTTGGCATTATCAAACAAGAATTAATACGTGTAACATCTTGTAATGAAATATAATATTAGTTAATAAATTTGTATAAAGGTATCCGTACCAAACTAAACTACTTAGTTTCTTACATTTTGTAAAAAAATATCGGGTCTGTTATCGATATAACTCCATACCTATCAGTTTCTCCGACCCTGGTATAACCTTGTACGTGTGTAAACGTCATATTTTTATTAAATAATGCATACATAATGTAAAAAAGATGCTCGTTCAAGTTTTCACAGGAGCTGTCATCAAGAAAATAAAGAAATGGAAATGTTATATCCGAGGTCTATCATTTAAAAATGGAGCTGGCTCGGTGTATTCCATAAAGCGTTTTACTATCAACCTAAAGATTATATAATATATTATGTTACGATATCTTAAAATATCTTCATCTTAAGCATCTTAAACAAACACAAATAATAATATATTATAATAATAATATAAATGGTAATATATGAAATCCTTTCAGTCTCTTGTATGTTTTCTTAGGTATCGCATATATTTTTTGTCCGAATACTATTTACAGGTTATTAAATAAGAGTAATATGGTTTTTTACCTACTATTTAGATTTTTTAGAAAACTCATCAGACGATGATACTGATTTTGAATTTGGCATGCAAAGGCGATCAATTTATGTAGAAAATCATATAGAACGTAGAATAAACCGCGGAGAATTTCATCTTTACGAAGATTCCTCGTCGAAAATTTTTCAAATATATTTTAGAGTTTTAAGGGGTTAAGCTTAAACTAAACCTTTTTTTATTAAGCTAAAAATTATTTATTTACGCTGTGATTTGAAACACGAAGAAACGAAAAGGTCGCTACTAAGAACAGAACAACATCTATACATCTATAGGGTTTAAGCTGCGAGAGAACGAGTATGTATCCCTTTTTTAAGAGTATTGCGTGCACGGAAGAATGTGAGATTTGGCCTGGTTAAAGTTTGTATAGAGAAGGAGTGCAGAAAGCTAAAATTTAATATATGTTACTAATATATTAAATTAAATAAACTAATACTGCGAATCCTAACCTGCCCAGTGCCATTGAACTTAGGCCCCCAAAGTATTGACATTGTCACTCAAAGAAACGTGACAGCAAGTGATGTAGATAATATTCATTGTTTATGAATACTGCAAATGTCAAACAGAAAATAGTCTATGATCCAAAAGTCGCTGGTCGAATATCATGCTTAGGGCGATCGCTAGTCTTAATAAAATGACATACTTTTTTCTTAAAATGACTAGGTTCGATTTACGAATCGTGTAATAGGTTTTTTGAAAATCAATGAATGCAGTTTTCCTTATCTTCAAAATAATCGATGTCATGGTTCTTTAGAACATGTTTCTCTATCTCTTATACTTGCAGAGTTCCCCCACTGACCAATTTCAATGTTACACCCTGTAATACATATAATACAATTATACAAGTTGTCCGGTAATTAATGGATAACCTTGAAATGGCTTATAGCAGAACTTATGGCCGTTTAGAAAAAAATGCGAAACAAAATATGCCCTACATAGTACCTTAGATGTGATTTTTTTAAATAAAAAACTACAAATTTTTTCCTTATTTATACCATTCTTGTACACTGCGACCACAAATGACTGTTTTTTTTTAGAACTGACTATACTGTTAGCCTTAGGGGCCCTGGAGCCTCTGAAGGCTTTTACAGCTTCACCGAACTTGGGGGCGAGCGCTTAGGGCACTCAGCCGCGAAAGTTTTAATACAACTCGCGCACAAGGGTGCCAAAGTGGCCGGACCTCGGCTTGGGCGGTTGTCGCGATTGCAAATAAGTCGCGAACTGACTAATTCCCTATGCGTAAATGTGAGCTAACTAATATATACTCATACGCATGTTCCCTTTCTCCTGGGAGGAAGGAAGGAAACATACGTATGTGTATTTAGTGACCGGAAAGTTTTTCTACACTAACTAGCACAAAAAAGAAAAAACAAAGGTTCCTTATAGAACCTATGTACCTGTGAGGTGTGCACGTATGTAACATATGTGTGTGATGTTTGTGTGTGGGTAGCTAAGTGTTGCACGTATAGTGTCACTAGTATCGCGCGGGCGGCTGCCAGGCTCAAGGGTTTCACACCGAAGAACGGACCTAGGCTTGGGTTGCTGCTAGACAGGGCGGACGTGGCGGGTGTGCGGGAGTGAAGTTGACCGCCCGTCCTCTGTAGAGAGAGCGGTGGCTACGCGGGCGTGGGCGCTGGCACGCTCTGTTTGGAGAGACGATGGTGGAGTAGTACGCGTTAGCTTTCTCGACCTTATCGTCGGGGTCGGTAAAAATGTTGGCGGCTGGAAAGTGGCAGTGGGCTATGGCTACATTGAAGATGCAGACCAAAAGAGATATGAGGTGATCGGGAATAAGTTTGAGTACTTCATTCCTGATCCCGTCGCGACCTGCTACTTTTCTAAGCTTAAGGCTTTTAAGAATGGAAAATGCTTCCTCAGATGTGACTAGGGACTGTGCGTAGGGACTCTGTCGCGGGGAGCGCGTTCAACTCGGCCACGCGGACTTCGATACCTTCGATACGGTCGATATCTGCAGTGACACTGTTCGGGGAGCACTGGCCCTCCAAGCATGTGGCAAGGCACTCCGCCTTATCGACGCTATTGAACGCGAGTGTGGTGCCGGGATCCCTGTCGAGGGGGAGCATATGGGTGGAGACACCTATTTTAAGGGAATGGGCTACTTTCCAGTAAGTCAGATGGGACGGTCTTAGTCCTTCGACTAAGGTGTCCCATTTATGACTTCTGAACTCGGTTATTCGGGCTTTAACAGCTCTCTGAAGTGCGCGTAACCGTGCGCGGTTTTCCTCGGTCGGATAGAAGTCGTGCGCACGAGTCGCAGCGTTTTCTCCGTCATCAACACTCTCACATCGGCAGGGAGTACAAAGCGACGATCGTTCGCCCCTTGGACCTCTCTTGAGGCCTCCCCGATGCCGACCTGGAGATGGTCAACGAGGGAGTCGATCGCGAGACCTACGTCCGCAGCTGACTCCAATACGTCCGGGATCCTATCTAGACTGAACGAGGTCAGCATGTCCGCAAGGTAGTATTTAAGCTTGGCATAGTCGACCACTTTCACGGAGGGAGGGCTAGTATCGTCTGGTTGACCTAGCTGGAGGATGACCGGCCGGTGGTCGAAATCGAGCTCGTGTATGACTCGAATGAGACGCACCCGAAGCGCGATATTTTTTAAGGGAGCTATGTCGAATACTGTGGGTGTACAGTTGTCTTGAAAGTGGGTGGGGGTGGGGGGTACTATGAAATCAAAGTATAGCATGTTCATAGACCTGTCGAGTAGGATCCCATTACTGGTGTTCCTCCAACGGTTAAATGAAGTGTGTCCACTATTGGGGTCACCTGCTATAATGACCGATGTGCCAAGTGAAAACAGCTTCTCTAGGTTAGATCTGAGAGGTATTAACGGATACGATTGTTATGGACGGATGATCGGTCATTCCTAATCTACATATGGATACTTCCATGTTGGTAAGTATCGGAGGGTCTACCGGCATACAATATAGTGAACGCTCATAGTAAATGAGAGGAACACCACCGCGGGTGACACGGTCATTTCTAACTATATTATAATTCGCAATTCTAGAATTACGCTTGCTCGGCTTTAAGAGTGTTTCCGGCACTAATAGAATGTCTATCTGGTGATCTATAAGATAGGTCGCGACGAGATCACGCTGCGGAGCTAAGTTCCGCGCATTAAAGAAGGATAGGTTTAGGCTTCTAGGTTTAGACCTGGACATTGGAGGGCATTTCAGTGAGGGTGGCTTGGTCGAGACGATATAACGTCTTCGCGAGCCTGGGGAATACAGTGACGGTTTTGAGGAGACCGTACTGTTCTAAGTGGTCATTGTAAGCAATGCGCGGCCTGAGTGGCGCGCACTGGCTGGGATTGCACGTGGGGTGCGGGGGGGCCTACAGCTGCCTGTGTGCAGCGAGGAGTCGGGAGGGAGGGAAATACCTTCGGGTTGAGCAGAGGCTGTAGCCGGAGGACAGAGGATAGGTGTTTTTTTTGTAAGACACCGAACACACCTGGGTTGCACCCAGTTATTATGTAATTTATTAGTTTTGGACGAAAATGTGTAAGGTTTTTATCGCGAGGAGCGAGTCAGACAGAACTCATCATCCTCGGCTATTTTAATTGGTATATTGTATTCTGCCTACACTAATAGAAATACGTTAGCCCTACGGAATACTGCATTATAATAACCTAAGTAGGTATGTATTTGGCAGTATGTTTTATGGTTGCTCGGTGACATATAGATGTTATATATGATTTTGTATTTTTTTTATGTTGCATTTAGATAAAACAAATGTATTATTATCTAATAACAATAATATGACACTCAATTAGAGTTGTTTGCGATGTTATTAGTTATCTAATATGCATCAGGTGTCCCATAAATCTTTTGTTTTGGTAAGAAATTGGACGTGATGTATTTGAACATGGGGAAGGATAAGTGAGTGATTATTAGAACATGTCTACGGAGAAGGTATGATGTTTCAGTTGTTTTTCACTATAACACACTAACTGTGCTATACGGTTTCTCCCGTGTTAAATGTATTCGACCTACTCTCCACTTCGCCGCTGTCAACGCACCCGTGTAGCCTACCGTTCTTCTCACTTTCCGTACTTGCCTATAGCGTTCCAAATTGCTTGACGTTGACACTTACCGCTCCACTTCTTAGGATTGTAGCATGATGTTATATAGCCGATAACTTTCCTCAATAAATAGGCTATGAGATGCAAATTTTTTTTTTCAAATCCCACTGTTAGTTTCAGAGTTTGACGCGTTCAAACATACAAACAATCTCTTAAGCTTTATATTGTCAATAGTATAGATTTTGTGTTTAGTATACATTTAAGAGAGTTAGAAACTGTGCAAGCTTCGATTGCGGGAATACCACCAGCACACGTATTTCTGCTGCAAAGTGTTTTCAAAATAAAAGTAATACGAGTAATAATCAAAATCTAGAAGTAGTGGATGCCATTCAACTAGCCACCAAGAAGGAAACGTGGCCAGAATGCTAGCAGAATAAATTAACTTAAGGCACTCCGTCGCGAGACGTTCTGACCAAAAGACTTGGGAGTGACTCGTTGTTATTTAATAATTTTCAGGCGGCCGATGCGAATTTCTCTATGAAACAGAAATTCGTGGAGCTAATCAAAGGGCCGAATTTAATTAAAAAATTTGTAATTATAATCTGCACCGCTATTGTCATTAAACAGGTAAGTATTTATGGAATAAATAATAGTTTGGGGAGAAAGCATTTTCATATAATATATGAAGTTCCTGATTACAAATGTATTTTGTGTTATACAAATTGTTCAACCCATGTTAAAACATGAGATACATCAACTGATTTATACAAATAAATAAAATTGAAGAATTCGTTTGTAATGTCAAAACAATAGCTTTTTACTAAATTCATTTGAAAGTATATACGATACTTACGATGTTAAAAAAAATAATATATTGTTCTGCCTATCTGTTTTATCCGGCTAATCTCCGAAAAGGTTGGACCGATTTTGACGGACAGAGAGCTAATAATATAAGGAGTAACTTGGCTACTTTTATTTTAGAAAAATAATTAGGGTACCGCGCCAAAAAGAAGTGATCATGGTGAAACAATTCGGGCGCTTAAATGGCTTGCGCTGAGTAAAGCGTAAGAGATATTTCAAATTAATGTACAACATTATTGTTGATATTAAAAAGTCATACAAAAAAGTTAACGAGAACATATGCTTCTATCTTCTAAGGATCGCCCACAATAAGCATATAACCGGCAACGGGGGTAGCACGATTCGCGCGTGTCGCCGATCGAAGACATCTGTAGTCCACACGAACGAAGTCGCGGGCACAGCTGGTATTTAATAAGATATTGAAATATTTTCAGATAACCAGATGCATACAGAAACAGTTTATAGTTATGCCAGTAACGACGCACACGCATTTAGACTTCAACAAAACGATTGTCTATCCAAGCGTGACGTTCTGCAGGGAACCGCCTTACAAATATGATAAATTAATCGCAAGTATTATTCATTTCCTACTGAGCCTGCGCCCGTTGAGATTTTGAATCAGTATATTACAAAATATGACGTCCTTATATAAACGTCTTATAAATTTACCCGAATTCCTTTTTTTATACAACAAAGGTAGCATATAAGGATACGGCCTGCCTGCTGGTAAGCTGCTGCCGTAGCTTATGGACTTTGAACCCCCTACCTTGAGCAGTTGTGGAAACCCTACTGTCAGCAGAAACCTAACATTAGCTAATTTAGCTGCGATCTATTGTAGGGTGGAGGCACTTCACCAGACGCACTGCCCCAAGTAGAGAGAAATCTGCAAAGACATTTCGTGCCTTATCTCTCCTTAACTCTACCTCAAGGAATCCTGGAAACCCTACTCACTACAGAAATACAACGCAAGCTTATTTGGTTGCGATCTTCTGTGCGGTTTCTTAATGTTGAAATCAAAATAAAGTAGATATAGAACAAGTGAGATACGTTGGACGTTAATGATACAACTTATCTTTTCCGCAGCTGAGAAAAACTCTTCCGAGGAAAGGCAGGCAGTTAACATTTCTATAATTTTATAATATCGTTGAGATAATACGAAAACCCCTTTTTACATTCACGTTACCTCATTACGATTTCGATCACCATTAGCTTATAGTGTTACAAATTAGAATTAGCTTTGGGCGAATCCCAGAAAGTTCGTTGATAAATGCTGAAATTTGCGCTTGCGGACATTGGATCAATATGTCACTGCTCTTGATCATTCGACCACCATGACTTAAAGCATATTCATCTATTTGTCTATCTCTATAAATAAAATGACCGAGGTTTGCCGTTGTTCGCGCATCACGCAAAACTCCTAATCATCTAATCATATCTAATATCTAATGTAATAAACTAATCTTCTTCATTCAATACATGTCCACGCAAACGGAGCCGCGGGCACAGCTAGTATCTACATAAAATTCTTGAGGATTACTGATGAACATCGTACTATTTTAACCGGTGCACAATTTGGAAGTAGGAAATTTTGCATCTGATTTCTTTATTATGATATAACACTTAAAAGGGTGTAGTGGTGTATATCTAGTACTATATATTTTTGTTAACGTTGCCTGTATAGCTTTGGCATGAAGGAAAACTTAAATGAAAAGACTTGTAAATGAGGGCCCAATAGATTATGACATTTTAACAGGAATATGGACTCTACTCGGATCCCCGGTATGCTTCCACGTGGGTTTTGTTTAACTTCTCTAAAGTAACGCTTGATGAGCTTTGGGAAGAGATCACTTACAATACTGAGGATTTCTTTATTCAATACAACCTGAATGAATTGATGACCAGTGAGCATGTTCTTTATTCTTATTAAATATTTTCTATATTTTAATTCCCAGCACTATATTAAACAAGACTCCGATATCGACTTTTTCTTCCTTCAGGCCAGGAATATCACAGAAAATTTTACTACAAACAACCAACAGTTAAACCAGGGTACATTTAATATAAGGCGTGATCTTATTTATTTTGTTACTAAGTATACTATAAATTTCGTGAGTCGATAAAGGTTGGCTTCATAATAAAGCAGCTTGTAATATAAGCACTGAAGGAAATAAGCATAATCACCATCAAAGATACGACGGATCTTTGATTTCAATCCTCAAGAAATCTACACTACTTGTTTGTATCATCAAAATATTTATTGCTCGTTCAAAGGCTTTCTTCACAACATCTGCCCTCAGATTCAGTTGTTTCTGCTAAGTAATAATGATTAAATGTACGCGAAATATGAATAATTGGTAGGATTATGGTGATGCTCAAACCTGCTGATATCGGATGGACATTCAAAACCATTGAATTTCATATGTACACTCCATATGTAATGTATTTATTGTTAATGACTGAATAAAAACAGGAAAAATCACCATTCTCGAAATCACTGGAATCGTCTAGAATGTCCTCGAAATATTCAATATGTAGTCGTATGTTCAAGGAAGCATTATTATTCACACATATAAAACCTTAAGAAACAGTAGCCTAAAAGTATATATTGTTCTATTTCTTTCAAAAACGATGACGCTGGTTGTTTACATCCTGTCTACAAGTTCAAGTACATTCTAGTGATTTCGTGATCATCTTATTTGAATATATATAAGCAAGCCGTATCCCGACCCATAACAGTTCTGTTTTTACAAGCGAAGTGAAAACAGCAAACGTTATAAAAGAAACTGCGTTCGACGAGCGATTTGTCACTTTAGTTTGAATTTGCGGCATTTTTCTACCAACCTTTTTTAGTAATAGTATTTTTCAAAGCACTGATAAATTAGTAAATGAAATCCACTTAACTCTTTGTACTTTACTGTCATTAATTGGTGAAATAATTTCAGATGTTGAAATAAAACCTTATATCGGTTTCGTGATGGGTCGTTGCTATACACTATCACCGAAGATTCTGGGCACGCAGGCAACTAAGGCGTCCGGCTATTCCATCACGCTAAGGTACAACGAGGCTGATATAGCGACTACTACTAGCACCTATCGTCCAGGATATCACATCTACATGCACTACACCAGGGAACAGTTTACAGGTTCGTTTATTGTAATTGAGGTGTTTGTTTCACAAGGTATGAATGCACGATATAATCTTTATGTACCACTGCAGATTGTGTTGTAAGTTAATTTCAAATATATTCATTAAAACTAGACCTTTCAAGAATGTTCCAGAAGCTTTATTTATATTTTATAGGTATGGCTACAATCTTACCTAATGTTAAGTGACCAAGTGTAGCTGCCGAAACGCTAATCATAATCGCTTCATTTTGGGAACCGGAATGAACTTGAGAACTAGTTTTAATTTTCATGAATTGTAACTTCAGTTTTCAACTTTGTGATATAACATCATAATTGAACATCCAGAGACAGTGTGTGTGACACTTGCTCGGTGCTAAAGCACAAAATCGTGAGGGTGGTCCATTGATTAAAAATGATTATAGTTGCATCTAGCATAATTTATAAGTGTATTATAATACATTAAGAAATTTCTCACCAGAAGTACAAGTTTACAATGGTGGCTTGATAGACCAGCACTACGTGAACGTCGGAGATAGTTTAGATGTCAAACTGAAGGTGGACGAGTACATCATGATCAGCAGTGGTAATGATCCTTGCAGCCACCAAGCTAATTATAGTGCAAACAATGTTAGTTATTATTCTTTTTAAAGTCAAAATCGAAAATGTTTAATCCAATTTAGGCCCTAAGAAGATATTTATTGATATCAAGTTATCAACACACTAATAGCAGTTCTGAAACATCCAATTTTCTGTTACATATTATCCATTCAGACAATGACCTATTTAATTCAGTATGTTCGAACAATAAAAAGTCCTTGTAATATTGGGATCTTCAAACGCAGTGTTAAAAGTAGAAAGGGCAGACTACAAAAATGAAAAACTCAAATCAAAATCAACTTTGATTTCCAGGAAGGGTTGCAAAGCTTCTGCATATCATGATAATTGTGACGGATTTTTATGACAGCATTGTACATGATGGTAATCAAAGCACTGTAAACAAAAAAGGCAACCATTGAGAGATCTACAACCTATCACCAGTCGCCGCTGATATGCTCTGATAGCCCAGGAGACGGTCACATAGCTTTACAGTGCAGCAAGGATTTGACTTCGCGATTTCTTTGTTCGTGTCAAGATGGAGTTGACTCCGGAGCTCAGCGCTTGCAGTTCTGTAGGGAAAGGAATATAGGGAACTTAGTTAAACATCTTTTTAGAACACTCACCATGATAGAGGTGATGCAACAAGCTTAGGCAATTCTCGTTTTTTAGAGCTTTAATGCATGAGTATTTTCGGTAAGGAGTAGATTGGCAATATTTGTTTATTTCTCCAACATCATACAATAGCCGTTAAGCTAACGTTATGGCTAACCTTGGCTGATAAATGAGACCAAATACTTTTAGAAGTACCGGAGTACTTGTATGCGAATACCTAAGGATGAAATCTCAAAAAATCACAGTAATAGCAAAAACATTGTTTTCTTCCACTTGTTGCTATGTCTCCTCTACAGCAACAGAAAATGTTCTTATTCAGTGCTCTCTATTTCATTAGGTGTAAGATCTGAACATTCTAAAAATAAAACCTTTCGATATTTTGTTTCAACAATTTCTTATTTTAGTGTACAGAGCGGTATGTCTGGGACAACGTTGAGAATATAGCAGGCTGTTCCGGACCATGGATGACGACGAGTGACCTTCCGCGTTGCGATAACTATACATCAATGAGGAACTTGATCGTTGCTTACATGAAGTAAGTTGCAAATAATGATACACGTTGCTTTAGAAAATCTATACGGATGTGTGATGTTCAAGTTATATTCACTACTTTTTATAGTAGGTAGAAGAGAGGTAGGGCACAGAGACGTCTTTTAAGATTCCTCTCTACATGGGATAGTCCTACTGGTGGGATAACTCCACTATATAGAAGATCGCTACCAAACAACCTTTTGTTGTTCCAGAGCTCATTATGGAGGGAGATTCCAAGTTGACAAGGCGCTAGTTATACCTACAGTATTATAAGCGTCCATATGCTTGTTTGCCGATTTAGTTGTATTAAAAAAGTACCATGGCAAAATTATGGCCATATACCTGATGATAAGCACAGGTCAATCCAAATACAATGACGGCCAACGAAAAACCTACAATCCATCGCCGATGGCCGCTGTTGTGCTTGCCTGCAAGCCTCATGGCAACTGCATACACTGGCTGATCCCGAAACGTGACAAACAAAAAGAAAGTCACTTTGATGAGCATATCACAATGTGCATGGTGGTCGCGACTGCTTCAGAAACCTGTAGGTACGATTTTATGTTATTACTGTAGAGTGTTTGGATTCCTAATTGCTTTCCACATATATTATTTACTCACGTTTACAGACAGAGAAACTACAAAAGTTTCCGTTGTCCCAAACGTAAGTGGAAGAAAGTGTTCAGAGTTGTTTCTCCATTAATCGTTATCCCCTTTTTTGCAGTGACTATTCGAACCACAATGTAGTGAATTGCCCACGTTTTTGTCGTGCCTTCTTGTACAATGGATACGTGACAGACAGACAAGCACTGTATTCATGGGACTCAACGGGACCGATACATAGAGACAACAAGTTCTCATCTTTCCAGATTCAGGTGTTAAGCAGATATAATTTCCTTATGACCTTTTCAGATAGTTGTATGGGATAGATGCTGAAAAATAAACAATATTTGTTTTATTATAAATGGAATGTATATCACCAGGCTGACCTATTAAATATTCTTATCATAGCGATGTATGTAGTTCATAAATAACAGAAAAAGACAGCTGATTAATAAATATTATCTATAGGTATTTTAAAAGAATTAGGGAACAGAGAAATTTCTTTGCAGATTTTCTCTCTGCTTGGAACAGTCCGACTGTTGGAATAAGTCCACCCTACAGAAGTTCACAGCCGAAATACCTCGTGTTCTGTGCCTGTGGTGGGTAGGGTTTCCAGAGCTCCTTGGGGTAGGAGGCTTCAACATTAACAATGCACTAGTAATACTTATGTTGTTACAAGTGTCCATAGGTTACGGCTGCCTTTTACTATCACGCAGGTCCTACGTTTATTTGCCACCTAAATTATTTAAAAACATATTATTTTAAGACCACTATTGCGATGAATGTAAATATATCTCAGTATTCGTGTCCAAATGGTCTGTAATCTCTACGCAGATGGCGAAAGCCTTCATATTGTGGTTCCTTATAGCGTTTTGGTTTTCGCTCAAATTTCGCTGTTGGTCTTTGTCGGGCTATTTTAATAAAGCCTTGACGAGGTCAAATGTAACAACCACGTGGTTAGTGGACTGCACTAGGCACTTATATTGCAATGATATTAATGTTACCCAGTTACTCATCAATCTTATCCAGATAGTTGGATCTAAATTTGTTAATTTTTGCTATATTGATTTATAACTGCCTCAATAAGCCTCGTGGTCCGAAGCGCGACTGCTATGTTTAAGGTCCTGGGTTCGATTCCCAGTTCGAGCAAAGTGTTATTAGGTTTTTATTAAATTCTCAGTAACAGCTCGGAGTATAGCTTTGTGCCCGATTAATGGCAATAAGCTCGTCCCCTATTACATGGGATTTACATTAGTACACCTCTGTTTAACCCTTCGGGGATACAGGCGTGATGGTATGTTATGTTATATCGATTTTATAAATACTCTTTGTAATTACAGCTTTACATATACTTCAACAGCATGATGGTCACGGTTTACGAAGATCGATACAATTACGACTTGCATACGTTCGTCTCAGATATAGGAGGTAGTATCGTAAGTACTCTTCTGTGTATTTATATACAATCACTTTTCAGTATCATGTCGGGACCAGGCTTCTAATTAACCAGAAAAGCTTAATTAACTTCTTGACTTCGCTTGATCAGAACTTATCACGTAGACTGCTTCATGTTAAACAAAAAAAATCGGTTGTCTGTAAAGTCGGTTTACTGACGATAGTTGAACGTGACAACGTTAAAAAATAAATAAGAAAAAACCAAATCAATGAAAATAAATTGGAAACTATTTTCTATGGAAATTTTCATGGGGTTCGAGTGCTTGTGCTTAATTAGACCTCCATTTACATTGTGAAAATGTGTAGAGCATTACATTTAACTACATTTAGTTGAGTACTTACGGGAAATGTTGTATAATTATAATATTTAATTTCTGATCCAAAATGTTATTTTAGAAAAACTAAACTCTATATTAAATAAAAACAATATATCATTATGCGGTCTTATGTGTCGTAGCTTTTACTATTTCTTGCGTTTAAAATTCATTTAAATACCTTATAAACTGGGACTCTATCATTTGTTTCTTCTTCGGAAAATTAACCAGTGTAACATAGCTCCAGTTACCTAATCATTTTACTGTAGTATTTGCAAACAAGCTAATTTTTTATTTTTTAAGCACAATGCAATCCAAAAATAACGGTGACTACGGAGAGATCTTTATCCCATCGTCAGTCGTCTCTTTCATGGGCTTTCTTCATAGTATGTTGGTAGGACCTGATGTTGTAAAAAAGGGATCACACTGGCCTGGAGACGGTTTTAGGGTTTGATGGCAATACCTCTTGTTAGATGAAATATCTTATATCAGTATCTCTGTTACAAATTTTCTTCAACTGTACTTCGGAAAAGATGAAACACATGTCTTTAGTTGAAGCAGTATTCACTATAGATAAGAAAATTGAGCCAAGGTTTAAGATTGCATCTTTTCCATCGCAAACGAGTCTATTTCTCAAGATTATCAGTTCAGAGTTAGAAGTATACAGGATGTTTATATTATTAAGACGTCGGTGAATAGTATTCGATAACCACGCATTCTTGCTGGTTTACTTATTTATTACGTTTGTTGGACGTCACTCTCAGACAGCTTAGCATAAATGTTTTGGTATAAATCAGGTTTTATCTTCACAATGTTTTTAATTAATTTATTATGAAACTAACTTGTTCTCACCGGTCCACCTGCATGAAATGTCGCGCTATTGCATAGAGTAAGGTAACACAATAATGATAGTCAGTTGTCCCATATTACTAATATAAAACTTATAACTGCTTAATTATTCAGTTTAAATTTACTGTATGATTTTTTTATTCATATTAAATGTTTTGTGTAAAATCAAGCAGACCTCGGATTGTTGTGGTCTTTGTATGGCTTAGCAATTTGGTTTCTGGTATACATATTATGATAAAAAGTTGATCATCACTCGTTATAATAATAATATTTTTCTTAATAACGCGTAATAATAGAAGGCAAAAACAAAAAGTAAAGGAAGATGCTATAAAATTATGGTCTTGTGGGTGCTAGTTAATCAGAAAAATGCTGAGTTACAGTTCCAATAGAATGTTATTTTTTTAATCGATAATTCAAGCAGTGAAACTGAACTGAAGAAAATTCAACTATTGAGCAATCCACGTATTTTTATAATCGACAGATTGATAGCAATTGTCATGAGGACAAGCACAGTAAAATCCAAACACAACACCGATCACCCAGAGGTCGGTAAACCATTGGCGGTCGTTGCTGTCATGAAAGGAGCCAAGAGAACTGGTCGGTAGATGGTTCCATTTATAACTTTTTAATTCGGGCCAGAATGCAGGTTACCGTAAAACTGTGGCTCCGAAGCCCAGCGTGTTTGGTTTTGTTGTGGAATAAAAGGAAGGATTTTACATTGAATAGGTCTTTAGAACACTCACCAGATATAGACGGTAGAATATACTCAGTGAAGCAATCTTCCTGCGCTGCTTAAGCTTGAATCGATCTAATGGTATAATCATGGACATCACTTGACAAAAAAGAAAGATAAACCCGATCCAGTTTCTTACCGGTACTTCTCGATGTCAGGGACGTTTTCCGAACCGGCAGTAGTGTTTTGACGTTCATAAGTATCTTCTTAGGGCCTAAAATGAATAAAGATTATTTTGATTTGATTTGATTTTTTTGATTTTGTATAGACTATCATTTCTTTATGATTATGATACTTAAGTGTTTTCAGGGATTTCTACTAGGCCTCTCCATTATTGGCCTGGTGGACATAATGTGTAAAGCTTGGGTCCTGTTAGTTCAACCACATATTTCTCCAACGCTGAAGAAAGATAATAATCCACCACGAACACAGCTGATTTGAAGAGTATTAACTTAAAAAAGAAGCTCTTTGAAAAATATTTGACGGTCATAATATTAAGTGACACAAACTAATATCCTAATTGCATTTATTTGAGAGTTCCAGTAACTTAATAAATTCAATAAACTATTTAAATGCTTGAATGAATTATTCAGCAGCTGAATTAAAGCTGTTCAATATAACGATTATAAAAATAATTATATTATTTTCCAATACCCACTCTGTAAATTTGCAAAAATGAATTTAGCTACGACATTCTTTATAAAGTGTCAATTTCGTTTAATTGTATTTTAGAGATTTTTTCTAAGCACATGCATATAATTACTGTTTTCTATTAATATTATTTATATTTCAATTGAGAAAGTGTGTATTTTATGGAGTTTATAAATTTAAGAATATTTTATATTTAGAGCTTATCTTCCATAGATGTTATGGCTATCTTCAAGTCGCAACTTTAATTGGCATTGACACGCTATTTGTCTTTTTACTTTTAATGACATTTTATAATATCCTCTATTGGTTGAATCAATGCAATGCAATGTTCAAGATTTATTTATACGTAGTTTATTAGTTATATGTCAATTATATTTTACTTTTTTACTAACATTTGGGTCTTAAACCAGAATTGTAACAACGTTGTGGTTCTTATCATGTATTAAAGTATCTCTTGAAATGGTTTCTGTTGCTTGAACACTGGCATTCTTGAGTAATAAGCAATTTTCACGATTAAACGGCTTTCATACGGACATGTATTATACTATTTTGATTATTATGTTACTTTGTATTGTTATTTCATTCTTTTATTCTGCTTGCACTATTTCATTACCTTGCTATATTCCTAATTTTGAAGTCAGTATTATCAATATAAGTGTTCGAGAATATTCACGACGTTAATTCGCGTGACGTGCTGGGTCCTAAAACAATTCAATTACTATTTGCGTTTCGTGATCTCCCGAACATAGAACTGCGATACGCAGCAGAAGAATAATGCTAAGAAGAATTATATGCTAACAAAAAGGGGGGCTTATCTTACCTCGGTGCGGGCGGTATTTTTGACCGCAACCACGCCGACCTGGACTGTATAAGTTGTTAAGTATGTGAGTGGAGTGAACTGTATGTAAGTGTGTGTATTACAGTCTCGAATCGAACAGGATAGCACACTTTCCGTGGCACTAGCACCGTAACAGTTCTGCAAAACTCCTAAGATACAAAACACAAAGTTATACAATATACAAAGTCAAGAAACACATATTAGATATCAAATTAACAATTTTTAATACGTATTCTACGTGGCGTGCAAAACAAACAAACATGGGCGTGCTCGTAGAGGCTCAACACTGGACTGCTAGAGAAAGCGGCGGATCACAGTCCCGTGGCGGCGCATGTGCATGCGCAGGCGCACCCACCGTGCGCCACACCCGAATCCTTCCCCTGTCCTCGCCATCATCAAATATATAGCGAGCGAGCTAAATTAAGTTAAATTTCCATCAATAAGTATCATTATCATTCAAGTAAGTCTAAACTGACTTACGTAGTTATATTATAAATGTTTAATAGCATTGTTTTTACAATGTGTATCTGAGACAAATATAATTTTTATTTGTATGAAGAAGTGTAAGAATATGAATAATTTTAGAGAAAGATTAGAAATTATAGCATTGTATTATTTTGATATCAAGATAGCATTTACATTTTTACTTATTAATTGTGATACCATTTTAGTTTCACCTATAGAAAAGATATAAAAAACCAGTACAGTTTGTCGTAAATAAACTATTTACAAACATAAAGCACTGGTGTCAGATTAGGTTATGTATACCATAAATATATTAAATAAAAAATGCTATATTCCTTTGAACGATATAACCTAATATAATATAACAAAGCAGTAAGTAGCTTTTTCCTCATGCATAGGTTTATCTGTTTTAATATTACAAAATTTAAGAGAAGGCACAGAGAAAATCCGACTGGTAGATTACCTCCACTATATAGAAAATCGCACCAAAATAACCTTGCCTTTTATTTATGTGTTGAGTAGGATTTCCAGAGCTTCTTGCGAAAGGAGGATTTAAAGAGAGGTAGGACACAGAGAAATTTCTTTGAAGATTTCTCTCTACTTAGGACAGTCCGACTGATGGAATATCTTCACCCTACAGACGATCGCAGCCAACTTACCTTGCATCGTATTCTTGCGATGTGTAGGATTTCCAGATGTAATGTACATACGACATAAGTGATGCTTTAGTAAGCCCTTTATTGTTGCATTTCCCTAGCTAGGACGACTGTATTCGTTAATAACAGAACTCTTTCTATTCCATTAGAGTTCCATAAAGCCTTCTTTACTTTATTACGAGAAACAGTTGTTGCTATCCTATTATGGCGAGACACCTTGCCTGGATATTGATCGTAAGCCAGTCCGGCACATGTGACTCTCCACACTGTTCTCTGAACTGCGTAGTTAGATGTTCATCAAGGTTTATCTTGACCAAATGGTGCTGGCTCAGGGCGTTGTATTACTACCAACATTTATGAAGCGGACAAGCTGGAATATTTACCACTGTGACATAAATCAGCACGATATTGATATTTCTGTTCTGTTCGAACAGAAATGCATACACTTGGCTAATGTTAAGTACGCTCTGTTTCGTAGGTCTCAGAAATATTTTTCAGTTTCAGCGTAATTGCAGCAATGTATTAAAGTATTTAAACAATATAAGTTTAATATAGTTTAAAGTAATGTGCAAGCGCCGAAGTAAAACAGTGGCTTTAATATAATATTAATCACTCCGCTTATGCATTGGGCGCAACACAATATATTAGTCACACTGTTAAATCGCACCGATAGATCGACTTCAAAATTAGTAACAGCCTGTTATGTTAGCCTTTTTAATTTTTTATTTCATACATGATCATCATTATGGATTCATAATCTGCCTAAAAGCTACCATGAGAACCACATGGTAGCCGAATATACTTCCACTGGTCCCGGAACGTAACGTGGTGATTTCAGTAACTATGACTGATTTTCATGACGTGTCTGGAATATACTAGTCACAGTGTCTATATCCAGTTAATTATTTGCTGTCTACAGAATAATTATTTCTACGATAGCATGATGAATAATTTCAATAATTTGTTTTTTTCATGAACACCATTCCATGGTAGTTAAAACCATTTAGCTTCAGTAGATATATTTTTGTACTATAATATATCAACAGAATATTGAGCGATAGTTTCATCTTTCATAATCGCGGATATATTTAAATTTCTTCGTAAAATCGAAAACGCCAGAGAAATAAACCCATAAATTGGGAGAAATCAAAATATTTTTAAAAACCGTTGCAGTTCAGAAGCGGCCTGCATTACGTCAAGTTTAGCGATAGTTGAAGAATTAATCTTTTGCCAGAAGCTAATTTCTGTTATAATACAAGGTGTCCAGAAAGGGTATCGGGTATTTGTAAGTTCAATGAAACAAAAATTATTTGTATGCAATAAAAAAGTTTATTGTTTATTATTAGCATATGAATTGGAGAATTATTTGGAAAAGATGATGTTATCCAAATGATGATCGTTACGTTGCTGGCACTCTTCTAAACGGAAACGAAGATTGGCGATAACACGTTGACACATAGCTATCGATATTGCTGCCATTTCTGACCTGATGTTTTGCTTTAACTGGGTTAGATTCGTCGGATTGTTTTGATAAACCTTACTTTTAAGGTATCTCCATGTAATTTTAACTGTTGCACCTGTATTCTTGAACATCCTGATCCATTTCCTAATGCTATCGTCACTTGGCGCGTGGCGTGTACGATATTCCGCACGATAGAGACGTTGAGCAGTCACTATTGAATCACCATTACGATAATACGCTCGTACGCAAAATGCGCGATGCGTCCCCGAGTACTGTTCCATCGTGACTAAAATTCCACAAAATGGCGGACGCCACGAACCCGTCCCCGCACCCTTTAGACGCCCCGTTTCGAATATGGCGCGAAAACAAATACCCGATACCCTTTCTGGACACCTTGTATCTAATAATATCCATGAACTCAAACTAGACCATCGAGTGGTGGTATTCTTACATCTGAGAGTTCATTTTAACTGATACTATTCCGAGCTGATACAAAACACTCTTGTCTAATATACGGAACATCAGTAACAGCCCTAGACCAACGATTTTATCGAAACTAGGCACGAACTTGACATTGACACCCCTTCTCTTCAACATTTGAGTTTTCACACACTATTGAAACGGAGCAAACTGATATTTCTGGTCCCAGAATGTAATTAGAAGGAATATGATAGAATGTTACACAAAACTGGCAAACTAATTCAAAGTTTGGCACAATATCACGCGATATATAGAAAAACACTGTTCACGTATACGTATATTTATTGTATAAACCAGGAAAGACGTCGCACGGTCACGAGCCAACGGATTTTTGTTCGGGAGTTAGACATGGATTGCTTTTACGACGTTTAAACTATCCAGCAGTTTAAGAATAATAGAGAAAATTAGATATACAAAAATATAAATAAAACATTTTGATTGTTACTGACGTGTTGATTCATGCCTACATTCATGCATAAAGCGATGGAGTAAAGTTGAGATTGTTAGGTGTTATAATATGAACAGTGTTATGTGTAAGTATGCATTTATGAATACTACATAAATATGTATGAATATTTCATAATGTGGAAGTGTAACGAAATCAATTCAAGGCGCATACGTGTATATTGAATTTAGGGACCGAATAGAGAGATTGAATATAATTCAATCCCTAAAAGTTTGTTTTGCCGCTTGCTTTGATTTGTAATGGTGGTAAGTTACCAACAGCAATGTTAAGAAAGAAAAAAAAATTATTTATTGTCACAAGATACACAAACAAAAAATAAAAACATGGAAAACAAACCTAATAAAACATAAAATTTTAAAAACAAAGTCAAGAAAAATAAACTATGCGACAAAAAGATTTGGCATCAGCTTTTTGTTGCCCGTGAGGAAAATCACCAGACGACGCTGTTTTTTCAGCCAAACCTTAAGAATTAACTGGCAATAATTTGAAAAACACCTTAACACCACCACCTCCAATCTCTTTGGCTAGCCCTTTCATTTAATGTCAATTGTAAATAGGCTCCAACCCCTGGAAACTTAGCTGATACGACATGCGTTTCGTTCCGTACTGGCGAGTTACGTGAACCCTACTTGCTGCTTTGTGGCAGAAATACCAATTGCTGTACTGATGATTCTACCATACCATTCATCAAAATTCGTATTACGCTCCATCTACTAGTGGGAGAGATAAAAATTATATGCATTCTAATATTATAAATTCGAAAGTAACTCTGTTCTTTTTTGTTTAATTTGTAACTTTTTCACATGAAAGCCTCTGAACCGATTGCAATGAAATTTTGGGTAAAGGTAAGTCTGGGACTTAGAGATGGATAGTACGAAAAGCTATTTTTCCTATATTTCTTTATAGTAATAGATACTGTAGTAGAAAAGAATGTCTAGCTCTGTGTCATTAAAGTAATAATTTATAAAAACACTATGTTTACCGGCAAATTTTCTTTTTTTACGTTCCTACGACATGAATCAGTTGCGATTCTTGGCGTTAATAGCTGTTCGTCGTCACCGATGTTTATTTTAATATAAAATAACATTTATGATTCTAAAAATGTTTACTTAATAATTACCAAGACATTTTCTGTTTTTTTTTTTTTAAATAAAATACTCGTTGAATGTGAGGGTTCTCTAAAACAAGGCTGCCCAAACACAGATCAGGTTCAGCTGCCGCCATGTGATTGATGTCCTGTTTGGTTTTTTCGATATTTGTAAGCTAAAGCTTTGTTTAATTAAAATATCTATTTATAATTGAATCTATCACGTCTTCATGGCTTTAAACACTAGCTGACCATCCGGCTGACATGGAATCGAGATTACTGTCCAACACCAAAATAATCCAGCAGTCTAGGGCTAAAACGTTTGCCTAATATCAAACGGTACTGCAATCTCATGAGCCAGTGCATTTTGCCAAAGATATCCATCGGATCAGAGCACAGCAACGAGAGCATTGCTGTTTTGCTACAGTAAAACTCTGCACAAGTTGCTTGAAATTCTTTTTGCCTTTTTTATTTATTATTAAATACAGACGGCTCGAAACAAGTTATTTGTTTTGTTGAATACGGGAAGTTTAAACCACGGGCCGAGACATCCCCATATTGCGGTCATTTGAACTTGTAATATTTTCACACTGAACTCTAACGTGACTTTATGTTTGGAAAGTTGTAACCTCGCCCCACGGAAACTAATTTGTGAGAAGCTGGAGTTGATCATAACCGATTTTGACTGTTACTCTCTTTCCTACATATTCCTTAACAATTGACTTGTAATGTTTCTGCCGTCAACACGGACGCCAACATGGGTAAGTAAATTATTGTAAGTTAATTTTCCCTGTCAATCGCAGTCGCGTTCTGCCCATATCCTAACCGAAAGCTCGGATGACTACGCTTACTCATCGATTCTCGAGAGTTTAATTGGGGGATATATCACCAAATGATGAAATAGTTTCTGAGGAATATCTATCTACCGACTACACGAAGCAATAAATGTTTTGTCCTGTTAATTCATATTTTGATCATTTTTATAGTATCATGGCCAAGTTGTACCTGATCTGATTGTGAGCACAGTATAAACCAAATTAGGAGAAACCACCGAAAGTTCAACGACGTCTGAGTATGATATACTAGAGTTGCTGTTCCATATTGCAATTTTTTTTAATTTACATTACTGTTAGCCTGAGGGGCCATATCCAAAAAAAGAACCGCTGATGGATTTTACAGCTTAACCGGGCTTAGGGGCGAGCGCTTAAGGCACTCAACCGCGAAAACGTGGGCAACAAGCGTGCAAGGGTGCCAAAGTGGCCAGACCTCGGCTTGGGCATTTGCCGCGATTGCAAAGAAGTCGCGATCTGACTAATTCCTTATCCGTGAGATTCGAGCTAAATTCTGGGAGGAAGGAAGGAACATGTGTATAGGTATTTAGAGACCTGAAATGTGGTCTACACTAACTAGCGTAAAAAAAAAAAAATGGTTCCTGTCGCATCAACTGACAGCCAATTGTCAAAAGCTCAAAGATTCATTTCGACGTACCACAGATTATGACCGAATGACCAACGGAATCAGAAAGATACAACTCATTATATTAAATATCATGAATTTAGTAAAATATAACCGTGGCTAACTTAGTCCATTTTCGTATTTTCTTACAAATTAATATTTATCACAAACAAAGCTCACATAAATCTTAGTATATCCATCTCACTTACTCTTTAGGAGAGTTATGGTAGTGTGAGAAATACCGCTATTCGATTTACTTTAAAAGCTTTTTAAATATGCAATAGACTTTTGTTCGAAATTATCAGTCTGTTGCTATATTATGTAATAATGGTGTTTTTATTACGTCATATAGTTTGGTTATTGTGGACAAGTAAAGTGAATTATTAATAAGAACATGCATTAAGACGCTACAAAAATTCCCTGGATATTTTTAACAAGAGAGCCACCATGTTGTTCAAGCGACTTGTTTGAATTCTGAAGATTATAATAATATTATATCCACATGACACTGGTGTAATTTTGTATCACATATTGCCATTAAATAAAAAATTAAAAGTACTATATACGTAGTTATTAGTATAACACGTTATTATTAAACCCTTTTCATGAGATATGTTTCTATAAAAACGTTCTATATAATTGACGTTTTTACGGTCAGTAACGTCGATGCGGTGAAGCATTAAAAAAATTTATACTTTTCAAATGCTGACATTTATTTTTTGTTTTATGTGTATCTTGTCTATAATGTTTTCTTCGTTTATAAATAACTAGCTGATCCGTGCAACTTCGTCTGCATCATGTAAGAGAGAGAGAAAGGGTTAGAGAGAGTGGGTCGTAGGCCGCCCGCCTCACACACTATTCTGTATAATAAAAATGCGCTCGCGGTACTTGGTTATTATTTTGCTGCCGAGTTATTTTAAAACTGCGCTATCTCCTAAGATATCCATTTAAATCAATTACTGTAAAGGACAATTTTGTTCAAAAGTAAATACTTGTGATGAATAACGTCTTTATTTCGATAAGTATTAATACTAGAGATGAAACGGTTATCCGGTAAGTATCCGGTATCCGACCTTGTTTACAGTATCCGGCCGGATACCAGTTGGTACTTCAGTAACCGGCCAAATTCCGGAAAGTAAAATAAAAAAAATACTAATTATATTACACAAGGCAAATCATAACACAATAGATTATGGACAACCGTTTATTTTTATAATCACACATTAAAAATATTTGTTTATTAGTAAGTTCAGTTTAATTCCGATTTCGTTCACTGCGCCAATATTCAAATCAAAGTGATCGCGTCATGTATCGCGATAAAGGGCCGAATATCCGGTGTTCCTGCTTCGTAGCTTGCTGAATATCCGGTAACTGGTATCCGGTCAAACCACTATCTGTTTCATCTCAAATTAATACCATGTATATAAAAACACCTTTGCAAATAATTCATTATTTTAGAAAAAAAAATTATTACCATAAAAAAGGTTATATTGAGTAAGCCTTAAAAGTTAGCCATATGCTATTGCGGGCTTTTTTTAGAACTTTTTAAGAGAAAAAATTCTTTCACACACTATTGTTGTTTAACATTAACCATTTACGCAGCGAACGCAATGGAAGCTCTCAAAAGAAATAAAATTTGCCCGTTTTTCCAATATTTTTCATTGATTCTCCGCTCCTAATAACCATAGCGTGATGTTATATAACCTATGGCCTTTCTCTATAAATGGGCTATCCAATACTGAAACATTTTTTCCATTCGAACCAATAGTTCCTCAGATTAGCATGTTCAACCAAACAAACTAATATAGAGTAATTAAAATTCTTTTACAAAGTTTTAATGAGACGTCTGCTCGACCATTAAAAAAGAAACTACTATTATAGGATATATTGTGGTGGAACGATCTGAAAATCGTGGAAGGACAAATATTTCAGCAAATGTGAGCATAGCTACAGATCCCTTATCGGTTTGGTGAGTTACCAAAACAAGTGCTTTCAAGCTTAAGGTATCTTTCATAGATGGTCAAAGGCCAATGATACTTGATGATAATAACATCTCAAGGATTTTATGCTTCTTAGAAAATGAATTTAAAAAAAACCTGTCACCTATGTTATAAAAGCAAATCGTGTGCAAAATTTCATGCATCTAAAATGATTGACTAAAGTTCTAGACCAACCGTGCGTTGTCTGTTAGTAAGTGTTAAGAATTTTTTTTACTCGGTACGTACATCTAAAGATTAGATAAAGCCTTATGTAATGTTTATTAATTTTACTATATTTATGTTAAACACGAGTGTCAATATAAAGGATAGTACGGGCTAAAAGTCGCCTACAGTGTCATCATCATCATCTTTTTCTTACCCCTTATCCTACTTAAGTAGGGTCGGCACAACATGTATTCGTCTTCCACTCTACTCTGTCAAATATCATCTCAGTATTCACAACTTTTTATACGCATATCATTCTTCACACAATCTATCCATACATTCTTCTATCTTCCTCTACTCCTGTATCCATCTACCTTCATACTTAACATTCTTTTATTTATATAACTTTCATCCCTCCTCATGACATGCCCGTACCATGCTAGCCTATAAGCCCTCAACTTCTCTGTGACTGGTGCTATTTTAAGACTTGCTCTAATAAAATAATTCCTGATCTTATCCATTCTAGTTACTCCACACATCCATCTTAACATTCGCATTTCTGCCACGTGTAATCTTCTTTTATCCAGTTCTTTCGCTGCCCAGCACTCAGATCCATAAGACAGGCTTATAATGGTTATAGTCGTCTACAGTGTATATTTACTAAATAAAAGCGGTATTGAAAGTAAAAAATCAACTTCATAAAACTCATTGGCTGATGATTATGCAACGTATCACGACGATAACGTACAAGCAAAAGGAATACCGACCCACATATGTATGTATGCGATGGATCTTTGTCATGATATAATTAGATCAGCTGAAATAGACGTCAGGGTGCTACGACGGATTTAGACCTGGCGTTTGTTACCGCTGGTTTCGTCGACCGGCCGATCATCCTATACACTAAAGTATTAGCATCAATTTATAATTTAATGAAATTTCTATTAATCATAATATTTAATTATGTAACGTGTAACAGAGACTTCGTCTATCCATAATAGTTGATTTTTACAAACATCCAATAATATGTTTAAAATATTGTTTGTAACTACGAACATGCATATTAAAATAGATTTTGAAATATCTTCTTATTCTTAAAAAAAACCCCTATTTATTGAAGTTTATTTTTGCCATTATCAGTGATCTCCCAAAATGGTGTCCCCTTATTGGAATTTCTAGAGAGTTTTTGTGAGTTCCATGTTATTATTTCTAATCTACTTCACTTATTATAGACTACGCAAAATATTACACAATAAAAGGTAAAATAACGCAAGTTTATAAAATAAAAATAAAAATCACTCCATAACTGACTAGCAACTCAAAAATTCCGCTAAACAGGCGTTTAAATATCCTAACTGATTTTTGAAAAATGACAATTCTTTATAAACTTCCATTCTACCCATAAATTTTGATTTAAAAATACTTATCAAATATTATAACTAAGTTTTTAAATGGTACAGTGATAGATCTGAAAATTTCTCATATTGAGAATTAGAGTTTATAGTTAATCAAGCAAGTATTATAAAATGCAAGATGATAAACGAACTTAAATTATACAAAGAAAGTGAAGTTGTCCATAATAATTTATATTAAAATCTTTTCTTTGGTAATTTAATATTAGTCGTTCCGTTCATGGAATTGGTTGAAATATTTTTTTAGCAAATGTACAAATTAGAATTTTATTAATAACACTATAGGTTGAAAGTGAAAATAAACAACGTCAGAAATCCTGAAATACCTTGGACGCTCACTATAGATTTCACGGCGTCAGAAGCAGTCAATAAATCGCGGGCTCGCTTTTTTAAATGTACGTCGTAGAAACATTCGCCAGTGTCAATATAATATTTCGACTGAAGTAATAATTTCCTTAAAATTTTTATTTGTTTTTATTATCATTATTTAAGTTTAATTTAGATATAGTGTATAATTTCGTTATATTCATTAATATTTTCTATGGAGGTTTTGTAAACTTGAAATATTCGAAATATTACAGACAAACATCTTGGCATTCAATGGACTCACTGTGCTGGTGCCGGGTCCATCATGTAGCAGACAGAGGGAACACGAGCAGTCCCCAGGGACTTGCGACCCAAGTGTAGGTTTAAGGAGCCCCTTTTTAATGCACATCAGCGCTCACCTTGACTGCCCGCGATACACTCCCTGCCAAGCCAGATTTGGTAAGAGCATGTTAATGCTGCGTTAATGTCAAAACAACAGCTTTATACTAAATGCATATCAAAGTATATAAGATATACATAACAAAAAACCCATTGAAAAAAAATCTGACTGTTTGTTCCTGACAATCTCCGAAACGGTTGGACCGATTTTGACGGGCCTTTCACTGGTAGATAGCTGATGATACTGGGAGTAACTCGGGTTACTTTTATTTAAAAAAAAGAATTCGAGTTCCGCACAAATTAAAAAAAAGCTTACGCTAAGTAAACCATAAGATATATTTCAAATTATTGTACAACATAATTGTAGACATTATAAAGATCTACAAAAAAGTCAGCGAGAGTATATATCCATCTTCTAAGGAACACTCACAATAAGCATTTTTGTCTTTAAAGAAACTGGGAGCGAGGGAGCAAGATTCGCGCGAGCATTCTGTAGTCCACGTGAGCGAAGCCACGGCACAGCTATTTTTAAAATTCGGTTTAATGAAAACATTTTGGCGGTTTTGTAACAAATAATGCAGCATTATGAAATAAACTTTATCTCTTTAGTTTATCGAACAAAATCTAAATACTTTTGTAACTAAATACCTAATATGTATTTATCTCTCGATGGATTTTGAAATTTTTAAATAATATTGCATTCCTTTATAAATACTTAAGTATTGTCTACTAAAACCAATATTAAACTGTATTTTGATTTAAATTGTTTATAAAATACTATGGTCACTATTTATTTGTGCATATTAATATATACACAGTTGAATTCCAACGTGTCATTTAAAGTTCTAAATACCATCAACATTGTGTAGAAGCGCCAGCCATTTATTTGAGATAGGCATCTAGGAGAAGACAGGTCTAGCTGAATATCTTGTCAAACTTGTGAGTCACCGACTTCAGCCATCGCCGTAGAACCAGTATCTGCCTCGAGACTCGCCCTGCCAATTCTATTCTTGATAACAGGTGGTAACGAGTCCCAAGCCATTATTGTACTTATTTTAACGGAATACAGTCATTTCTCCATTGGCAGGCGATGTTATTTTCGCAAAAATCTTACTTTACTTCGCAACTGACTGGTAAGATTCATATTAGTTTTATATAGTATTTTAATACCTAGTATATGCATGTTTAGTGAAATTTAACTGTACACTACGGTGATAAATCATAAATTTATTTGATGTTTTATTGAATCTTATATCCCGAAATCTTTACATATGTCAATACCAGCTGTGTCCGCGGCTTCGCTCACGTGGACTACAGAATGCTTGCGATTATCATGCTCCCCCGCTCCCGGCTATTTTAAAGATAAAATGCTTATTATGGGTGTTCCTCAGAAGATAGATATATACTCTCCCGGATTTTTTGTAGGCCTTTTTAATGCCTATAATTATGTTGTACATTAATTTGCTATATCTTTAATGGTTTACTCAGCATAAGCCATTTAAACGACCGAATTGATTCACCATGACTAGGTTTTTTTTTATTTGTGCGGAACCCTAATTATTTTTCTAAAACAAAAGTAACCTAAGTTACTTACCTTATAACATTAACTATCTACCAGTGAAAGTCCCGTGAAAATCGGTCCAACTGTTTCGGAGATTGTCAGGCACAAAGAGTCAGATTTTTTTTCAATGGGTTTTTTGTTATGTATATCTTATATACTTTGCGTATACTATACGTATGCGTATGCGTAGTATTAAGCTGTTATTTTGACATAACAAACAGACACTTCAATTTTATTATGTGTATAAACATAAGTAGACGTCAAACTATTGATGACCAATGAAAACCGAAAATACGTTCAGGTAATGTATAATTTAACAACCAATTCAACAGGGCATACTTATAGCTAGGCTACATACTGTTACATGTCGGTGTCGGTGACGCGACCTCGTAAGTTTTAGCCTATACAAAAATCGCACAACGTGCATATAGAAGTCTTCATTACAAATATATTTAAGTATTTCATAATATGTAATACGCAGCGAGATGGTGCTCGGGAATGCTGTCTATTGTAGTTGACTTATTAACACAAGTCTTCATTATGCGATAGGTCGAGCGAGCTTTAAACTGGTCGTTACCTACTTATAACGTGCGTGCGGTCATAGACCATACCCTGTTGCTATCGCGCTCAGCTAATAGTGCAGGTCATTAGTACGGATTCCATGATCACATCGACATGATTCTATGAGTTATATTAAATAGTATCATCTATACAATTAATAAAATTGAAGTGTCTATTTGTAATGTCAAAATAACAGCTTTTTACTAAATGCATAAGAAAGTATATACGACAACTATAACAAAAATCAATTTTTTTTTTTTTGTATGTTTGTTCCGGGTAATCTCTGAAATGGTTGGACCGATTTTAACTGATAGATAGCTTGATATAGGGAGAAATTTAGCCTACATTTATTTTAGAAAAACAATTAGGGTTCCGCACAAAAAAACTTAAATGGCTTATGCTGAAAAACCATAAGAAATATAGCAAATTAATTTGCTAAATAATTATAGGTATTAAAAATACATACAAAAAAGTCTGGGAGAGTATATATCTATCTTCTAAGGAACACCCACAATATGCATTTTTATCTTTAAAATAGCCGGGTACAGAGGAGCAAGATTCGCGCGAGCATTCTGTAGTTCACGTGAGTGAAACCACGGGTACAGCTAGTATTTAATATAATCCGTTGGTAGAGGAAGCCGGTCCTTCTAACAATACATCATGATGTCTTTTATACAAATAAAGAAAAACTAACAAGCCAATTTATTATAAAGAAAAAAAAACAAGACGAAAAAAACTATTTTTGCTTTTTTATTTGATTCCCAGATGTCGTACTTAAATATTATATAACATATGCTATTTCCATAGTTAAGATGAATCTAACGACACCTCGTATGCTAAAATCCATCAAGTTGTTTAGGATACAGAACCTGCCAAAGAAATAGACAACATAGGTGCATACGCTTGAAAAACTTAGCAATCCTTTTTCGCAGTCAGGTAAAAAACATAATATGCAATTTTTGCATTAACTTAAGAAACGGGTCTGCGTTGACCCGACCTCGCATTCAATGTTTATGAATGAAGAAACATTATAATCTCGCTGGAACATCTCCAGTTTGACGTTCAGCCGACGCGAGCCGAGCGGCCTTCATTAAATATAGACACATCACTGACGGGAAAATCACCTGAACTTGTCTGCAATTATTGTGTTTAATTTAACAATTACCCATATATTTTTTGTATTCTCATTTGTCGATCGACGTGAGTTCGAATCCCTGCAATGAGCTGCTTGAACATTGTGCGAAGGAAAACATCGAAATAATACCATAGAACGGTGGTAGTGCTTTTTCTAATGTCCCCCTGGCTAGCTACCACCCTCAAGTTGAAAATCTGTCGCCAAACACCAATAGGTGTGTTTCGGCAGCTGCACTTGAGAGCTAGTCTTCCACTAGGCTTATCGTGTTACCAACTTGTGCTACATCGCCACTTATGATCAGGTGAGATTGTAGCTAAAACGCTAAACCTATAACAATAAAAAAAAATTACTAGCAACCGATCAAAGGCGTCGAAATAAAACAAGACAAATTTTAACAAAAAGAAACCAGCTTTAATAATTTTGTGAAGAGTTCCCTTGTGTATATCCGAAGTTGAAGGTCCAATATTAATGTAATTATAATATGACCACCCTTGAGATATCCCCTATCCAACAAAAAAAGAATCATCCAAATCGGTTCATAAACAAAGAAGCTATGGCTGAACATACATTTAAAAAAAATTACATTTGAACTGTGTAACCTCCCGCGTTATGCTATAATCGGTTAAAAAAGCACCAATATTTTCTGTCATATTAGTCACCGATATCCTATGACTTAATTATAATATCTATCCCAACAAATATTTTTTTAACAATATTAAAAGACACGCATGATCACTGAAGGAATTTGATAAAAACAGAGATTCTTGAAATCCTTAAGCTAGACGGTTACTTCACGGAAAATGTGGCTGGGTTAGGTTTGACTTGTGATGTAAAAAGCGGGAGACGGTGAGCACCAGATACTAATCATATTGAAGAAGTTTTAGGCAAGCGTTCTGATATTGCTTAGTTATTCGATTATGGTGTGCTGCTGTCGATTATGCTGTTATGGTTATCCTAAAGAAAGAAAGAACATTTATTTGATAATGAGAATACGGATATAATTAACACAACACACAATAAACAAGAGATTACAATAAAAATATGACTAATTAAATTTATACATTTATACATACAAAAGCCGTACTCAAGATCAAAAAGGACCTCAGCTCAGCATATGCTAAAGCAAAATACTGTAGCGCTGGTTTTCAGCCGGGCCTAAACTACATACTAAAGGCCTCAGATTAGACCAGACCATGATTATTATTGCATAGAGAAAGGAAGAACATGACAAAAGTTTTTACACTGAAAAGTACAACCAATGTTGGTACATAAATGATTAAAAAGTTAAAAAACATGCTCTGTGCTTAAACTTAACTGTAAATTTAAAATGTATTAATTCATTTTATACTTAAATGTACGTACGGATCTAACAAACTGTAAAGGTGGAGGAATATTGTTCCAGATCTTAGCAGCAGCATATTTAAAACTACCTCTAGCTCTTAAGGCAGCTATCTAGCTCATATGATAGCTCATAGGACATATGTTATTAAATAATAGGTCTAAGAAGAGAATTTGTCTCCTTGTGTGTGTTCTACTGTTACTGTGCTCGTCCTCATACTTTGTAACCTAAATGGTCCCGAATAATCCGGTTTCAGAGGAGTTTTCTACCACGAATGCTTCGGATATGGACTGAGTTTCCCTGCTGAGATTTTTCCATTGGACTACAATATAGAGCTCTTCAAAGGAAGAGTGAACAGGTTTTAAAGGGTCGGCAGCGCGTATGTTATGCTTCTGGTATTGGAAGCGTCTATAGGTTGCGGTGACCGCTTACCATTAGGCCGAGCGCACGCTTGTTTGCCACCAACGTGGTATAAACAAATAGTTTATTGAACTTGCATTTATTTGGCAATAGTTAAAATTATACCCAAATCAAAATAAAGAAAATCAGGCCTTGTGAATAAAGAGTACAAAAAGCTATTACTAAAGTTATGTCTTAGTCTATATCCTATTGTATTGAAATTACCGGCGTATATAAAATTATTAAACAAAATCTTAAAGATTCGACTGTATTTAAGACTTCAGTATAATTGGAATGAAATTTTGCGTTTCAAGCAAAAATAAAAAGTTTAATTTGAAATAAATTTCAGTGATCAATAAGGGGTTTTCCTGTAATTTTATTCAACAAAAAATATTATTAATTTTTTAGTTCGATATTATTATAGATATAAGCTTGTTTCTTTAAATTTATTTAATAACAATTGTTATTATATCTTTTTGTTTTTATATGTAAAACTGTCTACCATATTATAGTGGCATGTTATTATAGCCTTTAATCTTATCTTATTATATTAAGTGAGCAATTCTTGTATATATATGTAATTGATTTCTCGGAATCGGCTCCTACGATTTCGGTGAAACTTTGCAATTAGATAATGTTTTACATTCCAAGTTTACCTAGATAGGTGTATTTTAAATTAAAAAAAAACAATCTAGTGGTGTACTGGCCACTTAGTATTCTAATCAAATAAAAAAAGTAAAAACTTGGGTATCAAAATGTTAGTAAAACTTTGATGAAAGTCTTTTTTTACGCAGAAGGCCAATGTCCAATATACGGATGTACAATCCGAATACCGCATACCACGCTGCAACTAGATTACCTTACCGCCTGGTTATCTTCAATTGAGATCTGCAATATCGTGAAAATACATCAATCTTATCGCGTACACCGCCGCAGATCGCCTACGCGTCGTTCACATGGCAACTTGTGAGATATTTCAATTATCTCTTTCGATGAATACAATATATTATTGACTTTATTTTTTTTATAAGGTACATTTTTTTAAAGACCGGCACAGTTTTATTACTAGTAAAATATATTTTTAGGTAAGAGTATGTACTAATACTATATCTTAAACCAAAGTTCTTTAATAAGATCCCGAAGTATATTGCTGATTTACAGGACAATTAGTTCAAAGACCATGTCAAGCGGGTTTAACTAACAAAAGGGTATTTAATTATAGTGTGGATCATTATTAGAATGATAATTATGTCTGGAAGTGACTCTCTTTCTCTCTCTGCATCCACTAAATTATCTGCAAGCATATTTGTACAGATGTTTAAAAATATAATTTAAAAATAGATAAATCCGATCGAAGTTCTTGGTCGTTCTTCTCGATGACTGGGATATTTAAAGATTTTTTGGAATTTTACTTTTGTCCAGAATTTAGACATAGATACGTCACATAAACTTAATACGTAGTCGCTTTAAATGTAGTCGGTTTTTTTTAAAGTAAAAACTTTTATTGGCACGTTTTGCGAGTTTTGTATGGGGTAAAACTTATGAGTTCGCGTCACCGACACCGACATGTAGCAGTATATCTGTAGCTATCAATAAGACGTGATGGATTTACCGTTAAATTATACATTACCTTTTTACTTGGAAATTCCAAACTCTCTTCTCTCGCAAGCAAGCAATGCACCTACGATGAATTTTAAAGGACTAATAAAATCATTCTTGGGCGATCGCGATATTAACAAAGAGCTAAAGTGTGAGTGAAACGGAACATTGTTTCAGTACAACAAATCGTGACAACATATCGCGCGCGTGGACTACTCAACTGATCTATGTTAAATATTGCTCGAAGTGCGAATAGATGTGAAAAACAAGATTAATATTAATAATTTCAATTTCAAAATGAAATTTTAATTATTCATACTAAATTTAATTTAAAAATAAAACGACAGTTAATCCAAAGTTTTAAGTTTTCAATTCTGTTTGGCAATCCTCATGACTGCCTATTTTTATTTTATATTTTGTACACAAAACGTGACGTAACCTTAACTGATTAAATATTTTCTAATTGGTTAATTGTTTTATCTATACTAGTATAGAACTGTTGAACGAATTCATCATTTTTTTTTTCTATTAATAGGAAGCTAGCCTATAATAATATCATCCCTGAGTGATATAGACTATTTTTTATTCTCAAACAAAGTCGCGAGCGATGGCTAGTCTGCTATAGACTTTAAAGCATACGAAGGATATTCAGTTATATTTAGAACGTACGCCCGTAATGCTACGGTATACTTCAATAAAATAATTGACGACGTGAGATGGGATTTATACGTTATTTTCAAATACGTCAGCGGAAATACTTAACATGTGAATCAAGTATATTCTGAACTAGCGGTGTGCCCGCGGTACCGCACGCGTTTGTTATTACTTAGTAGTTGTTTAAACCTCGTAATCATATAATCTACTAATAAGGAAATGACATACTTCCCTTGTACAAAATTTCAGGAAAATCGATTAAGAACTATATTTTTACGATTCCAAAATGTATTAGCCAAGATTCATATAGCCTTTCAATTATGGATTGACGTATGCTTCCCGTCTACAAAAATTAGATCTCACTTTTTTTTGCAATTTCTAAAAGTAATATTAAAAATCCTTATTGCGCATCAGCTATAGAATAATTTATACTACCCGCGTACAAAATTTCATCAAAATTGGTTAAGAGTTTGTTTGAAAAAAAATTTTTTTTTTTTTGTATTATAATTAAAAATTATTATTGAAAATACTTGTAGCCTATGAATTACCAATGACATAAGCTTCCCGTGTAAAACAACCCATAAAAATTGGTCAAGCTGTTTTTGATTTAAATCCGGACAGACAAATATCTTTCTTAAGGACATATTCACTTTTATATAGTGTATGTCTATCAGGAAATTTGGAGAAAATATTACATGTAAAGACATCACTACGGATTTGTTCATATAGATATATGAATAAATATGTGAAGCATTAACTTTCGGTACCTACCTTTTTAAGCGTATTGCGTGCACGGAAGACTGTAGATTTGGCATGGTTTAAAGTTTATATGAAGGAGTGCAGAAAGCTAAAATTTATATATAACATTTATTACTAATATAATAAATTAAATTAATTAATACTGCTAATCCTAACAGGACCAGTGCCATTGAACTTAGACCCCTCAAAATATTGACATTGTCACTCAATGAAAAGTGACAGCAAGTGATTTAAAATATTCATTGTTTAGGTTCATACTGAAATGTCAAACAGAAAATAGTCTATGATCAAAAAGTTTCTGGTCGAATTTCGACCTTAGAGCGATCGCTAGTTTACATGTAATTATGTACTTATAATATCACGGATAATATTATCTAGGTTAAAAATATTAAGTGGGTATTATGCACGTAGATGCAATAACTTAATTGTGAAAACTGATTTTATGGCATAACTAGCTGTGCCCTACGTTTTCACTTGTTAAATTTATTCGACAAACTCTCCACGACTCGCGCACATGGTAAATCACAGAGAAATGTCTTTGGGGATATCTCTACTTGAGGCAGACCTACTGGTGGAACACCTCCACACTACAGAAGATCACAGCCAAATAACCCAGTGTTGTGTTCCTGCGATGAGTAGGGTTTCCAGAGCTCTTTGGAGTAGGAGGGTTTAAACCTTGAAGTAGGCAACGTATTACAAACGTCCGCAGGTTACGGTAGCCACTTACCTTCAGGCAGGACGTATGCTTGTCTGCCACCTTTGTAGTATAATAAAAAAAAAAACGATAGGTTACAGGGGTAAGTTGACACGGGTGGCGAGGTGGATAGTATGTAGAATAAAGTTAACATGGGTGAAACCGTCGGACACAGCAAGTAGTTTATAATTTGATTCGGCCCTGTAGGACAGTGTGAGTCAGGGCGAATTCTCGCGAACTAAATTTACAGCGACCGCGTCATAAGCGATCCCGAAAACGGTTTTTGTGGGTACATGCCAAATTTAGATATCGCGGCTGCGACCTGCTTTCGTTCGAACGACGCGGAAAAGTATCCATTATGGGGTAATGCCATTGGGTTATTTACACCCGGATATCCAGTTGTATTTTGGCGGCATGTACTTACCATCGGCTGGAACATGTTTGTTAAATGCATCCATCCTGCATCCTCCCCCAAAGATCGCTACAACGACCGGTCCCGTGCTGCTCGCATCTAGTAAGTTTTAGCAATCTTCACCAGATCGTCGGTCCACCTTGTGAAGGGTCTACTCATGCTGTATCTTCCGATACGTGACCACCACTCGAGAACTCTTCGGCTCCTTCGGCCCTCAAGTCTAACAATTCCGAGAGCTATGTCGGTGACTTTAGTTCTTTCACCCGAACATCCAATAAAAAAAGCATTCGAATTGATTGACTTGTTTAAGTCGATTGAAAATACCCAAAAACTTCTCAAAGCTAGATCTGACACATAGGTATAATACGTCCTTTAATTTGGTACACCCGTTTTAAATATATCACAAGTGAGCAATTTTAGATGCTCTGTGTCATCGCGTGGCAAGGCCATCTCTGATATAAACAAGAGATTAGTAACTGTGGGATTAAAATATGACGGACAGACAGACTGGTAGACGAGATACAATTTACTATGGGACAAAATTATTTCTGTATGTTTCTGCAACTTATCATAAAACCTTTATATAAAAAAATGCAATTTCTATTGCATAGTCTCTTTACAGATAAAGGATAAATCTGTGAGGTTTCTCCGGTTTTTTAATTGACTTTTGTTGCATTCACGCAAAGTTATTTGCCTAACAAAATAAGATTATTTAAGTCTTGAAATCTAATTCGAGGGAGGTGATATATATTGGATGAGGCAATCAAAAGTAGTTACCGACTCGTTGCCAAATGAAATATAAATAAATTCCCATAAAAAACTTAATTTATTCATGAATTGTAGTTATTAAAAGAATTTATATTGTAAGTACATGACAATGAAAACGAATGGTTTAATGCAGTCGTCAGGTTCACGTTAAATGCATCGAATAACTCTGATTTATTTATTAGAGTTTTTCAGTGGGTTATTTTAATTCATAAACTTAAATTATTTGAACCAATATGATATAATATTGATGCCATTTCGCACGTAATCACACAAACAATCACGATGTACTTTGATTACTGTGCACAAGTGAATGAAAGAATATAATAATTAGAAACATGAATTTTGAGTTGCCAAAATACTTCGTGAACATTTAGAAAAAAAAAAACAATATAATCTTTATTCAATTTAGGCCCTAAGAAGGCACTTATGAATGTCAAAACACTACTGTCGGTTCGGTAAATATCCCAGACATCGAGAGGAACCGGTAAGAACTCGATCGGGTTTATCTTTTTTTTTTGTTAACTGTACAAATGTTACAAATATAACAGGTACAATAATAATATATTAGTGGATGCACAGAGAGGGAGTCACTTCCAGACATCACTATCATTTACATAATGATCCACACCCTATAATAACCTTTTGACAGTAAAACCCGCTTGACATGGTCCTTGAACTCGTTGTCAAGTAAATCAGTAATTCGGGATCTTGTTATAGAACCTAACACTATTACCTAAAAAAAAATTATTAGTCTTACTAAGTCTAAAACACAGTACGACTAATTTATCTTTATTTCTAGTATTTACATTTAGCTGAACTTTGACAAAATCCAGCTTGTCTAAGTTTTTATGGACATACATTAAGTTATCAAAGATTTATTGGGAGGACAAAGTTAAAATACTAAATTCCTGAAACTTGTTCTTTAGTGATTCGCGGGGTTTCATATTGTAAATTGCTCGAACTGCCCGCTTTTGTAATATAAATATGGTATCTACCTCAGCTGCTGAACCCCACAGCAAAATACCGTAAGACATTAAGCTATGAAAGTAAGCGAAGTAGACTAACCTAGCGGTGGCAACATCTGTTAACTGGCGAGTTTTGCGTACTGCGAAAGCAGCAGAACTTAATATTCCCGCCAAAGTTTTACAACCATATACACATATTTCCCTCCTTCCTTCCATGAGACGGGGACATGTATTAGTATATGTTATTATGATTATAATTTAATTTAGGTAAGAAGAGAGATAGAGAATAAACTAAACGTAGGTAAAATGAATGAAAGTTTTATAATTTAGGATAGTTATGTATAATTTTCCAGCATACCTTACAATTTTCAGATAATATGGGTTTTACAAATTATTAGTACACAATTTTAATGTCCATAACAGAGACGTTCTTCTTGCTCCGACAGCTCAGCGTAGAGATCCTTGCCTAGGATCTCTCCGTGTTGAGTAGGTAGGCCAAACAAGGTTGAATCACGAGGCTCGCCCTCAGCGGACAACGTGGTGTGAGCCGTATGAACAAGCTCAGTCCAAGTGAAGACGTCGCTGCATCAAGTGGAACGTCGGAATCCGTTCAGCTCTCGATATGGCGAAACAAAAATATATATATATATATATATATATATATCAGTAATTTATATATTAATCCAGGTATAAGTTCCTGGAATATTATTGTCTTCTTCAATAGGGTACTTCACCCATAAAATAGTTATTTTATCAAAACTGTAGATATTTAAATTATAAACGTATCAACTATTCAAAGGTCTGAAATACAAATTCCCTGGTTTTATCAAAACTCTTGGTAATTATTATATAAACGTTACTACGATTCCAAGGTCTGCCGTACAATCCCTCACATGATCCGATAGATCCTCCCAAAAAATCTGTCATCCTCCCTGTTCTAATTTTCTATTTTTTCGTTTGAATTCAAAATTTCATCTTACTAGACTTTTCTTATTTTAAAATTTCAAAATAAATCTAATCATAGATTTATTTTGCTAAACTAGAACCTGGATAGAATATTTGTCTATACCTGAGAAACTCCTAACTGCGCATGCTCTATTACTATCAAAGAATTATCAATGACAGAGATTGTCATAATATTGCAATGTAAACAATACGAACCTAAAATATTAACAAAGCTGTTATTAAACCAAAATTATCAAGTTATAAATTATCTAAACGCATCAATACATAAACCTATCATTAATTGGTATCCTGGAAATAAAAGAATAGGTACACCAAAACAATAATAAGGTAAATCAAATGAACTTATGATGAATAATATAAAGTAGATATTAAATAAGATAAATAAGATTATCTTCCAGATAAATAATATAACAATGTACATATAGTTAGTTAGTTCGAATTCTAAGGATAAGGGAATTAACTAGATCGCGACCTATTTGCGACCGCGGCAACTACCCAACCAGAGGTCCAGCCACTTTGGCGACCTTGCGCAAGTTGTTCTTACTTTCGCGGCTGAGAACTTAATGCCTCACCCCCAAGCTACGGTGAAGGTGTAAAAGCCGTCTGAGGCTCTAGAGCATTATGGCTAACAGTATAATCAGTTCTAAAAATAAAAAAGAGTCACCATTTTGTTAGAGCGTTGTCTGAACTCGAGACATTGATAAAATTGTGTATAAACGTACAGTAATAAGTGGAAGAAAATAGTGGAAAACTCTTATTATCTAAATTGCTTATAAATAGCAAATTAAGTATGATTAGAATTGCTGTGTTGGAAACTATCGCCAGATGATTATAGAAACTCATATTACAGTTAATCAGAGACGTATTAGGATCGATGGACGTGTCAGTGTAACCCCCAATATAGCTTTTGAGTTCTTTTACAAATACTTATTTTGGGAAACATTTATACAATTTAATTCTAATTTTAATTGTGCAGGTGATTAATACTCGTCGATAAACGATAGAAGATTCTTAGATTCACTCATACTCATGTCGCGGAAAATCATTTTTAGACTCATACAACTCTTACAGAAACAAACATCTTAGGATACCATGTATTCACCGTGCGGGTGCCGGTTCCATCGTGTGGCAGGCAGAGGGAACACGAGCAGCCCCCGGGACTTGCAACCCAGGTGTAGGTTCAAGCGGCCCCCTTATGATGCACATAAGCGCTCACTTTGACTGCCCGCGATACCTTCCCTGCCAAGCCAGATTTGCTAAGAGCCTGTTAATGCTGCTTTAGATACCCGTTCTAAAATAGAACTTAGTGCAGTTCTCGACAGGCCAAGGTCTTTTAGCAAATTTCTTATTGTAATAGTACACGAATTCATAAAATTTTCAGAGCCCCCATGTTAAGATGTCGCCGACGGTCCTGTTGCCTAAAATAAGCTGGCTGAGTTGCTTTGCGGCTGAACAATCACGCATTCTTGGCAGCGGCCGTAGAGCACACTGTATGTCGAATGGTTCGTAAATTGCTCTATAGTCATGGTACGTGTGAACATTGTTATGAATTTTAAGATGTTTGTTAATTCTGTCTACATATCGCTGCCCAGCGTCGAACAACCTATATTTTAATTAGTTCAGCCTTTGTTGGTTGTTAACTAATTTTTATTTTAGACTTCTATTATAATGGACATTGATAATGTATTTAACTCAAAAATGGCTTGTAAAAAATCTTGTACACGTGATGCAATATGTCATTACTCAAACGATAAGCCATATTTTGTATTTTTTTTATTTTATTTTAGCTTTCCGCATGATAAGGTATAAGAATTTTCAAAGATATTTTAAGACATCCTAAAAAATAAGATAAACTAAAATAGATTCATTCTGAAACGATTTCGATGAAATTTTGTTTAGGGGAAGTATAAGTTATTTCATAATTAATAGGCTATAAGAATCGTTAATAATATTATGAGACGAAGTTAATTACTTCTTAACCAACACAGTTTATTATAAAATTTTATAATTAGATGATATACAAGCTACGGCTCATAAAACCTTTAGTCTTTCTAATGTATTTTCTTTAAATAAGGTTGCAGAATGTGATTTGAGAGCGATGAGAAGTTCAATTTTAAGTTTTTTTGGATAATTTCCAACATACATATTTAACAAAACTCTTTAATATGTCGATTAACTAGTCGAATTTAGTTACAATGCATTTTTTTTATTCGTGTAAAGAGTCTCTAAATATCACTTTAAAAGGACTCACAACACACGTTTTACAAAAGCCGACTAAAACGTCTTTTGGTATCATAGGTTCTAAACATCGACAGCGTGAAATTGGCATTATGGTTTTATTAATTTTCCTATCGCGTATAAAATTGGGATATTAGTGAATATGTTGTCTGGGTCGACGCCACTCAGTCTTCTGGTCTTTATTAATTTAGGTATATTCCATTGAAACGCTTCACTGGAGTACTTCAATTGTTGCAGACGATATTTATAGTGCAGCCAGATGGTCGAAGTACGGATGAGTCAACTTCTTATGCTGTACCTACTTATATTACAGTTGAATTTAATAAATTGCTAAATAAATATCGACAATGGGCATTTTTTAGTTCTCATCTATCAGGTTACCTACTTGAATTTGCAGCAGTGGTGACTCAGTAGCAGAGTGGACGAACAATATTATACGCCGATGGAAAACATCATGATGAAGTTAAAGAACGCCATCATTTTCTAATGCCTGGCTAGCTTCCACCTTCAAGCTTAAAATCTGTCCTCAAACATCTACAGGTATGTTCCGATAGCTGCATTTCAGAGCTAGGCCATTAGGCATAGCGTATCATCATTGTGGGCCACATAGCCATTTAAAATCAGTTAACATTGTGGCCATAAAGCTAAGCTCATAAAGAATTACAAAAACCGGCCAAGTGCGAGTCAGACTCGCGTACCGAGGGTTCCGTAATTGTACAGCCACATTCACCAAAATAACTAGGTAATATTGGTGAAGAAAGCACCGGACAATTCTAACGAAAAGATATACCGTAACAGAGGACAAACTTAACTTTGCCGTTCGAAAACTGTTATCCCCGTACATCGAAAAATGCGGTCGTCTGCTGACCAACTGCAAACAAGTTTGTAATTTCAAAACAATATTTTTTTGTGATATAATTAAGTACTAATTTACGGTTTTCTGAATTTTACCTTTACTTGTGCTATAAAACATTACTTTTTGGAAAATTTAATGATTCTATTATAGGTCAACTGGAAGTACTCTATAGGTTTTTATTCCCTTTGCGAGTGTAAAAATATACAGTATAAACAGCCGTATCTTTTGATTGCGTTGACTTAGAAGTTTGTTTTTCATACCTCCAAGGGATTACAGACTTGACAATTTGATAATAATTTCAACTTGATACCTCACCGCCACACAATCCTGAGAGAAAATTCTTGACAGACACGCAGACGTACAACGAAGTAATCCTATAAGGTTTATTTTTTTCCTTTTGAGGTACGGAACGAAAGCTCAGATTAATTGCAGAGATTCCAACACACGTCGGACAAAAAGAACAAAATTCACAACCGCAATAAAATAAAAAAATACCAAAGTCGAAATTATTTACGGTATAGGTTCCAAAACGGTTCCCAGGCTGGAATATTTCCACAGCATATTCCCAATGGTAATAAATCGAATAGAAAACGTGTTGTCTAAATATGTTACGGTGTTTGCAAACGCTCGTTTTAGCCGCGACTAGATTTATTTTCGCGGAATCTTTATAATTTAAACATTATCTTTTTCATTGCTAACCGGGTGGGTTTTGTATAATACAGATGTATGAAGTTACTAGCTATGCCCCACAGTTTCACTCGTGTTAAACTGTCCCATTAATATGTTAAATGAATTAAAAATAAATATCGTTAAGCGAAAGCTAAATTAATTTAAATTTTCAACCTTAATTTAGGTACTTAGAAGACAATTAATATATCTGGATGTTCGTAAAATTTTTGTCTGTTTGTTTGTATATCCGGATTTAACTCAAAAACGACTCTACCGATTTTTATGAAATTTTGTACACGGGATGCTTTTGTCATTGGTTAATTGACAGACTATAAGAATTTTCAACTTTAGTTTTAGAAATCGTAAATGCTTACCCGATATTTATAAAATTTTGCACACGGGAAATATCATTTATTCCATGAATGATGGATTATGAGTATTGTCAATAACGCTTTTACGACTCGTAAAAAAAACATTTCCAAAAATTTTATTTTCAATAATTCTTATGAATTTTGATAAAAAATTGTACTTTGTCATTTCCAAAATTGATAGCCTATAAGGATTGTCGAAAATATTTTTCTACACTTCTGACCAAATTTCGTAGACGGGATGCGTACGTGATTTCACAACCTATAATAAGAAATCATCAGCAATAATTTTACACAGCAGAACTATAGATTTATTAATATAAATAAAAATCACAAAGAAATGTCATTTGAAAGTTATTATTAAAAAAAAATATATACACATAGGTAATTTAGAGAAGTATTCATTGTATAAAAGATGTACGGAAGCCAGCTTATACAAAAGTATTAAATAAAAAATATTAGAAACATCAAAAAAAAACGATAATCATGAATGCCAATCGCGTTAGTGAAAATGATTTAATTTAACCAATGTCGTTTTATAAATAGACGCGTCGCTTTTATAGAGAGCTATAAAGCAATTTCAAAACGGTACAAACATTGTTATCAGCATGTTCAAACAAAAGAGATAGGAAATCACAGCGTAAGGCGAACACTCTACCGTCAAAAAAGGTTAAAAGTTTCTTCTCGCTCATGCCGGTATCAAATCAAAAGTGAACTGAGGGCAATTGCTCAACATTCACGATATCGTGTAAAGAGCGTCAATGCCGTGTCTATCCTAATATTATAAAGCTGAACAGTTTGTTTGTTTGTTTGGTTGAACACGCTAATGTCAGGATCTACTGGTTCGAATGGAAAAGCTGTTTTAGTGTTGGATAGCCCATATAACGAAGAAGGCTAGGCTACATAACATCACGCTATGATCAAAAGGAGGGAACCATCAATGAAAAATGTTGAAAAAACGGGAAAATTTTATTTCTTTAGAGAGCTTCCATTGCGTTTTTTTGCGTAAATAGCAACAATCGTATGTGATGTAATTATTTCTCTTAAATAGTTCTAAAAAAGTCCGCGATAGGGTATTGCCATCTTTTAAGGTTTACCCAATATAACCTTTTTTATGGTAATAAAATTTGTTCTAAAATAATGAATTATTTACGAAGGTGTTTAATGGTATTAATTCTTATCCAAATAAAACCGTTATTTATCACAAGTATTTAATTTAGAATGAAATTGCCCTTTACAGTAATTGATTTAAGTGAATATCTTAGGAGATATCACAGTTTTAAAATAACTCGGCAGCAAAACAATGATCAAGAATCGCGAGCGCATTCTCTCTAACCCTTCCCTTTCTCTTTCCCTTTCTCTTTTATATCACGCAAAATATCATTGCGTTTAGTCCTTAAAGTTTTCCGTTTTCTCTGCGGTTGTTACTTATACATATTATGTATAAATGTTATTATGTTTATTAATATAAGCGGTTTGCAAAAACCATTAACTTTCGTTATAACTGAACTCGATTGTTCGAGAGATGGAATTATGAGTGCTTATTATACTGCATTCCGATGTCGAGCCAATAACGCTTTACGTTCTATATATTTAAAGTACCTCGGAAAAATGACGTCACTGTACGTGATGGTAACCATAGTACAATGAAAAAACAACGGTAACCACCAATAGATCGACAATTCACGCCGGTCGACACTGTCATGCTGGCCTCAGAAGCTGGATATGCTTCGACAAATTAAAAGAGAGTCACCACGTGGTGGTTGAATGATGGCTCCTGAGCGCCCGGTGAAGGTAAACATCGTGATGAAACCATAGTATGGTCGTAGGTATTTTTCTACCACTCTCAAGTTGAAAATCTATCGCCAAACACTAATAGGTGTGTTCCAGCAGCTGCACTTGAGACCCAGTCTTCCACTAAGCTTAGCGTGCTACCATCTTGTGCCACATCGATGAAATCACAACCGATACCATGCGATGTAACATTGACTTAATTTCAAAGACGATTCGTGACCTACAAAACCTTAGCCCACATTCAATTCGTTACACAATTACGTGTGGTATATTGTAGGAAACTTGTTTATCTATATATTAACACGTGAAATAAAAGCTTTCGGTACCTTTTTAAGCGTATTGCGTGCACGGAAGACTGAGATTTGGCATGGTTAAAGTTTATATGGAGAAGGAGTGCAGAAAGCTGAAATTTATCTATAATATCTGTTACTAATATATTAAATTAAATAAATCCTAACTCGACCAGTGCCATTGTACTTAGCCCGCCTAAAATATTCACATTGTCAAAATAGTCTATGATGCAAAGTCGCTGGTCGAATTTCGACTTTAGGGTTATCGCTAGTAAGAGATAAGCTGGTAAATTCTTCGGATCAACTTGGTTTAAAACTTGTCTTGTAAGAGATTTACGTTGAATTTTAACTTCTTACTTTTTTTAAACTGATTATTATTTTGTGAACGTTTAATTATTGCGAGGATAAAAAATAATTAAAAAGCAAATTTTTATTTTATTTTTTTTACATTGACTTTTCATTATCTGCCTACAATCCCGGGGTTTTTTATCTTTCGACAATTCCGAAATCCTGGGATTACAAAAAATCCCCTTAAAGTATACAGTAAAGTAAAGTAAACATTATGTTTTATTGGATTTTATTACCTTAATTATAATTTGCTATTGTATTAGTATTATAACATTTCTACTTAGAGATTAGAATATCGGTTAGCGCAAAAACAGTCGAAAGTTTTGTTTATAACTTTATAAACAATAATTTATAATTTTAAAAGTTATAATTACTCAACATCATCTATTTAAAGATCTGTAATTGAAAATGTGTTTCATATCAATCTATGAACAGCCTATCTTTGCCTTTCATTAGTTTTTAATGCCTATAAATATGTAGTACATTAATTTGCTATATCTCTTATGGTTTACTCAACGTAAGCTATTTAAGCGCCCGAATTGATTCACCATGAACAGATTTTTTTATTTGTGCAGAACCCTAATTCTTTTTCTAAAATAAAAGTAGCCAAAGTTACGCCCTATATCATCATCTATCTACCAGTGAAAGTCCCAACAAAATCGGTCCATCCTTTTCGGAGAATACCCGGAACAAACAGAGAGACAGACAAAAATTTTAATAATGTGCTTTTTGTTATAGGTATCATATGCATTTAGTTAAAAACTGTTATTTTGACATTATAAACACACTTCAATTTTATTGATTGTATAGATTATAATTATAATTATAAAGACTGCTTTAGTTATTTTGTTTAAAGTTATTAGTCATTATGTTTTGTAAATATTACGAATATTTAGCATTTGTAATTCAATTAATAATTAGTACCTAATAATGTTACTGAACGTGAACTATCAAAAAACATATCTTAATTAACACAAACCGTAAATTTGTAATCAATACGTACATTGTTTGTAATTAATTAAATTTACTTAATTACAAAACCTTAAGTCTGTTTTCTACTACTGCAATAATTCACTCCGGCAGCAATCCGTTCCAGATTTTATTTTGTAAACAAAATAAACGTTGAGATGTAATAGAGTACATAGCTGTCTGAAATGCATCTGTATTCATAATGATCGTTCCGTCCGGTCCAGGCAAGCAGAGCGTCCGAGCGTCCGAGCGTCGCCGCCCAAGTGAAAGCTAAGCTCGTCTGAAAGTGTAACTGTGCGCCAGGCTGGTATCCGCCTAAAATGGGGTGATCGCGGCCGCTGGTATCATATTGCCGGTATAAAAAGAATCGAAGACCCCCGCCTCCGGTCAGAACGGCTTCAAACGTGAGTACGGTCGCACGTGGTCGTGGCGGTGCGCCTATTAGTGTAGTGCATGTGTACGTCGTGTCAGTGCCGACTGCCGCTTCACCTGCAGTGCATAACATCTTCAGTGACGCAACTGAAGGACGCCGCTGATTTATCGTGTCCGCTGGATTGTTTGTGTTGTGGCCCGGGACAAGCTTTATGGTGTACGACTACTGGTTCAAACGTATATATTAAAACACTTGATTACGGATTTGAAGTGATTCATTCCTATAATACTCATTTCATTTAAAGTCAGTTGAATTGACATCAGAAATTGTATTAGAAGTGTCAATAGATTAATTAACTAATTCCATTCGAATCACATCGAAAGTAGATTTCGAAATGAAATAAGTAAAATAAATTTTAATCGTTAAAACAATCGAATACGCATTGAGCCATCAGCCGGCACCATAAAAGATAATAAAGAATCCATTGACGGATAAATCGGTTGGCACCTTTCCAGTAAAGCATTCCTGTGTGACGTAACATCCGCGAAGGGCCGCTCGGGATAATCTAATAAAAACACGAGCATTAAAGACGGTATTACGTAAAGCTTCGGATCTGGCAACGTTCCCAGCGGTCACTACTCGGGTTACAGCCACAAATAGGCGCACGCGCAACGATCTATCTAGCAGGCTGTCTCCGCTCGGGCTCAGACTTACGCGCTGTGTGTTCGCAGGAAGGCTCCAGGGCTGTGTTCTCGTGTCTCGACTAGCCCAAAAGTCTCGTAAGCCCTCCGAAAATGCCGAAGCCTGCAGTCCAAGAGGGCGAGGACCCCGATCCGACCCCGTACCTGTTCGTCTCTCTGGAGCAGAAGCGTATCGATCAGAGCAAACCCTACGATGGCAAGAAGGCATGCTGGGTGCCTGATGAAAAGGAGGGCTTCGTGCAGGGCGAGATCAAGGCCACCAAAGGTGACTTGGTGACCGTCAACCTGCCTGGTGGCGAGGTAAATTATGAATTTTTCTCTTAACTTTTTTTTGTACATACAAAATGGTGACAGGCCACATCTGATTTAGGATTAAATTTACTCGAATTATGTATTACAATTAGTATCATAACTAAATGAAAAACACGAAACGATGAAAGAATATAATATTATAAAGTAATAAGAAGTTTAAAACCTAAGGTCTTCTTCTTTTGACTGATCATTAATAAAGGTTAAAATGAAATTAAAATTATACAACAACGAAAATAATATGAACATAGAGAAATAGCTGTTGATATGGTAAATGAAAACAAGAATTTTACTAATATTTTTGAAACGATATTTAATTTATGTATAAAATGAGCAGGAGAGGACACTTAAAAAGGACATGCTATCACAAGTAAACCCGCCGAAATTCGAGAAAGTAGAAGACATGGCAGACTTGACCTACTTAAATGAGGCTGCAGTTCTTCACAATCTGAGACAACGATATTATGCGAAACTTATCTACGTAAGTAGGCGCCATGGCGCCTTTTCTACTACTATAGAACTAACTTAGCAATCTTTCCCGCAGACCAAAGACTTCAAGAAGGATTTGGTGGCTCAAGTGAACCCACCTAAGTACGAGAAATGCGAGGATATGTCCAACTTGACATACCTCAACGACGCTTCGGTTTTGTATAACTTGAAGCAGAGATATTACCATAAACTTATTTACGTAAGTCGGCGGCCGGACCTGGTCAGGAGTTAAGGCATTGAAGTGTGCATGCACCTCACCTGTCCTTTCTTTCAACGACGTAGACACATTTAGATTAAAGTTATTCGTTCTAATTATCAGAGCTCAATTAATCGAAGATTGTTTTATCAATTTTGATGATATTTATAGATGCATCTACTTGCCATATGTTTCTATTTTTATAATCTATTTGATATTTTGGTCGCGATCAAATGGATTCTTAAACGTCTTAATAAATTGTTTAGCGTTCACTGAATAGCTGAAGCTACCATAAACTTTTAAGTTTCGAGGATTTTTTTGAGTAATTATTACCGATTAGTATATTTCAAAACTAAATGTGTCTACTAACCCTCCTTCCAATTCCGTTACGTGACTAATCCAACTACCCGCATCCTGAAACCGTACTTGAACCCTTTTACATAGGACAAGACGGTCCAACAGGACTCAACAGGATCCAGAGGGTTTCTCCTGTTTTTATTTTTTAGCATAGAAATTATGTTTAGCAAATTTTCTTCGTTAAAGTAGTTTTTTTATGTTGTGTTTTGGACAATCTTGTTTCAATTTACTGAAACCAAGATGCGTTTCTATTTCTATCGTTTTGAGCGAAAAGGTATCATTACTGTACCCCAGCTCTTTATCGTTTACGTCTCTGACGAAATCTATATTGCCTTCATGGATAATGTTGCATTTTTGGGATAAAGATAACAGAATTTTTTAATCAAAATTTGTAATTAACATGATTTATTCGATTGGTTATTGGTTATTAGAAAATTCTGTTAGTCTCTACAGAGATTTAAAGTATTGATACGGTACTCTCTCTGTGTTGAGTGTTTTATTTGGTATATTTTTAAGTTACATATGTATTCTTCATCATTTTCACTTTCAGAATGTTTATCATCAAACTTGCATCTTACCTAAAATTAAAACAATCAATGCAGGATAAAACATTAAATTTAATGGTTATGTCGAATATAAGGTATTTTTAAAGCCTATTTTGTACAACATAGTAAAAAATTCGTTAAAAATATGAGAGAAATATGCTAATAGAAACGGAACAATTTTTTTAGATACTTCCGTATTACGTTTATGAATATATTAAAAGTAACTTGTTTTAGCATATTTTTATCTTATTTTAATCCTTCTTCTGTACTATGTTGTAAACAAAGGGCCTCCAAAAATACCTTCATTATTGAATTTACCACTAAATTTGATGTTTTCAAGTAAAAAAGATCGATAGCTTTATATCATTGTCATTTTCTACTCCTACAATAAAAGCACATAAAAAACTTCGCCACGAGTATTTAATTCCATTACATTTTATTCAAAACGATACCCAACGTAATCACTATGCAAATCATCACTACCTTGGCTAATAAGTTAATTGTCACCACAGACGTACTCGGGTCTCTTCTGCGTGGCCATCAACCCGTACAAGAGATTCCCCGTGTATACGACACGATGCGCCAGGCTTTACCGAGGCAAGCGTCGTTCGGAGGTGCCTCCCCATATCTTCGCCATTTCCGACGGCGCTTACGTCAACATGTTGACCAACCACGAGAATCAATCTATGTTGATTACGTAAGTACAACTTAATAAGAACACTTAAAACTAGACAGATAATTTTATTAAGTTTTTTAATAATTCTTCAAATAGTCCTAGTTTAAAACCATATTTAGAGGTTAAGGGCAAAATTTTAAAGCAGGATATTTAATTTCTATCTCCCATTAAATGTAATATGTAATTTGTTAATAATACAAGTCAACCTGACTCTCACGTGATTTAAATTTTGTCAGTGACCTACTTTAGATTTAAACTTTTAATAATTATATAATTTTATAGTGCAAAGATAAAGTGGAAAGAGGGAAAGCAATGATTTTAATTACCTCATTAGCTTTGAAATTTTTTCTACTTCAAAAAATGTAACGAAATATTATTTTCATTGTACAGCGGTGAGTCTGGTGCCGGAAAGACTGAGAACACGAAGAAAGTAATTGCTTACTTCGCCACCGTCGGTGCTTCGCAAAAGAAAGACCCCAACCAAGAGAAGAAGGGATCCTTGGAGGACCAGGTCGTCCAAACTAACCCTGTGCTTGAAGCGTTCGGTAACGCCAAGACCGTCCGTAACGATAACTCCTCGCGTTTCGTAAGTATTTATATCTCTTATATGCGTTACAATTAACGTAGTATATTCAAGTTTAAAAATACATTGTTTCTTAAACCTATCATACAGTTCTTTTACTAAGGACATTAATCAATAAAATTATTGCAAGATAATATATAATTTACCAACCGTTCATTTCAGTTTCACTTGAATTTTAAAACTTTAATTTCATTGATAACAGTATTGTATGATTTACGACTGTGTAGAAATCCATAGTTAATTTGTAAAAAAATAAGATATTTTTCATAAGCATATGTTTCTTTTCTTCCCAGGGTAAATTCATCCGTATTCACTTCGGCCCCTCTGGCAAACTCGCTGGTGCCGATATTGAGACCTGTAAGTATTCTTCTATACGGCAATCCTTCCTACACTTTATTTACCAAGTAAGTTAAATTTTTATCCAATGCTTAACAGATCTGCTTGAAAAGGCCCGTGTCATCTCCCAGCAAGCTCTGGAGCGTTCTTACCACATCTTCTACCAGATGATGTCTGGCTCCGTTTCTGGACTTAAAGGTATATTCTTAAACTAATGGTAGATGGATATTTTTTTAAGAAAGTTTCAAATAAAGAAAGTAATTTTTATTCCAATATAAAAGAATTATTAAAAAAATTGAATGACACAATATCTATTTCTCAATCTTTATTTCTAAACGAATTAATCTGTAAGCAGTTATTATTAATATTTCAAACTTAATTTAGTCCAGTTTTAATTTCAATAAAACAATTATAATTTAAAAAATAATATTATCTACTTCCCTATAGATCTTGATAATTTCGAAAATGTAAGCAATACTTGCATTTATTTGTGTATCTGATTCTCAATTACTTAGAGCAGGTCGATTCACGAAATATACTAACTAATTTTCAAGATAAATAACAAATTTAATGTTGTTAGACAGTATATAGTATAATTATTACAAAAAGAAAGAACGAGCAACAGTAATTATACCACCAAAAACGAAGTGCATTGATAACTAACTATAATTTCAACATTTAGAAATGTGTATGCTGTCAAACGACATATATGACTATTTCATCGTATCGCAAGGAAAAACTACCATCCCCAATGTGGACGATGGAGAGGAGTGTGTTCTGACAGATGTAAGTCCAGCCTCAGCGAGCAGAAGGCTGTCCGAGTTTCTGTTTATAACTATTTAGCTGTCACGCCGCATACAACCGGCCTACAGGCGAACAGTTTCGATTCCATACCGGCATGGGATACCCATAGAAATAGATTTTCAACCCTTGTCTATGTTAGCATGACTTTTTTCCTTTCCTCTTAAATCTAAGACACCAATTATCATATGTGACTATGATTGGTGTTACTTTGTAGCAATCTGCTATCTGTCCAACAACATCAATGACTACAACATCGTGGCCCAAGGCAAGACTAGTATTCCTGGCGTCGATGACGGCGAAGAAATGAGACTTACCGACGTGAGTCAATAATAAGACAATGACTCAAATCATCTATTTCTTCTCATTGCAATCTTTCTATCTTCTGCTTCGCTTATCACCGAGATATAACTCGGTCCGTTTATGTGTACGTCAGATATGCTATTTACAGAAAAAACGATGCTAAGCAACCGTATTGCAGACTATCCTCTAGTAAGTCAAGGGAAGACCCGAATTCCTGGTGTCAACGATTCGGAACAATTCGAACTGACTCTTGAAAGTCGAGAACCGACGCATGGAGCGTGCTTCGGGTATTCGTATTTTGAAGCATAACTTCTGACATACACATAACGCTCGCTCCGTGCGAGAGTTCCAAAGGGCTTTTTGCACAGATTTTCTGAACACGGAAGCTACATCCTTGTCCAGCACAAGCACTACCATTTATAAACTAATACGCGCACAATTGTCCCAAAAGAGTTAGGTCTTAGGGCACATTTTCAGGGTTATTGGTAATTACCAACTCAAAATTAATAATATTGTGATTTATTTGGCAGACATGTGCTTGTTGTCCAACAATGTCCACGATTACTATATCGTGTCTCAAGGTAAAACTACCATCCCCAACGTTGATGACGGCGAAGAATGTTTGTTGACCGACGTAAGTGAATTACATTGGCACACCGCTCGTGGTGTTCATCAAAATTATTTTAAGATCATGAATTTTGTCGTAAATTAAGAGTCGGTTGACGACAAGTTGCATTTCTTTCTAGCTCATCGTCTTAAAGTCCAAAGAATGGATTAAACGTGTCTTTCATTAATGATATACATTGGAATTATTTACAATCTTACTCTTCTTTCTTTATGAACTTACTACTCTTTTTACTGTGCGAGATTACCTTATGCTATTAACTATTGTGGGCTAACGTTTTCTTTATCAACCTAACAACTACCCATATTTTATGACTTCATCATTTTCTTCTTTTAATTATAAGTATACCTATTATAAGACTCATGTGATTTCAAATCACGTTTTTTTTTAAATCGCTAATAAAAACTGACACCAAAGATGTATCATTTATAATAACATCTGCTTCTAAAATTCATGATAACCCATTTTTCATTTACAAGATACAACCTTTCAAAGGAAAGTTATTAATACGTGTCTTTTGATATATAGCAAGCTTTCGATATTCTGGGTTTCACCCAAGAGGAGAAAGACAACGTTTACAAGATCACCGCCGCTGTCATGCATATGGGTTGCATGAAGTTCAAGCAGAGGGGTCGCGAAGAGCAGGCTGAAGCGGACGGAACTGAGGTAAAGACGATACTTAAAATCAATAAATAAACTTTACAACACTTTCCTTTAATTATTTAGAAATACACGACGTACATAGAAACTGACAAAATCTAAGAATAAAATTTTCATAAACACACGCAACAAACATTCATACATTAGATTGCCTAGGAACACATTCATGAGTCCAAGATCTGCGGATGATTATATTTCCGGTACTAACACCAACAATGTCTTTGGGAACGCCAAAACTCATAAGAGCAACAATACATTCCATGATAATTAAAACGGACAGAGTAGTATAATCATAAAATCAAAATAATTTTTATTCAATTTATGCCCTACTAAAACACTACTACCGGTTCGGAAAACATCATAGTCATCGAGAAGAATCAGTAAGAAACTCAATAGGGTTTCAATAATAATAATTTTGTTGATGCACAGAGAGGGAGTCACTTCCAGACATCACTATCAATCACATAACGATCCATCAGTTAATAACCTTTTGATAGTAAAACCCGCTAGACATGGCCCTTGAACTTGTTGTCCGGCAAATCGGTCATATGTAACAGCATATTATTATAGAACCTAACACTATTGCCTAAAAAAACGTTTATTAGTCTTAATAAGTCTAACTAATTCATCTCTATTTCTAGTATTAACATTATGCTGATCTTTGACAAAATCTAGCTATCAAGAATATATTGGGAGGGCAAAGTTAATAAGAAACTCGGACTCGGTATTGATGGTTCATTTAGTGGAATGCGTTTTAGGATTAATTAACCCGAGATCTCTTAGTGGTTTATGTTGTGATTATAAGCCAATTTAAGTATGGGGATTTTCGATGGGCCATATTATTTGTGTAGTCTGTTATCCTAACACTGCAATAACTTTTCCTCAAGTAAAATCAGTGTTTTGACTGAGAATAAAAAAAGAGCATTAATTTTCAGTACAAAATAATAGTAAGTTATTAGTGAGATTTATATTTAAAAAACAACATTTTTTCTTACAGGATGGTGAGAAGGTTGCAAAGCTCCTCGGTGTCGACTGCCAAGATCTTTACAAGAACTTGTTGAAGCCCCGCATCAAGGTCGGAAACGAATTTGTGACCCAGGGTCGTAACAAGGACCAGGTCACCAACTCCGTCGGTGCCCTCTGCAAGGGTATGTTCGACCGTCTGTTCAAGTGGCTCGTCAAGAAGTGTAACGAGACCCTTGACACCAAGCAGAAGAGACAGCACTTCATTGGTGTACTGGATATTGCTGGTTTCGAAATCTTCGACGTGAGTATAACAACATACGGGTGCAAAAGGTAGCTTTTAAGAATAATATATTCGAACACTAGGTGTATTATTGTTCATTAGGTAATAATTGCAGATGGCGCTAAAGTGGCATCCAACATTATAATAAAGTTGAACAGAAAAATATGTTATTTGATATTAATACTAATTTACTTTCATAGTACAATGGTTTTGAACAACTTTGCATTAACTTCACCAATGAGAAACTCCAACAATTCTTCAACCATCATATGTTCGTGTTGGAGCAAGAAGAATACACCAAAGAGGGAATTCACTGGGAATTTATTGACTTTGGAATGGACTTATTGGCTTGCATAGATCTTATAGAAAAGGTACAACGAATGTGCTGTATGCACGGTTGGTGACCCTTGATAGTTTCGATTGCGTTATGTGTGTACCCTTTCAACTAATGAAGGTTATAGATTAGCCTACCTATGTGTATTAATATGCCCATTCATTTCATTGTATTATTTATAAAAGTTCAACGGTTTCGAGCAACTCTGCATTAACTTCACCAATGAGAAGCTGCAGCAGTTCTTTAACCACCACATGTTCGTACTTGAACAAGAGGAGTACAAGAGGGAGGGCATCAATTGGGTGTTCATCGATTTTGGCATGGACTTGTTAGCTTGTATCGATCTTATCGAGAAGGTAATAGTTGCACAGTCAATCAGGCACTGTGCCTGTAAACTTATCGTTCACTGGGAGTAATTCTAACGGGATAACAATCGATACAACTCAAGCCACTGGGACTGGCTTGAACTTTACTACCATTTTCAGGTCATCTAATATGCGGAACGAAATCCGTAATTTACAATATTTACCTTATCCTAACTGAATCTTCCCTGTTAATCTACCTGCAGTTCAACGGTTTTGAACAACTCTGCATTAACTTCACAAACGAGAAACTCCAGCAGTTCTTTAACCACCACATGTTTGTGTTGGAACAAGAAGAGTACCAGCGCGAAGGCATCGAATGGACTTTCATTGATTTTGGCATGGATCTCCAACATTGCATTGACCTTATTGAAAAGGTAGATGGCGTAAACGCAACAAGGAACGCTTGCCTCACGCCATGGAGTCATCGAATAACGTCGTCTACAAAACAAATATCCACATTTTATTTATTAATCAAAATTTTAATTGGTTACATTAAGACGACGTTATTCGCGTAACTCAGACAATGCTATGCTCGTTTTGGTTTCGTTGTGTGTTTTCTATCGTGTGTTTCTTTTATTTAGATTAAGACACCTTCTAATAAACTGATCAACCAATGGAACAAAAACTATTTCAGTAAGTCACCAATTTAGGTTTTATTAATAGATCACTTTCAATATTTTTTTCCATATTCCACCACGCTCCAGGTGAATGGGTTTAATCAGATCTGTGTTAATTTTACCAACGAAAAGTTACAACAGTATTTTAATCATTTCATGTTCGTCTTAGAACAAGAAGAGTATGAAAGAGAAAGGATCCATTGGACCTTTATAGACTTTGGTATGGATCTACAACCGACAATAGATTTAATGGAAAAGGTATTAGAGGCTTGATATATCTAGCTTGAAGATCTAGGGCCGCGACTAGCAGAGCTTCAAGCTATTATGCCTGTAAACGCAAAAATAAATACTATTGCCTGTTGCTCTGTCCCACGGTAATGTTTTGCAAACCAAAATACAATTTAGCATGATCTACACGCGCAAAATAGAGCAAACGATAACACCCCATAGATAATATGAAATTCATTTTATAGGAGTCTATCGATTCCCTGATTATAATTATTTAGTTAATTACTTTCGCTACTATACATTCCGCGCACAGATTTATATATCGCTTTGATCAATGTTGCTTAAAAATAATAAATAATAATAAAAAACTTTGGCTAAAGATATCGTTTTACAATGGTATAGATACGTCATGCGTCAACGTCATCGCATTAAAAAACAGCGTAATTAAACTATACATACAAGCTATAAGTAATGCTTCCAATTATATAGTACGCTAAAAAGGGAAAGAATATGAAAGAGATAATATGTTATTTTTGTTATCAGAACGAATTATATATATATTTTGAGTTATAATGACGTGCAACCGCGACTCTGCAACCGCGCAATTACCTGACTTTAATATTATCAAAAGAGAGCGCAGGTAACGCATTTAGATTTATAAAAACATCTTAACTTAAATATGAATAATTCTTTTATTTAAATGTAAACCAATAAAAGCTTCCTAGTTTATCAACATTTAACAGCTTACAACAAATACATTTCTATTTTGCATGTTGCTTTTATCAATAATGCGAAATTTAACTCTCTAGTGTAAGTACAATTGTAAACAAAAACTTTTAATTAGAAAATTCGGAAATGACAATATATTCATATAATTAATTTGTATAAATTCCAACCAAAAAATATATCTTTAGAATTTATTAAATTGTAAATGCCAATTTTCAAACATAGTTGTTGTATATTTTTTTGGAAAAAGATCGCTGATGATCCTTTCAACGTCTAATCATGTCGGTGCGTTTTCAGCCCATGGGTATCCTATCCATCCTTGAGGAAGAGTCTATGTTCCCGAAAGCTACTGACCAGACCTTTATTGAGAAGTTGAACAATAACCACTTGGGCAAGTCTGCTCCATTCCTGAAGCCCAAGCCCCCCAAGCCTGGTTGCCAAGCCGCCCACTTCGCTATTGGTCACTACGCCGGTAACGTAAGTATCTGAATGATCGATTTTATAAAACACCAGCTGTGCCTTCGGGATTTTCTTACGTGGACTAGAGAATTCCATCGATTAGACACACGCACGAATTTTGCTCCTACGCTCCCTGATATTATAAAGACAAAAATGATTATTATGGGTGTTCCTTAGCAGGTAGACATAAAAAAATTAAATAAATTTTTTTCTCCGGCTTTTTTGTAGGTCAACTTTTTTGTGTAATCCATTTAAGCGCCCAAAGTTATTCACCGTGACTAGTTTTTTCATTACTCCGTCCATTTACTCGGACCCTAATTCTTTTTCTAAAATAAAAGACTACTTAGGTCTAAGTTACTCCTTATAACATCATTGATCTACCAGTAAAAGTCAAAATCAGCCTAACCGTTTCAGAGATTACCCGGAACAAATAGACTGACAGACAGAAATTTTAATATGGGGTTTTTGTTATAGCTATCGTATATACTCTCATATGCATTTAGTAAAAAGCTGTAATTTTATCATAACAAACAGACACTTCAATTTTATTAACTGTATATAGAATATTAGCTACTGCAAGTATCAAAGTATATAATAATTCATCTCTTTTATATTTCAAACAGGTCGGTTACAATATCACCGGATGGCTTGAGAAGAACAAGGACCCCCTCAACGACACAGTCGTTGACCAGTTCAAGAAGGGTGCCAACAAGCTGTTGGTTGAAATCTTTGCTGACCATCCTGGTCAGTCTGGTGATGCCAGTGGCGGCGGTGGCAAGGGTATGTACAATAATAATGACTCGATAATATGATAAGTGATATCAGAAAGTTTATTTGATAATTATTTGAAATTATACTACTTAATAATGATTTTATACAGGAATATTAATTTGAAATATAACTGTAACAGTAATAAATTCATCGATGGAAATCAGGTATCATGAGCTGTAGTTAACATTCCCAGTTTATCTTCCAAATTTCCTCATCATCTTTTATACATTTTTCCAAGCGAAGTTAGTTAAATACCATTTACGAAATCTGCCGAGTTGAAAATGATACTTCAATAGCGTTCATCATAAATCTTGAAATCACTTTAAAATCATTTATTATCACAATTAGAGAACTTTCTCAAATGCTTGTCATCAGTCTTTGATTATTCTTATATGTTTTACATCATTATGATCATATTTTTTAAACAAATTAGGCGCCGGTGGCAAGCGCGCCAAGGGCTCCGCCTTCCAGACTGTATCATCGCTATACAGGGTAAACTGGTCATTAAATGTCCGAGATTTGCTTCTGTGGCTCCTTCGTCGCTTAATTGTTCTCGTCTATCTATATGTTAAAGGCTGACATCTATTGCATAAGGTGTTTTTTTCATTCCTTGTATAATTTAAACGAACAATGCCTTATGTCGTAGGGTCAGTCTTGCACGTTATACATTAATATCATGTTCGTCTCAAGCAAAGTTTACAGCACAGCTCATGTTGCCGCAAGTTGAAGGTGTTCTCATCGTCTCGTCCAATTTAATTATCCCATACTAATAAATGCTTGTTTTAATGTACGTTCTTAGGCGGCCGCGGTAAGAAGGGTGGTGGATTTGCTACCGTCTCCTCCGCTTACAGGGTATAAATATGTTTCAGATTTATTTCGAAATTATTAGTTTTATTTTATTTTATTTGTTTTCATTATCAAAACGACGTAAACAACTACTTGGATGTAGCTCTATGTCAAGTGTTTTATTAGTTGAATGCTCTAAAATTATTTTTTTAGAGACAATACAAATCACTTAGTACATATAACATATATTTTATACATATATGTATTTATGTTGCACCATCATTAATTGTGAATACATAAAACTTATACGTAATCATCGTCATTTTGTTGTAGTTAAGCAAAATATTACAGCTGCAAACTAGTCACACTAGATACTATTCTAAGTTGCCGCTGAAAATACTAAGCTTGTGTTATTTTATGTTTTAACTGTGTTTTGTGTGTGTGTGATTTTATTAAACATTTTATGTTCATCAATTTACTTCTATCATCAAGATCATGAGTGTTGTTTTTATATGTTTATCTAAGATTATTTCTTTTTGATATATACCACTACACTAGAAATAATCTTTTTATTGCAAACCGTTTTATAAAATCTCGTAAAGTTATTATAAATTTTGTAATGCTCCTTAAATTCTTTGTAATTACGTTAACCATACTGTATGTATTCACAGGAACAACTTAACAACTTGATGACAACTCTGAGGTCCACCCAACCTCACTTCGTACGTTGTATTATTCCCAATGAATTGAAGCAGGCTGGTGAGTTTGGGTTATTTTGTAATTCCCCCCTTTAATACCATCTACAATTGAAATGTGTTCATAACGCTTTAACGGTTAAATTATAGAAAACATTTGAATCTACACATAATACATATCTAAAATTGTGAACTAAAGCAAAATTTCCATGTTTAAAATATTACACTTTCAAAGGATGATGCAAATATTAAGAAATGCTAAATCATCCATTTGTAACTCTAATAAACTTGTCGGGCAGGTCTTATCGACTCTCATCTTGTGATGCACCAGCTGACCTGCAACGGTGTGCTTGAAGGCATCCGTATTTGCCGTAAAGGTTTCCCCAACAGGATGGTATACCCCGACTTCAAGCTTCGGTGAGACTTCATATCTATAAATAACTTAAGTGAATATTCCTCTATTTAAAGCATCTGTAGGAGCACGTCGTAAAGTTTGATCGTAAACATACTGGAATTTTGAATCATCTTAAGAATATTATTTATTTTAATATCAACTGAGAAAATTTATTTCAACGCTTCATATGATCGTCGAGTGGAGTCTAAACAAAATTCTTTATGTTCTTGAATATTCCAATATTTCTGTTTTATTCTCGTAAAGCAGCTGAGTAATGTTGACGTCATCGACGGATTCGTTCCGATCTGAGTAATACTTTCTAAAATTATTTGAATGACTCCTCACACCTCCACAGAATTTTTAATATTCAGGTGTTCAGCGATGCCGGTATACTGTCTTGGATTATTTTTAATTCAAATATAGTATACTATTACAACTGCTATTTATAAACAACAGTTACATGATTCTCGCGCCAGTCGAGATGGCGAAAGAGAAAGACCCTAAAGAGGCAGCTAAGAGATGCTTGGAGGCGGTCAAGCTCGACCCTGAGTCCTATCGTATTGGTCACACAAAGGCAAGAATATTGAATTCGTCTCAAGTTATGGTAGCATGTTATATTTGAACGTGAATATACCTAGTATGGATTGAATTGTGGAGTTATAGACAACCCAACATAGTATAAACCGTACTGTTGTCAATAATACACATTAGTTTATATTACTGAACATTATAGAATGTAAAACATAACCTTATACATAGTTATGTTTATAATAAAATGTCAACGAATTGTTTTGAATTTATACCATTGATTTAGTAATTTGAGAATGACCCTTTACTCCTAATGTGATCCTTAGTGATGCCCGACCTAAGTTGTTTTTTTTTAATGTTGTTGTTGGTTTTAAAAACATATCCCTCAATGTTTGCTCGTGTATTTTGATAATGTAGTTACAAGATCCTGGCCCCTCAAGCAGCGGAAAAGGAATCCGATCCTAAGAAAATCGCCCAAGTCATCCTGGAAGCCACCGGTTTAGATGTCGAGTCGTACCGCCTCGGTCACACCAAGGCATGTCTTGGATCCCTCTACAGTAGATAGAATTTTAGAACTAACGATCCATGAATGCAGGATCGTGGGGTTTACGCTTTGTCAAATTATATCAGCACCTTTTGAGACTGGTGTCATAATTTGGCCAAAAACATACACCCGCTTACCTTGTGGAGTCCAAGCTACTTAGGCTCCATTTTTTCCCTGATCCTGACACATGACGTACATGAATACACTGCTATTTTATTGTTATGCTCCCTAAACGCAGATACAAAATTCTGTGCCCGAGCCTCGTCAAAGAACCAATTACACCGGAGAAAGCCACAGAGAAAATTCTCGAACATACCGGTTTGGATTCTGAATCTTTCCGGCTTGGAAAGACCAAGGTGATACAAGCATGAACACACTACAACACACTGACTTCTTCCATATTTTTGCATGAATATTTATTTAACAAACTTGATTCTTTCCTTTTTATAATCGTTTTATGTGTGTCTTTTATAATATATTTTGTTAATTTTCTATGAAACACTAACTTAATTTAGGTGTATGTTGTCCCTTTTGTAATTTTCTTTTAATTTTCTTCGATTATTCCTATATAATAAAGCATAATAAAATAATTATAATTACGTTTCGTCCTCAAAATATTTGGAGTAAATTTTAATATGTAACATCTAATTAGTGTTGAACCTATGAAATCACGTATATGACACATCTACTATATACGAACAGGTGTTCTTCCGTGCCGGTGTTCTGGGTCAGATGGAAGAATTGCGTGACGACAGGCTAGCTAAGATCGTATCATGGCTCCAATCTTACATCCGTGGTTACTTGTCCCGCAAAGAGTACAAGAGGCTGCAGGAACAGAGGTAATAAAAATAAATAAAAATGTTACTCTCAAATTAGGACGGTGAATCGAATCGCTACATCACTATTTGTTCCACAGAATCGCTCTCCAAGTTGTCCAGCGCAACTTGCGCAAATACCTGCAACTCCGCACCTGGCCCTGGTGGAAGTTGTGGCAAAAGGTCAAGCCCCTCCTCAACGTCACCCGCATCGAGGATGAGATGGCGGTGGGTATCCATCAACATAATCATTAAAATGATAGAGCGTTTTGACCCAGTACAAACATATTTGGTACGCGTGAATCACGGGAACGTAAATAGAAACAGCCGCGCCCACCTGTTGGTTACGCGACACCACATTACCTGTTTCCATTTCTGGAATCCGCGCCCCCCACCGCTGCCGCTAGTTTTCATCATGCACAATGCCATGGGTGCGGGGGCGGCTTAACGCCCGCTGGAAAACTCCAGTAGCGTTCAGTAGCGGAGCGGTCGGCGGCGTGCGCACCACCCCTTCCGATTCTCACGAACGAAACGAACACTTGCATTCCTTTTCTTATATTGATGTTATAATTACTTAGTGAACAATGGCGGAAGTGAATAATTATTTGTCTGAGTGGAACGGTGGTGATAAAAGTAACGAAATTTTACAGAAACTTGAGGAGAAGGCAAAGAAGGCTCAGGAGGCTTTCGAGAAAGAAGAAAAACTGCGTAAAGAGGTCGAAGCCCTCAACTCTAAGCTTCTCGAGGAGAAGACCGCTCTGTTGGCCACCCTTGAGGGAGAAAAGGGCTCTCTTTCTGAAGTCCAGGAACGTGCTGCTAAACTGCAAGCACAGAAGGCTGACCTCGAGAACCAACTTAGGGTGAGTACAATATTATTATTAAAATATTGTCATTTTAAATATTTCAGTGGTTGCTACAAATTTGTTAGATATTCTGGGTAATGTCACCTAAAATAGCCAATGAGATTTAGGTTGCGATTTTGCTTTGAACCCTAATTAGTTTAATTAACTTTGATGAAAAACGGAAGAGACGATATTGCATATCGTTAAATCTATGCAGTCATTTCAACATGCAGTACTGCGAATTGCCTTACGTGTTTCTTTAAATAAATATTGGTTGTGTTTATACGGGAAATGGTTCGTTTGAATTTAAAAATAAACTTTACGTCTGCAAGTTATAAAAGATTTTATTGCAAACAGTTAATTGCAGTATTAAATATCTATAGACAAAGAACAGAATCCATTAACGAGACATTAATTGAAATAGATACCTATTTCGTAAAAGTAATAAACATGTAAATGTAATTTTAAAATTTTTATTGTAGGACACCCAAGACCGCCTTACTCAAGAGGAGGATGCCCGTAACCAACTATTCCAAGGCAAGAAGAAGCTTGAACAGGAAGTCTCCGGCCTTAAGAAGGACGTCGAAGACTTGGAGCTTTCGGTCCAGAAGGCTGAACAGGACAAAGCTACCAAGGACCACCAGATCCGCAACTTAAATGACGAGATCGCCCACCAGGATGAACTCATCAACAAGTTGAACAAGGAGAAGAAACTCCAAGGTGAAAGCAACCAGAAGACCTCGGAGGAGCTCCAGGCTGCTGAAGACAAGGTCAACCACCTTAACAAGGTCAAGCAGAAGCTCGAACAGACACTCGACGAACTCGAGGATTCATTGGAGCGTGAGAAGAAATTACGCGCTGATGTTGAGAAGCAGAGGAGGAAGGTTGAGGGTGACCTTAAGCTCACTCAGGAGGCCGTTTCTGATCTCGAGCGCAACAAAAAGGAACTCGAGCAGACCATCCAGCGCAAGGATAAGGAAATCTCGTCCCTTACCGCCAAGCTCGAAGACGAACAATCTCTTGTCAGCAAGCTTCAGAAACAGATCAAGGAGCTCCAGGGCCGCATCGAGGAACTCGAAGAGGAAGTCGAATCCGAACGCCAGGCTCGCGCTAAGGCTGAGAAACAGCGTGCTGACCTCGCTCGTGAACTTGAAGAGTTGGGTGAGCGCCTTGAAGAAGCTGGCGGTGCCACCTCCGCTCAGATCGAGCTGAACAAGAAGCGCGAGGCTGAGCTGAGTAAGTTGCGTCGCGATCTCGAGGAGGCCAACATTCAGCATGAGTCCACTCTTGCAAATCTCCGCAAGAAGCACAACGATGCCGTCTCTGAGATGGGTGAGCAGCTCGACCAACTCAACAAACTTAAGGCAAAGTAAGTATTACTATTTTATTAAATAAAATCTATTAAGCACTGACTAACTGATCTGACAGCAAATGTAAGTTATGTCTACGAACGAGATATACCTTAATATTGTAATGCGAAATCCAGGGCAGAGCATGATCGTGCGTCTTGCTACAACGAGTTGAACAACACGCGGGCAGCTGTCGATCAAGTAGCGAGGGAAAAGGTAACATGTCATCATTAGAGGCATGTATACCGCTGGGTTGCACCTTGCATGAAACTGAACTTACAAAGTCCAACGATACACTTCTCACACGATATAATATACTTAGGTCCAGAGTTGAATCAAGTCAAGAAATTAATAAAAGCGTAAGATCTAAAGTTTTATGTAATTCCATTCAGGGCTGAGAAAGAGCGCGCTCAATTCTTTAGCGAAGTCAATGATCTCCGCGCCGGTCTTGACCATTTGTCCAACGAAAAGGTACAGAGAGAAAATAATGAAATGCCATGGCAAGGCAAATATCGCTTCGCGGCTTATAAATGCTGAATTAATTAAACACCACAATATCAAACACTTAACTTACCTCATATTGATAACTAATAATTGTATTCGTCATCAATATATAATTCATACAATGTGCATGTAAGCATAAACAGCTTTAAAAAAAGTTTAACTAATAATATAAATAGTTTTAGTTACAACAATAAATTTAAAGATGCATGATTACAGAAAATTACATCGTTTTATTTTCATGAGTAATAAAAAAATATATAGCATGTGGGTAATCAATTATATTAACTGCTAACCAAAAAGTTTTCGCATTTTAACATTCACAATTTCTACATTTATTTAAAAACATAAAACATGCACTCCTCTCTTATGAAGATAATCTACTGTTTTATATTCTCATATTTGATAAAATAATTTAAATTCACATAACTTGTTTCCCAATATACACGATTGTGAAATATTTCTAATCGGATGATGCTAAAAATAGTTCACAAATTTTACTAAAGGCTTCCCAAGAGAAGATTGTCAAGCAACTGCAGCACCAACTCAACGAGGTACAGAGCAAGGCTGATGAGGCCAACCGTACCCTCAACGACTTGGATGCCGCTAAGAAAAAGCTGTCGATCGAGAACTCCGACCTGCTCCGCCAGCTGGAAGAAGCAGAATCCCAGGTTTCACAGCTATCTAAGATCAAGGTGTCGCTCACTACCCAACTGGAGGATACCAAGAGGCTCGCCGATGAGGAAGCGAGGGTATGTAATCAAAACAACTATATATATTTATATATAAACACGATTGCAATATTTAAATCTAAAACATATTTTTATTGAACTAAATTCGGAAATCCTTTTTTTTTTTTGCAGGAACGTGCCACACTTCTTGGCAAGTTCCGCAACTTGGAACACGACCTGGACAACATCCGTGAACAAGTCGAGGAAGAAGCCGAAGGCAAGGCTGACCTTCAGCGCCAACTGTCCAAGGCCAACGCCGAGGCTCAATTGTGGCGTTCTAAGTACGAGTCTGAGGGCGTCGCTCGCTCTGAAGAACTCGAGGAAGCCAAGCGCAAGCTCCAAGCCCGTCTTGCCGAAGCCGAGGAAACCATCGAATCCCTCAACCAAAAGGTTGTCGCCCTCGAGAAGACCAAGCAGCGACTTGCTACCGAAGTCGAGGACTTGCAACTTGAAGTCGACCGTGCTACCGCTATTGCCAACGCGGCCGAAAAGAAACAAAAGGCGTTCGACAAAATTATCGGAGAATGGAAACTTAAGGTCGACGACCTTGCCGCCGAGCTTGATGCCAGCCAGAAGGAATGCCGCAACTACTCCACCGAACTGTTCCGCCTCAAGGGTGCCTACGAAGAAGGCCAGGAACAACTTGAAGCTGTACGCCGCGAGAACAAGAATCTCGCCGACGAAGTCAAGGACCTGCTCGACCAGATCGGCGAAGGTGGCCGCAACATTCACGAGATCGAAAAGGCTAGGAAGCGTCTCGAAGTCGAGAAGGACGAACTTCAAGCTGCTCTCGAGGAAGCTGAAGCTGCCCTTGAACAGGAAGAGAACAAGGTTCTCCGTGCTCAACTGGAGCTGTCCCAGGTCAGACAAGAGATTGACAGGCGCATACAGGAGAAGGAGGAAGAATTCGAAAACACTCGTAAGAACCACCAGCGTGCTCTTGACTCCATGCAAGCTTCCCTTGAAGCCGAGGCTAAGGGCAAGGCTGAGGCCCTGCGCATGAAGAAGAAGCTTGAGGCTGACATCAACGAGCTTGAAATTGCTCTCGACCACGCTAACAAAGCTAACGCTGAGGCACAAAAGAACATCAAACGCTACCAACAACAAATCAAGGATCTCCAGACCGCTCTCGAGGAAGAACAGCGTGCCCGTGATGATGCTCGCGAACAGCTCGGCATTTCCGAACGCCGTGCTAACGCACTCCAGAATGAACTGGAAGAGTCCCGCACTCTCCTGGAACAGGCAGATCGTGCCCGCCGCCAAGCTGAACAGGAGCTTGGTGATGCCCATGAACAGCTCAACGAACTTGCTGCTCAAAATGGATCCCTCTCCGCTGCCAAGAGGAAACTCGAATCCGAGCTTCAAACCCTACACTCGGACCTTGATGAACTCCTCAACGAAGCTAAGAACTCTGAGGAGAAAGCAAAGAAGGCCATGGTCGACGCCGCTCGTCTCGCTGACGAACTCCGCGCCGAACAGGAACATGCTCAAACTCAGGAGAAATTGCGCAAGGCACTTGAACAACAGATTAAGGAACTGCAAGTCAGGTTGGACGAGGCCGAAGCCAACGCACTCAAGGGAGGCAAAAAGGCCATTCAGAAACTCGAACAGAGGGTGAGGGAGCTCGAAAACGAACTCGACGGTGAACAGAGGAGGCATGCGGACGCACAGAAGAACCTGCGTAAGTCCGAAAGGCGCATCAAGGAGCTCACGTTCCAAGCTGAGGAGGACCGCAAAAACCACGAGCGCATGCAAGACCTCGTCGATAAACTTCAACAGAAGATTAAAACATACAAGAGGCAGATCGAAGAAGCAGAAGAAATCGCCGCCCTCAACTTGGCTAAGTTCCGCAAGGCACAACAGGAGTTGGAGGAGGCTGAAGAACGGGCAGACCTCGCTGAGCAGGCTATCAGCAAATTCCGTGGCAAGGGACGCGCGGGATCAACCGCGAGAGGAGTTAGTCCGGCGGTGAGTTTACCTTATTTCTTATTTAATCGTATAACAAAAAAAGAAATAACCTAATTTAGTACTTTCTTAAAAGTTTACTAGAAAACTTCAAAGAGCCACAAATAGATCAAATATTATCTCAATTATTGCTTTACTCATAATATCTTAAGCGTAAAAAGTTTCATCTTTAATGAACCAGACTTACACTTTCCAATATTTTGCACTAAATTGGTATTTTTTCATACAGGCGTCCATTAAAGGGCGTCCATAGATCAGCTCTGGAGTAATAAGTAAGTCGGCAGCATTTCCCCTTTCTTACTGCACCAGAGACAGTGTGTTCCTTGTAGACTAGTACCTGAGTGCTCGCCTTAACCTAAACCAATTATATCAACCTAAGTTATATCAAGGCCTGTAATCCGTTTTGTTGTTAGGTTGGATTATTTATATCGTTCTCTCCCTAGGCATGGACCCTGCATGTCACTTAAATTATAAGATGGACATTTGGTGACTAGTTTTTATATTCCACAGCCCCAGCGCACGCGTCCTGCCTTCGCTGATGGCTTCGGCACTTTCCCACCTAGGTTCGACCTGGCGCCCGAAGATTTCTAAACGTTCCATTACAAACAAAATACGGACTGTAATGATTTTACGGTGAAAATGTAACTTTTTATACGCAACAACAATTGATCGCGTTACGTGTCTTTACGTACACGGGAAATTGATAAAAAACATTTATGTAAGCCAAAACAAAAAAAAAAAAATATATACTAGTGATCTAATCTTTTTACGAAAGGCTATTTTATAATTTGTTGATATTTATTTATATTATTTATTACCGTGGAGTATGTATCGAGAGTGAGTGAGATAGCGGATGATGCGCGTGAACCGCCAGCGCATGCACATTGAGACACATCCCCGAACCCCGCACCGCAAGCGGCGCACGCGCATCACACGCTCTACTCCGTTTGACATCTAATAAAGCGATATCGTTGTATAAAATATTATTATTTGGTTTCATTTTTCTACTTCTTGAGACCATTGAGGCCTAAAGCCATATTCCTACTTAGAAACATCAAATGATTAGAAACGAAAATACTGTAGTTACCTGGATGTGTCTCCAAACATTAAGTATTATAGCGTCTCGAAATGGTGGTGTTTTTTACGTTGTGTATGGTGTTGATATAGATTACATCAGGCAGAATTATCGTACCGCACATGGATTTTCCAATTAGTATCATCAGGGGATATCTCGATGATTATCTATGTAGTAAATTGGTTTCTCGGAAACAGTTCCTACGATTTGGATGAAAATTTGTATTTAGATAATGTTTTACATTTCCAAGTATACCTAGTTCGGTGTTTTTCTTAATATGATAAGATACCGAGCAAAATCTTGTCATATTAAGAGGTAAACGCGGCAGACAGCACATTTCATGAATAAGTTTTAATAGAAATTTATTGCTGTAATGTTATGCCTGAACGAGCGAATAAATATAGAGAAAGAAAACTATAGCTCGGACTAATTTATATTTATGTATAATATCCAAAATTAAAATCACCTATTCTTCGATTTCCTTCTCCAGAAGTAGACTAATTTAAATATTTCTTTATAGAATAATACAAGAAAGACTTTGGCTATGTCCATCGTTTCGCTTTTATTTATTTTTATTCTTTAATTTAAGATCTCAGCTCTTAAGCAGCAGTTGCCACTGTTCTCTATCCTCTGCCTTTCTTTTGACCTCTCTTTTAACGACTCCCACTTTATCCTTCACTTGTTTTGGAATCAGCTTAGTCAAGGTATTCCTCTGCCTGGATTTCCGAAAATATTTCCATCTAAAATTATTTTCAAGAACTTATCGTGCTGTATAAAGTTTCCAATCATCTTTCTTCTTCTGTTATCTATGTTTCTCAACAACTGTCTTCCTTCGTTAAACATTCTTAAAAATTCCTCATTTGTATCCTTTCTGTCCAACTTATCTTCTCCATCCTGCTCTAACAACATATATCAAATGATGCCAACTTTTCTTATAATAAATATTATTGTAGATTATTTAAGTTATAAAATCAGTAAATTTTAGAAGGTTTGTAGTTTTTATAATAATTAATTTATGAAACAATTAAAAGCATAAGGGGCATGGTATTGGTATAAAAATAATTCCTGTATAGTGCCATTACCCAGGAATGAAACAGATGAATAGGCACGTTCGTATGGATTCATGTTTATATTATTACATAAATAATTTAAAAAGCAAGAAATTTTACACAAAATTCACAATAGTTCTTCATTTATACTTAAAAAATTGTCCTTTCATCATAAACAAAGGCCAAATATAGCAATTTGGGCCACAATTATCCAGCTGAGAACAGACTGCGGTAATGAAGCGGCATCTGTTACCGGAGCTCTATAGTTCATACTACAGAATTCCAAATTAGATGATTTGAACGGTTGGAATTTATCAACGAACTCCTGCCACGAGCACCCTTCGAGGGGACAAAGCTCGGTCACTTTTTCATTGATGAATATTTGTACACGGTACGACTGGACGCCCGATTCGACACAACTGGAATATAAAAATAAAATTATACCGTATTTTTATACTTGATGGTATATCAGTCATCGTAGTGCTTGTTACACCAGAGGTATCAGTTAACAAGTTGCCGACTTTGAACCCTCCACTACTCCAAGGAGCTCTGGAAATCCTGATAACTACAGGAACACAATACAAGGCATACAACACTAATGCTGGCGGTAGTGGTGATAGCTAGCTACCATCCTCATGTTGAAAATCTGTCGGCAAGCACGCTATAGGTGTGATCTGGCAGTTACACTTATTAGCCATTTCATCACTAGGCTTAGCATGTTATCATCTAGGGCCACATCATCCCTCAACATCACGTGAGATTTTGGCGTAACCCTAAACCTATAAAAATTAAGAAAACTAGGTAAAATACAAGGGCATTTAATTTTTAAAATTAAAATTTCTCTGTGCCATAAACAGAAAATAATACCAAGTCATTAAATATGATGGTACGGTAGATAAATAATTGTACTTTGTTACGAAATCGAAATTGGTTTCAACCCAAGATTGTTTCAAGTTATATAATATTAAAAAAATATATAAATTAACTGGGAATATTAAGGAACTTTAATGTTCTGCTAAATAAACAACATGCATTCAAAAATCTTATGACAGCCGTGTATAATACTTAATATAAGATGGTTTTTTCGCCTGCTTGCAAATTCATACCATAAAGAATCGAACCAAACAAAAGAATATTACTCCTTCTATTTCAGCAAAGTAGATGGTATTTGTCAGTGAGAACTTTTATCACAAAGAAAACCAACTTAAATTACTTTGAAGGGCTCCCTAGTGTATTTTCGAAGTCGAAGGTCTAATACCAATGAAATTATAATGGGACTAGCCTAGAACTATCCCCTTTGTAACGAAGAAAGAATCATCTAAATCGATTCACAAACTATGAAGTTATACCTGAACATCCATAAAAAAATACAATAGAATTGAGAACCTCTTTTTATGAAATCGGTTAATAAATTGATGTATATATAATACAGATAATATTTCGTTAAATTGATTAATGTACAGTGCTTGTTATCTCTGAATTGGCGATCATAAATCCACATGTCTGTCATTCCAACCTTGCATGACAATATTCTAAGTGCAGGATTATGATGATAAAACGTAAAAATAATTCGTAATCTATGCTTCCTATAACTTTATTAGTAGATAGGTAAGTAAACGGTAAAGATAGTACAGTAGACAAAACTTTGTGACGCGAGTAGCATAAAAAGATAGTGCACACAGAATACCTAATAAAATCCCTCCACGCTACAGAAGATCGCAGACAAATAACTTTGTATGTTGATCCTGCGGTGAGCTGGGTTCCCAGAGCTCCTAAGGAAGGAAGGGTTCAAGGTCGGCAAAGCCCTAGTAATACCTCTGGTATTACAAGCGTCCTTCGGCTATGAAAATCACTAACCATCAGCGAGCCGTACATTTGTTTGCCACCTTACGTACGTCGAAAAAAAAAAAAACTGGACGAGACCTTCTTTAGATATGACGCAAGAATATTGTTTTGCTTTTTTATTCGTGTACCTACATTTATAATAATTAGCGATCGCCCTAAGCTTGAAATTCGAACCAGCTACTTTTTGATCATAGACTATTTTCTGTTTGACATTTGCAGTATTCATGAATCTAAACAATGAGTATTTCTACATCACTTGCTGTCATTTTTAGTTGACTGACAATGTCAATATTTTGAGGGGTCTAAGTTCAATGGCATTGGTCGTGTTAAGATTCGCAGTATTAGTTTATTTTATCTATACATATAATTGATAAATTTAAATGTCTGTTTGTAATGTCAAAATAACAGTTTTTTACTAAATGCATATGAAAGTATATACCATAAGAGATATAGCAAATTAATATACTACATAATTGTAGGCATTAAAAAGCCCCAAAAAAGGCCGGGAGAGTATATATCTATCTTCTAAGGAACACCCACTATACGCATTTTGTCTTTAAGATAGTCGAGAGCGGGGGAGCAAGATTCGCGCGGGCATTCCATAGTCCACGTGAGCGAAGCCACGGGCACTGCTGGTTTAAATATAAAGTTCTAATATTACATTAAAATCCTAACTGCTTACTTGACAATAAGGTCTAAGAACCTACCTGTTCAAAACTGCGATCAAATTAACGGAGAATGCACCAATATCACTGGTCTTCCAAAGCCTGTTGTTATCTCTCCTCCCACCTTGTAGTGGAGCTTCATCTTGGAAGATGCCCAGCGCACAATACACCATTTCCATCATTGTATCGTGGGTGAAATAGGATATTAACTTCTTGCCTTGACCTTGGACGGCTGCTTCAAAACTCTCGTATAAGTCTTTTATGGGTAGTTCGCCAAGTTTGACATTCACCTGATGGAGAATATTTGGTGGTTATGAAGAATTTATCCATAATGTTAAATGGATAAATTCTCCATAAGAATTCAAAGAATTTGTGATTACTAACTGATTACTATATATATATACTAGCCGTGTACCCGCGGCTCCGCACGCGTTTGTTACTACGCAATAAATATTTAAATCCTTTTATTTATACTCATATTGTTGAAAATTCATACGCCGTATCAATTGAAGAGTGGCATGTATTTCCCGTGTACAATTTTCATCAAATCCGGTTGAAAACTATTATTCTAATGTACAATTTCTAATGCATTATTAAATTCTTATAGCCTCTACATTATAGTATGATGTATGTTTCCCGTCTGCTAAATTTGATCAGAATCAGTTGAGAATTGAGTAAAATTAAACTTTTTGAAAAAAAAAATTTTTTTTAATTCTAGAAGTAATATTGACAATTCTTATATCCCATTAATTATGTAAATAGTTAAGACTTCCCGTGTATTAAATTTCATTAAATTCGGTTAAGAATTAACGAAATTTTAAATTTTTGAAAATTCATTTTTTTACGGTTCCCAAAGTGTTATTGAAAACTCTCATGGAGTGACTTATACTTCCCGTGTACATAATTGAATTAACGTAAATATTTTTATTTTTTTTACATTATCTTAAAGTAATATTGAAATTTGTCAACCCTGTCAACTGACCAATGATGTAAACATCCCGAGTACAAAATTTCATAAGAATCGATCTAGCCGTTTTTGAGCTAAATCCGTACATATAAACAGACAAACTGACGTATATTAAAAAATTTTTTAATGGCATATTCATGATAACTATCGTTCATATAATATGCATATCGGGAAATTTGGAAAAATATTAAAAGTACATCCAGGACTACAGATTTATTAATATAGATAGCTATATTTATATAATACCAAAAAAAAATATAGATGGGTTTATCACTATGAGTATTGTGGTCGCAATCCCCACCACCCTGCATAATACTGCATAATATGCACCAGCTGATTTCGGAACACGACAAACCAAAAGAAAATCATAGATGGGTTTATTACTGTATGTATGGTATTATCATTATATACCAATATGAATCCAACACATTAACCGTCCCAATAAAACTTCAAAAATAATTAAAATCATACATTATTTTACCGGCCTAGGGGAAGGTTTTTTGAAAAACGTAAAATCCTCTTTTATTTCATTCTTACCAAAAGCATAAATATGAATGGGTTCTTCATACAAACTTTCACCCAAATTTTATTTTCACCACATGTGGAATAACACAATGAATAATAATCCAGATAATTTACAATACGTATATCGCTTTGAATTTATAAACTCTCGCAAGCCGCAGTTTGACAGCGCCATAAAATAAAACAGTCATTATGCCGTACTGCGTAGTTAAACAGTTTAAATACACTTCATCCAATACTAAAAAAAATACTGGACTATCATTTAATAGGTAATTATTAGAAATACAATACATTTCTTATTATGTATTTCAATGTCAATAAATCAATAAATTTTTTCACGTTGACAGTGCTGTCATTTCATAATTACTGCACATGCGCATAGTAAATACAACAAAACGGTTGGCATAACAGCCGATGTTATTCCACCATTATCGCGCAGGCGCATTTGGTGTTCTCATATCTTGTTCTTAGAAACTTTCATCCCTTATTTTGTACCCTTAAAGTTTTATTTTCGCAAGAAAAAGTACCCTATGTCCTTTCCCAAAGTCCAATCTGTCTCTATACCAAAATTCATCAAAGTTGGTTCAGTGGATTAGGCGTTAAAACGTAACAGACAGACAGACAGAGTTACTTTCGCATTTATAATGTTAGTATGGATATATAACTGTGTATAATTTACAGAGTTTATTCTATGATTTTTTTACGCGGTCAACGATTTTCAAAATCAGACGTAGCTCTCGAAGAATTTAAAACTCATGTTTCAGAGGTCACCCACCACGGAGGAGATTTCATAAATGTTTCCAAATTGGTTTATTTGTATGAAAAAGCGCATTTAAGCTATAATTCAATTTTTATCAGTCGTATTTTTTTCTTATTCATTCCACAAATTTTTATTACTCCCCACGTATTTCGTACGTATATCTGCACATTCTTTTTCTCTAGCGATTATCTTTCTAAAACTTACCCAAGAGCCATAACCGTTCCTGTGGTAATGTCTGACGTCATCCCTGTACTCTAGAACTTCTAACTCTGCGTCAGAGAAGACGGCACACCACGGCGATCTCAAATTCGGTTCCCAGGAGCGATAGAAACGGCATATCTCGTAGAATGCGTAAATATTGTCTGCGGTAAGTATTTTAGAAATGCCAAGGCGTTGTTGAACTGCGTTTTGTATCTGGAAGGAGAAATTTTATTGATATATCCAAGAGCTGATGGCTCAGTGATAGTGTATATGAACTGAGTTCTCAGAGAAGCAAGGTGGTGGAACTGTACAATGGTTAGTCCTCGTTTCCAAGTTGGATTTAAGTCGCCAAGCAAGTATCGATGAACTATGGCATCTGCATTCGAGAGCTTTTTTTTTAAAATCTGACCTTACTGAGGGCCCTATCCAAAAACAGAGTTGCTGATGGTTTTACAGCTTTACCGGACTTGGGGGCGAGCGTTTAAGGCAATCAGCCGCGAAAGCTTGGGCAACAAGCACGCAAGGGTGCCAAAGTGGCCGGACCTTGTCTTGGGTTGTTGCCGCGATTGCAAAAAACTCGCGATCTGACTAATTCCCTATCCGTAGAATTTCCTGCTCCTGGGAGGAAGGAAGGAATTACGTGTATATGTATTTAGTGATGTGAAATATGTGTACACTGACTAGCGTAAAAAATTATTGGTTCTTTACAGAACCTATGTACCTATGTGGTGTGCACGTATGTATGAACATATTGTGTGTAATGATGTGTGTGGGTAGCTAAGTGATTACAAGTACAGTGACACCTGTATCGCGGGGGCGGCTGCCAGACTCAAAAGTTTCACACCTAGGAACGGACCTAGGCTTGAGTTGCCGCAAGAGAGGATGGTCGGGGTGGTAAAACCTAAAAAAAAACACTTTGCTCAATTTAGGGATTCGAACCCAGGATTTTGACCAAAGCAGTCACACTTACAAGCGCTAGGCTAATGAGATTGTTTGAAAGCCAGTAGCCGTTTTAGACAAACAGATGAGACTGATGAACAGAAATAAAAAAAGCCCTCATTTGACAGCTTCCAGCTTGTACCGAACTAAAAACTAACTGCGAGTGCGGCTGTGCTCGCGTAGACTTCAAAATGCTATAGATCGGGCACACGCGCGAATAGTGCTACCTCCACTCCCCGTTATTTTAAAGACAAAAATGCTTATGGTGGGTTATTCTTAGAATATAGACATTTTTATAAATCTTTTTATGATCTACAATTATGTACTATGTTATTAATTTGATATGTTTTTGGGTGTATATGGTATACTCAACGTGAGCCATTTAAACGCCCCAAAATCGACGTTTATATAACCGAATTGTTTTATTTGCGCGGAACCCTAATTCTTTTCTAAAATAAAAGTAAGCCAAGTTACTCCTTATGACATCAGCTATCTGTCAGTGATAGTTCCGTCAAATCAGTCCAACCGTTATGGAGATTAGCCGGAACAAACACACAGAAATACAGACAAAAATGTTTTTTTTTGTTATAATTTCCGTATATAATTTAATATACATTTAGTAAATAGCTGTTGTTATGACATTACAATCTCAATTAAATTTTATTTATTTATGTTTAAAATTGTATAGATTCTCATAATCTGGGTTTTTTTCTACTAAAAATGACAAAACTTTATTGATCAATTACAATTGCAAAAAAAGAATAAACCAGAAACATTAGTGGCTGTCCTAAAAATATGTACCATTCAAAGATCCATCGACAGCAGCGACACCACGTGGAGCTATTAAATAAATAAATAAAGTTACCACAGCGAAATCACTAGGTATCTCGACTCATTGCTATATTTGGACCACGCTGGTGGATTGTTATTCCTTGTACTTACAGAAATATACTCCGCTGTTTTGTAGTATGCATCGAGGTGTTCTTCTAAAGCAGCACCTCCTTTGACTTCTTCTTGGTAACGATCACAGTTCTCGTATGGCTGTGGAGAAGTATCTTTTACTAGAGCTGATGCAAAAATTGGCAGTTAAATGGTGTAGATGGATGACAAAATGAATTATCTGATCATCATCATGTTAGCTGAAAGACGTCCTCTACTGGAACTATCGGTCCTGTGTATACAGGTCCTCGAAGCACCTTGTGGCGGGTCTGCCCACGTTTGGATGATTCCTTATCCTTTTCTGTTTAATAGGGGATACTTTAAGGATTTATTTGAACACTTACATAATAAAAACTAAAAAACAAGTAAAGAAAAATAGACAGAGAACATTGCTTAGTGCTACTATAATTAGAAGTGTAGACTATGTGGCGACATCTACATAGCGACATCTATCGAGCCACATAAGACGCATCCTACTATCCTACATTGCGTTATAGAAATTAACTCAACCATTGAGTATATATACAAGAACCCGACTACAACCGTTGGGCAGCTGCCCGCCAGACATAACGCCCGTCTGGTCGGAGGATCCTCCCTTTGCAATAGTTATTCTACAACTACATGATAAATAGAATATAACGAGTAACTAGAAACAGAAGAGGAAGCAGATTCAAAGGTAACAAACAAATAAACAACTTAAATTCTAATAAATGGTAAATTGCTGCATCAACATTACTCTTCTGAGTAAAATTATTTCTTGATTGCAGGAACGTCGTCATGTGATATATGTAAGTGAAATGATATTTCCCTAGCTTTATAAATCCATATTGATTTATAATTAACGATTTTGAAATTTTGTCCGGTTGCCTATTACATTCCAGGGTAGGTCCTACCACCTTCGGCCTTATCACCACGCATATAGGTACTGTACTGAGGTACATAGTAACATTTGTTTACTATAAAAATGCATCTTGTAATGAATATAAATGTATTAGTTATCCTTTGTAATTTAACGTTATAACAGTTGTATGAGTTTAATAGGGTATTCAAACAACGAAATAACAAATTAGGGTTTTTTTACCATTTCATTAAATAAGGAGTATGTATTTGAGCTCTATATTTAAATTTTTCTTCTCACTTGATTTTTATTATTTCGTCATATATAATTATAATACATTAACACAATATGACCTGTTTATTATGTAGACAAATGTCAAAATTTGAGAAAAAATATTTTGAGATCAAAAAAAATTGACAAATACGCCAAAAAAATCCTAAGCTATCAAACCTCTGAAAAACATTGTTTGTATATTTTTAATCATTTTGAGGGGGTTTAGACAATTGTTTATACATTTCTAATTCATACTTTTGTATAGTCAATTGAAATCTACCACATGATAATTTTGAAGAAGTATATTTTTATTTCTTACTATTTAATTAACTCAAGTAAATAAATGAAGAAAAAAATACCACCCAATAAGTACACATTTGTTGGAGTTATGCCCGAAAATATATTTATAAAGAAGTAAGAGCACTTACCCTTATAACATCGTCTCTCTCCCTCACACTGTCAATGGACAGGCTCAAATTAGTACCATCCGACCAGCCGTGGGCGAAAGCTATCGCACTGGTGATCGTTCTTTGTTCATTCGTGGATCTGAGGTAGTAGTCCTGCTCCGACCCATTTAGAAGGTGGGGGTATTTCTCGCTGAGCCTCATCGCAATGTCGTAAAGTTCTTCGTAACCAGTACCCGTGAGGAAAGACTGGGAAACTTCAAGGGTTTCGTTCCATCTCCATTTTCTGAACTCTTCGATGTCCTGTGAATGATTCGAAATATTAGGAAAATCAGTTGGACTGATATACAAGGTGTCCAGAAAGGGTATCGGGTATTTGTAAGTTCAATGAAATAAAAATGATTTGTATGCAATAAAAACGTTTATTGTTTATTATTAGCATATGAATTGGAGAATTATTTGGAAAAGATGATGTTATCCAAATGATGACCGTTACGTTGCTGGCACTCTTCTAAACGGAAACGAAGATTGGCGATAACACGTTGACACATAGCTATCGATATTGCTGCCATTTCTGACCTGATGTTTTGCTTTAACTGGGTTAGATTCGTCGGATTGTTTTGATAAACCTTACTTTTAAGGTATCCCATGCAAAATAGTCAAGCGGGCTGAGGAACGGGGCTTCTGGGAGGCCAGTTGATGTTACCCCTTCGCGAAATGACTTCATTAGGGAATAATTCGTTAACAACTTCCATTGAGTCATTTGAGGTATGGCAAGTGGCCCCATCTTGCTGGAACCACGTTCTTGAGTTGAAACCTGCAAACTCCTGCAACTCTGGGACTAAAACATATCGCAATAACGGTCACTATTCACATTAATTGCTCGGCCTCGTTGATCTTCATGAAAATAAGGACCAATTATGCCTTTAGCAGACATAGCGGCCCAAACAACGACCTTTGGGCTATGCAGGGGTCGTTCATGCTTTCGTCTCGGATTCTCCACTGCCCAGTACCGACAATTCTGCTTATTAACATGACCATTCAGGTGAAAATTTGCTTCGTCACTGAACAGTATGTTGTTAAAGTTGTTAAATCGCTGCAGCATTTCGTTCGCAAAATTCAGTCGATTAGCATAGTCCGTATCCTTCAATTCTTGAACCAATTGAATTTTATAGGCTTTTAGATGTAAGTCTTTCTTTAAAATCGAATATAAAGACGATTTTTTGATATTCAACGCTTGGCTTCGCTTTCGGATGGATAAAGACGGATTTTGACGAACCGACGCCTCAACTTCTTCAATTGTTTCTTCATCGCGAACTGAACAAGGACGACCAGAGTTTTAAATTTTAACTGTCGCACCTGTATTCTCGAACATCCTGATCCATTTCCTAATGCTATCGTCACTTGGCGCGTGGCGTGTACGATATTCCGCACGATAGAGACGTTGAGCAGTCACTATTGAATCACCATTACGATAATACGCTCGTACGCAAAATGCGCGATGCGTCCCCGAGTACTGTTCCATCGTGACTAAAACTCCACAAAATGGCGGACGCCACGAATCCCTCCCCGCACCCTTTAGACGCCCCGTTTCGAATATGGCGCGAAAACAAATACCCGATACCCTTTCTGGACACTTGTATATATATATATTGGAGAGATAGCATTTAATGAAAAGTTTGTTTTTCAGCCGACCTCAAGCGTGACTATTTTTAACAATATAGAAAACCAACTAATGATTTTGAAAAGTTATCTTATTGTATCTTCGAAGTTGAAGTTGAATTAAAATGGAACCACCCTTGAGGTATCCCCTTACCATTAAAATAAACATTCGAATTGGAAAACCCTCCTCCTTTTTAACCGACTTCAACAAAAGAAGGAAGGTTACTCAATGCGAGTGAATTTTTTTTTAAGGATGTTCAGCCATATCTTCTTTGTTTATAATCCTATTTGTATGATTCTTTTTTGTTGGTAAGAGGATATCTCTTCGGTGGTCCAATTTTAATTTCACTGGCATTGGATCTTCGTATTCGAAGATACACCTCAAAACCATTAAAATGGATTTCTTTTTTGTTAAAAAATATCTTGTTTTTAAGAGAGTCCAGAGAAAAATAAAATCCCTTCGCTTTGAATAGTTTTTTAACAGCCTCAGATGCAATTTAAGGCTCTTACAAGGGGACAATCTTAAAGAGAGGTAGGACACAGTGAAATTTCTTTGGTGATTTCTCTATACTTGAATCAGTCCGACTAGTGTTGTTACTGGCGGTAAGTAAGATTTCCAGAGCTTTTTGAAGTAGGGAGGTTCAAGGTCGGTTAAGCTCAAGTTCAAGGTTAGCCACTCCAGACTCGCACCGCGAACTCAGCGCGACGCGGACTACTTACTCTCCAAACTCACGTACTGAATGGACTTCAGTTCAGCTGCTTTGTCTTTGAATCTATGTGCACAGGTATTTCATAATCATTTGCTTATTAAAGATACTAAAAAAAACAAAGAAAAAGCCGATGGTGGATAACGAGTATACATCGCAACAGAACGAGTTAATTATGGTTTAGACATTTTTATTTTAACTTAATATACTTACCTAAAGTACCGTCAAATATGGCAATATTATCATCACAAATGTAAAATAATAAAAATATTTAATATAATTATTACAAAGCAGTGTAACTTATTTTTTTTTTTTTGAACTGACTATACTGTTAGCCTTAGGGGCCCTATCCAAAAACAGAGCCGCTGCGGCTTTTACAGCTTCACCGGACTTGAACCAGTGTAATTTATTTAGCATATTCAATTTATAACGAGTCGAACTGCGACGCCGTGAATGTGGATAAGCGTTTGTGCTTTTCGCGCGGAGCGACCGCAAACCCTTTCACGCGGACACACAAAACCGACTCGGATCGGAAACCGAGGCGCGAACAGCCGTAAACTCCGTGAACAGGTGTAAAATCTACCCACACTCGCGTTAACACTCTTTCACGGGTGTTCACGGCATGAGTCTGGAGCGGCCATATGGCATTACAAGCGTCTCTAAGCTACGGTAGCCGTATCCCATCAGGCGAACCGATTGTTTGTTTACCACCTTTATTTTATAAAAAAAAAACACGACAAATTTTTTTTAAATTGACTATAGCTTGTACTAAGGTAACCAAACAGCTGATATGCAGATATAACATTTTCGAGGTGGTAAGGTTTTACAGATCGTCTAGGTTGTAATTTGTAGTCGTGAGTTGTTTTTTTTTATCGTAAAAAGGAGCAAACGGGCAGGTTTGCGCACGTGATGGAAAGTGATCACCGCCGTCCACGAACATCCGTAACACCCGAGAGCTCGCAAATGAGTTGCCGGCCATTCAGGGAAGAATAAGCTCTCTTCTTGAAGGTCACCAGGTCATAACGGCTTGAAAAGATCTCAGGCGATAGCTGGTTCTACAGAGTAGTTTTTGTTTTATTCTTTGAAATTACCTGAGCGCAAAGCGTGCTCCTGCCATTCTCGTACCCAGCAATGATGTCGTCTTTGAGGTCAGCGATGATCTTGATGCTCGCCGTCACGCTGGAGCCAGGGTTACGGTTCCCGTGACGGTTGAGGGTCCATATACTAACAGCCTCGCAGTCTACAGAATGGGAGCCAATTATTAGTAAAAGAAATATAGGTCACACCCATTTTAGATTAAATCCGGACAAGCAGACAAGAACAAATTAATGTCATATTTGTTATCAGAGTGTCCTTTATCGTAATACGGCTAGCTGTGCCCCACGGTTTCCCCCGTATTACGTATGACCTCTTCATACAAATCTTGAACACCAGTTAAACCCATTTAGGGATTGAATTTTCAAAAATCCATTCTTAGAACAGGGCTACGTCATAATAAATATTTGTGAGTAAAATTTCAACCGAATCCGTTCAGTGGTATGAACTATGTGTTGATAGATCAGATAGTCGGTCACGGTTTCCTTGTATATAGATAAATTAATATGAAATTTAGAAGATTAGATGTCTTTCAGGAAATTAGGAAAATTACTTAAACAGACAGAAGTACAGATTTATAATTAATTTAATTATTGAAAAAAAAGTGATTTAATACAAAAACCTCAAGAGAGAGAAAAGGAGTCTGATCGTTTTTTTTGTCTCTGTCAGTGTCACGTAACCTAACTGTTGTACCGATTTTGCTTCGCAGCACTGTAGCTTGTACAATATTAGTTGCTTTTTTTCATTATTATCTATAACTATAATCTAGTTTCCGAGGGTCATACACTCCTACTTTAGAAGGGATGTTGGTGGGCCGGATTGAAGCTCTTCGCGGGCCGTACTTTGCCCACCCCTGATATAGAAGGTCTCGGTATGTCTAAAATGTTAATTTCTCAATTGGTTCCACTTCTGTTGCTTCTATATCAGTAGCATTTACTCGCATATTTAACTAGCTGTGCCCGTGGCTTCGTTCACGTAAACTACAGAATGCCCCGCTCCCGACTATTTTAAAAATAAAAATGCTTATTTTGGGTGTTACTTAGAAGATAGATGTATGCTCTCTCAGATTTTTTGTAGGTCTTTTTAATGCCTATAATTATGTATTACATTAATTTGCTATAACTTTTATGGTTTACTCAAGATAAGCCATTTAAGCGCCCGAATTGATTCACCATGACCTTTTTTTTTTTTTACTGAAACCAAATTATTTTTTCTAAAATAATAGTAGCCTAAGTTACTCCTTATATCATCAGCTATCTATCAGTGAAAATCTTGTCAAAATTGATCCAACCGTTTGGTAGATTACCCGGAACAAACAGACAGACAAAAATTTTAAAAATTAGTTTTTTGTTATAGGTATCCTCTATACTGTTACAACCCGATTAAAAAGATAGAGAAAATCCTGTTCCCGAAATATCTCGAAGCAACTACAAACTTTAGTAAAAAACTGTTAATTTGAGATTACAAACAGACACTTCAAATTTATTAATTGTATAGAACATAAGACATTTAAGTTTAAAGATAAAGTGCATATGTAAATAAAAGAAACACAATTTACTTCAAAAATAAATTATTATAACTTCACAAAGACAACGCACAAAATACAGACTTTATGCAAAACGTTTTTTTTTTTTTTGTGACTATTTATTATTCATACCGTAGCCAGCCGTTACCAATTACCAGATGATTTTAAAGTAATTCAGTAGTTTTTTTATATGTAATTACTAATCACTTTATTCTTATATATGTTGAAATGTTGACGACTCATTTTGAGCAAGGACGCACTATTAAATTAGGGAAGTACTTTGAATATATAAAAAACAAACGTAATCAGTGTTCCATGACAGTAATACTTGATATTATTAATTAAAGTTAGGGCATAGAGAAATCTGTTTAATTTCCTACAAAAGATCGCAGCTAAATACCCTTGTGTTGTGTTCCTGCGGTGAGTAGAGTTTTCAGAGCTCCTTGGGGTAAGGGAGTTCAAAGTCGGCACGCGCTTGTATTACTTCTGGTGTTCCAAGAGTTCATAAACTACGGTAACGATTACCAACAGGCAGGCCGTATGCTTGTTTGCCACCTTAGATTTAAAAAAAATAATTAGAAAATGCGGTTCTCACGCACGGCCGACGAGCACGAACTGTCACACACCAACGTTAAAGCTACAGACTTGTCTGTGCTACCACAATCGATACTCTGCCAAGTCTGTGCCATTGCCAAATTGCGTATATAATCATATTCATTTGTAACTTGTTTTTGGCAATAAATGGTTATATTATTATTAAAGTGACGAAACATTACCTGGTGGTAGACACAATACAATCCGAAAATCCATTGCCAGTCGATACTGGCATACCGCCACTTATAAATAGAAACTAGATAAACACCGAAGGACGCCAAAAGGCGACGCACATAAACGAACCAGTATGGCGTAGTTTTCACCAAATGCATAGTGGTTAAGATCTTCAATATAGCTATATTACACTGAGCATTAAAAGAAAGAGGTAAAAAAAAACTTAATTCAATTTAGAACTTCGCACAGTGGATTTATGACCTATATTTGACATCACCCAGACATCATATGATGTGTCAAATTTATGTACACATTACACATGTGATGTTAAATTCAGGTAATATGTTCACTAGGCAGAAGGCACATATTAACGTCAAAACGCTAGTACCGTTTCGGAAAACATCTCAGTCATCGAGAGGAACCGGGAATAACTCGAGCAGGACTCTTTTTTTTTCAACTGTACATATGTTATTTACCGTTAATAATCATATTATTAATTTAGTTGATGCACAGAGAGGGAGTCACTTTCAGACATCACTATCATTCACATAATGATCCACCCTATAATAACCTTTTGACAGTAAAACCCGCTTGACATGGTCCTTGAACTTGTTGTCCGGAAAATTATCAAAAATATTGGGAGGGCAAAGTTATGACATTAAATCCCTGGAACTTGTTCTTTAGTGATTCGCGGGGTCACATAATGTAAATTGCTCGAACTGACCTCTTATGTAATATAAATATGGTATCTACCTCAGCTGCTGCACCTATAGAGCGAGATCTCCGGTTAGCTATAAATTTTTTAATATTGAAAAAATTTAAGGTATTATAGTACAAATATTAACTTACTATCAGGAACAGCATAATCCCTTATATCTCCTCTTATAGAGTCGTAAGGCGTCTTTGATGAGTACAACTGATAAGGACAGTGACTATTCCAGTAACAACTGTCAACAGCGACTACCACAACCGCGCACAAAAGCGTCAACTGACTCAACATGATGCCGAGTTTCATTCAAAATACTGCTGTGTTTGAATTAACACTTATTTTATACTTGACGGACTTGTAGAGGCGTATTTACAAGGCGGCGCTTCCGACTTGAATGTTTTTTTGTCGCACTACGGTTGTGTTGTTTATGTAACGCTAGCTCAAAATTTCATAAACCACATATCTCTAAACGACGCTATTACACTCTTTTGTAATACAAAGATTTTTAAATATGTGTTCAACCCGCGTTCATCTTTTTTGTATTAAGACCGATTCAATTTACTCAATAAATTCTCCTCCGCGCCGCCGCGCCAGCAACGCACCTGTGTAGCCTTTCCTTGTTCTGCGATCCCGTACTTGTAGCTTGCCATATTGCTTTATTAATGTTACTGGTCACCTCTTTAGTGTCAAAGCGTAAATATTTATAGCCTGTAATCTACCTCAATAAATATTCTATAACGTGCATAAATATTTTTTCAAATTTGACTGCTACTTTCTGAGATTAGCGCGTTCAAACAAACAAACAAATTTTTGAGCTTTATAACTATCTAAAAAATAGATAACACGAAATTTACTGCAATGTGTTAGAGTCGAACCAGTAAAAGCCACCTTCACCAAGTATGAAATATTCATACGGTATTCCTTGGCAATTGATGTCTGGAAGTGGCTCCCTCTCTGTACATCCACTAAAAATTATAATCAACGACTGTAAAAAATGCTCGTTAAGTAATTTAATTTTTATTTTAAGTTATTTAAGCTACTTGGAACAGCTTGATTGGTGGAACACCTCCACCCTACTGAAGATCGCAGCTAAATGACCTTGTGTTGTGTTCTGCTATGTAGGGTTTCCCGAGCTTCTTAAATAAAATCGATTAAATTTTCGTTGTTATTTTTTATTTAAATAAGTTCACACAATTTTCTAAATCTTTGATTCAAGATTATCGCTAGAACATAATATCACCTATTACGTGACAACTTACACGAAAATGCTAAAACTCAGAATTAGCTTTTAAATGTAAATGTCAGAATACATCAGTAAGTATTTCGCGACATAGTCCTTGTTACATTCACTGTATTGAATTATAAACGTGTCGTCTGTTACGTACGCAAAAATAAAAATTTTGTGCAATCATGTGAACGCCGCTTTAGTTTCGTATCAGAAACTGCGTAATCGAGTCAACCTACATTCATTGACCGTTATATTTGACTAATGTGTATTTTATTATCTCCCAGCATCTATGCATAATTTTTTTTCATAAACAGTATCATTATTATTGATTTTGTTAGTAATTTATTTCATTAAAGTCACTACAGATTTTGTGACGATAATAAATAATCGTTCATTATGGTTTAACGATAAGCCTAGATGGACTGGCTCTTAGTGGATCTGCCGAAAAACACAGTAGCTTATTGGAAATAGATTTTAAAACTTTGGTTGATTTTTTTAATACAGCCAACAAGCAGTTTACATTGTACTCCTAATTGAGCTCATTCTATGATAGTTTGCGTTTCCTGAGGATTGACTTAGATGGGATTACCAACCTCAGCAATAAGGCTGAAATCTGTAGAGCGTACTCAGTCTAGCTCAACTTTAGCTTAGCTCAAACTTCGCTAACTCAACGCAATCTTAGGATTTCGAATTTATAGTCGAGTTATAATATATTATAAGCTTGTACTTAACTTTAACTGAAGAAGTGTGTGGTAACTGTCAATTAACGTTTCGATACCGCATCGGGACTGTTAAATTTCTTCAACTCAAACAAATAAATTAATCATGAATTATGTATTAAAATGAAAAAGCAATTTAAAATAGAATTTTAATTGTGCAATTGTATATATTCAACGTGCTTTAAAGTAAAAATGACAGATTATTCGTACATAACATAAAAATATCAGTTTTAAGTCAATTACGAGAAACAACTGCAAACAACAGGAATAACAAAACATGTACACAATAACAACAAAAGTATATAAAATGACTGTTACGTCACTATTATACCATACAATTTTTTTATTTATATAATACTCAAGTTTTCCGTAAGCCGTCGAATTCCATGACTTGAACTTTACTGAGGTAAAGCTGAGTAAATGCTAAGCATGCGACTATAAATTTCAATTTTGGAACTTAAGGCTGAGATGAGTCTGAGCATGTCTGAGTATGCTCTATAGATTTCAGCTGAAGATGGATGTAGTTATGGTTGTACCTTGGTCAAACCTTCCACAAGTCTTTCAACTCTGTTAATCCAACGATAACTAAAATAACCCAATGGTAGTCGGATTGGAACAACATCAAATTCAGAAATATTTGATTTAATTTAGACCCTAAGAACGCATATGAATGTTAAAACACAACTACCGGTTTGGAAAAAGTACAAGTCAAGGAGAAGAATCAGTTAGAAACTCAATTGAGTGTATCAGTATTTTTTATACATATTTTACATAACTGTAAAAAGGGAGAGTAATGTTTTTCGAGCGTATATATGTATATCTATTTCTTTGGCACGCTCTTCTAAACGGCTTAATAGATTTTATCATACGAGGTGTCATTAAATTAACATTAATTGTGGGAGTGGCATAGGCTTTAAAATACTTAAGTACGAAGTCTGGGAATCAAATAAGAAACAAAGATAAAAAAAATATTTTTTTACTCAAGTGGTTTTACTGCAGTCGGGATTTTTGTTCCTTTTTAATAATTCAGCTCGTTACTAGAAGTGTATGCATTGTTTACAGTATGCTGTTATCATTTTTAGTGAATGCACAGAGAGATAGACACTTCCTAACATCACTGTCATTCACTTAATGATGCACCCTACAATAAATTCCCTTTCTAATAATACTTGCTTTGCATGATTCTTGAAATTATTGTCCGGAAAATCGATAACATACTTACGAAGTTTATTGTAGAACCTAACACAGTTACCTGAAAAACTGTTTTCCTTAGTCAGAAACCAATGCTCGCAATATGTTTTTGAAAACATGTCCATATGCCATAAAACTGAGTCACAGTTACTTCTTATTTCAAAGGTAATAAAATGGTGTTCTGCTATCGTTACATTTATCATCTAATCGTATAGAAAGATAGATAAATCTTATTTCGATTCGATAGTGTTATCAAATGCATACGTCATTCGATATCACATCGACAGGCACACGCCTCCAGCCCATGCTAATACTACTGGATGATACTAAACCTGCCCGACGGGTAAATCTAGACAGTCTAGACCATGGGTGGGCAAAGTACGGCCAGTCAACGTTATTTCTAAAGTGGGAATGTACGGCCTTCATAAATTTATTTTAACAGCCTCGTCGACACATCAAATAAAGGAAAGACCAATCAAAAGCGTTCCATGTGTCACACACAACTACTACGACAGGGCCTTCAAACACAAATTTAAAGTAGTTACTGTTTGTAACTTTACCTTTAATAATTATATTTGAAAGATTTCAAAATATTTTATTTTCTGTACCCTAATGAAAAGAGTTTGTCCACCCCTGGTCTAGACTATGGCTGCCCAATTAATTTTGCAGGTGGGCTATAATTTCGAAGCTACAATAAAAAAAAACATGTTTACAGCAACGGTAAATTAAATAAAGGATAGAGAGATTTAAAAAGGTGTTGGATAATTGGATTTCTCGTATTCATGCTCCATAGGAGCATACGAAGCCGAGGTGTTCATTTGAATTATGTAGGATTCTATAAATAATGCCAAAGATTAAGCTTTCGAAAAACAATCAATATATTTTTAATGGATCGAAATTCCTTATCAGGGTTTGGCAGCTGAACGGCAAAAAGTATCCAACCTGACAAACACATACATTTAAGGATTTTCAAGAATATGATCGTTGTCGAATCGGCTTCGCTGTATGACGATCAGATGATCACCGAGGGATCGTAATCCGTCGACGGTCACCGCTGCCATGCCAGCCTGCAAGCTTCTCCGACTACTAGATACACTAGCCGATCCCAGATAGAGAATCTAAATTGAAAGGGAATCATTGTAACAGACTTTTCGCTATATTATGCATGGTGGTCGCGACGTATCGTAAATCAGGAATGCCTCCACCCTACAGAAGGTCGCAGCCAAATAACCTTGTGCTATGTTCCTGCGCTGAGTAGAGTTTCTAGAGCTCCTTGGGGTAGGGGGGTTCAAGGACGGCAGCGCGCATGTTTTACCTATATTATTACAAACGTCCATAGGTTTCGGTAGCCGCTTACCAATAGGCGGGCCGTATGCTTTTTTTCCATCATAGTGGTATAAAAAAATATAGGTCTACCCCCTACCACTACCCCCTGCTTTATTGCCATTTACCTCAATCGTGTGACAGATAGCGACATATATAAGCTGCTACCCTTTGTTATTAGGTTCTGCTAAAAGCTCGTATGTTTGTTTTTAGCATGCTATTGATTGCATGCAAAAAGCACACCTAGAAAAGTTTCTAGAAACTGCCAGAGAATACCTACTGGATTCATAATTTTTAGTATACTATGCTGGCACATGTGTCACAGCTATAAAGGTCTTATGTCACGTAGGTAGATGAAAATAAAATAAAAAGGAACAAGCAAATTCAATTAAAAATCATCCCATATAAAAGACCAACACACGCCGCCCACGCCCTCAGAAAGTGGGTAAGTGCGATAACTAAAATCCAGACAAAAATACAGTCACATAAAACTTTCATTGCCTATAATAAATATAAATAAACAGCAATATAAAATTAAACCCATTTAATGGAATATATTATACACAATAAAGATATTATAGTAAATATGATAGATAACACTTAAATATGATTGCTTTCTCGATAGAACTGGACCTATTCACCCACCGCTGGACAAAATTATAACATACTTTACCACACGGTTTCCTCCGTGTTCAACCTATTTGAAGCAATGATGGCTCAGTTGGTATCGTGTACGAACACCGCGTCGATCGACGTGAGTTCGAATCCCTGCACCCTTAAGTTGAAAATCTGGCACCAAATACATTTGTTCCGGCAGCTGCACTTAGGGGCAAATTTTCCCACCATACGTACTACCCATCTCAGGCAACATCGCCATGATTTTTTTTTTTTCGATTTAATCATGGTGTTACGAAGACTTTTCTCGATAGTTCTTGTTTTTTTTATGTTCTCTAGTATTTTTGTAATCATCGGTGGTCTCATCGTCCATTAGACCACAAAGACTCGTATATTTTTCTCCACAAGTAAACTAGTTACCTATAGCAAACACTGAATATGACGGGATAGATCGAAATAGATTTAGTTACTGGAATAACAAATCATAATATTATGCCCCGGCCCCGTGCCTCGGTGCGGCATGGAGTGAATGCTCGTACTATTTTTTCTTTTTGCCGTTGACTATTGCTTAGAACAAGATAATTTTATAGTGTAACATAAAAAATGTTTTTATTCTAAACATTTAAAATTCTACATTAAAACAATTAACATCTGTTAATAGTTATTACATTCATATTAAATTAAATAGTTAGCTTATGATGTCGCTTTCAGTATAAAACAAGTATCGATAACATTTTCGTAGCAACTGAATTCTAAAACGTATATTCTTTGTGTGACTTGAAATTGGGGAAATTGCATACATAAGCAGTAGCCATTATATTTTTTTTTCCATTTTAGCAAATAAATAAAATTATGTTATTGCTCACATGATATTTGACTTTACTTTATTTGTCTAGATAGCTAAAAGTTACGTGAAGTTGTGAAATAAAAAAATACTTATTGATCATTAAAAAATAATCGTTTAAAATAAATGATTTTTCAATAAATATTATTCTGCCATCTGCTGTAAGACGGTGAAGAAGCTGTAAGACGCTTTTATAATCTATAAAAAAAAACATAACATGTTCAAGGTCATTCAAGAAGCAATGAATACACTTTATGAAATGTTTGGAAAGAATTTTGTTAATGGATCTTTACAATCGATAAGTGTTTTTCTTTTTTATTTAGCTTAGCTATGACCACCTTTACTGGAACTGTCATGGTTCGCATTGTCGGTAGGTGGCGTCGCTCACCAGTCTCTGGCGGCGTTCTTAGTTTATTCTTTACTAGCAATCAGATGATTAAAAAACAAGAGAATTTTTAATGAAAAATAAAACTAACATCAATTGAAGAGTTCCCTGGTATATCTTTGAAATCGAAGGTCCAATGCCAATTAAATTAAAATAAGATCATCCTTGAGGTACATCCTTTTCATCGAAAAAGGAATGATCTAAATCGGTGTATAAACAAAGAAGTTATACCTGAACATCCATAAAAAATATACATTCAAACTGAACTCCTCCCTTTTTTAAACTCGGTTAAAACTGATGATAATTTTCAAACGAAATCTGTACAAAATGAATCCAAAAAGTATGCGTTTAAAAATGGACTGAATTGATCGACGAATCGCCGTTACGAGCTACTTCTATAGTCTCATTTAGCTCGCACTAACACTGCTGCAATGATTAAATTAAAACCATCCAAAAAAACTGTGATTGTGTGAATCTCCAACTTCAATCCAATTGGCGATGTCTATACCATGGTGAGTGCTCTAAAGAACTGTTCAATGTACTTCCCTCCTCTCCTTTACACAACATAACCACACGCGCTGGAGTTCGGAGTTACAATTTTTACAGTAAACTCCAACTCGATACAAAAAAAAAAAATTCTCAATGCCTTCTTTGCCGTACCGTGGAACTGTGTAACCACTACTGGCAAACATATTCCCTCCTTATGATATCGGGTCCTTCAAGCGTAACGTGAAGAGATATTTAAGCTGACCAGCATGACAGTGGTGACCGCCGATCGATTTCTATCTCTCGGTGGTCACCGTTGTCTTTAGATTGTACTGTGCTTCATCAAGAAAAGTACCGTCAATTTGTCGAACTACTATATATAAAAATAGTCTATCCAATGATAATACTAACAGACACGAAGCAGTCAAGAGAGAGAGTAGTGAAGCCACCAGCGGTGAGGACGATGGCGGAATGTGAACGCACCATCATGATCAGCAAAGAACGCTTTATCGGAAGCGAGCAAGAGTACCACGGAAATCCATAAGCTGCGTCAGCCACCTCCATACTCTGTTGACATAATTACACATTTAACACCTTAAAATGTGTAAAAAAATTGGTGAAGAGATCGAAGAAACTAACGGAGGCCACATACATTACGGTCTACCGGAGAGGTCTACCTATGCAACGTAAAATTTTTTTTTTTTACATTTTCTAAAATTATTATAGACAATAATTCGTATAGCCCATGAATTATGGAATAACTTATACTTCCGGGTACAAAATTTTCTACAAAATCGGTTAAGAAATACTAAATAATAATTTCTTTTACTATCTCTAAAAACATTATTGAAAATTCATATAGCCTATTAATTGACCATTGACATAAGCTTTTTATGTTACAAAATTTCATAGGAATCGTTTAAGCCGTTTTTGAATTAAATCCGGACAGGCAAACAGACAGACACAAAAAAAATTAATGGCATTTTTTTTCTGACTGACTATACTGTTAGCCTTATGGGCCCTGAAGCCTCGGACGACTTTTACAGCTTCACCGAGACTTGGGGGCGAGCACTTAAGGCACTCAGTCGCGAAAGAAAAGACAACTCGTTCAAGGGTGCCAAAGTGGCTGAACTCCACTTGGGCGGTTGCCGCGATTGCAATTAAGTCGCGATCTGGACTAATTAATGGCATATTCGCGGTCAGTGTCCTTTATATGGGATATTCATCGGGAAAATTTAGAAAAAGATTACATATACACAGAACTACAGATTTAGTAATATAGACTAGCGATCCCCCAGTGGACGAAATACGAGCAGTTACTTTTAAACCATAATTATCTGTTTGACATAAATTATATCACTTGCTGTCACTTTTCACTGAATGCCAATATTATTGTAGTTTCCGCAATATTATTTAATTGAATTAAATGTATTTTGTTTTTTCCGCTCCTTCTCTATATAATCTTAAACTGTGCCAAATATCACACTTCTCCATGCGTACAATATGCTCAAAAAGGAGTCCGAAGTTTCCTCTTCATGTACCAATATATAGATTAAGTTTTTTTAGTACGGAGCACGATGTATATAAATAAATTACCTACCTCTTCAGTTAAATACGTTCCTTGGTGACAATATATGAACACTTGCAGGATCATTGATATTAAATATGTTGCCATTAATATGGTACGAATGTTATTTGTATGAGTGTCCTGAAATTCATTGTAATATTTAATAATTGACCAAAATATATATTAAAGAATTTTTTAATCTCTCCAACATCAATTAAATTTTACAAGCCGGAACAAATAGAAATAACTCATAACCTTTCTTTTCCGCGGTTAGGTAAAAATCCTAAGCTTTTCATAAAGGAAAACCTTATTATGAAACCCAGCATGATGGTAGAACTTTTTTTTGTTATCGCCAGACAAGCTTTTATATGAAAATCTGTTGCGAAGCAGCCGTACTTGCAAGCCACTTTTTTCTCGTCTTAAACTGTTACAATTTACAGCGTTATCATTACTTACTATCAAGTCAGCACTTTTTTTATTTATTTATCGTTTTATAGGTTTAGCTTTATGACCACAATCTCAGTTGATGTTAAGTGAATATGGCTCGATGGTGACACGCTAAGCCTAGTGGGGATAATAGCTCTCAAGACAGCTGCCGGAACACAAGTGTTGTACCTTCAACAGGCAGACAACAAATTTTCAACTTGAGGGGACTTTACCGTAAGCTCAGGCTCATTGCTGGGATTCGAACTCGCGTCGATCGACGCGGTGCCCGTACACGCTACCGCTTAGCGACATTGCCTATAAACTGTTAACAAAAAAAAAACTACCTAGCTGGTTTTAAAATACAGTAATATATATCAAACTTATTTAAAATTATCTATAAATATCAGTCATCATAAACATGCTGATCTATTAAGTGCAGTAATATTTATCAAACATCAATATAAAATTATCTATGAACATCAGTCATCATAAACATGCTGATCTATTAAGTGCAGTAATATTTATCAAACTTCTTTAAAATGATCAATGAACATCAGTCATCATAAACATGCTGATCTATTAAGTGCAGTAATATTTATCAAACTTATTTAAAATGATCTATGAATATCAGTCATCATAAACATGCTGATCTATTAAGTGCAGTAATATTTATCAAACTTATTTAAAATGATCTATGAACATCAGTCATCATAAACATGCTGATCTATTAAGTGCAGTAATATTTATCAAACTTGTTTAAAATGATCTATGAACATCAGTCATCATAAACATGCTGATCTATTAAGTGCAGTAATATTTATCAAACTTCTTTAAAATGATCAATGAACATCAGTCATCATAAACATGCTGATCTATTAAGTGCAGTAATATTTATCAAACTTCTTTAAAATGATCAATGAACATCAGTCATCATAAACATGCTGATCTATTAAGTGCAGTAATATTTATCAAACTTATTTAAAATGATCTATGAACATCAGTCATCATAAACATGCTGATCTATTAAGTGCAGTAATATTTATCAAACTTATTTAAAATGATCTATGAACATCAGTCATCATAAACATGCTGATCTATTAAGTGCAGTAATATTTATCAAACTTATTTAAAATGATCTATGAACATCAGTCATCATAAACATGCTGATCTATTAAGTGCAGTAATATTTATCAAACTTATTTAAAATGATCTATGAACATCAGTCATCATAAACATGCTGATCTATTAAGTGCAGTAATATTTATCAAACTTATTTAAAATGATCTATGAACATCAGTCATCATAAACATGCTAATCTATTAAGTGCAGTAATATTTATCAAACTTGTTTAAAAGTCCCGTTAAACTGAATACCGAGCTATGGTAAAATGGTGTATTACAATGTAAGAGTTTCCTCACCACAGCTAGTTGATAAGCAGTGGCGCATATGATTACCATGGAAACAGAGAATTGTGCGAAAATCTGTACTGCGAAGCAGATTTTAATCTGCGCTGCCGATTTCAAAGTAGCTTGATGTTGCAGAACACAGTGACGAAGCCGTACTGACACTTTCTTATCATCTTCTGGAGTCAGTAGGTGCTAGAAATTCGTATTATTTATTGCACCAGCTGTACAAGAATCAAAAATTACTTTTATTCCAGGAGCTGTGGAAAGAATCAGATTAGACGTTGGATATAAAGAAATTTGGAGATTTCTCTCTACTCGGGGCAGTCCTATTGGTGGAATACCTCCACCTTACAGATCGTATCCAAATAACTTTGCGTTTTGTTCTTGCGTTATGTAGGGTTTCCTGAGCAACGCGCTAGTTGATACCTATGGTATTTCAAGCGTCCATTCCATATAGTGGCCGCTTACCATCAGGCGGATCGTATGATTGCTTGCCACCTTAGTTATATATAAAAAAAATTAATGCTTGTGGATTACTGAATGTTTGTGAGTAGCGACACTTCAGAACTCACAAGAGGAAATTCCAAAGGTAGCGATCTCATGAAGCTTTTCATTCTCTGTAGATCCAATGGAAAGTAGTATTTTTGTCACTGACTGACTCGCCCATCAAAAGCCTAGACCAATTCTAGGTAACTCGTAACCTTGAAATTTTACATATAAATATTTACCGTTAATTTCTAGTCATGGGAGTCAAATTTTCTTTGATCGTAATTTATTTACAACTACAGAATGGCCGCGCGAATCTTGCTCCCCGCTCCCGGTTATTTTAACGATAAAAATGCTTATTGTGGGCGTTCCTTAAAAGATGGACAGATACTCTCGCTGACTTTTATGAAGGTCTTTTTAATGTCTAAAATTAACTACATTATCTACATTAATTTGCTTTATCTCTTATGGTTTACTCAGCGTAAGCCTTTTAAATGCCCGAATTGATTCACCATGACCAGTTTTTCTTACTTATCCAGAACCATAATTATTTTTCTAAAATAAAAGTAGCCTAAGTTACTTCCTATAAAATCAGCTACATGTCAGTAAAAGTCCAGTTAAAATCGGTTCAACAGTTTCGGAAATTACCCGGAACAAACAGACAGACAGAAACAAATTGTGAGGTGTTTTGTTATAGGTATCGTGTATAATTTCATATGCATTTAGTAAAAAACTGTTTACATTACAAACAGACGCTTCAATTTTATTAATTGTATAGATTAAGCCTTGTCAAATTTGCAATCCCACATGAAATAAAGTCACCAGTTGCCTTGTAAATGAATTGAAGAGCGTACATTCCCTATGCTATAATTAAAACAACTGCTATGGAACTTGGAAATATAATTATAACTCGGGTTATAAAGATACTGTGGTCACTCACTTTATCTGTGGCCGTGACGTCATGGCATAAGGTCTTTAAAGAGAGCGCGAGTAACCTTAACCTGCAACGGCAAACAGCTGTCAACGAGGTCACCAAGATGTCCAGGCTTACATTAATCATCGCAGTAAGTACCACAGTGATGCTCTGTATATAAATTATATTGCATTAACTCTTACTTCCTTAGATTCTAACCTTTCGATTGATGCGTCGGGCGTCAACCGTTTGACCAGAATATTAATTGATAAAATGGCTTAGTATTTATAATAAGCTAAACTTAGATTGAAGATTGGCTCGGAGTGTTTGGCGGGATCTTCAAATGACGTGTTGTAATTTTTATTTTTCAAATATCAAATCAAGAATCAAAATAATCTTTATTCAATTTAGGCCCTAAGAAGGCTCTTAAGAACGTCAAAACACTACTGCCGGTTCGGAAAATATCCCAGACATCGAGAAGAACCGACAAGAAACTCGATCGGGTTTTTTTTGTCAACTGTACTAATGTTAATATAACAGGTACAACAACAATAACTTTGTGGATGCACAGAGAGGGAGTCACTTGCAGACATCACTATCTTTTACTCATTCACTTTTAGTTATTAACCTTACATTACCTTAGATTTTTGACCTTACATATAAGGAATATTGGTGGTGTTTTGCGTGATATAGTTTGGTTATTGTGCATAAGTGAAGTGGATTATAAATATAAACTAGAAGCACACATTCTGAGATGCCACAAAAACGCATACATCTCATAAACATTTTTCTTCCAAAAAAAAATTATTTTCTTAAATCCAAAAATCTTCGAACTTCAATGTCCTGTAACTCGTAAACTACACTTTATACTGCAAACATATTTTGTACCTAGATCGAGGACATATCTAGGTATAATATAACAAAAAATATTTAAATCTGAAACAGCAACATTTTTGACCTGTCCACTTCACCAGGAATACTTACTCCTGTGCTAACCTCTGATGCTACCATTCATAATAGAAGCTTTTTAAAGTGAAAACTTTTTTACCTTTACCGGCACTAAAAAGAGACAAACACATACGTCTATAAATACATTTTTTGAAACATGCATGGAAATATTGTCATTATTCTCGAAAAAAAAAACTCGCAAAGTATTGAATTTACAGACATACCAAGAATGAAAAAAAAAAGAGATCCAATCAAAGAGTATTTCATAACCCCAGCACGCCGTTTCATACAACATTGCTGGAGCGTTATAATGTTCCAAATTCAAAATACACTCGTGCAATGAATTTGATTTTCTTTGTCCGTAAATTCCATACACCGCGTGTTCTTTTTTCGAAAATAATGACAATTATTCCATGCATGTTTAAGTAAAGCACTGTATTATATATTCCTCGGCGGAAATGGCAATTGCCTATTTCACGGCCTTTGCAATAATGTACTATTGCATTATACACGATTAATGCAAGTCTTGATTGTAATCATTAAAATCTTCATCTGATTGGCTTAGCAGTGTGATGACCAGACTTGTACAACGAGAGGTCAATAGTTCGGCTCCCGCTGATTGAGAGTTTTAAAAAGACATTTTAAAGAAGATATTTTTTGTTCTTCATTTCTACCACGTGTGAACTGCACTTTTTTTGGATTTTCTTTTTCCTATTGACTGAGGAAGGTTAAACGCTGTATAAATTCACGCCACGACCTTAAAAGGAGTGGACCAGTTACATTGAACGCCAAGTAATGTAGCAAGTTCTATGCAAGTACGGGAAATGAGGTCTTTTAGCAAATTATAGACAGACATTGCTGGTATACCTCTCGCTCCCACTTCTGTCGCATATAAATTAACCCCATAGTCGTTTTGGTTAGCTCATTACTTAGATCGTAATATTTACGTAATGTCTACAAGTATCAAAAGGATCAAATGAAATCTGAAAAATCCAGATGTGAATTATTAAAAGCTTTGCTTACCTGATATACGTATGTTAGTTCGTAAGCTGGTGTATTTGAAGAATCGTATGGATACCTGTATAATAATTTTTTTTTGAGAGAAATAAACATTTCATCACACTTTTTAAATGCCATGCTAAGAGTGAAAAAACAACATTATTTTAAACATTTCTTTCATAACAGATCCACACGCGCAGGGCTCTGAAGTCACGACTTTACGGTATCCACCACGTCGGCACGAGCAAAGAAGGTGGATACGTCTAATCTTTGCCGTACTGTGAAACTGTGGATCTGTCTCCCGACCAGTATGTTCCCTTCTTCCCATATCATGGAGTCCCTCAAGCATAACGTGAAGAAACATTTGAGCAGGCCGGCATGACAGCGGGAGGGCGGGGTCGCGTACCCGTATACTATAACATAATTTCCGGAAAGGAACATCAGTATAACGCAGCCAAACGCATAGACGAAACTGGTGAATATTAATGGCATAATGTGAATTGGCACTGTTTTTAAGGAAACTTTATTTAAGGGTGTAAAATTGATGATATTAGGTCAAAAACATGATATATGTTTAATTACCACCTCCTCAACTGATGCAAATTTGTACTCGCTTTACGGCACTGTGGACTAAATAAAATAAATATGAAATCCTTTTGACCTCCCGAATTATACCCAGGAATCGTTAATATGTTAAATGCATGTTTGGAATTATTGCATCTAGCTATTTGTTTCACTGACCCATTTAACTCTCTACCGTATAGAAAAGTTTATTTTAATATGATGTACAGTACAGGCAACGTTACATTTTGTTTTGTATTCTAGAAATAAAACCTTATGCAGTGATTGTACGATTCCTTAAAATATACTTACCATGCCCTCAATGGTAAGCTTCCTTTCTCAGCACTAGCTGCCCATCCCAACACTGTAATCGCCGCGAAAATCACATATGAGGCTAGAAGTCGAGTCGCTTCTATATTGGAACTAGAAATGAAAATTAACACGAAATTAGTAACAAAATTACTAAAGAAATAAAAATAAATAAAGAGGAAATATACCTTTTCACGATAGCCGTGCCTTCTTCACTCATTACGGATATCAATACTGCATCTCCCTCATCAACAATGGCCTGTATCTCATCTCTTCGTATCATTACATTGATGATCTTTGTTGCGAAAGCTAAATTTGTGAAAAGCAGAAACGAAGTGTCTGTCATCAGGCTGATGTCTCCCCAGACTTGAATCAAGTCCCCAGTTTGCGCAATGATAAATATACCTGCAAAAATGCTTAATATTTCATCTCTCTCTATATCTCTTTGTCAATTAGTGTGTTTATAACTCGAGGAGTACGAAACACAAATGTATGGATTTATGAATTCTCCCATTATATATTACTAGCAATAAAAAACACTATACCATTCATAATTATTGGGCTGTACATGACAAAGAGCGGGAGAATCATATTGTGCAGTTTTTTAAACAGTAGAATGACAAAATAAAGACACAGCGCCTCATAGTAAGCACGGATAAATCTATAAAGATGGAGCGCGTGTGGTTCTATTATGGAAGAGAGAGGAGGGTATTAGATTAAACAGCTCTTCAGAATACCATGATACAGAAGATAAAACATGCTCAGCGAGGCGATGTGCGTAATGATTATTGCATTATTGGATGTCTGAGTATGCCAATATGACCAATGTTCGACCTGTTGTATGTTGTTCGGGATACAGTTGACCACAATCATTGTGTCCTAAGACCCAGCAAAGTAATTAGTAAAACAATTGAATTGATTGACTTGAACTTATTAGAAGGCAAAGTACATTTTACACACTTTCCGTACTTGCTTAGAACTTGCCAGATAACTTAACGTTCATGGTTACTGCTCCATTCCTTCAAGTCTACCTTAAAGTTGCGAGTCTATAAACCTTCCTTTATAAAAGACTACAAATTATAAAAAGAATTTTTCGAATCGGACTAGTATTTCCAGAGATTAGCGCGTTTAAACAAACAAAAACTCTTCAACTCTATCAGTATATAGATTGTAATTTAATGGTTTTAGAAGTTTATAGCAGGATCTAAGATACAAAAAATACTTTGTGATAAGTAGTTTATGTTACTATGAAAACTAACTTTTTCCATCAGTTTCACCATATTAGTTTAGCTTTGTGAATCAAAAGTTTTATAAGTATTCTTTTCGATGCGAATAACCTATGATATTTCGTTAAAGATCTCAGTTTATTATGTTAGCAAGTAACACATAAGCTCTCAGAGGTTGTGACGTATAATAATTACTCCCAATATTATCCTATCAATTTACCTATACCTTATTATTATACCTATAATTCATAATTTAATTAATCATCATATAAATCCATGTTATAAACAATATAAACTTATTAGTTCATATTTTTACTTGCGATTAATTTGGTATAAAGCGGATAGGACGAGCTAAGATTGTATCATTCGTTTAAAATAATCTCTTGTACAACGTTATGCTGTCTGAATAGAATGAACGTTAAGCTATTGGACTGTTTATTCAAGACCCACAAGTGTTAACAATTATTTAAAAAAAGCTTTGTTTGAACTAAAAATTTATAAGACATACCGACATTAATAAACCAAAAGCAAGAATAGAGAAATAGAAACATCTTCTTGGAGCCAAACCATTTATCTGGTACTAGGAATCCGACCCAACGCAAAACGTTCAAGCCCCAGCGCAAAGTTGTGTTTGCGTTGTTTATTAATATCTTCATCATTTATAATATTAAACCTGAAATACCTAATTTAATTTAATTGTATTATTGTAAATAAGATAATTTAGTTATGAGCATTGCCTTTAGTTCATAATAGTTAATTCACTAATTATTTTAGTATAAACCACACGTCAATAAACAATGAAAATGGAGCAATGAATAAGTCATCCCAAATCAATTATATCCTTATATAGAAATGAAGCGATGACGGTTTAGTGGTAGCGTACACACTGCGGACACCACGTCGATGGGCATGAGCTCGAATCCCTGTAATTAGCCTGAGCTGTCAGTAAAAGAATACATCGTGATGAAACCATAGCATACCAACCTCAAGTTAAAAATCTATCGTCAAGAATCTATAGGCGTGTTCCGGCAGCTGCACATGAGAGCCAGTCCTCTACTAGGCTTAGCGTATTAAGATTTTTGGTCACATGGTGATTTAATATCTGGTAAATAAAACACTATTTATTGTAATGAGATTTTGAGGTTTTCCATATGAGGCATATGGAATATTACGTCATGTCATTTCCAATACTAGTTCGCAAATTAAAAACCACTCAAGAAGCTATGGAGTTTATCTGAAGAATAAAATTCATAATAAAGTATACGTCAGAGAAACTAAGTAACCTAAAGAGACATAGCTCCAAAATTAAGCAAGCTAAAGTGGCAATGAACCGGTCACATCGAAGAACCGACCACCGTTGGAGTAGAAGCACTTGAGTGGAGACCGCATCTTGACAATCATAGTACAGGTTCTCTGAAAGCAAATGGAGGATGACTTACGAAAATGCGGAAAGCCAGTATTCGGATACAAAACCTAACCTTGGGAGAGTCCTATATCCAGTTGTTTTTATAATGACCCTTCTTAATACTAATTAACGACAAATTACAAAACAAATAGCACGTCCGTCCTTCTCAACGATTCGACGCGATATAAGATAGTTATCTGCAATCTACCCTCATTATTACAGAATACTTACATAGAGAATAAAATTCACTTCCTACCAAACGGTCTATGACATTTATTAATTAAATATTCAACGATTAATAACAGAACAAGTGTAATTTAAATGCTATGCACTGAAACGCACGAATCAAAAGTTAACTTCAAGAATTATAATTTAAACATAACTTAGAAATTACACCTTGTCTTAGAAATTAATCGTTGTGAAATATTTATAAGTACGTCATTACTCAGGTTGAATTTCGAACATAAATGTTCATTGCAAGAATCAACTTTGTATAAATTTCTTTAAATCAGTCCACTGTCTTCAAATTAACATCTGTTTTTTATTAATCCGAATGACTTCATGTATTTCTTTAGACAAGTATCAAACCTTTGAAATGCACGTAATATCTTATCTATATTTATATAAACAATTAATAAAATTGAAGTGTCTCTTTGTAATGTCAAAATAACAGCTTTTTACTAAATGCATAAGAAAGTATATACGACACCTATACCAAAATAACCCATTTTTAAAATGTATATCTGTCAGCTGTATGTGTGTGTTCCGGATAATCTCCGAAACGGTTGGACCGATTTTGACGGGACTTTCTACTTTTAAAAGAATTAGGGTTCCGCACAAATAAAAAACTGGTCACGGTGAATCAATTCGGGCACTTAAATGGCTTACGCTGAGTAAACCTTATGAGATATACTAAATTAATGTATGAAATAATTGTAGACACTAAAAATACCTATAAAAAAATCAGCGTGAGTATACGTCTATCATTAATAAACACACACAATAATCATATTTGTCTTTAAAATAGCCGGAAGCGGGGAGTAAGATTCGCGCGGGCATTCTGTAGTCCTCGTGAGCAAAGCCGCGGGCACAGCGATTATTATAGACAATAGAATGATAGAGGTTTGCCGTTGTGCGCACATCACGCAAACACTACTCGATACATTTTGAGCAAGTTTTTTGGTCTACTCATTAGTTACTCGGCCCTAAACTAAAAAAAAACATCACGATATCTTTTTTTCAAAAACAACGTTGTGCGATGTGTTTTCTTGCCCTGGAGAAAGAAGTGTGGATTATATTAGTATAAATTAACGCGAATGAAGTCGTGGGCGGTTGATAGTACGAATTAAAATACAAAGAAACAATATTTATGAATTCTAAATATTTATTTACTAACCATAATGAATGTTTAAATAAATACAGTTATTATGGGTACTGATATGATATGCTCAATGATTGAATTACTTCTTGTCTTCAACTTGCTGTAGTAACGTGAACAAAGAATATGACGCTTTAATAATCTGTAACAAAAGATAAATTAAAATATTAAATTGGTTTGACAATAATCTCTACTTAAGTATAACAAGGGAAATTATATTTTATTTGAGCATATTTTATATTATTGATAAATTCAAGACAGAGTAAAAATCAAAATGAAAAAAGATTTATACAATTTAGACCATATGAAGGCACGAGCATCTCTTTTTTTGTCAACTGTACAATAATATCAACATAATACAATAATAAAACCTTAATAATAATGTTGCGAAATGGTTAAATGGTAAAAGATTCGTGCAATGAACTATCATTCATACCATAATCGTAATTAACCCCCCAGCCAATCCCCCTCTTAATTACAGAAATCGCTAATACTGTCTTCAAAATAGCAAATTTTTCTTCTTTATTTTGGCAACGAAATCCGCTTGCTTTAGGATTATTAGGTACTTTCATTAGTGGATTTTTCTTTTTTTTCTGATTTCGGGAACAGCCACTGTACCTATATCCAGCTTCTGAGAGGCTTGTAGGCTGACATAAGAGCGATGACCGTCGATGGTCACCGTTGTTTTTGGACTGTACTGTGATTACCATAAGCCAAATAGAAGTCATTTCGACGCACTACTTTTAAAAAAATACTTGTAACTTTCGGCAAAGTATTTCGAATAAAACCACATAAACTGGTAAAAATAAGTTGATACCCACAACAGAACATATAAACGTAAAATTATTTTGCAAATTCTTGCTAATTATAGGACAAACATTGCCAACGCACCCGTGTAGGCAATTTTTATAGTACTTTATGTAAAACTATCGACATTTTTATGACGAATAAAATAATTATAATATATCTTATGTTACTCGCTGATACTGTAGCTTTATATTGGTGAAAGAATTTTTAAAATCTGTTCAGTAGTTTTTGAAGTTTATCCATTACAAACAAAAAGCAAATAAAAAATCAAATCTTTCCTCTTTATTATCTTGGTATAGACTACACAAAACAGTAATCGGAAGTGAGAGGTAAGTCGGCATTTAGCAAACTGCACGTCCCTGCACTTACAGCCATAAATGAAGTTAGCGAAAGTATGATGAAGCCGCCAGCAGTGATTTTGGCGACACGACGCGACCTGATCATCACGATGAGAAATGCTCGTTTGAGCCTCTTCGAGCATAAGTACCACGGACACGTGTACACCGCATCGGCAATTAGTAAACTCTGAAATTAAAATCAGTATCATCAAAATCTAAATTAAAAACAGCGTACCGCTGTTGTCACTTTCCCTACTTTATTTATTGTCACATCAAAGACACATTCACAGAATATTACAATAACAAATACATCACAAGTTAAGGACTGTGTGAAGTATCTTTACAGATATGCACATCTTATTACACTATGCCGTAGCACAACCCCAACAAAAACAAAAACGAATTACAAATATGAAGATCGCTACAAATAAATGAAATAGCGAATGATTTATTTAATTTTGAGCGAAAATTCCAGAAAGAGCAATTAAAGACGACAATATCAACATTATTTTTATTAACATCGTTATACAATCCCTTAAGGCGATTCAAAGGTGAACAGATACTCGTTCTGAAATGCGTTTTAGAAAAGGTCCTTTGAGTAGGAAATCTTGGTATCTTCCTAGGAATATTTAGATTTAATTCTTGTAATACATCAGGTATTAAAATAACTCCGTAAATAAACTTATGTAAAAGAATAAGGTCGAAGATCTTACGTTTATTTTGCAGCGATATAAGATTAAAGTGCTATAAACGAGTTTTATAATCAGCGCGGTAAGGGCATTTCTGGTCTTTGCGAGTGTGGAATTTTGTAAAATGGCGTTGAAAGCGGTCAATATGGATATTACAGTGAGGGTTCCAAATGCTTGTTCCATACTCTAGAATGCTCCTAACCGTGGTTTTATGAAGATATTATAATATTGTTTTTATGTCACGGAATTCATTACACATGCGCTTAACAAACCCACACATTGTACAATTGCAGATTGCATGGTTATTGCTCTACTACGTAGAGTAAAAGCGTGAACTTATATAAATAGTATGAATTATTGAGTACATTGAGAAATGTATAAAATGGTTCTTCTTTTACATGAATATTTTCATAGCCGCGTCGAGCGATTTTTAGTACGGGAAAAACTTTAGATGCGCTTGACCATGGCGTCACCGATGACTTCGACATGCTCGTGACGTATTGCGCTTGCGTCAGACTAGCGACGCGCAGTATAGCATCATGTATACGCATATATACACTAATACATTGTATATACTCGACTGTATCATATGCGTGTTTGGCTTATCATTTGTGTAAAATCTTGTGATTTCGCGTCACCGACATGCTCTAAAATAATTCAGACTATAATTGATAAAAAAAAAAAAAATTGAGTTTTTCACTGTTTTTTTGTTGTTGACAATATTAAACAAATAATAAGTTACCTCCTCGGAGAGTTTATTTCCTTGGTAGCAATAAATGAAGACTTGATAACTCATATTCAGTAAATATGTACCCATTGATATAAATCGTACTATATTAGCAGTTTGCTGAAAAATACAAAAGAAAATTTTTAAATTTTTATATTGTTTCGGGTATTAGGTACCTATGCTTTTTAATACTAAGTTTGTCTTGCACAAAAACCTTAAATCATATTTAAATCGTTAAACCAGTTAAAAGATTTACACTCGCATACATTTTGACACAACTAAACTGGATTTAAGTTAAAACTGAATTTAACTTTCTTGGTGCAAGTCGCCCTGAGTATCATTACGTGATGTCCTCTACTTAAAGTAAGTAGAACGAATGCAGCGCGATCTTTCGTCTTCTATACAAATTATAAAACTCAGATGTCTCTCTGTCTGTCTGCCCGTTTATGTTCTTTTCACACGAAAACTACTTACCCGATTTCAATTTTCTTTTTTTTTAATTCATAACTATGTTATCTGGCCAGGTTATAGGATATATTTTGTACGATAAAGTAACATACGAAATAGGCAGTGACACTAATGGTGAATCGATCCGGAAAAACGCTTTTGGGGCGCTTAAATGGGCTAAACCATGAAAGATATATAAAATTCAATTACTACACAATTGTAGATTTTAGAAAACCTACAAAAAGGCAGCAATAGCATGTGTGGTCTAAGGTCCTCTAAGGATCACATACAATAAGCATTTTTGGCTTTACAACAACCGGCAGGCGACATTCTGTAGTCCAAACGAGCGAAGCCGTGGGCGCAGCTAGTATTATCAAAAACTCTATCTCATGAATTTAAGCAAACTATACTACTATATACTACTATAGTATGTAATGAAGTGAATACGCACAGAAACAAGTTGAAAAGCGGTAACACAAATTATAATAAGGGAAACAGTGAACTGAATGAAAGTTGGCTCCGAAAAGCAGGCCTGGAGCTCAACAGCCGCTGCTAGCGCTGCCTGGTGTTCAAGGACGCAACTACGAAGACGACTGCTCAAAACCGTCTCTTGATCTGGAGTCAGGAGATTCTGTAATTCATTGAATGACAAAATATTTAATAATTTCAAATTTTAAATATGCGCCATCTATACTTTTATGCAAGTACTAAGAAGTAAGTTTGTTTCATATGTGACATATCGTTTCGATAAAATAATATTATTCGTATAACATCAATAGATGTCGCTTTACCTTTTTACTAGAAAAAATTTTGTTCAGCCAAGTTCGGAACGGGTGACCTCGGTCAGTACAATACTACATCTATGGGTCGGTGTCACAGAGTACTTTTGTATATTATAGGAGGTCAATGTGTTTATATAAAAACGAACCATTCCGAGGTACTTTTGAATCCTTCTGATGTCAAAAACTATTCGAGCCACACACTTGAAATGTTGTATGTTTAATAATTAATAAATCACCCTAAATAATAATAGTTCTAAGTAATAATAATAATAGTAGTTAGAACTAATAAAAATAGTTCTTCAGTTGTTAGGGTCCGAAAAGTAGTATTTTTATCACTCACTCACTCATCAAAAACCCAGACCACTTTTATGTGACTTAGAAACTTGAAATTAGGAATTAAAGAAAGGTAATTAAGCTTAGACAAAGAATCCAAAAGAAAAAATCTAAAACTTCAAATAATGTTTTTTTTTTGTAAAATATTATTTTAAAGAACGTGCATTCTTACAGCTATAATTAAAAGAACAGCTATAGAACTTGGCACCCGTTAGATCTGAGCTCTTTTAACAGTGACAACGACTAACTACCCCTAACGTCGCTTCTTGGTTTCTACCGTACTTGGGCCTTTTTTCACATTTATGTTTTTGTTAGGATTCTAACTAGCTGTGCCTGTGAATCCGTACGCGTTAACTAAAGAATTATTGTTTATGTATATATCGTGCCTTTTTTTAAATAAGGACCAAGTATCTAAGGATTATAACAAAGAGTAAAACAAAAAAAAAACAAAATCTATCCAGTAGTTTTTGCGTGATGCGCACACAACGACAAACGTCTGTTATTTTATATAAATAGATATAGTTACAGTCGTTTTCGATAACTTAATCTGAGTTTGTTATCCCCGATTATTACATATTAGTTATAAGTACTATCTTTAACTCTAGATATATATCGGCTTCCCTCACATATATTCAAGTTATAGGATATGGAAATATATTATGTAGATACGAAAAACTATCCATTGATAGGTTATAAAAGGCTATAGCTATATTTGTCTATCTATAGTAACTGAAACAACGGATGGATAGGTTATTGAAAACGGTCGATAGATGTCTCCAATCGCCACAGATGCTGTTCTGGCCCATTTTAGTAATCGAAAACTCGACCACAGCATCATATATCGCGTTAAGTGAATAAACACCTTCAACAATACTGATATTGTCTCGAGTTATTTATCACCAGTCCTGTGCTGTTTGCATTGTCACTGACTTAGGCCAGGACCGGTTTTTGTGGCGATTATTGGTGGTGCAGCAGTGAACTTCTTTCGGCCGCGATGAAGTTAATTAATTACCAATTAATACATTTGATCAAGAGGGTCAGTTTTTTTAGCGGTGGGCGATTAATAGATATACTAATGCAATCATTTCATTATTAAGATATCTCGATTACAACCATTAGTAATTACTAATGCTAGGTTACTAATTTGATAAAATTGCTAATTATCACGACCGTACGACGTTTTTTTTAGCTTTCCACTTTTTGTTTTTAATAGTTACCAGTCATCATTTTAATCGCCCACCTCTGGGTAATACATTAAAGGCTTGATTATGAAATGATAATTCATAATTCGTAATTCGATTATGAATTATCAATCATCATTGAAATATCTCGATTATGTAAATCATTCATAATCGCCCACCTCTAGTTCTTTTTTGAACGGAAGAGGCAGCGTGTCGTAAAAATGTTAAAACTCGCCTTGCCAATGTGTAGGTCGTTTCCCAGTGAGGCCAACGCGAGGCCGAGCAGCCTCAATCTGCATCGGCACTGGGCCACAAGAGCACTGACGAGGGAATCCTTGCCCACGTTTAAATAGGCCGCTACACACAGTGCCCCAACTTGATGTACATAAGTTAATTCGTAGGCTGGCGACTTAGACGTATCGTACGGATACCTGTGTAAGGGTTTTAGTGTGTTAGGGTATAGGTATAACTTTTAAACAATATAAAGGTCGTTAAAAAAACCACCTAACATAGTGGTCATTAAATAAACACACATAACTCGCTCTGGTGACCCCAATGTGATATGAACACGAACTTTACCGATCTTATAATAAATAAATAAATACGGGAAAACAATTTCACACACTGCCATTTTATCCGTGAGTTGACAAGTTTTGAAAAATTGTTTTAAACACTTTATGTTGAAAATAATACCTATGACTTTTTTGTAATTTAATGTGTAATTTAATCAAAAATTCACCACAAAAACGCGTTATTATGGTCTCGTGACGTCATCATACATTAATATAAATCATTTTGTATAATAAAAGTGACAATTCACGCAAGAGTTCTAACGTTCATATTTCCTGGGTGGTGACGTCTATCAGGTTTTCTAATCGGCGTTTCAAATCACGCGACTCATAGATAAAATATATTAATTGTCCAAAGGGAAAATTACATAAATAACAATTCCTTTTTCCAGATTTGTATTGTTTTAGGCTTTTTGTATCTATAGACCAATATTGCTCAATAATTCACTTTAATCTTTAAACACGTAGTCAACTCGCGGATTAACTAACAACTAACTAAACAGCTGATATACATACTTATATAGATATTTACACCCAGCCACACACAACTGACAATTATGCTGATCATACAAAAGTCAATCATGGGCAGGGATCGAACCCGCAACCTCTCAGCTCAATAGTAGGGCTTACTACCACTGCGCCACGAGGCCTGTCTAAATATATAACAGAACTTTTATCAGCCAAGTAAGTCGGATTAATCTTCCTTCCAGTTAGAAACAATTAGAAATCCCTTATCAAAGAAAGTAACAAATTTTGTAAATGAATTGAAGAACGTACATTCCTACAACTATAATTCAAGGGAACACCTATGGAAATTAGCACCCGTTAGATGTCGGCAATTTTATCAGTGACAACGATTACTTTGAACATCTTTTCTACCGATCGTTTATAAGTTTTTTTTTAAATCTATGAATACAAATTTTCTTATATTTCAAATCGATGTCATGGTTCTTTAGAAACATATTTCTCTATCTGTTTATGGTTTCACAGTTCCCTCCACTGACCCATATAAATGTTACACTTGTATATTACAGATATTTCTTGTTATATACATATTACACCGGCCGACATGATTTTCCTTGTTCAAGATATAATTAACTTTTTCCACTAATTTTGTAGTGCTGTTTACAAAATCGTACCTAATTTTATCGTATCACATCAGATTTTTAGTAAAATTAATATATTCGCTATTTTTGATTTTTCAGTAAAAATAAATTTAATTATTGAGTTTTGGCGCTCTCTCCTTGAATTAAGCGACTTCTCGTGAGAAAATATATTAGTTGGAACAGCGACTCGCTCATTTTAAAATGCGTTACATGGAAATAAGCCGTTATAGTTACTTTGGTTACAAACTTTTTACTGAAATCAGTGTGATTATTAAAAAAAAAATTGTTTACGTTTTACTTTTGGTATTTAATATATTTAATTAATGATTTGTGGTCGAAAAACGTTTAGAAAACATAATGTCTTCAAGAAAGTGTCATAATAGTCCAGATACAATTTGTTACATTTGTGAAAACTTTATGACTTCAAAGCAAAAACTGAAAATTAGATTAATAGATATATAGAATAGAATAGATTAAATTTTTAGATAATATGTATAATGGTTATTTTGGCTTCAAAATACAACTAAAATCGTGGACTCCGCAGTTAGTTTGTACTAGCTATTTGTGTTGAACAATTAAGGCAGTGGACATACCGCAAAAGACAATCTCTACCTTTTGGTAGACCCATGATTTGGAGAACGCAAACCAATCATATTGATAATTGTTATTTTTGCTGTACCATTGTGAAAGGTTTTAATGCTAAAAATAAAAATAAGATAGCCTACGCAAATGTAACCTCAGTTACACGTCCCATTCCACACAGTTCCAAGTTCAATATCTGATTTCAGCTCAACATCGTCAGAACAAAAAACTGGGGTGTAATATGAGTATAAAACTCCATTTTTTACATTCACATGTGGATTTTTTCCCTGATAATCTTGGTGATTATAGTAAAGAACAGGGAGAAAGGTTCCACCAAGACATAAAAACTATGGAAACAAGGTGCCAAGGTCGATGGAATGTAAATATGATGGCTGATTACTGCTGGTCTACAAAACGTGATATTATTGATGATTCTAAAAAAAAAATTACACCAAAACATCATTTTATCGCTAAACGTAAAAGATGTCACTCAAAATAGCCCTGTAGCAAATTGTACTTGATATTTTCTTTGTAAGTTTTCAAATATATCTATTTATATAATGTAATAATTGATTTTTTCTTAACACTTTTTCCTTTTTGCAAAAAAGCCTGATGTGATAGAGTAATTATGTAGGTATTTTTTTGTTCAAAATACTATAAATTAGCGACATGTATCACTGAAATCAAAAAACGTTCAAGATGTTTTCATTTGTCGGCCGGTGAATTATGAATTACTTTTACTATGAATTTCATATTTTACATAATGCTGAAACTATAGCATTTTAGTTGGCATTTTATAATAATAAACTACCAACCTCAAGTTATAAATCTATTACCAAGCACAGGAGTTTAAAGGAAGCTACAACTAAGTACTAGCACAATTTACTTTACAAACTATGTATTAGTTTTTAAACATAAATTAAATCACATAAAACTGGCTCTTTACAACCAAATGTTGAATGGTGTATGTAGGCAGTGTATTGCATGAAACGCGTATACATCAAAAGAGCATAATTTGAAAGTAAAAGTAGGGTTGATAAACTCCTGCAGCTCAATTAAATCATAACAGGTCGGTGTCTTATAAAAACAAAAATAAACACCTATCTAGGTAAACTTGGAATGTGAAACATTATCCAAATCGTTGGAGACGTTTCCGAGAAACCAGTTGTTAACACTTGCACATTCCTCTACTCTTACCTCGGCCAACACAACAATACAGAGATCACACCATCTGTGGTTTCTAATAAGAAACAATGCAAAACGTTGTGCCGCGGTTGGTAGCGCTAGTTATTGTGGGTATGAAGAAAAAATACGTGTTCGCGAGCTGGCTGCTGAGCTCCGGAAAATAAATAAAAAAAGGTCTCATCTATACTTTAATGGGGCTCCATTACCATCCCATCCTAAGTGCTGTGATTGTGCTGTGAGGAACTATAAATCTACAACTGAATAGTGCAACTGCAACTTAATCAAAGGGATCGAGGCGACGTGTATCAAAGGCCGAGGTAAGTTTTATACATAACCTTTCCCGATACGTTTCTCCCACGTGCAAGTTGTCCAGAGTTCAAATTCCATCATAATAAATTCACTGGTTATAAAGACTTACGGTCTATCAATACGATCGGTCAAGTCTCACCACAAGTTAAATATACTTTTACAAGAATCGCTCGCATGATTTAATAAGATTACTAATACTAACCAAGCTCTAAGAGGTAGTTGGTTCTTCTCAGCACTCCCGGCCCAACCCATGGTGGTGACCATAGTTAAAAAGAAGTACAAGAAAAGCTGCAATTTCGTCTCTCTGTCGCAGCTAAAAAATATTAATTTTTGAAAACTATGCGGACTATCTATCTACACATAGTGTAAAATGAAGTCGCTTCCCGCTGTCTTTCCCTATGTAGGCCAATGTTTCGTTTAGAATCCAGGGGTAAGCAACCCGCGGCCCGCGGCCACATTTGGCCCGCCAATCATTTCTAAAATTGAATTTATTGTATCGACTTTCTTTCATGAATATTTTTTATGGCGAATACTTGTCGACGACGTTTTTATACATCCAATACAAACGCGCAACGTCTGCGCGATTTTTTTGTGACGAGTTACACACTTGTCGGTGACTTGTTCAAACATGCAAACGGACGCGATGCGTCTGATGTACCAATATGAAATCTTTACTTTTTTTGTTCCAATAATTATTATAAATAAAGTTCCATAAATTTTTATTATGAGTTAATCTACGTGCGGCCAGCCAAAAAAAAAAAATTTAAATTGGCCCTTTGATTGAAAAGGTTGCTGGAACTTAGACCTTTTAAACTACGCAACGGATTTTAATGCGCTTTTCCCTAACATTTAGAGATTTTTTTACGGAAGGTTTATATACCCAATACATTGTAATAAAATTTTGTATAGTAGAGAAAATTCAATTATTTGTAATCAAGTCGTCAAAAAATGATTTTCGGGCGCTTACGAGGCTTACACTGGCTAAACCTTATGAAATGCATCAAAATCATGTTCCAAAGAATTGTAGTTCTTCAAAAAACCTAGAAAACAGTGCGCGGTGGCATATGTCTATATCTCAAGGTTGTCTCACAGTAACCATTTTTATCTTCAACATAATAATTAAAAATATTACGTTAAATGCGAAGCTAATTTCTCCAATTCAGTATTAATCATATTAAAAAAAAATCCTTTTCGAAGTCCACATTAACTTGTGAACTTTTACTTATTCACTTGCGGTTAATTTTTATGTTTTTCGTGTGTAATACAGAACGATAGTAAGGCAAAATACTTTTACCAAAAAAATTCTTATTTGTGTCTCTGACAAAATTTGTATACCTATTGAGTTACCCTCAGGAATTATGACAGAAAACAAGTAGGTAGGTGGTTTTTTTTCACCGTAAGTAGTTTCCATTCTGTTTGTCTTTACATGCACGGGTGCGACAGAACAAACAGAATAAATGTAAAGTAACCTTCATTTAAAAAAAAAAAAAAATTATGTAACAACTCCAAAGTGTCTCCATCATACACAATCATACATTTATAGTAGGCACTGACAACGGTTACCGAAGTACTAATCATACCTTCTCACAATATCTCGTGCTTCTCTCCCTTCTGATCTCATAAGTACCCTATTGGAATCATCGACGATCGTCTGGATCCTCTCCCGCCTCGAGAGTATGTTCAGGATTTTTCCCGTCTGGGCCAGGTTGGTAAACAGTACGAAAGCCGTGGCCGTCATCAGCGACAGATCGCCCCAGATTAGAAACAGATCCACGAGTTGGATGATGAGGTAAGTGCCTGAAATCGTTAAGACTTTTTTTATTAATAAAAGGAGACGGGTATTTCTGGGCCCAGAATGTAATCAGTTGAAATAAGGTTTATACAATCGAATATATTTTTGTTTTTAAAATCGTACAATATCATTAAAATTCACAGTCAACAAAATAAGTAAACTAATAAGTAATAACATTTAATATAATTAGTATAACACCAAAATTTATGTTAGAAAAATACAATACTTATCAACTTTGGTTGATATTCAGTTAAAATTATAATTGGAAAAAATTTAGATTTAGTTTGGTTCAAAATTAGACTTGAGAAAATGATCAATTTTACAAGTTCCTTTGAAAGTAGTACTACTCGTGTTTTAATTCCCCCAGTTACTGATGTCCCGAGGATAAAACGCCGCCCGCGAAACATTTTTACCGATCCTGATAACGAACGCGTACTACACGACCCTCCCTAGACACCAAGCGTGCTCGCGTCTACGCCTGTGAAACCACCGTTGCCACCACCACTGCGGTAACTCAAGCATAGGTCCGTTCCCTCGGTGTGAAGCACTTGAGCCTAGCAGCCGCTCGCGCGATACAAGTGACACTGCACTTGCAGTCACTAGCAACTTACATACAGCTTTACACTGCACCCCACACTCGTGCACACCACACAGGTACATAGTTTCCGCAAGGGACCATTTTTTTTTAGGTACTAGTTAGTTTAGACAAAAATTTATAGAACACTAAATACATATATACACATATTCTTTCTTTCCTCCCAGGAGGCAGAAACATGTATTATGTAAATGTTAGTTTAGATCGATTTTTTACGTATAGGGAATTAGCCAGTTCACGACTTAATTGCAATTATGGCGACGGCTCATACTAAGGTTCGGCCACTCTGGTACCATTGAGCATGTTGCGACGCTTTCGTGACTGAGTGCCTTACGCGCTCGTACTCAAGCACGTTGAAGCAGTAAAACCCGTCTGAGGCTCCAGGGCCCTTAAGGCTAATATAATCAGTTCTAAAAAAATACATGTTTTAATTTCTTATCCCACATGCACAATGTACATGATAATTTAATATGCACAATGCCAATTTATAACCAACCTAAAAGAAACATAAAGCAAAATAAAGTATAACATCTATAAAGTAGCTTTTGTTCGTTCGTCAGGTCGTCCGGCGCCCAAAACCCGACCAGTCTCAGCATTGTCAAGGAAAGTCCCACGGAAAAATTCACGTTCCTTACGAATAGTTTCATTTTTACTTGCTTTTCTAGACAAAGATTGCGTGGAAATGAAGAAAATCAAATCCGAAACAAAGCAATTACGAATAATTCGATGTTTGATTTTGAAATACTTAATTACTTATTTCAGTTGTTACCAACATTTTTAAATAAAAATAAATGTTATACTTACTATATTATATTTAGCATCACTCCTTAATATAGCATGAAATAATATTCCGTATACGTCCTTAAAAATATTTTTTAGGTAAAATTACTTTATTAATATTTACTAACAAACGAGAATTTCTGGTGTAGATTGCAAAAAGATACTGTATGGTTTACAAAAAAAAAAAAAATTTTTTATTCGAAAATGTAAAATAAGAAAGTAAGCTTAGGAGTAAATACTTAATTAAAGATAATTGATAATCAATTTTTGTGAATGAGTACAAACAAAAAAAATAAAAAATAATGCTAACATCAGGCAATTATTTCGTCCAAAATAATTAAATTAATTGGATTTGTAGAAATAGATCTAAAAATAATAAATCGATTCATTAGTTAATTTTATCCTCCGTTCAAATGATATTGATTTTTAGTCTGTGCCGACATCTGACAGCATTGGATTCCAATACTTTTGTCTGTTTTGTCAAGTGTCAATTGTCAGCTGTTTTGTATATTGGTCCATAGATTAATATGAATATTGTATTGGTCTATGTTTTGTATATTTCTCTGCTTGTGCGTTTGCAGTGTGTTTTCTCTGTGTTTATTGATATTATTTATAATCCTCTACCACTGCTTTCTATCTACGGACTTTCGATCTTGCTTAATGTACAACCCTTGTTATCATACCGGACACAGAATCTCGCTAAAACGATTGAATAAGTTTCGTTATTTTGGATTTTACGACCGGCCTATTGATCGGATATTGCAAATTTTAATAACATGGATCTATGTGTAAATTGTGGCATAGCAACTAATCGCTGTAATACGTTACGCCGGCGATCCTTAAACGATGAAACGATACGTCAGTTATTCGTGGATGGCTTGCACCACATCCAGTAAATATTCAAATTATGTTTGTCATAACTAGTCTGATTTTTTTAAATATTAGAAGCCGACCGCGAACTCCCCTGCTCAAAGGAGCTCCGGAAACTCTACTCTCTTTGTTACTTACAAATAAAATATAAATAAATGTTTAACAAGCGTATCAAAATTGTGCTAACATTTTTTAACTTAAAGTGACAAAGTACCAATATATACCTATATGTGGGGAATAAATCCAAAAGTGCCACTTTACAATATTACAAATAAAAATCTCATTTAAGTGCCCCATAAAATTTTTGATATTACAATTAGCACTTTATTAGCAAAATATATTTGAGATAAAATATATTAGCCTCCCTACAAAACAGGGTAGAAATATCTTTTTTTACAATTTATACCTCTCATAAAAGTATTCATGATTTAATTAAATTAAAATTGTTTCCTGTTTAAGGTAAACAGCAGTGAGTATGTATGTCAAGCTTGTTGGGATTTGGCTCAAACACCATCAGACGAACCTCCAAGAAAACTTGGCCACCGCAATGTTTGTGTCCGTTGCGGACGCTCCCTTGCGTCACGAGTATGCCACTTACTTGACAAGGTCCCATCTCAAGTCTATTATGTTATACAAGAATGGATTAAGCCTCGAACTGTACGTTAAATTAATACTCATGTGTTTTTACCCAACTGTGAAAAAAGAGGGTTATGTTTTTCAAATATAAATATCTATGTATGTATGTTTCTTTGGTTCGCTCTGTGGCCTAAATGGCTTGATAGATTTTAGTATACAATGTGTTAGATTTGTCTTAATTTTGGAAGTAACAGGCTATATTATATTTTTTTAGTAGTGTTTTTGTTGTATTCAGATTCTTTGTTTCCTTTTTTAATAATTTAGCTTGTTGTAATAATTATGTTATCATACTCAATGTTAAATACATTTTCTATTGTTTTTTTTTGTTGCAGATAGAGGAAACAAGCGGAATATGCCACCCTTGTAGGATGGCTGCTGACAGAGTTGCGAACCAAAGAGTCTCTGGCCAATCAACTTCCTCTCAAAAAGAAGATAAAAGCTACCAGCCCAAACCTACAATATTGGCGTCTAGTAATACAATAGTATTACCAGATTACATAAGACCAGCTGAAACAGAAAGGAGGTGCTTCATCAAAGGATGTCATAAATTAGAGAGATACAGAGTGCCGCTATCAACTAGAAAAATGTTACTTCATCAATTTAAATGTTATGTTCCTTCAAATAATCGTCTATGTGTGCGACATTTAGATATAGAACAAGGGGAATTTTTAAGTGCCTTGTTAAATTCTTGTGTACATAGTTTTACAGCAAAACTTATTCAGGATATGATGGCCTTAAAGGATGTTATTATTATTGATGGTGATTGCAGTTATAATATTTAATAAAAACATGTTGTTGCTATGAAAAATCTTTGAATTATTTCTACCAAAAGAAGAAATAAGAAAAAATGCAGAAGAAGCCTTATACAAGGGTTGTGAATTATTGTTACTGATGAATATATAGTTCAGTAACTGTCCCCGCGGCTCTACTCTCGGGGCCTAAAGAATGACATTCGTATTGTGATGTAAGGTGACTTACAAATTTTTGGAATAAAAAATAGGACCTATATAGAAATCATATACACACACACTATAAATTAAAACTACTTATAAACTTTACACATAATAAAAATACAATATTTATATAAAAAATACAATACTTCAGATAATATATTACCAAAGAAATCTTTTACTACGGAATCAGTATTGTTTTATCAAAAAATATTTTCTGTTTTAACAGAGAGAGGTTATAATGACGTAGTAGTTTTAAAAAAATAAGTAGATCTTGCTTGTCTTATATCTACTAGAATGGAAGTGAGTTACATAGTCAAACAACTTGAACCGCAAATGATTTGTTGTATAAGTAGCTATTACCCACGGTCTGCGTTATTATTACCACAGCAATAAAACACAGCTGAAGGTGTGGCTAGTTCTTATAAAAATCGTAGATTCTTTAATTTTTTATTGAATGAAGATATAGTTTATTTTTTATAATGACCCAGTGGTTTAAAAATTTATTATAGTTTAAAGAAACTAATATTTTTATCAACCACCAAGGGTCTACTGGGACCTTATAAAAAAAACATATCTTCATTAAATAAAAATTTATTAAAGTTTAAAGAAATTAGGGTTTTTATAAGAATTAGGTAGGTACGCGATCAGGTATATTATCACAAACAAAAAAAAAAATCATTCTATATTATACAAAATAGAGTTTAATATGGGATTTAGTAGACAATACATAAGCATTTAAACTGACATACATTATTATTTAAAAATCTCAAATTACATACAGAGATAAATTCATTAAATTACATTAACATGAATATTTGAACTAATAATTACATACATACATAAATCACGCCTATTTCCCAACGGGGTAGGCAGAGACCACGTCCTTCCACCTGCTACGATCCTAATTAAAAATTAAAATAAATCATATTTAATACCTACCTATTTAAAAAAAATTATTCTCGCTTAACATAAAACAGGAAGCTTTAAATTTTCAATACAATTTTTTGCGGAGGTGTGAGGAACAGAGAGTAAAGTTCCTCATCCGCCATAGAAAAGGGAGGGTCCTCCGGCCAGACGAGTGCTATGTCTGGCGGGCAGCTGCCCCGACTGTTGTAGTCGGGTTCTTGAATATATACTCAACGATAGAGTGAATTTCTATAGCGCAATGTAGGATAGTAGGGATGCGTCCTAATAATAATTTCAAAATAATAATTAATGTGTATTGTATTAATACCTAAAATGCTTAATTACATTCATCTCTCTAAAATGTATAGTTATATTTAAGTACTACGAAAAGTGTAGTACAAAATTACATTACAGTACATTTTATTTATTTAAATGAAGTTCGGTTAGTAAAAAGTTTCTCTAAGTAATTTCTGTAAACATGGGTGGGCGTTGCAGGTAGTGGTGGGCGATTAAAAGTTATATTAATGTAATCATTCGTTTATGAAGATATCTCGATTATAACCACTAGTAATTACTAATATTAATATTTAGATAATGAGTGATCATTCATAATCGAAGTACCATTAGTAATGAACTAATTAGTAATGTTAGGTTACTAATATGATAAAATTAGTAATTATTACGACCAAAGAACCTTGTTTTTTTTAGCTAATTGTTATATGTGTTCTTGTAAATAACTTTGTTTAAGACTGCGCGACCATTTTCTTAGCTTTCCACTTTTCGTTTTTTTAATAGATACCAGTGTTCGGGCCTAACCCTGGGCTAAGCCACTCGGCCTCACGGTCAACTCCCGAAATCTCCCTACCCTAATGTGGAAGCGTGCTTGAAAAGGCCGTGGAGGGCAGGGAAGATTGCCGCCGTGAGTACCGGTTAAATTCGGATAATTACACCAGAAACTTATACTTATTACTCACCCGGTAAATAGGTCGCACTCGAAGAATCCAGGCCAGTCGGTATGGATGTATAGTGTCGGGTATAGTGTACATGTATGAAGATGCTGTGTGTAACCTGACCTGGTGCTGGCGTTGCCAAGATAGAGGAACACTTCACACAACCACTCACTATGTCAAAATCCCGTCTTACTACTTGCTAATCGAAACCCACATCAAGCGGGTGCGCGGGTGCAAATTTTATATGCAAGTAAAATAATTTAATTTAATTTCTCAAAAGTCCGATCGGCGAAACTCTCTTGCCGCGAGGCGGTGACGACACGCATACCACCCTCACGCTGTCTAACCACGGAGTATACGTGCTACGTGCTCGGGCGCACATGGCGCTTGCAAACCAAACCCCACGCGCGATCTTCCCTCCCCTCCGGACCGACCGAGGTTCTATAATTCCGTAACACCAGTCATCATTCATAATCGCCCACCTTTTTACTTTTTTACAATTGTAAAGGCGATGAAACATTCTTTATTTTGCTGCAGACTTATTTTAAAACTGTTAAGTATATCTCCTAAGATATTAATTGAAATCAATTTATGTAAAGGGAAAATTTGTTCAAAATTAAATATTTATAATGAATAACGTATTTATTTCGATAAGGATTATGAATGGTCGTTTATATTCGTAATTCGATCACTCAGCATCGAAATATCTTGATTATGTAAATCATTCGTAATAGCTCACCTCTAGTTGTAGGCCATTTCTGAACTTTAACATCAGAGTTTAACATCTCGAATTTGTCTTTGAGATACGTTAGCAACTTGAAGTATAAAGAATATTATAGAGAAGAGAAAGAATGTGACTATTTCGACAACAAAGATGTTATTTAAAAAATTATTTAAAAAAACAGGTGGTAAACAAGTGTACGGCCCGAATGATGACGCTGAATGCATGTTCAGCCTAACTTCTTTGATAAGAACCGATATAATTTCTTTTTTGTTGGATAGAGGATGGTCTGTTCTTTTGTCAAGTTTGTTCTTTCAATTCTTTGTTCAAAATTGGCTTGTTATTCTACCCACTTAGATCTAGAGAGATTTATATACTGCCAAAATATGACAATACAGATAAAGCTTTAAATTTTTATAAAATTAAAAAGTAAAAATGTTGTCTACCCCTGACGATGAAATGCGATAATTGTTGGTTTGTGTGAAAACTACGTTCGAACAAACAATTAAATATGTTATTATCCCAACTATAATTTACGTAAAGCAAACGTAGTAACATTTACAGTGGTTTTATTTAAAACCAACAATTTATACATTGTTTACTTAAAGCGGCTTTGCGCTAGGAGTTGTAAAAATCGTCACGCAAGGAAAAGCGTTATGCCTCTTCTCACTCTATTTTTCCATTAAATACGAGCATCGTACGCGGTCGGTTGTATACACGACTTAGAAAATTTATCGAATATTTTATAAGAACGTTTAAATGGTTACCGTTAAGCATGAACATCCTCTTTGGTCATTGACACAATCTTTTTTTTTCATTCTGATTACCAGGCCTGATATCTGTATCTCTACTCTACCTCTGGGTAGGGTGGGGAAATTTCTTTGGAGAGTTCTTTCAAATTTGGGCATTGTGACTGGTGAAATACCTTCACCCTACAGAAGATCGCAGTAAAATAAACTAGAGTTGTGTTCTGTCAGTGAGTAAGGGTTCCAGAGGACTTTTGGGGTCAAGGGTCAATTTCGACAACACACTAGTGATACCTAATGGTATTATAAGCTTCAATAGCCTCTAGAGCCGCTTACCATCAGGTGGGTCGTATGCTTGTTTGCCTCCTTTGGTTTATAAAAAAAGTTAAGCCAAAAGTTCGCTAAAACGTTTTCGTTTTAAAACGGTCCGTAAAAGTAAACTACAGTGGAGCGTGCGATGAGATTATTTTCATGACGTACAATCAGATAAAGAAGGTCACAAGAGAATCATGCGGGATCTATCCATGTTATTTAGGAGAAGGGGTGCACTTTACTTTGAATGTATACTTTGTTCTTTTTACCCGACTGCGAAAACGAGGGTTCTGTTTTTCGAGCGTTTGTATGTGTGTATGCCTGTTTCTTTGACTCTCCAACTTAAACGGGTTGGATGATTTTAGTATACGAGGTGGCGTTAGATTCGTCTTAATTGTGGGAGTGACATAAACTATATAGTAGTTAAGTACGAGGTCTGCGAATCAAAAGTCAAAAATTGTAAAATATATTTTTTTGTCGTTTTTAACATAAACAATATTGCAGTGGAGTTTTTTTTGGTTTCCTCTTTAACCGACTTTGAAAATTACGAAGGTTATGTACTCAATTTGAATATATATTTTTTATGATGTTCAACCCTAACTTTTTTGTTTATGAACCGATTTCGGTGATTCTTTTTTTGAGTGATGGAGGATACCTAAAAGGTGGTTTCATTTTAATTTCATTGGCATTGGACTTGTAGAAGAACTATCGCAAAGGGAGGATCCTCCGACCAGACGGGTGTTATGTCTGGCGGGCAGCTGCCCAACGGTTGTAGTTGGGTTCTTGTATATATACTCAATTGAAGAGTTAATATCTAAAGCGCGATGTAGGATGCGTCGTATGTGGCTCGATAGATGTCGCTATGTAGATGTCGCTACATCACTCCCCTCCGAGACCGGAGGTCGATAGCAGGTTGAGTCGTCCATACATCTTGCGATGCTTGCCGGGCCAGTGGAATGTTCCAGTGAGTCGGAACCAGATGCCGCATAGTTCACGGTGAGTCGGAACTGTCTGCGGTAATGCCCCAGTGAGTCGGGGTGATGCCCCCAGTGAGTCGGGGTGATGCCCCAGTAAGTCGGGGTGATATGCTGCAAGAATGCTCCAGTGAGTCGAAGTGTTGCAGTGCTGCTTAGTGACTAGCTGCTGCGTCGACCAGGAGAGAAGTGCGTCTCTGCTTGCTGACGGAGCGAAGTGCAGTGTGCTGTGCCAAGGTCGCTGAGAAGGCTGTGGGTGATGACCAGGAATGCGCGTCCGCTGCCTGCTGGTGGTCAGGATACCCGTAGTAGCCGTGGATGCTGGCTGGCTGTATGACTCGCTGCTCGAAAGCTTGTGGAAGTGATTCATGCTCGGGGTCACCAGTGTAGATAGTACTATAGTAAAGGGAGGATCCTCCGACCAGACGGATGTGACTTATTACTTACATATTATTTTTCCATTTGTTTAAGTTTGCCCCTTGTATTTATTTATTTGTTTTTTTTTTTTTATATTACTTATGCCATGAATACTGAGTTGTTATTGTTATATATGTTTTTTTTTTATTGTGATTGATTATTGTTTGCGCTCCGTGACTTGCTTCGGGGTTCTAGCTGAAAATCAGCGCTAAGTGCCCCGTGGCACTTCAGCATATGCTGGGCTGGACGCCTTTTCTTAATGGCAGGACACGTATCTGGGTCATTTATATTATTACTTTTTAATGTTTTTTTTTGTGTATGTTAATATTACTCAATTTATGTTCAACGTATTTTGTTCTTAGGAATAAATGTTTTCTTTCTTTCTTCCTTTCTTTAAAAACATTGAAGTTCGTTTTCATTTTTTGTTAAAAATTATTTTGTTAATAACTTAACTCGTTTGCTAAAACCGCGTCGATAGACGTAACTTCCAATCCTTGCAATGAACCTAAGCTAGGTGAAGAAAAACATCGTGATGAAACCATAATTTCATCATGGTTATAGTGCATTTTCTAATGTCCGTCTGGCTAGATACCAACCCTAAGTGAAAAATCTGTAAACATGCACCTATAAGGAGTATTCCGGCAGCTGCACTTGAGAACCAGTTCTACTATGCTTAGCGTGTTACCATCTTGACCCACATCCTACTTAACAACTTTTGAGATTTTGTGGCTATGATATAAAGAATATAATATTAAAAAACGGGAAAGGGAAGGACGCACCTTCTAAATTATAACAAGTAAGGACGAGAGAATGTAATTTAGGCTTAGCGTGTTGCAATGAGACTAAGCTTTCGGTGATGGAAACCATAGCATGGTGATAGGGTATTTTCGAAATGCCCACCTATCTAGCTATCAGCCTCGTTGAAAATCTATCTTCAAGCACCTATAAAAGTGTTTAAACAAACACCTTTATAGGTGCACTTCAAAGCTAATTCCTACAGGTTTCTTGGGCATGCCATCTTAGACACATCCTCAGTTAACATGAGTTGAGAATGTGGCAAAAATGATAAACCTATAAAGAAATTAAAAAAATAATTGGGGAAGGGGAGAATGCAACTACTAAATTGTTACAGGCGGACGGGAAAATACAAGTACGGAATTTTCACTTAATGATATGATATAGAGCTAGGAAGAAGATATGCACAAAGCTCTTAGGAACTTCTCGGTATGCTGCCCTCATTACCGTTCCAAACTAGAACGTTCTGTTATTGACTGGCTGCTCATTCTCACATTCAAATATGTAGCTGACTCTAGATAACAGCGAGGTTCTCTAAGACTGTGTAAGGTCGGCAACGCGCTATCTGTTCAAATTCCCCTTTCTCCACGTTTTATTTGAGCTATAAGCTTCGAAAAGTATTGAAATATTTAATAAAGGTTAATTTTTAAAAGGTTTTTTATTAATATTCTTATTTCGTATTCTTCTTAGCAACCCCTTTCATTTGATAGCCATATCATGGGGGTACATAAAAATAACTGGCCTGCCATCTCTGGGAATCCGCGTAAACTAAAATTACTTTGAATTCTGTTAATAATGTTTGGTAATGTCAATGCAAATATTTCTACATCCTAATCATAACATCCTAATACCATATTATTTTTGTAATGAATGCCCTTGGTGTTGTTACTGTCTATAAGAGACGGTAACCATTAACTGTCAAGCAAGCCGTCGGAATTATTTTTTGCTATTAATATAAATCAAAATACATAGTAGGTACAAAAGAAAGTCGCTATCCACATCTGTATGTATCTGTATGTCCGCTTACTTCTAAACCCTGCAACGGATATTTATACGGTTGTCACGTTCATTTCGAATTTTTTTACGGAAAGTTTGTGTGGCTAAACCTTATGAGAACATCTAAATAATGTACTAAAGGTTTTTACTTCTTCAAAAGGCCTACAGAAAAGTCCGCGAAGGCATATGTATGTATATCTCCTAAGGTTGACTCAGTTTGAAGTTTTTTTTATTATTTTTATTCGGATTCTGTGTATATGCTTAATTATCGACCTTGATTCCTAATGTCAAGTTTATGAGTCACCTAGAAGTGGTCTAGGTTCTTGATGAGTGAGTGAGTGATAAAAATGCTACTTTACAGACCCTAATAACTCAAGAACTGTAATAGATTTAAATTTAGGGTTCAACGTGTTCAAAGGATGTTTAAAAATTGTAAAATTTCAAGCGTGTATCTCGAATAGCTTTTGGCTTATGGAATAGTCACAAGTACCTTGAAATGGTTAATAATAATAATGTATATGCATAAATAATGCTAAAGCGTAAAAAATATAATTGCAAACAATCGAGTTGATTTTTTTTTTTACATAATATATACCAGGTTCTTACTGAAACACCTTTTACTGAGCTTTATCTTTCATTCATAAAAATTTTAGTTACCAGGTAAGTTGTTATATTGTGTCATTATGGGTCATACATTTTGACTCCGTATGATTTTTCTAGTACCTACACAAATTTGTCAAAAATCATCTGTCATTTATGCGTTATTGTGTATTTTCCTTGTCGGAAATCCTATTAAATAAATAAACATAGATATTTATGCAAAAAATACCTTAAATACTTTTGTGAATACCCAACTCAACAATATACGTAACGTGTAAAGGTTTATCTTGTAAAAATCACTTATTCAAGGGGAAGTTGCGATCGCGGAGCTCTATCAATCAGCACCTTGGTCTGATTGGTCAAATCAGTGGAGATCACAGCGCGCTGCCGGGCGGGACCGGGCGATGCGACTTGTTTATTCTGAAACGTTAAGGTTCGGTGTAGAATATCTATAAACAATATATGCGATATCACATTAGTTTAACAAATCATTATTATATGACGCCTGTTATTTTAAATATATTGTTGATGTACTGATACATATTTATTACATACATCTTCTTGGTGGCATTCCAAAAGATTTATTTTTACTAATCTAAAATGAAATAGCGGGAAACATAAACTTTATAATAGAACCATGTTTGAATAATTAATTTTGACAAAGAATTATGGGAGGTATTTATATTATAGTGTTGCCACAATAACACCTTTAGGAAAAAAATGTATGATGATCAGTAATTTTTTAGAAAAATACGTCGGTACAACTGTAGAATTACTAACTACATTTCTAAGCAGTCACGAATGAAATACGACTATTTTATTAATGTGGACATTTGCAGTATTCATGAACCTAAACAATGAATATTACATCACTTGCTGTCACTTTTCATTGACTGAAAATGTCAATATTTTGGGGGGTCTAAGTTCAATTGCACTGGTCTGGTTACGATTCGCAGTATAATTTTAATTTTTTTATTTAATATATTAGTAATAGATATTATAGATAAATTTTAGCTTTCTGCACTCCTTCTCCATATAAACTTAAACCATGCCAAATCTCACAGTCTTTCGCGTACTATATACAATATAGATAAGTTCTTCTATTTGCACTACTTACAATGTATTTGTTTCCACATTACCGCTGGTTACCTGGAAAATTGCCTCGTGGCTTTAAGCTATGATGGAAGCAAAGTTTAGGATGCCGCTTATAATCTGGCCGCAAGCTCTCGTCAGCCTGGTGTATCTCAAATGGATCAGTAGTTCAGTGGTAGCATGTACGAACATCGTGTCGATCGACGTGAGTTCGAATCTTTGCAATAAGCCTGAGCTTTCGGTGAAGGAAAACATCGTGAAGAAACCATAGCATGGTGGTAGGGCTTTTTCTAATGCCCGCCTGGCTAGCTACCACCTTCGAGTTGAAAATATGTTGCCAAAAATCTACAGGTGCACTTGAGAGCCAGTCCTCCCATTAGGCTTAGCGTGTTACCATCTTGGGCCACTTAGTCGCTTAGCATGATGCGAAATTGTCACCAAACGCTAAACTTATTATGAATTAAGAAAAATACTATCACTGACTTTTTTGTTCTTTTGGTTCTTTTTAAGATCTGAGCGGATTTTTTTTTAAAGTGTACCTAAATTAAGCGTTCCATTTTGTAACAAAATGCTCCACTGACTAACGTTTTTGGCAGAATTACTCAGTGGAATGTAACGAAATGCCTTTGCACAAACATATTTTTGTAAATTCTGTAATGAAAAATACAAATATGTTTATAGAGCATCTTTTTAACCATCTGCAATAAAGGGGGTTATGTTTATTGAGTCAAGCGTATGTATGTATATGTTTGTATGTATTGTCTATTCCTTTGTCACGCTCTGTTGGCTAAATGGTTTGATGCATTTTATCATACGAGATGTCGTTAGAATCGTCTTAATTGTGGGAGTGATATAGGTTATACAATATTTAATTATGATGTCTGGGAATCAAATGAAAAGCAAAAATATAAAAATACGTATTTTTTTTACTCGTGTTTTTGTTGCAGTTGGATTTTTTATTTCCTTTGTAATAATTTAACTTGTTTTCGAATTCATTCAACACTATCGTCACTGCTTATTACGTGTGTTACTTCACCACAAAAATAATAATAATAAAAAAAAAAATATGTTAAATCGTACTGACACAAGCTTTTGGTTTACCATACCCGTCGCAGTGACTTTCTTTAGGTTTGTCGCATTTCGGGATAAGCCAGTGTATAGACCAGTTCAGTTATTGCAGGCAGCATGATAGTGGTGACCATCAAAGGATTACGATCTCTCGGTAGTGTGTTGGGATAATACCATCCATTTGATGTACTACTATAAAAAAATCTATGCGTAGATCTTTATACAGTATACTTACTTTTCTCTCTATAAGAATGCTCAAAGCAACTTGTGGTGCTGCCTTTTACAAAGAAAATATCCAACAGGTGGTTCCAAATATTAATCCCTTAGCGTCAACAATGTGCACCAGACTTTAACACCCAGTTGAAAGGAAAGAAAACTCAAAATTCCGACCAACCAACACTTGTTGCTGTGTGGGCGTGTCGAAGCCCCGCCCACTTCACCGGTGGCTCGTCAGCTAGCTGGTGGCTGCGACCCTCGCGGCCGCGGCAGTGCGAACTGCGGGCCGCGTCGACAAGCCGACACAATGGGTTCGCTGTTGAAGTTTGATATGCGAGTGTTATCGCCGGAACGCTGACGTTTGCTTCGTCGGAAGGTAAGTTTGGGAAACTCTGGAATTAATTTTACATTAGACACATATTAATAAATCTATCTGTAGATGTAATTGTTTTTCATATATTACATTCTCTATGAATATACCATGATTTTTTTTTTATGTTGCTGCGAATTTAATCCAAGAACGGCTCTGCCGATTCTTATGAAAATTTTGTAAACGGGAAACTGATGCCATTGGTCAATTTGACAGGCTTTAAGAATTCTCAATCATAATTTTGGAAACCATTTTTTTTTTTAAATTCTTAACCAATTTTGATGAAAATTTGTACTCGGGGAAGTATTAGTCATTCCATAATAATTGATGGCTATAATAACCATTGTCAATATTGCTTTTAGATATAGTAAAAACAAAAATCATCAAATTTTGTTGACGGCAATCATACGTCACTCCATATTTGAAAGGGCTATAGCATATAGCAATAATAAATTTACAATAGGAAACGTTAAATAAAAATTAGTTCTAAACCGATTTGAATGCAATTTTGTACACGGGAAGTACATAGTTATATTTAAATTTTAGTTGATAGGCTGTAAGAACAAAATTATCAGTAATATGCTTAAAAAGAATTGATTGGAGGGCAAAGTTAAGATACTAAATTCCTAGACTTATTCTTTAGTGATTCGTGAAGTCTCATGTTGTATATTGCGCGAATTGCCCGCTTTTGTAATAAGAATATGGTATCTACGTAAGCTGCTGAACACCACAGCAAAATATCGTAAGACATTAAGCTAGGGAAGTAAGCGAAGTAGACTAACCTCGCAGTGGCAGTATCTATTAATTGGCGAAAATTACGTACTGCGAATGCAGCAGAACTAAAAACTAAACTACTTCCCGCTAAAGTTTTAATGTACGGAGCGCAGTATAATTTTTAATCAAACGTACCCAAGAAGACGAAGAAGAAGACAGTACCTACTATCAACTAAGCCTACTAAATTCCCTTCTATCTTGATACTACTATCAACCACCTCGAACATTGGGCAAGGGATATCTCATATATTTGGTTTTGTTTGCATTTAGCAGTAAATTACCTATTTAAAGCAAATCATTCAGAGATTTTAGCTAAGGTATTGTTTAATTGCCTAGGCTCCGAAAAATTTCACTTTCAATATAAGTGAAATGTCGCCTGCAAAAAAACCATGCCAGCACTGTCTTCAACCATCAGCGGTAGATCGGTTATATAAACGAGAAACAATAATGGTCCCAAAATCGCGCCCTGAGGGACGCTGATTCTAGCCAATGATCCTCAATAGGTTACCCTATTCACAATTATTTATTGACAGCGGTATGTTAAATGAGAAATTAGCAGGTCGAGAGAAGTTCCACACACACCATAGTAAGAAAGTAAACCATAAGTAAACGTACTGTGGTCAACGCAGTCGAAGGCCTATGAGAGATCACAGAACCACCGATTGCATCCTGCAACTTCTCCCAGGCCCTAAATATATAATTTAGCAAGGTTGTACAAGTTTTGTGGTTAATTTTGTGAAACACTTTTGTTGACCATCTAAAATTTCTTGTACTTTGAAATATTCTACTATCTGCTTGTGCATTCTTTTCTAGAAAATCTTACTAATCGACGGAAGTACAGAAATTGGTCTATAACTTCCAAGATTACTTCCAAAACCTGATTTAAACAGAGGACTTTCTTTACGTATTTTCATCATATTAGGGAAAGTTCCTGTTTCTATGTACTGATTAAATATATTAACCAGAAATGGTTATTTATGAACAATAATTAAGGACTGAGCTACTATTACTGACATTCTCCAAGTCTGCAGTATGTTTTAAGTTTGGAATGAAAATAATTATTATTCATCAATAATAAATATAATATAAATAATGATAAAGAATTCTATATAAAAGCAGAAGCACTCTTCCGTACGGAAAAACTTGGACGCCAAGTAATAGATGTGGTTGATTTAGTTTGGTAGATCCGGCTCGAAGGATCAAAATGGTACGGATAGCTCAGTTTTTTGTGAAAGATTAGGGCTTACGAGATAAACAGGAAAAATAGGCGATCTTTTAATGTATTTTTCACTTGAAGAATATTTAACAAATAAAAGAAAGTGACACATATATATGTAATTCTTAAATTAAACATTAAAAAGAAAACAAAGAAATTAAAGAAGGTCCGATTCTCAGTAAACCTTGTCAGATAAGGATATCTGACTTAGGGCAATATGAATGCCGCTATCCACGAACATAGTCGTTTAATATTGTATAGGGTATAATCAGCGACTTATAATAAAATTAAAATAAAAACTCGAGAGGTTTCGTGAGACACCCGGTGGGAACGAAGTTCTTTTCCCTTTATATTCCACTAGGTGACCCGCGCAACTTCGTCTGCATCATGTAAGACAGAGAGAGAGAGAGAAAGGGTTAGAGAAAGTGGGTCCGTAGGCACTGTATTATTAGGTGCCGCCGCCTCCCATTTTATTCTGCATAATAAAAATGCGCTCGCGATACTTGATCATTATTTTGCTGCCGAGTTATTTTAAAACTGTGATATCTCCTAAGATATTCACTTAAATCAATCACCGTAAAGGGCAATTTTATTCAAAATTAAATACTTGTGAGAAATAACGTATTTATTTCGATAATAATTAATACCATGTATATAAAAACACCTTCGCAAATAATTGATTATTTTAAAACAAATTTTATTACCATAAAAAACGTTATATTGAGTAAACCTTAAAAGATAGCCATACGCTATCGCGGATTTTTTTTTTTTTTACTTTTTAGGAGAAACAATTCCGTCACACACGATTGTTGCTATTTACGCAGCGAACGCAATGGAAGCTCTCAAAAGGAATAAAATTTGCCCGTTTTTCCAACATTTTTCATTGATGGTCCCCTCCTATTGATCATAGCGTGATGTTATATAGCCTATAGCCTTCCTCGATAAATGGGCTATCCAACAATGAAACATTTTTTCAATTCGAACGAGTAGTTTCTGAGATTAGTGTGTTCAACCAAACAAACAAAAAACTCTTCAACTTTATAATATTAGTATAGATAACAGCTACGGTGTACTACAACATGCCGTCGGTATTGTGGTGACTCACTTCCAACCACTATGATCGCTCGCCGGATATTTAAAAATTTAAATGATTATTATTTGGTTCGTGCGGAACACTAATGCTTTTTCTAAAATAAATGTGGCTTAAGTAACTCCTTATGAAATCTATCCACCAGTGAAAGTCTTGTCAAAATCGGTTCAACCGTTCTGGAGATTACCCGAAACAAACAGACATCAGAAATGAATTTAAAAATTGTTTTTTTTTTTTTGTGTTGTTGTTGTTCCGTAGACACTTCCACATGCATTTAGTAAAAAACAGTTATTTAAAATTACAAACAGACGTTTCTACTTTATTTTTCTTTTCAAGATGTACATAATATGTCTTTGTAGCGACATCTCTCGCCACAACTGACGCATCCTACACATAGCGACATCTGCGCCACAACTGACATCCTACATCGCGATATAGAAAGTAACCGAACAATTGAGTATATATACTGCCGTTGGGCAGCTGCCCGCCAGACATAACACCCGTCTGGTCAGAGGATCCTCCCTTTCTATGGCGGATGAGGAACTTTACACTCTGTTCCTCGCCTCCGCTAAATCTTTCGATGTCATCCAGAACTGCGTTTCCATTAAACTATAGCGAACGCTTCAAATCAGTAAAACATCCATAAACCCCAAACTTAACGTCACCCCAAAGTAAGAAAATCTTTAAATTTCACCCAATAGGTACTAAGTATAGGATATATTTGTGATCATGGAGGCATCTTTATATCGTTTTTCTTAAGTCTAATTTTAAATTGTCGTTATTTAAACATTGTATTACTATTATAATATAATCGTGTTACGTGTCATTTAGTTATTAATTCCTGGTACGTGGCATGAGAGGGGCTTTTATGTATTCAATTGAGTTTATATAAACATTCGAATTTATTTTACGATAGCACTGTGAAGACCGAAAGATTATAATTAAGAATATTAATTTTAAAGGTGTTAAAAAAGGTATTAACAAAATAAAAACAACAATTTTTTTTTTACAAATAACAAAATAATAAAGATGTTTAAAACGCACAAGTACCTACACTGTTGACTCGAAGATAATAGATACAAAAAAATTAGTGATATTCGCGCTAACTTAATGCTAGTCATATTTCTTCAGATTAATCCTGTATAATAAATAAAAAGACGTAATATTATTTAATGTTTTATTAGCGCGGAAAATTCTTTTTATACATTCCTATTGTTTATGTTGTTCACACGCCAGTGTATCTATCACCTGTATATAAATGTGTATAATAATGTTAATATATATTAACTTAAATAACTGTACTAATGAGTGTTTATACTCATTAAAACTTAATTGAATTAACAGAGTCGTTTAAGCAAAATCGGAAAGTTCAATTTCGCATTTAATCAATTAAAATTAAAATTTATTATCTACTAGCAGCTCGCCACAACTTCATTCGGATACAATTTAAAAAGTGGTGTATTTTATGTTTAAAAAGTCTGATTTAGAGTTTATCGCTTTAATACTGATAGTTAACAACTTCATAACTCTGCCTCATTAGCCTAGTTGTCCTAAACGCGACTGCTCTGCTCGAGGTTCTATGTTCGATTCCTAGGTCGAGCAAAGTGTTATTTGGTATTTCCATGAAACTCTCCGTAGCAACTTGGAGTTTGGCTTAGTGCCCGATTAATGGCAATAGGCTCGCTACCTATTAAGTTAGAATAATATTTTATGCACAAAGTTAAATTACATACTTTTACATAATTAAAAAAAATGAGTCCTTAAAATCAATGTACATTATTATCATTGATCGCTAATTTCATAATGTTACACTTCCGTCACATGCTGGGCACAGCGTAGCATTCAGTTTTACTCTTAAACGTGCCAAAAGAAACCAACTTCCACCATATTTTTTTTGCATGCTGTACAAAAATAAATAAGCTATAAAAAGCACGTCTCTAATTTAATAATATCAATATTAATAATACAATCGTAGTTACGTAATTGGATTTATTTTCTTCTTGAGAACGACCGTGATATTCAGCCATTTGATACAAGTGTATACGTATATTCGTGGATGAACTAATAAAACGCCATTACAACTTAATTATCACATTTAATTACAATTATATTAACGGTACGGTTTCGTGTAAAACTGTCATATTTCTGGAATATTCTTGTTACTGCTTTTTGAAGTGAACACTCCTTCAGTACCGTTGCGATTGAAAACGCGATAAAACGAAAAAGCCACAAAAAAAGAGACAAACACATACATCTATAGCCTGCGAGTGATTGAGATAGAATATATTATACAGTGTTTACTATTATCTCGATCTCCTCTTTGTACATGTGTAGTACGCTTGTGTATTATGAAGCCTTCGGAAAAGGCGTCATAGCCAGCGTGGTGTATCCACCTGTATCGTTTATGTGAATATTTTCTGAAAGTTTCATTTCTACCACGTGTGAACTGCACACGTATTTTTTTATTAACACGTTTTTATTCTATTTTATTTAAACGGAATTGCAAAACTTTACATAAACGCAAGAGTGAAATCCAAATAATAATTAGACACTGAAAAATATATTTATTAAACCTATTAAATATATCTAAAATGTAAAGCAATTTTGCCTTTGTAGGCAATTTCGTCAGTGTCAAGTGAAACGTTTTAAAAATGTTTTATGTAAAAAATATTACTAATTATTTAAAATTATAACACTGATGTTGAGTTGAAATAAAACAAAATATAGTAGGTAGGTACCTACCTTAACAACATCAGAGGTCGGTAGTTGCTTCATGGTCATAATATATTTTACTTACAGCTGACCAATTAGGCGAACTTAATTTTGTACTAAAACGCCGATTCCAAGCGGTAAATCCTAGAACGTTAAATCGTTCTAGGGTAAATCCTAGAGGGATATCGGTTGCTACAATCAAAAATGTGACATGACATGTAACTTTTATGTAACAAATCTCAGTAATCCACCAATTAGGGCCAGTGGAATAGATACCCGATGTCCGCTGATTCGTGTTTTTCCGAAGACATTTTGCAGATTTCGCAGATATATATAATAATTCAAAATGTATATCTAACCTTTGCGACTATTTATCCAATGTAAACAATCTAACAGATGTTACATTAGTTAAACTGATTAATAAGAGATGACGCTATTTACATGTTAGTTGAATATTTATACAATATCATTCATGATAAAAAGTTTTCTCATCAATTTTTTTTTCGTCTTTAAAATTATATTTGACTCATTAATTTTGATGAAGATTTAATTGAAGTATGTAGTTGCGAGATAAAAATCACCTTCAAGAAACAATTAGAAATTAATTATTATAACAGTTGACTGATGCAGAAGGAAAACTTTCTGAGTAAAATTGAACATTTAAAGAAAATTTTCCGGAAATGTAGTATGTACCACACATTTCTCGATGTTTGGTATCGCCACTACGTCACGGATTGAAGCGAGCGATTAATCCCGTACATTCCCTCGGGAAGTGACCTTTCCACAGTAAAAGGACATTCACGGGCTGATATTTTAATAATAATAATAATGGAGATAATCAATATTATCATTATGGAGTATTTAAATGAGATGAACGAATAATTTTGCAAAAAATATCATGCTCTGTTCAAATGCGCTCGAATTAATAATATCTTCTGTACCTTCACTCATACAACAGTGTGTACAAATCTGGTCGTTGCACCGCTAGGCCAATTCGACGACAATCATAGTCATTAATATAATCGTTAGTATAATATATACTATCTCATTTTCTCGCAGGCTAAATCATATAGATGTATTTGGTTCTCTCTGTTTAGTGTCGCTTTTTCGTTTCACCGAGTTTCAAATCACAACGGTGGTAATGAAAGTTTTTTCATTCAAAAATATTCAATTTAAGGCATAAATAGAAACTAATTAATGTTAAAATACTACGACCGGGTCAGAAAGCATCCCAGTCATCGAGAATAACCGGCAAGAAATCCGATCAAATAAAAAAAATTTTTTTTGATCTGTGTAAATGAAAATGTTCACAATTGATAATTACATATATTACTTTCGTGGATGTACAGAGAGGAAATAATTTCCAGGCATCCCTGTCATAGAGTAGTGTAAAAATTCTCTTGGATAAAAGCGGTTTTAAAAACATTTTTTATTGTAGAAAGTTTTTTGTTTTAACTCTTTGTTCGCACAAAGTAAACTAAATCAGTGAGCGAGGAATGTTGGCGTTCTTGTTTTAAGGTATTTTTAAGGATTCCGTGGTCGTCGTAGTAAGCAAAAAATGTTTTGTTTGTGTTAAAAATATGATCTTTTTTTTCGGTCAGTTTCCCGGTCCACACGTTGTACGCAAATAATATGTACTGTGAAAAATTATCGCTTAATAAAAGTACCCGAAGTTACTCTTTATAACATTAGCTATCAGCTGATGATATGATATGAGATGAGATGATGATCAATATCAGCTATAAGGTCCCCTCAAAATCGGTCCAACCATTTCGGAGATTATCCGAAACAAACAGACAGACTGACAAATATTTCAAAATTGGGTTTTTATTATAAGTACCTAATATACTTTCACATGTATTTAGTAAAACCCTGTTATTTTGACATTACAAACTGAAACTGACCGCAGTCTTCACATTTTCTTTTCCGATCTGGCCTTACTGTTAGCCTGAGAGGCCCTATCAAAAACCAGAACCGCTGATGGCTTTTACAGCTTTACCGGGCTTGGAGAAGAGCGCTTAAGTCACTCAGCCGCAAAAGCGTGGGCAACAAGCGCGCAAGGGTTCCAAAGTGGCCGGACTTCGGCTTGGACTGTTGCCGCGATTGCAAGGAAGTCGCGATCCGTAAAATTCGAGCTGATCTAACATATAGATATATATACGTCCCCGCCTCCTGGGAACGAACATCTGTATATCTATTTAGTGATCTGAAATACGGTAGTCTCCACGTTTTCGACACAAACTGATCGCTAGACAGCTAAGGTAGTCGATCTCGCACAACTTAGCTTCGATATGTCACTAAATACAACTTAGTTAAGTTAAAATCGATCTATACTTTAGTGGAACTTGGATTTAGTTTGTAACAATATTACAGTGAACGGAATATCAAAACTTATAGAGCAAGTTTTCAATTTGTCATACGTATATAATCTACACCGTACTACTCTGTCAGTATGTCTCTTACGTTTTCATGTCTAAGCTGCTGAACCATTTTCGATGAATTTCGATATAGAGATGGAGTGGACCTTGATGAAGTACATGGGCTACCTATTTTTGCGAAAATAAAACTTGATGGGGTGAAAAATATGAGATGAAAGTTTATCTGGAGAATCCATAATTTCTCAAATTAGCGATATGTCAATTCTTATTTATGCGTTTGGTAAGAAACAAAGAGTGTTGGTCGTTATTGAAAAATCAATTATTTTTAACATTTGTATTTAAAGATATACATAATCGTTGTCAGATTTTCGATATTTGTCGGAAGGATAACTTGCATCATATTTATGTACTTAAGTAAAAGTACCCATGACATGCTTAGAAAAGGGATATCATATATTATTCCCTGCTTACTTGTCTATTTTCTGCGCAGATGGAGTCGCGAGTACCAGCTAGCAGGATATAAAAATAAAACATGTAGTAATTAGTGCAATATGCAAAGAAATTAACTTTTAAAACAGAATATTTTAATTTTCGCCAAAAATAAAAATATTTAATTTTCAAACTAACTAAATCTCGGCGGTAGCACGCGACAATTATGCCCAACTGATTGCGATCACCATACTCCAGTAACAGCCGCCATAGTGGCATGAGTAAGCGAGATAAGGATTTCTTCCTTACAGGTTCGCGACCACCATATACACAGTGATAAATCGTGTACTGTGGGTCTCTCGTTGTTTGTCGCGTTTCGGGATCAGCCAATGTATATTCAGCTGCCGATGCTAGCAAGCTGGCGTGCCTTCAAACGGCGATGCATTTCCGATCTCTCAGTCACTATGTCGTAATACAGTAACAAGTTAAAAGAAAAACCAACTCAGACCTCAGGAATAGAAAACTACTAATGACTGAAATCAGGAATCCGGTCGTTTTAAGATTGGTAGTAAATAGGTTGCAGTACCCACTTAACTTCAAGTGGACTGCAAGCTTGCTTATTACTTCATAGTATATAAAAAATGGTTCTAGATAATGTCAAGTTCGACTAAAGAAAATACGATAAATGAAAATACCATTCGACAATCACGATTTTTTAAAGGGTTCTTATAGGTTTTTTTCCTTCTGACTGTTATACTGTTACTTTTCATACTGTTAGTCTTAGGGACCCTGAAGCCTTTGCATCATCAAACTTTGAGGGCGAGCGCTGAAGGCACTCGGCCACGAAAGCAGGGCAGCAATCTCAAGATTAGTTTCAGTTGCAATTAAGTCACGAACTGACAAATTCCCTATACGTAGAAAATTCCATCTAACTAACTATACATATATACATGTTTTTGCCTTAAGGGAGGAAGAGAGAAACATGCGTATATGTATTTAGTAATTTGATAATTTGACCAAGACCAGCCAAAAAAGGATATAGAGTAAAAGACAAGAACATAGACCTAATTTGATAAATATTCCTCGAAGAATGTTTCCCGTCATAGGTGTTGGTTAAATAAATAAGTTTCTCTCTGTTTGTGTTTACAAGTTAACCGTAAAGAACTGCCACCAGACAGCGTGAGTGTCAGCTGAAATGGGCGGAAGTTGTGCAAACGTTTTTCAAAGTAAAAAACCAATTAAATTGAACTTAGCTACATTCCTACGTACGCGATGTTCCGGAGTTTAAAATGCGTTTTTTGTTACATTCAAAAATTTCGTATACAATTTGCCGTTTGGTGCGTATTGAATTTGATTCGATTTTGCATCAGCATTACGAAATATTAGTAGGTAATTTAAAAAAAAAAACTTCGAATATTTTAAGTAAGCTAATACGTACTTTAAAGTATGTGTTTATTTCTATACGCACAATTATACATATTTAAGTATAAACAAAATTTAAGCACATTACCGATTTTCCGGATAATAAGCTCAAGAATTATATTATGTAGGTTTTATTGTCGAAAGGATATTATAGGGAGGCTGATTACGTGAATAATGGTGATGTCTGGATGTGATTCCTTCGCTGTAAATTTACTGAAAATAATAATAGCTTTATATAATTTAAAACTGTAAAAACTAATTAAAAAATATAATAAGATGTTGATAAACCCGCTCGAGTTTCTTGCAGGTTCTTCTCGATGATTGGGATGTTTTTCCGAACCGGTGGTAGTGTTTTGAAATTCATAAGTGCTTTCTTAGGACCTAAATTGAATAAAAATATTTTGATTTTGGTAGACATATACTCTCGGTGACTTTTTTGTAGGTCTTTTTAACATCAACAATTATGTCATACAATAATTTGATTACTCTTATGGTTTAGTTAACGTAAGCCATTTAAGCGCCCGAATTGATTAACCGCCACCATTTCTTTTTTTATTTGCGTGGAACCCTAAATCTTTTTCTAAAATAAAAGTAGCCTAAGTTACACCTTACAACATCAGCTAACTGCTGGTGAAAGTGAAAATATTTTGACATTACAAATAGACACTTTAATTTTATTAATTTTATAGATGACAAAAGGTAAATACAAAGAAATCTTAAGGCCTATAAATATTGAAATTGAAAGGTTAAAATATTCAATAACGTTATTGAAAGTTAAATAAAAGACGACAATATTAGATGATTCTTTAGGAAAGAAAAATATTACATCGTATTGTATTATAATCTTCGTTTTGTTTTTGTATAAATTAAAGTTTATATTTTGCTCAATAGAGTTTTCTCATGACCAATGGATTGTATCTATCGCCAATTCAACATCACAATAAAAACCTGTCATAGTGCCTAGTTACTGCACCGAACATTACTAAATCATACACTGTGGAGATGTACAAAAATAGAAGTAAACCTTTCTCTATTCTAAGTCTTGTTGAAGGAAGGGGTAATACAATCATGGCATGCCTTGAATGTTAATGTGTCGTGTGCTTGGCTATCATTCTAAAATTTAATATGTATCAGAAATTGTATGTCAAGAAAAAAAAATGTAATGGTAAAATAAATAAAGCATGCCTTACCAAAATCACTTATAACAGAAAAGCAAAATTAAAATTAAAATTAAAATATTAACATGGTAATAAAATAAAAATAAAAAGATTCACAGCTTCACGGTACGACAAAGGTTATTTTTAGTTCGTGCCGAGATGGCGATGGCAATGGAGGATGAGGATGCATCAAGGCGATGTTCTGACACAGCTGAAGCGGCTCCATGTATTTCGTGGTATTGATATGCAACTATTACAAGGAACGTTTTAACTCGGTCTTCGGAGAAACTTTCTTGCTTCATTGAATATAGTTGACTATTTCATTGCAATAGAAGTTATCCATCTATTTACGCCACACCACCCCACCTCGCTATTGGAATAGAAAAGATAAATCGCAACTTTTTTCTAGGCCTAGTTTAGTGATATTAGGATTTAAATATAGGTGCGTAAGACACTTGCCTATAAAACATCAAAAAACCTCACTCTGGGGCATTCATTTCGGGGTCGAGTGATAAATTCCTATCACAGGGAAATCACCATACGCAGGCTGTTTTGTAAGCCCTTTGTACGAACTTTATGGGGCATTCAAAGGTTACTACCGAATAAAGTCCGCTATCATATATATTTATTATCCCCAAACCATTCGTTAAGATTTTAAAATGACATAGACACACAATCATTGCGCCTGTAAAATCTGCTATGTACAAATCATACATTTCATTAGAGCTAAAAAAATGTACTTAAAAAAACTAACTAAAATTATGAAATCATATTTTTATATTTACACGAAATTAACCAACAAAATGAAATATATTTATTATCCCAAAACTATTTGTTAAGATTTTAAAATGATATAGACACATAGTCATTGCGCTTGGTAAAATTCGCTATACAATTCATAAATTTCATTAGAGCTAAAAAAAAAAAAAAAATCTACTTAAAAAAATTTAACTCAAATTATGAAATAATATCGTTATATTTATACGAAATTAACCAACAAAATGAAATCAAAAGAAGATATGAAACAAATTAGAGGTCTACGAAAGGTCTAAGAAAAGTACTTCTGAAATATTGGACAGAAACGGCACTGTTCTCAAAAAAACTGTAGGCCCGTAATTTGTTTTGTACCTACTTTCAATTTTCAAATTTGACTGACGGTTCTAGAGATAAGCGCGTTTAAACAAACAATGTATTGAGCTTTGATAATGAATTCTTAAATGTTTCTTAATCCAAGATCGGTTAAATGATTTTGATGAAATTAAAGCAAAGAAGGGGTCATATATTATATCGAATTAATTAGAAATAAAACGGATAAGAGTTTCTGTCAATCTTAATTACAGCCCCTTACACACTCCATTAAATCTGTAGGTATTACTGGAATGAGTTCTCCTCAATTAATTTACGAGAATATATATTAATTATCGTTTTTGCTTCTATGCATATTATAGAACTCATCTCTGTCCGTTTGTCCGTTCATGTTTTTTTCATTCGAAAACCACTTATCTCTTATAACCGACTTTAAAAAAGGACCTATGGTGTTACAAGTGTCCAGCAACGATAGCCGCTTACAATCATGCCGGCCGTATGCATGTTTGCCACCTTAGTTGTATAAATTTTCTTTGACCCAACATAAATACCAAAAATCGAATTATAATTATTAGATCCTGAAAGAACTGTGTATAATTTTTTTATGTTAAGATATACAAATAACGGGCGGTCTTCTGTTAGCCGTAAAGCTACCTTCTTATTCAACGGAGGGTCATTTCTCATTATTTTTATTTGCCAAGCATTCTGTCTCGCTTCGTGTGTTTACAGAGTTGTGCCACGGTAAACAGCGCAAATTGTGCGTGTCTCGTACAAAGCTCTCGCCTGAGAATGGAACAGATTTCGGAAAGAATTCTTCAGGTTTTTGATCTTAGGACACAAATAATGTTGTTCTTTATAGCTTGGAACGAGTAAACACTTGAAATTTATCTTGAGTATAAAAATACAATATAGAGTGAATTAAGTAACAGATATCATGTAACTTGTTAATAGATTTTCATTGTATATCAATTTACGCCATCTCTTGGTGGAATTCCAAATGAAAAAGAAATTAATAATTTTGTTAACGAAAAATCAATTTTACGCTATTGGTATATTTTTCCTCAACAGCGGTAAATAAATGACGTTAGAATCATTAATTTTGATGAAGAACTAAGGGCGTTATAGTGCGAGCGTTGACACAAAAACAACTTTGAAAAATAATATACAGAGATACTGGCTTAAAATGGGTTAAGTTTAACAGTACTAATGTGTTCTGAAATCGCTTCGAAAGTTAGTTTGAATTCTATGCAGTGCCTCTAAATATCAATGAAGTTAACTGCCATGATACAGCCATAGGGAGGCAATGCATTTTGCAACACTCAGGTGAAGGATCATAGTGCACTGCTCCATTGTTACCAAAACTAACCATTTCTCTTCTTCTAAGTTAAGGGCAACGTATGATTATGCTCAATTATGAAAATATCACGTAGATAGAATATTTTTGATTAATCTACACAGTTCAAACAAAGCTTTAATAAGACGGTCGCCATTTATGGTATATGTACCCGGTTTCAGGGCCTTATACCGTGTTCCAGATAAACTTTATGTTGGTAAATCAAGGCCCCAGATTCACCGACGAGCTGAAAGAAAAAGCAAAGACCTTCTTGTATGAAAGACGGTTCTAAAATCCAAATATTTTTTATCTATACTTGATGGTACCAGCTTTTTTAAATACCAACTTTTAGGCACCTCTTTACCTTGATTATTAGGCCAATGAAGAGATTCATCTCTACTTAAAACAGTCCAGGGAGTTTTTGTGCACAGTAACCAAACAATGTCACACAAATATTTCATAATATAGTGTCATATAACATATATTTATAAATTCCCCACTAAAAACTTAATTGTTATCATCAATAAAAATGAAACATGATAAACAGGGGGAGAGCCCAGGGCCGGAGCGGCGGAACGGCGAGTGTGATCCACCAGCCGATATGCCTCCGTCGGACGCGCCGCCCGCGCCCTCTGCACCCCCTCCCGATCCTCCTTCCACCAGCTCGGTAAGTTCATCAAACAATCACCAAAATTGGTTCAAAAAGCATTTTTATAGGAACCGCACCGCACCGCCATCGGGAACAGACATGATAAAAAAGTTGTCAGAGATCCCAAGTTTTGCTTGGTATTTAAATCTAATTTTTGCTAAAATTAACACCCGATGCAAAAAGAGAGACGTTAACATGTCTATCTTTGGCATCGCTGATCGCAGCTACCAAACGGATTAACCAATGATTTTATTTTAAAAGTTTTTTCATCGACAGTTTTATTAACTGTGATTCAAACAAATCTTTTCAGTTATTTGCAGATCATCAACTCTTTACTAGTTGATGAAGGTATGTGAACAACATCGACAGGTTTGATCGATTCGAAATTTGATATCCTATTATCTCCATGATATTGCAAGACCAGGATTATCTGGAATTTGTACGATACCCAACTCTTCAACCGACTTACAGAAGAGGTATCGCGTCTTACGGGAATGGTTTCAATGAATAGTTTATTTATGTATATCTGTTGAACAGTGTTGGATGTAAGTACATTTCAAAGATAATAGCAACCTATTGGCAGTTGTTCCTACATGAGCAACTGCTGAGGTATCGGCTGGTTTTAAAGGCCCAATAGATATTGATCTACCTTTAACTCTTTATTATTATAATAAGTTGCATATTATCAAACAGATATTTTATGTTTAGTGTATTCAAACAATAACACATTCAAAATAAATTACTTATCATCCAGCAAAACCAGAAGCCTCGGTCAATGGTAGTGTCCATAACACCGGAGAGGCAGCGTGAGACCTGGGCAAAGAAAGCGGAATTTCTTTTAGCTGTGGTGGGATTTGCTGTCGACCTCGGCAACGTGTGGCGATTCCCATATATCTGCTATCAGAATGGCGGCGGTAAGAGCTATTTCAATTGTTTCATTAACTAACTGCTAGATACGAGCTCCATTTATAGGAATCTAGTTTTAACCACTGAGTTGGTTAACCACAAATAGATGACGGGTTTTCGAGTGAATCGCGAGCACCATACACTAGATAGATCCGCTTTAGTTGCACACTTAGACTGATCACGTTCCGGGATCAGCCGGTGTACATTCTGTAATCAAGCTTGGCGGAAGACTATATTTATCTGATTGGATCGCAACCATCATCACCGTCCTGAGATTAACCAAACCGTTCTACTGAACAAACAAACTCTTCAGCTTTATAATATTAGTATAGATATGAAAATATTGCTATGCTATTCTATTATTAAAAAAAAAAAGATGATGCAGGAGATTCGGTTTGTAAAATCCAGTCACTGGTACCAATGCTTTCGACAGGTGCTTTTCTCATCCCGTACTGCGTGATGCTGTTATTTGGAGGTCTTCCGCTGTTCTTCATGGAGCTCGCTCTTGGACAATATCATCGGTGCGGATGCCTCACGCTGTGGAAAAAGATATGTCCAGCTTTAAAAGGTAAGTGGAGTGTCCTGGTAAAGGCAACTATATTTATCTTAAATTCAAGTATACTGAATACCCTATTAAGGTGATGTCAGTTTAAAGCAAAATAAGTTAAAAAATTTAGTACAAATCCAATTATTAACGAAGAAGATGTCAGGTAATTTATTTAGGTTTTAGAGTTATGGCCCCAAATGCCCCAATCTCAGCTGACATGGACAATTTGTCTTAAACTGGGATGGTAGATAATGGTCCGATAATACTGGTATAGATGTACAGTACACAAGCTACAAAGCAAATACCAGGGTCTTAGTACCGTCGTCCGCCCCCTGGAGGATCTTTCTTTTGGGCTCGTTGATGCCTAAAATTTTACGAACGTCAGGCACCTTATTACGTCTTCCCGCCAGGGAGACCTTTTTTAATTCCTCGGTTAACAAAACATTAGGGACCATGATTGATACAGAAATGTTGGCAATATTGCGTACCAGGATAATGTTTACCTAGTATATAGTACAAGACCCTAAAATCTGGTAATTTTACCGGGAATCTGGCACATCTGCCATCCCTGAGCTTATAGGTGCTTGGTGATATATTTGAACTTGAGAGTGTTAGCTAGCTAAGCGGTCTAATTGTAGAGTTTCAAACTCAAATCGACCAGCACGGTGTCCGTACATCCGCTAAGCCTTATGCACCAGAGCTGTGCTAAGCAAGGCTAGGAAGATAAAGGAATCCTATCAATTTTTTTTTTGTAGCACGACGTCTAACTACCTCGTCAATTAATATTCCTAGTTTTAATCGTCAAACATTTCACTTTACTTCATAAATCTATTAGCAACGCCCCTAGCGGATATCCAAATGAACTAAAGTATGCTTACTTTACGTACAAGAAATGAAACATTATGATCTAAAAAAAAACTCTTCAAATTTATAGGAATCGACTGTTAAGTTATTGATATTTCTTATTAATTCTTCAAAAGTAGATACATTATATACAATGCAATCGTAAAAAACCGAAGACGACAAACAAACAGCGAACGCGACGCGACGTTGCTAAAAGATTGTACTTGTCCCGGGAGACGCAACGTTCAATCACTTCAAACATCCCCATCGCAGAAAAAAGAAAAATAAACTTTATTCAGTATTTAACGATTGACAAAGTATTTTTTTGGGCAATCACTTCATTTGTACTCCTTGGATACCATCAGGTTTGGACTTAGTACATTAAGCTTTTATAGCATTTATAAAACAAGACATTTGGAAACAATGATAATGGCTACGAAGGGCCAGAGTTTTCAGTGATGGAAAATACCATGATGAGACCATAGCGTGATGATAGGACTTTTTCTAATGCTCGCCTAACTAGCTACCACCCTCAAGTTGAAAATCTGTCATCAAACACCAATAGGTGTTTTCCGACACACTACACTACTCCAACTACATTAGAGAGATAACGTACTAGTTAAGCGTTTCACTATTTTGGGCCATATCATCACTTACCATCAGTTGATATTGTGACCAAGCGCTATCTAGGGATCTAGGGATATCTAGGGATAATTCTATATAGGTATAGAATTACAAAACAAACTCGAGAAAACCACCTATTCTAAGTTTTTTATTCATACTTAAGATGTCTGATTATGAATAGAAATTATAATAGTTTATATATTACAATACAATATACACATAATATACATAACACAATATACAATATACAATATGTATTAAAATCCCCATCGAATCCGAAAAGGGTATGTACCCCAATGAAAAAATATCGAAATTTTGTTTAAAATTAACATATTTAGTTTTAGTTTCCCTAAAATTTAGCAAATTTTTAAAACGTGATAATACCGCTGTCAGTCTCGGCGCGGCGTAGCAGTACGTTTGATCGTATGGTGGTTACCCTGCGCCGCGCCGCCTGTATTGCCATGTAAGTTTCCTCATTTAACTAATTTTTTTTTACTTATAATCTGAGATAGATAACATAAACAGTATATAATCTCGATACCTAATAACACCTTCACGGATCCGGCGGGGTTTTTAATACATATTGTATAAAGGACACTGATCATGAATATGCCCTTAAAACGTTCTTATTTGTCAGTTTAACAATCCGGTTCTTATGAAATTTTGTACACGGAAAGTATTATTATAACATGTCATTTTCTAAGTTGATAGACTATATGAATTGTCAATAATATAAGTTTAAATAAAACTACGGGATGTAAATAATTATTGCGTAAAAACAAACGCATGCGGAGTCGCGGGCAGACCTCTATTATTATAGACAACGTATGTATACAATACGTAGTGGACGACAATAGTTTAATCGAGTAGGAAAAACTTTACTGGCAGCATGCTCTCTTTTCATACCAGACAAGTTTAGGCAGGGACCTAAACTGTTGAATATGGAACAATGAATAGGCGGTTTCAAGTGGACAGAGCCGTCGGTATATTTTATATTATACAAGGAACCCGCCCCAGCTTCGCACAGGTTTAATTTACAAAGTGATGTATATTATGTTTAAAAAGCATGATTTAGAGTTTATCACTTTAGTATTGATAGTTCATCATTTTATAACGCGCAATTCATCATAGCTGCCGAGTGCCGACCAATCGTTTCGCTGCGAGTGATTTCTTTGGTTGCGCGTAATTTTGAATTCGTCAAATCTTCTACGGTATTAATTTAAATTATATGATGTAAAGGACAATTTAATCTACATTAAATGCCCAAGTGAACTAATATATTTATCTGGTTAAAGATTAATACTAAATTGGATAAAATAGATTCGCAAATAACTCAATATTTTTAATTATTATTATGTTGAAGATAAAAATTGTTACTGTGAATCAATCTTAAGAGATATATACATATACCATCGCGGACTTTTTAATGAACTACAAATCGCATCGCAGAGATTCGCAGTTTTATGTTTCGACCCTTAAACATATCGGTCCAGAGGGCTGAAGAGTCATCGAATAAACGCTCCTTATAAATATACAGTAGCCAATGCTTTTACGGGAAGACAAATAGCATCGCGTTAGTGGATGAGTTGGCCTTTGTTAAAATGTATGAAACTGTTACAATGGACACCACATACATAAACATCTAACCGATTGCGTTTCTGAAGGTTGTACTCTCTGCAAAGGTTCATATTGACTCTCAAGGACCTGTAAGATGAAGTGTTGCTTCGTATAAACACTTTGAAATGTGGACAGTTGCTATTAATTAAGATTTTTATAGATTTTCCTGGGTGCTAGGACAAGAAGCAATGATGGCTCGGACACGGAGTCAATCGTCTTGACTTCGGATTCCAGCAATGAGCCTGAGCGCTCGGTGAATAAAAACATCGTGATGGAACCATAACATGGTGATAGGATATTCTTTAATAGGAAAATAACCGCACAGGAGAATGCGAAATGTTACATGCACTCACAAGAAACATCGGCGCGTGAAAAATTGTCTACATGGATTTAACCGATTTAATGGGCAGCTAGCAGCTGAGAGGATTCATTGCATTGATTGCAAGTGGGCTTGACAGAGACGACCGGCAATAAATGTCGATTTCTCGGTGGTCACCTTTTTTATGGATTGTGCTGTGATTACCTTCAGGCGTACTAGAACAAAAGAAAAGATATCCGAGCCGTTCTCACTTGCATGTGGTAAGTTGGCACTCGAACAACTGGATTGGATCCCATGTAGGTATGCCCAAGGTGCCTTTAGTTGGTACAAGGCGATCTGTAATAATTTTTCCGAGGTATCATTAAAAAAAAAATTTAATATGTGAGTTGGCATTCACTGATATCGATCGCAGACCTCCTTAAGACCTGTTCAAACATTTACTCCGCAGATCACGCTAGGCGGCGCGCATACAACTATCACCAAATAACATGGATATTTAAAAAATAGAATCTATATAGTCTTACTATGTAAAGTATTAAGCTCAAGGAATGTACTGACATCAGTATTAGAAAGACGTGTTTTATTAAATTACATCTAGCATTTAAAGTTAGGAATGAAAAAATGTTCTGGTATATATATATATATATATATATATATATATATATATATATATATATATTTTATAAGGAATCAAAGAAAGTTACCGTTCCACAAGAATTTTTCCTTGTTTAGCATCCGTGCCGTATTGGCAGCGGGAAACAAGAAATGATACAACTTGCCTACGAATCGCTTAATTTAACTAATCGGTAACATTTCTCGATCCAAACGTCCTCCGATAAATATCATAAATATAACCGTACCATAAAATTTTTTGATTAACTTTACTTGGCTTTGACAGTGACATAAAATTCCACCAGTGTAAGAGAAAAGTTGAAAGTCTTACTACCTACTTACTTACTTACTTTACTAAAATGTGATTGTTAACCCACGACGTAAACCGTGGGGTGTTATACCAAAGTGTAACATGTGTTTATTTGTGGCATCGTAGCCCTCAATCGGCGAACCGATTTTTTTCCAATTTTCAATTTTTACTAAATAAATAATATTTTTTTAATTAAAATTTAAAAAAAAACATTCAGTTTAGACAGTCCAGTTTTAAGAAGGCAAAGGAAAGAAGTAAATTCACGAAATTGTGAGAACTGAGGATCAATTGAAGACTTGCAACATTTATGACAGAATGTGACCAGAACAATCTTCAACGAAAATATGTTATAAGTCAGTTTAAATTGAATGTTATGGACCAAGGCATCTTTCACAGGATCTTGGCTACACCGGCAAGTGAGGAAGCCAAAATTTTGTGGAAGTTTATCAATAGTGGACTAAGATAGTTGTGTGATGCTATGTTTAGGTTATGATGGGACTGACATATTTTTTTGAATCCAAGTCCCTAAATTAAAAATAGATTTAAAAAAAAACACTTATAAATGTCAACACACTATTACCAGTTCGTAAAACATCCCAGTCATCGAGAAGAACCGGCAAGAAACTCGATCGGGTTTATCAACATCGTTTTTAAATTGTTTTTTACAGTATTTAAACTGTTTACAGTTAATATCATTTTAAGTGGATATACAGAGAGGGAATCACATCCAGACGTCGCCATCTTTCACGTAATCTGCTACCCTATAATACCCTTTCGACAATAAAACCTGCTTAACATGGTTCTTGAACCTATTATCCGGAAAGTCGGTAATGTGCTTCGGAAGTTTATTATAGAACCTAACACAATTACCTGAAAAACTTTTTTACCATTATAACTCAAAAAAGTACATTTTATTCATCGATAATAGTGAATAAAGCACTCTTTTATTCACAAATTGAATAAAAAAAACTAAATCTGGAAGAAGCACAAATTACAAATATGGTATCAAACTTAGCTGCTGAACCTCAAAGTAACATTTATAAAACTTTGTACAATTAATATATACATGTTTTGTACTTAATATCTGGGCGACCGAGCTGTGCTCGATGTCTTATAAACAAACAAACATTATCTAAATGCAAAGTTTCATCGAAATCGTTAGAGCCGTTTCCGAGAAACTAATTACATATATACATGAATTGCTCACTTAATATAATAAGATATAGGTACATTTGTAATTTTCATTTGTCAATTACATTTTGTCGACAGACGTTTTGCATGATTATGTTTTTAAATAAGCTTACTATTATTATTACTGACAAGACGTGACGTAACCTAGACACAGTGAAGGGCTAATAAACAAATCATGGGTCCTCATCAAGTACGTTGAACATAAAACCCCCACATACAACTTTACTTTTATCAAATAAATACTTGTCTTCCGTCGTTTCGTCCGTATCAACAGGAATCGAACCCCGCACCCTCGAGTAAGTGCCGCTTTATATCCGTCCTTGGTGGAATTGATTGCAGACATGTGACACGGTACGCGAATCATGGATGAGTTAAATGGAATTAAATTTGAAGATAACTTGTTTTAAGTTACAACGTACGTAAATTGAAGTAATTATAACTCAGTGGTAAATTGTACGAACATCGCGTCGATAGACTTGAGTTCGAATCCCTGCAATGTGCCTGAGCTTTCGGTGATGGAAACCATAGATAGGATTTTGGTAAGGTATTTTGAAAATCTGTCACCTAATGATGTTTCGATATCTGCATTTCAGACCTTAATTCCTATAGGCTTAGCGTGTTATTATCTTGAGACATATCGTCACTCAAAATCATGTGAGATTATGGGTAAACACTAACCATATACTTAAAATGTAAAAAAAATGTGTGTGCAGCACCGTACAAGTGATAGAAAAGAAATTTCTTAAAAAGGGAGAAGCGGATAGCCTAAACTGTATAATAGATATAAAATATAATATAGTTGTCTTTTTCTTCTCTTATGTAACGTAATGTAAGTACGTAAACATGACTGGACTAAACAAGACAATTTTTAACAAAAAAAAAGAAAAACTACTTCAATGATTTTAAAGAGTTTCCTTGTGTATCATCGAAGTTCAAAATCCAATGCCAATGAAAAGAAAATGTGGTCTTCCCTTGAGATATCCCCTGTGCAACAAATAATGAATCATCCAAATCTGTTCATAAACAAAGAAGCTATGGCATGAACACATTCATTAAAAAAACGTTCGAATTCAGTAACTTCCGACGTTTGTTGAAGTCTGTTAAAAATAAGAAATATCTTTTTAAATTATCATCCAATTATTGAATTGCTGTCTAAAATGTTTCCCTTTAATTACTTTATTTCTTGAATAGTTAATTGTTAATGGCAGTAATAAACATACATATGATATTGTTCATTTTGTTGTTAACTTAATAGTATGACGTCATATCAAATGTAACTTTGCCGAGAATTAATTTCACACAGAATTTTAAATATATTATTTTCGGATTTATTCCACAATTTGGGTCAGCAGATCTTCCTTCGTGCTAAATTTCAAGAGTGTATGTCCCCGCAAAGTACCCTATAGGTTTTGAAAATCGGTCAGTGAATGGTACCCTTAGTGTGAAGAGCCTTACTAACTTCTTTACTTTGATAACCTATTCATTTAATGTTTCTACTGAAGTATAAGGTAATGGACCCTAATATTCCATTTTCATTTCAACTATATACCTCAAAACTATAAGACGCAGCGTGTGTAAGCAGGTCAAAAGGGGGATCGTCGACCTGGTAAATGTTGCGGGAACTCGCCTGATGTAGGCGGTACAGGACTAGTTGTTGTGGCGATCTTTGCGAAAAGCCTATGACCAGCAGTCTTTCGATGAAATGTTGATATACCTCTAGCCAGAGACAGACAGAGAGATAGACAGACAGATAACAAAGTGGATGGGTTCAGTTTTTTTGAGTTCCTTAACCGTAGAAAAAAGAATAAATTTTATATGTTTTACAAGTCTATAAACTTTTGAACCGGGCAATGGAAACAGAATATCAAAGTGCAAACACGGACCGACTACAGCACGCTCGTCTTGTTATCATTGCGAAATCGCGCCATCTAGCCGCGAGTTAACCTAATTAGCGAGCGAGATACGATATCATTTGATTATCCCCGAGACGGCGGCTGATGGCGTTGATTCGATTCGTCGGATGCGTGAAACTCACGAACTCCACCCGGCGACTGAAGATTGGCATCAATTCGATTTGATTAATTTGTTTCCGACAGCTCCCGATGATTTATTGTTACTTGATAAATGCTTTAACGCTGTTTTATCACTCAGATACGTTTATGTGCGGGGATTGAATTTATTACGACTCAATTAGACACGATTCTGGGAAACAAAAGCCCGTTTTATACTAATATAATTTGTTCCTAGTATAAGCTTGAGCCTTTCGTTATAGAAAAACTTTGTGATGAACTCATAATATCATGGTGGAAGATATTTTCTAGAGCATTGTCTCATCCTTCACTTTTATAATCAAATAATATAAATGAATTACTTCAGAACCGGAATGAGTGGATGACACAACAAGAAGGTATATCAATATTCAGCAAAGGGTGATTACGCGCGGAAAATGATGATGAAGATAATGTGATAAACAAAAAAATGGAACTTCAATCAATAATTATCATCCTCACCCAGACTAAACCAAATTACCCTGCGTGAGACACATCCGATACGCATTTTAGAGAAAAATATGACAAGACAAATTTTTACAAAAAAGGAAACCATCTTGAGGAGTTCCCTGGTTTATCTTCGAAGTCAAAGGTCCAATGCCAATGAAAATAAAATGAGACCACCTTTTGCAACGATAAAAGAATCATCTAAAACGGTTTCAAACATAGAAGTTATGACTGAACATGTATAAGAAAATATACATTAGAATTGAAAACCCCCCTTTCTTTAAAATGGCTAAACATTTTAGTGATTTAGATATCGTTGTTGAAAAGCAGGTTTCGGATGACTTCTTCATTCATACATATTATAGTCCAGAGTCATCTTTATATATAACTCACGCCTTCTATATTAACTGACAGAGTTCTGGTGTATACGATTGGGTTGTACCTAATCACCTTTACAATAGACTTTTAAAATATACTTAATCATACAACCATTTTTCAGATTTAGTGCGGATTAAACATTTACAATACACCATCTTGAAAAATAAGCACCAATAACTGAAACCAAGTTTTAAGAAACATAAACAATTTATAAAATCGTTAATAAATCAAATTCTAAAATATTTTTAAGGCACTTATGAATGTCTCTCTTATGTACCTACTCTACTACCGGTTCAGAAAATATCCCAGTCATTGTGAAGAAAAAATGTCAAGAACTTCGATCGGGTTTATAAAAAAAATATTGGTTTTCAGAGTATTTAAATTTTTTACAGTTATTATCATTTTCAGTGGATGTACATGTAATAAACTTGAGGAATTATTCATATTTGTGATTTCATATATGATTATATTATGTATTTTTCCAGGTGTCGGCTATGCGATCTGTATGATTGACATATACATGGGTATGTACTACAACACGATCATCGGCTGGGCTGTTTACTATTTGGTGGCATCACTGGCGTCTATCAACTCTGTGCTGCCTTGGACGAGCTGTAACAACGAATGGAATACACCACTATGCATGCCCGTCACCTCGCCACAAATAAACCCTAACTCATCCACACCTGCTAAGGAGTTCTTCGAGTAAGTAATATTTAATCCATAGTCTATACTATAGTTATATTACAAAGATGAATAGTTTGTTCGATTTGTTGAACGCGCCAATCTCAGAAACTACTGGTTTAAATGGATAGCCCATTTATCGAGGAAGGTTATAGGCCATACAACATCACGCTATGACTAATAGGAGCGGAGCATCAATGATAAATGTTGCAAAAACGGGGAAAATGTTTTCCTTTTGAGAGCTTTCATTATGTGACGCAGACGAAGTTTCGCTGGTCTACTAGTTATACATAAAGCGTAAGACAGTTTATTTTCGTATTTGAACGCGCTAATCTCTAGAACTATCAGTCAGATTTAAAAATCTTATTGCATTGTATAGCCTACTTATTGTGGATGATTATAAACTATATAGTTTCACACTATAAGCCTAACAGACAGACAGAAACTGTAAATATAAAACAGTTCGATAATCCGTAGAAGAGCACGGGAAATGAAAACAACTATAGGACGATACGTGGAGAGTTGTTCAAATAAATTTATCACGGTGAAACCGCGAGGCGCAGCTAGTAAAGAAATAAAACTGCTTATTAAAATATACGACAGTGAAAATTAATTTATTTTCTCCAGGCGAAACGTATTGGAACAACATAAGTCCAACGGTCTAGATAGCATGGGTCCTATAAAACCTTCACTCGCTCTCTGCGTTTTCGGAGTGTTCGTGCTTGTCTACTTCTCTTTATGGAAAGGCGTCAGGAGTGCTGGAAAGGTATTCAAATCATATAATAGTTTATTGTTGTTTATGGTATTCTCGTTCTGTCTCCCTTTAGATGGAGTTAAACCGGTATTTTTATATTACAGTAAAAGGTGTATGTGAGTATACCATTTCCATTTCTTTATTTTCTCGATGACAACTCCTGTGAAAACTTGAACGAGCGTCTTTTTTACATTATGTATGCATTATTTTATAAAATATGACGTTTACACACGTACAAGGTTATACCAAAGTCGGAAAACTGATGGGATGGAGCTATATCGATAAACGTAACACGAAAACAGCCCGATATTTTTTTACAAAATGTAAGAAACTAAACTACTGCGAATACTTTTGTACAATTTATTGAGTTATATTATATTTTATTACAAATGTTACACGTATTAATTCTATTGTATGCCAACTTCTTCAAAATTTTCGAAGCTGTTTAAAATAAGTAGTATAGGTAGTACTCGACAATAAACGAAATCATTATCAACGACAGGTATCTTTATTTATATTTCAATCAAAATCTGATGAATCGTCATCGACATCGACATATGCGATCGATATCATTACTTATTTGTACAACACTACAACTATCAAATTAGAACTGTCATCGAGAAAATAAAGAAATGGAAATAGTATAGTTGTAAGTTTTTGTTAAATCGAAAATAACTCAAAAAAATTATCCCGCGTGCATTTATACGCGTATTTATTTAAAAGCGAAGTCATGTAATAAATTTTAATAAACTATTTTTGAAGTAGGATTAATATTTGAAAAGGGTTATGTTTATTACCTTTTAAAGTTATTACTTCGCTTATTTTGTTGATTGTGAATTTTAATGTTATAGTACGATTTTAAAAACACAAAGATATTCGATTTTATAAACCATATTTCAACGAATTACATTCTGGGCCCAGAAATATCCGTCTCTTTTACCCATCAATGATGTTTAATTATACACCTATAGGCACTCTACACACCTAACTCGCCGACCTACCGAAAAATATCGTTGACATATTAGCCTGCGCGGGAACAAGTCGTAGACATGATTCTGAAATAAAAATATCGTCGACATTCGTGGGAGGATCGGCGGGTTCGGTGTGTAGAGCGCTTTAAATTATCTTAATTTGATTAAAATAATGCTTTACGATGTAATAAATTAAAATCAATAAGATGAATTTACATTATTATTAATAATAATACTACTAACTACATCATATCGAGCTTCCGTCACAGGATGCGCGCGCAGCTTTTCTACCCTTAAAAATAAAAAATTGAAACGATATATCAATTAAATGTTTACAAATTGTAACACAGTGAACATCTCTTCCAATGTAAATGTTATGTCAATTTCTACTTCACTTTAATAATCATTGGTGCAATTTATTAGATATTCTCTTTGGCTAAAACTCGTCTTTTGATTCAGGTGGTATGGGTAACTGCATTGGCCCCCTACGTTGTCCTTCTTATACTTCTGGCTAGAGGAGTCACGTTACCAGGTGCCACAGAAGGCATCCGTTACTATCTCACTCCAGAATGGCACAAACTACAGAACTCAAAAGTAAGCACCTTAACATTGAAAAGATCTAATAAGAAAGCTGATGATAATTTCAAAACTTACCAATCCGATAGACATAGTCGTAAAGTATTTGCACATTTTAACGCCTGTTTGAGTCTCCAAATATTCAGTCGTTCTATTCTAGTTTTCTTCCTATTAAAGTAATTTTTCCTACACTCTTCTTCCAAGGTCTCTATTTAACAGACTTCAAAAGAGGAGGAAGTTCTTAGTTCGATTTTTTTTTAATAGATGTTCAAGCATAACTTCTTTGTTTATCAACCGATTTAGATGATTCTTTTTTCGATGGAAAGATACTCCAGGGAACTCCTCAAAACGTATATATAATATTGTATATTTACCACTATCCTTATTATTTATATCATAGAAACTCCCTTGTTAGGTATTTGTTATCTATAACTTTTATTACTTGTACATTTAAAATATTATCTATTTCATTTAATAGTACTGCTACTGCTAACGCTACTCCTCCATTTACTTCTACCAGGTTTGGATTGATGCAGCCTCGCAGATCTTCTTCTCCCTCGGCCCAGGATTCGGAACGTTACTGGCCCTCTCCAGCTACAACAAGTTCAACAATAACTGCTACCGAGACGCTCTCATCACTTCCTCCATCAATTGCTTGACCAGTTTCCTCGCCGGCTTCGTTATCTTCTCCGTTCTCGGGTGCTTGTTTACTTTATCTAACGTTTTCATATCTGAGTAGATTAATTTATAATCAATTGTGTAACAGATTACCTATATAATTTTTTGTTAATGAATGTATGATGATGTATCAGAAATTTTAGACGTAGAGGACAAAATACGACTTTTCAGGAGAAACTAAAGTTTTAAATGTTTTTAGGATACAAATTTTATGTATTAATTGCTATAAGGATTTCTGTAAGGAAGAAGTTTCTTAAAAAGTTACGATTTTTATTGCTGGTCAATAGTTTCAAAAATAGATGTTCCATACGCACTAAGAAATCAGTTGCTATTGACTTTTACGACCAATGATATTTTATAAGTAGATACGGCATTGACGCTCTTTACATGATATCATGAATAGTGGGCAATTGCCCTCAGTTCCAATTCGTCTTGATACCATCTTGAGCGAGAAGAAACTTTTATTCTTTTTTGACAACAGACTTCTCACATTTTTTTATGATAAAAAGGGGACAAAAGGGCAGGTGGCGCACCTGATGGAAAGTGATCACCGCCACCCACAAACATCCGCAACACCAGAGCGTTCGCAGATGCGTTGCTGGCCTTTTAGGGAAGAATAAGCTCTCTTCTTAAAGGTCACCCGGTCATAACGGCTCGGAAAGACCCCAGGCGACAGCTGGTTCCACAGAATGGTTGTGCGAGGCAGAAAGTACCTTAAAAAACGCACTGTTGTGGAACGTTGGACATCGAGGTGGTATGGACTAAAATATTGCAATAAAACTTTAAATAGTACCTGAACAAAAGTATTTTTCACAGGTACATGGCACATGTCCAAATAAAAGCATCGAGGAGGTCGGGTTGGAAGGTCCAGGTTTGGTGTTCATCGTGTACCCGGAGGCTATTGCGACAATGACAGGCTCTGTGTTTTGGGCTATTATATTCTTCCTGATGCTAATCACGCTTGGACTAGACAGCACCTTTGGTGGTAAGATTTATATAAAATTAAAGTAGTTTTGCGGAATTCCATCCTATAAACATTAATTAGTACAAATTTTTGTTATGCTAATATAATTGCATAGCAGTGAAATAATATTTTCTATCGCTTCTATTTCATAGGTGATAAGTAAAAACAGTGCTATATGTTAAGAGGAAACTACACAATATTTGGTTGCATAAAGTTCTGACTCTAACAAATCCCAAGAGGCCACGCGAAAATAACGTAATTTATTTTTTATTCCATATGAAAAATAACTGTGATAAAAATTCATTCGCAATTATCATGTTTTACTAGTATTTTTCACACTAAATGAAAAATAACAGTGCTACATAAAATGTTAACATATTATTTTACTTTTTAAAACAATGTCTCGTATCTGAATTCTTATTTTATAACAGCGTAAATACATGTAGTTTCTTCTGTACTTCTGCCTATTGATTATGTTTAACTTTAGGCTTAGAAGCAGTGACGACAGCGCTTTGTGACGAATACCCTCGCGCTCTGGGTAGACATCGCGAGATGTTTGTGGCTGTACTATTGCTGTTCATCTATATATGTGCTCTACCGACCACCACTTATGTGAGTAGTATTTACTTTCAGTATTATTTAACTAGCAACTATCTCCGGCTTCGTACATGATTAGAGTAGTACATAATTATAACTACTAGCGATCGCCCTAAGACCGAAATTCGACCAGCGACTTTTTGTTCATAGACTATTTTCTGTTTGACATTTGCAGTATTCATGAACCTAAACAATGAGTATTGCTACATCACTTGCTGTCACTTTTCGTTGACTGACAATGTCAATATTTCGGGGAGTCTAAGTTCAATGGAACTGGTCGGTTTAGGATTCGCAGTATTAATTTATTTTATTTAATATATTAGTAACAGTTATTATAGGCAAATTTTAGCTTTCTGCACTCCATCTCTATATAAACTTTAACCATGCCATATTTCTCAGTATTCCGTGCACGCAATACGCTTAAAAAGGGGTAGAAAGCTTTTGCTTCATGTATTAATTCCTTCGGCATTATTTTTCCTGACATCTTCAACATCACCTTATTTCAGCCAATTAACACAAAGCCCTAATTAATTATACACCTAAAAATTCCGCATAAATCACTCCGTACATTGATGAGCACCGTATGAAATCCTTCAGACAGACATATAAGTGGGGAGGAGGGGGGAGGGACTTTGTATTATAATATAGTAAGGTAGCTTTCCTAAAATTTTAGTACATTATATTATATCACTGATACAACAGGATTTTTTGATAAATTACTTTCACACGTTATCTTTAACCGACGAGGGTGTATAGACGTATTCATATGAATTATTCATACGAACCTCCCTCCAAATGATCTAAGTAACACCAGTGAACTATAGAAAATTGTTTCACGTATATAGTCTAAACTATACTGAAAGAAATAACAGTTAAATTAATTGCTCCAGACAATATTGCAAAGATTTTATTTAATAGATATCTTTTGTTTATTCTTTATTTATAAATTGTATTATTTAAATACTACTATATTATATTACATGACACTCTCAGTGAAATTAATTTTAATTATAAAATTTTGAACTAAAACGATTCTATAATTGAACAAGAAATTAAGAGTGATATTTCAAGGTCGCGTCACGGTCAGCCTCATTCCGTTACTTGAGAGTGAAGGAAGATATAACGTAGAGAGAAAGAGAAAGACAGCTATATATTGTTTATCTAATACACAGATTAGGCAGTTCATGTCTGATTTTTTAAGAAGTTTCACTTGTAACACGTGTACGGTGCTGCATTTTGTACCTTTTATCTCGTAAATAAAAAAATCTTGCGTGCGTCTGTTAGTAATCGTATAACTTCTGAACGAATTGTTTATATTTACCAAGGTCCGGCCACTTTGGCACGCTCGTGCGGGTGGTCCATACAACTTTCGCGGCTGAGTGCCCTCTGCGCTCGCCCCCATGTCCGGTGAAGCTGTAAAAGCCGCAGCGGCTTTAGGGCCCTTAGGGCTAATAGTGTAGTCAGTTCAAAAAAAAAAACTAATGGGGGAACTGGTTCTCAAGTACAGCTGCCGGGACAAACCTATAGGTGTTTAGCGATAGATTTTCAACTTGAGGAATTACTTTTCCAAGTACACTTTCATAAGTTGGTCGACTATTCATCATTAACTTAGCCTAAAGCCTATTGCTGTGGCAGTTCTCCTTTTAACTTCGTTATATAAATACTACTGCCGTAAATTTTTTTACATATCCAAAAAAAACCATTTGTCTGGCAGAGGTGAGGCACTTGACTCTATCAAGAATTAGCACTTTAAAGGTTTATATTTCGAAAAACGGAACCCTGGATCGAAAAATGGTTTTGTTTTTGAACGACCTATCCAACAACACCCCACACGATGAGATAGACGAAAATTCATCCCCACTTTACGTGTATGGGTGAAATTCTCAAAAAAAATTTTTTTTTATTTTATTTTACCGCTTTGTTGACATGATTAATATGTATACTCATACCAAATTACAACGTTCTAATACTAAAAATCTCTGAGCTAAGCCGGCTACGGTCAATTCGGAACCCTAAAAACGACACTACAGGCTCTACTTTGTGACGTTTAATTTACATTATGCATTGCTTTCACAGTACTTATTTCTATGGTTGTTGGTCATCGTTCCACACCGTCGAGTTGGCTTGTGGTCAAGTACAAACTTATAAAAATACATGAAAACCACTTATGTGTGGTTCTTCCAATACTCATTGCGAATTCCCTCGGAATGCGTCACACATGAATAATGTAATTGAATATATTTACCCCCTCTCTGTCTCATCAGGTCGTACGATAACACCAGGGTTGATTTATTGAATTACATTCGTTTATTTCGCAGTTACTACAATCAATTTAATGAGAGGTTGTTATAATATTTATATATTTTTTGTAATAGCTCGGCAAATTGACGGTACTGTACCTGATGGTAAGAGAGAGAGAGAGAGATTGAAATCCATCGGCAATCACCTTTCTTCTCTTCACTTTACATTTGAAGGGCCTGATGTTGTGAGAAGGAGGGAACACACTGGCCGGGAGAAGGTTCCACAGCTTTACAGTACGAGAAAGAGAAAACATAGAGAAGTTTTTAATTTGCAAATCAAACAGCAGAACCAAGTGTTACTCGTGTTAATTCTTATTTTCTTCCGAATTTGCAACTAGTCCACTTTAATGAAGTCTATTACCGTAAATTATCAAGTTAATTAGTGTACTGTCTTAGTCCATAGCAGTATTCTTAAGAAAGGTAACGGCTTGCTAGAACTTTCTAGGGAGTTTTTGTGGGATCTCAGAATGCATCATTTTAGTTTATATTTATAAAACTCTTCACTTATGAGCAAAAGCCAAAGTATATCACGCAAAACGCCGCCAATATTACATAATATAGGATTTTAAACCTAAGTAAATGTATTAAAAATGAACACCACAACAATTCAAAAACTCCCGTGTTAATTTTATTCGAATAACTCTCCACTGCGTCTCCGCCAAACCACACGTCCTGTATTTACCTAAAACTTATCAGATTGCTTGAAATTAATATACTGCTCCGCTCCCTAGCATAGTAGCGTGAAAATATATTTTTGCTAAAATGTAAAAACAGTTTATAATATCTAGAAGCGACATTCGACCTAAATTAACGTGGCTATATACATATTACAAAGTGGACCCCTCAAGTAACTTGATTTTGTGATATCATCATTATTATATTAATACGTGAAGCAAAAACTTTCTACCCCTTTTAAGCGTATTACCTGAACAGAAGACTGTGAGATTTGACATGGTTAAAGTTTATATGGAGAAGGAGTGCAGAAAGCTAAAATTTATCTATAATATTTGTTACTAATATATTAAATTAAATAAATTAATACTGCGAATCCTAAACTGACAATTAGCGAAGCCGCGTTTATAGAAGTAAGTTCGAATTCCTGCAATTAACCTGAGGTTTTATTGAAGAAAAATATTGTTTTGAGAACATAGCACGGTGGCAAGGCAGTTTTTAATACTACCACCCTGAAGTTGAATCCCTCCCCCTCCCCCCCATGGGCACACAACGTCACTTAACATCAGGTAAGATTGTAGCCAAGCACTAACGTGGTTAAGATGAGGCTGGTATGACTATTGTCAAAAGCTTTTATACAAAATAAATTTAAAAAACGCCAGAACTATAACAAAGTTTAACCTTGAAGATTTTAATAGATTTTACGACAGTTGACAATTGGCTACTAGCTGTGTTAATATAACTGTAAATAGTAATTTAATGTCTTTATTATCATTCAGTACCATAGCACATTCTTTGCTGTCTCAAGGGCGGCGTTTACCTGGTGGATCTCCTGAACGTGTACGGTCCTGGATTGGCCATATTGTTCGTGGTATTCGCTGAAGCTGCAGGAGTTTGCTGGGTGTACGGCGTCGATAAGTTCTCGGAGGATGTACACAGTATGCTCGGACACTCGCCGGGCTGGTTTTGGAGAGCGTGCTGGTCTTACATCAGGTAAGTTGGTTTTTAAAGTTGCTCAGAAAAACAAATTCATCTACCTTATTCATTACTTACATACAAATGAGTCAACTCTCGGAATTCCTTCAAGCATTCGCTACTTGGCTTCTACTTGGAACAGTTGAATATCTTCTAGATTAAGTATACCGAACAATAATGTTTAGCACACCTATATGTACGACATTACCGACCTTACCTTTATCTTGCACAGCTAGAATACATTTTAGCATTAAGTCCTCCAATCCGCGAGTTGACTGTATGTTTAAAAATTAATGTAAATTATTCAGTAATATTGGTTAATAGAAAAATGCCTAAAACAATAATAATATGGAAAAAGTATGTAATTGTTTGTTTATTCCATTTTCTCTTTAGAAAATTATTATTTTCTTGTCTGTGAGTCACGTGATTTGAAACGCTGATTAGAAAACGTGACATCACCATTAGACTCTTCGTGAGTTGTCACACTTGTCACTTTTATTATACAAAATGACAAATAAAATGAATGTTAACGTCACGGGACCATAATGTATCGTTTTTGTTGCGTACTTTTTATTTAGATTAAAAAATATTTTTAAATCACTTTTTATGCTGTATGAATGAAAAAAAAATCAGTCATAGGTATTATTTTCAACATATTAAGTATTTAAAACAATTTTCCAAAAGTTGTCAACTATCGGATTGTACCTACACGTATGTGCATCAAAGAATTAAATAAATAATATCTACGTAAAATGGCAAGACCAGTGCAAGATTCAACTGCGGAAGTATTACTTGTATATCCGCCTTGAATCAACAGTGTTTGGGTACTCAATTCTCAGAAGAAGCAATTACTAACTGGTCTCAGTCAGGATTATAACCGTTTCTGAATTTAGGTAGGTCCACTTAATACCACGTGGACTGTATACTTGCATACTTCATATTATGCCATAAGGAAATTGAGATATATAGATAAGTGTATAAATATATTTTCCTATGATATTGTGTCTTTCAAACGAGATAATTTACAACAACCCTTTAAAGCATTTTTGTACTACATTATATTTTTGTAAAGAGTAAGTTGCAATTCAAATTGGATATTTTCAGAGCATATTGAAAGGGTACAGGGTAAACAAATTTGGATGATTTACAAATAATAACTGGGCACAACGAAACATACTAAATAAGGGGATTAGATTTAATTAGAACATTTACTTGTATTGTTATCAAGGATTTTATAAAGATTTTTATCAGTTTTCAATAAATATGTTGTTTTCTTTACTGAAAAATTTAAATCCTATACGCCTTTATATGGTGAGATACTGAAAAATTTACATAAAAATTATATACACTTTCCACTCTATATATATAAATAATGTTTATTTTTGATAAAGAATCAGTAGAACTAACTTATAATATACGTTCAAGTATTGCAAAAGCTCTAGCACTATAACTTTATTCATAAAAACAATTGATCATTTCGTCTGACTAAATGTATTCCTGACAAACAGTCCAGTGTTCCTGCTGGTCCTGTTCGTATTCTCCGTCCTGTCACACGAGGAGATGCTGGGCGGCGAGTACGCGTACCCGCCCTGGTCGATCACAGTCGGCTGGGTCATGACTGGCACAACCGTCTCTTGCATACCTATCTACATACTTTACAAGATGCTCATAACTCCTGGTAGCTTTATACATGTAAGTATTTTTAACTTCATTATTAATACCTCTGCTCCCGGGGATGGTAAGGAACCCAAAGGATTAAAGGTACAAAGTGTTAAAAACATAAACGTCATTTCTCTAAAATGTTAACTTATTCTAAACAAGCATACGGCCCATCTGATTGTAAGCAGCTACCGTAGCCTATGGACGCTTGTAATACGCGCGCAATACCGCGGTGCGAACTTGAACCCCATACCCCAAGGAGATTTGGAAACCTTACTCACCGCTGTAATACAAGACGAGGTTATTTGGCTGTGATCTTCCGTAGGGTGGCGGTATTCCACCATTCGAACTGCTCCAAGTAGAGAGAAATCTCCAAAGTTTATCTGTGTCTTACCTCCGTTTCATACTAACAACCATTATTTCGTACAAATTAATTAAAATATAAATCTTAAAATAACAATAAATATAGATATCCTAGTAAGAACAGTAAGGGATAATGTAAGTTCATACTAATATTGTTTTTCAATCGAAACAGTTGTTCCCTACATTACCTAATTTGGACAATTATATTCACAAACTTTACCTCCAGCTGATCTTACAGACGTTGTTTCTAACATTCCCAGTAGCCAGTTAGCTCTATCACAACGCGACCCATCGCATTCAACGTTAACGTATAAACTTTTCTCCGTGAAAAAATACCTAGACACGCCAACTTCCATGGTGATCTAGCCAACGGTGTTGGGAGTTTATCAATCTCATACCAACATCCATTTGTATTCTTATATAAAATTTCCGTAGGAAAACAGAAACCTAGAAATATAATTTATTGAAGCATATGTCGTTAGAGCTTTTAGCCCCATATCAAAATTGCAAATCTGTTTTAAACCAAAATTATTAACATACAAGTCTCTGACAAGTTTTTCTTTCTAATGACATTACATATTTTTATCTTAAAAATATTTCGTCAAGCTCAATAAAAAAGTTCATGCTTGAAAAAGTATGAACGCCACAAACGTTGGTCATACTAAATGGGATATATCTTAAAAAAACATATTATATCCTTAACCTGTTGATTTTAAAACTTCATACATTATAAAACTTGCTTCAATCTTTCAAAAATGCAATAAAAATCACGTTTTCTTAATAAGCAACAAATAATTTAAACCTTAAATCAGAATAAAATCACATCGGAAATATGGAACCGTGAGCGCCTTATCATAGAGTACTGAACCGCGCACAAAGCCAGAAAAAGACATCGACGCGTTTATATGTTTTTGTGCTAAATTACAATTAAAAAGAAAATCTTTATTTTTATAGTAAACCGTTATTCTACCTAAACTGTAATAAGAAATATTTTTAAAATGTAAAAGTTCTAAGTTTGTATTATTTTAATTGAGTAGGTACTGCCTACGACACTTATCAGTGATCAAATATCCTCTTATACTGGTAATTTATTTATAAAAATATATTATTTACTTTTTACATCGATTATTTATTTAAACTAGCGATCGCCCTAAGGTCGAAATTCGACCAACAACTTTTTGTTCATAGACTATTTTCTGTTTGACATTTGCAGTATTCATAAACAATGAATATTATCTACATCACTTGCTGTCATTTTTCGTCGAGTGACAATGTCAATATTTTGGGGGGTCTAAGTTCAAAGGCGCTGGTCGGTTTATGATTCGCAGTATTAATTTATTTTATTTAATATATAAGTAATAGATATTATAGATAAATTTTAGCTTTCTGCACTCCTTTTCCATATAAACTTTCACCATGCCAAATCTCACAGTCTTCCATGTACGCAATACGTTTAAAAAGGTACCGAAAGCTTATGTATAATAAATAATAATAAGTTGTAATAAACAATACTTTATTTGTATCTCTTTGTTTTCTTGTATATACGTGTCTACATTTTTCCTTATATTTTTTCTCTGACATATCTTTAAATTCTAAATACAAACGCGATTCATAGAGAATGCGTATAACATAGGTACCTATAAAAAAAGGTTATATTTCCGATCCACAACATTATGCCTCACGAATTAATATATACATAAATTGTTTTTTTTTTTTAGATTTTGTATAAATTGTTTTATAATGCAGCTAAAGAAATATTACCTTGTTTTGTGCAGCGCATCAAAACAATAGGAAGGCCAGAGGAAACGTCCATACCGCCATCAGACTCGACGGTCTGTTGTAACCTGTGACCTGACACCACACACCACACAATTCTCTGGGAAACAAAACCACCTACCATTGAATGGCTCGTTTGAGTATCACCCTTATTTCATTAAAATATTGAATGTTCTATTTAAGTTCCGAAAATAACAAAACGATAAAAAATATTCTCAGTGTAATATCATTAAAAATATATCAAAATAAAGATAAATATTATATAGTGTAGTTAAAATATTCAAAATTATGTACTTAGTAGAATGTAATTCATCGTTATAATCAAAATATATATGTATCGTATCATATGAATAATAATTAAGAAAATATATTACTATTGAATAAGATTAATATAAAAATTAAATAATTAATTGATCCGAAAATTAATGTTAATGTACCTTCTTGTTTGTTAAATATATATTATATTTAATTATCACAGGTATATTGTGACAGACTAATTATACGTGAAATTTTAACAGTTGAATTTTCATGAATAATTTTTTTGGTTTGGGTATACCATGGCTGCCTAATAAGGTAACTATTAATTTTACCATAGTAATAATTTTATAAAATTATTTTATATATTTTTAATGTATAGCAACGAATATAAACTATATAGAAGTCTATATTATTGTAAATAATAACAGTATTGCTGGACAGACTATAAAATAATTTAGTTATACATTAATGGGCCTCAGAAAGCCATAAGATTGAAATAAAACACTAAAACTGACTAACACAATACTATGATCTCATATTATAATAAATAGTATTTATTATCTTAGTCAGTTTTTGGAAATATAAAAATAAAACCATGGCTGGGTGTCCATTAATAATAGTATACAAAAATCTCTTAATAATGTAAATAAAATGTAGAAACTAAAACAATATGAAAGCAAACCCCATTGTAAATAAAATTGATTCTACATATATATGTATAATATGTACACATTTCTGTATTCCAGGGCAATGAATACAAGAATGTTACATTAATAATAAATACATACTTATAATCTACAATTTATGTGTAAATAATTAAATGTTATATAGAAACAAAATTTTATGTGATCGTTTGAATAACTTTTTCTATTAGACTAGTATAAAATTATGTATCTAAATATTTGCTTTAACAGTAATTAAAATATATAAAGATAAATATGTAAGTAAATGTTAATATTTATTGGTACTATTCGTAGAAATTAATCTAAATATTATATTATAACCATGTTTTAACTCCATTCATTATACCAATTTTTAACATTAAGAAATATTGATAGCTGAATATAAATATAAAACATTTTCTTCGTAAAATGAAAACAATTCATTGCATTAAAAAGAAAAAAAAGTATATAAAAATTATTACGTAAGTAGTCATTCATTCATATTAAAAGTAAAAATGTAAATTAGCAGTATATCCTCGAAATAATTTTTAAATAATAGGTATAGTTTTAAAGGCTATGTTAAATTTGGTAGAATTTTTTTCCAGTAGGTATAATAGTAGAAAATGTATTTAAACCTTAAAATGTCATTCCATAATTAACAGTTAATGTGGATTTTGATAGAACATTTGTACCATAATATCACAAATCGCCACTCTTTTTTACACAAGGAAACCCGTTTAAACGTCCGCAAAAACACAGGCGAAGTTTAGTTTGGGATTCTTAGAGCATGTTAAATGTATTAAGCTTAGTAAAAATATATTGATTAGTATCTATAGTATATAATGTTAGTCCCAAACATCATTTAGAAGAATAATCTTTAGACCCTTAGTGCATTTTCTCGTTATATATAACTTTTAGTATACTTTACATTGCAGAAATGATATATAAATGTAGTGCATCTAGGTGTTCTGTGTTATAAATGTTTTTATAAAAAAAGTAAAAAAAAACAGTTCATATACCCATAAAGTTGAAGATTTAACTTCATTTATATTATAGTTTCATTTGGGATAAAATATAAATGTGTAATCGTTTTAAAGATTTACGTGTAATAGATGTTAACATATAATCATGTTTAATGGGTGTTTAGAATAAATACAGATGTCTAGATACGGTCTGCAGCAGCCATTGCAGGTCTGTCTAACCATTTGTTTAAAAAAATTATTTTGTTTTCTTTAACCAGTTGTCTCTAAACTACAATAAATGAGGGGTCTAATAAACAAAGGTGGTTAAGTCTCATATACTGGCAACACTGTTTAACTTTTTTTGTTTGTTTGTAGAAACAACTTTTTTACTAGACTACATTAAAGTTTTCTTACAAATGATGCAATATCCAATAAAATTTAATATCAAAACCTATTTCCTGATTGAGTTAATAAAGTCGTTAATGTCCGCTTCGGCCAATCGGAGACAAGCTACAATGACCGTATTAACCAAAATTACGCTGAGTGTGTTATTGTTTTTAATGATATTATGATTTAAAAACCTATCATTTTGATTAAAAATACTTAATAAAGATGGAGTGCCGACCTAAAATTTTGCCTAGCAGCAGAGCCCGACAGCTAAAAGCAAAATAAGGCTAAGCAACGTAGCTTAGTACCAATATCTTATAGGGTTGTCAGTGTAATTTTTATTTACTATATTTCAGTTTTTAATTATATTAATTTAAGCTCAAACTAAAATACAATATTATTTATTTGATTAATTGTTACCTTACCTTTTGTGGATTGCACTAAAAGTCTTGTGTTCGCTTGTTAGTAATTGTGTAACTTTTGAACGATTTAACCGATTAAAAGTGACTTGGGAGCTTTTCGCTGTGTTTGCCGTCGTGGAAAAATGCTATGATGATTGATGCTATGATGATATTGAAATCTCATTTGGTGTACCAATTAAACTACAAAAGATGAATGATGTAGCTTATTTATCAAGAAAACACTGTGGAACAAATTGGCAAAACAATGTCAAGGAATTGATTTATAAAAATATAATTTATCAGTCTATACATTAATACTTCTTTGGAAGAAAATTATTTATGTGTAGCATATAGTGAGAGCATTACGTTTAATGTTTAAATATTTCTATCACACAATTATTTTGATTATTATTCCTTTTTTAATATAGTTTTTATTCTAATGATTATTTTTACCGATTTTAAAGTTAAAAGTTAAACAAGTAATTTTCGCCATTATTAAAGGGTTTCCTTTTTGCTCAGCCCTAACATTTGTTAATTTAAACTGTGTTTAACAATTACGGCGAAGTCCACAAGCATTCATAAGAAAAGCAGAAAAATACTATCATTACTAATAAACATGGCAATGCCCATCATATTGTTCAAGTTTCTAGGTTAATTGGTTATTTGTAGTCTATAAAAACAGTTTAAAATTGTTTAACATAACAATTTTACACTTAAAAATATATTACCATAGTATGTAACTATGCCATAGACAGCGTGGTTAGTTTTTTATCAAATTACGTAAAATTAGATTTTGTGAACTTTTTGTCTTTCTATTAAGACCCCTGAAATACGTCTTAATTTTCCGCCTTTCGTCGGTGACCAAAATTCACAGTTGACTCGCATATAAAAAATCAGAAAAGTAGCTAGTAGAACTCACGCCCTGATGGTATTGTGGATTATATTACAAAATAACAAAAAATATATTCTGATAATAGAAAATCTACTCAATCAAAATCACTACCAGCAGACTTTCTTGGAATAATCTGCCAAACCAGTTAAATATAGGATATTATAAACAATACAAATACGTGATAAAGCAAACTTCTTAATACAGTATTACGTTAACCTAAAAACTTAACTATTTTATAGCAATATTAGGATTCAATATTATTTTTAATTCTATAACTCAAGCCTTTCTCGAAAAAAAAAACTTATTATAATTTAGTTGGGTACATTATAATTTCACATGGGATTATAAATTCGTGATTTTTGAATTTATTCGGTCTATGAACGGTATTTTAACTATGAAGCGCCGTCTCTCACCAACATACAGACACACAGACATACAGACCAACAACAAAGTGATCTTAAGGGTTCCATTTTTTTGTACTTGCTTCGTAATCTATACAATTAATAAAATTAAAGTGTCTGTTTGTAATGTCAAAACAACAGTTTTTTAGTAAATGTATAATATAAAAGTATATACGATAAATAAAACACAATTTTTGTTTGTCTGTCCGTCTGTTTGTTCCGGGTAATGTCAGAAACGGTTGGATAGATTTCGACGGGACTTTCACTGATGTTACAAGTAGTAACTTGGGCTACTTTTAAATATTCGTTTACCTGTGCCAATGCCGAAAAAGTTCTACTCCTCGTGGTTATTTTAAACTAGACATTCTTAAGAGTTCAGCCTTATTAATATAAATACTTAAAAAAAAGAATACTCACCAAAAAGTATTACAAAAGAAGCTACACGACACGACCAACTCGATTGACAAACGAAAATGTCATTGTAGTCTTTGTAAACCAAACAAAACCAGACGATTCGATTTAAAATTGTTTGTGTAAAGTATGCAATGATCGTGGTGCCCTGGCGAAAATGTCAGGCGAGGAGTTAGTGTGCAGGGGAATCCGACCGCTTGCATGGCGGGCAAGTCTGTAAGCTTCAATACACATTGCGTAAGTTATCCACGTGGTTGTATTCCAATTTGAGCTAAAATCCAGAATGCGGTCTTCACATCCCCTGGTTATTCTTTGACGATAATCTTACTTAATATTATTTTGACCATTTGGTCTCAAATATCGTCGGAAAAGAACAAGTGTTTGCGGACAGATTTAACGATTCACGAAGTCAAGCTTTATAAAATTTTGTACTACTTTATGTTAATTTCAATGGTTTTTTCTCCGCAACTTCGACAGTCTTCACTTCTGAACATATCAAGAACCTGTAGTCTTCACGTTAGGAAATCAAAATGAAAAATATTTTATTCAATTTAGGTCATGAGAAGACCGGTGCTATGAATGTAAATACTTTATTGCCTACGAGTTCGGAAAACATCCCATTCATAGAGAAGACAGCTAGAAACTCGATCGGGTTTATAATTCTTTTTACTATACGTATCAATATAATACAGTTCATTATAATTTTATTGGATGTGCAGAAAGGTAGTCACTTTTAGACATCATTACTCTAGCCAATTCCCTGGTAAAATGTACTATAGTATGTACAGAGCTTGAGCGACTCCCAGTTGGAGTCGATAGCGAAATGGCTGAGCTGCAACGGCGAGGTGTGGGGCGTAGGCCCGACTGCTGTATTCGCAAGCGCGGCTGCTCTCTTCCTCTACAACGAACTCGAAGCCACGATATTTATTGTCGGAGATCACGCTCAAGTATCTCTCTTGGAGAAAACTTTGATTGTAAGTTAAAATCATTATTCTAAGAACATTGATGAATTCTTGAGCAGATAACTAGAACATAATTGTGAATGTTAAAACACTACCTACTGCCGGTTCGGAGAGCATTCCAGTTGTCGCGAAGAGCCACGATCGGTTTTTTGTAACTATGTAAATACATACATACAGTCAATAAATACATTATTTTTAGTGGATGTCAGTACTAGGAGTCATTTCCAAAGATCACTTTCATTCACTTTATGGTCCGCTCTATAACAACGCGCTTAACATGGTCCTTGAACTTATTGCCCGGCATAAATCTATCGTAGATATGCATATTTATACGAAAAAGAAGCAGTTCTCACGTTTTAGTGGTCTTTCTGAAGATGTCATTCAATGTCCGCAGAAGTAACAAGCAATCGGTAACGAATCTCATAAATAAAAATTAATTTATTTATAGGTACTCAAATAACACAGTTAATATTACTTCTGTCAAACAGTATGTAGGTAAGCCCTTTTATAAGAACAGCTGTGATCATTGGAATGTGAGTATTTATCAACGGTCGTAGTTTTCGTGTCTTTAAGTAGGTATCATTCATTCGTGCTGTTCAAAGTAAATAATAAAAAATTACCCGTTATTTTTATTACAGTCAACGATGGTACTCGGCATGCTGGCTTTGATGATACATCTGTGGGTCTGCTCCATGCGCTTCTTTCAATATTACCTCGATACTCTCATTAGAGATGTAAGTTGACATTTTCACAAAACTATTTCTATTCACAAAAAATAATAATATATACATAGAATAAGTATTTGATCAGACTAGCGATTGCCATAAGGTCGAAATTCGAGCAACGACTTATTGATCATAGACTATTTTAAGTTTAAGATAAACAATGAGTATTATCTACATCACTTGCTGTCACTTTTCATTGAGTGACAATGTCAATATTTTGCGGGGTCTAAGTCCTATGGCTCTGCTCATGTTAGAACTCGCAGTATTAATTTATTTAATTTTAGTAACAGATATTATAGATAAATTTTAGCTTTCTGCTCTCCTTCTCCATATAAACTTTAACCATGCCAAATCTCACAGTGCACGCAATACGCTTAAATAGAAGTAGAAAGCTTTTGTTAAACTGAATAAGTGAAGTCATATCAACGCGTTTGGACAATGCCTCAGCAATGGGTTTTATTCTTTTTCAATCTTTTACTGTAGGTATTACCTACGCAAAAAGAAGTTTCAAGATACATTTATGAGTATAATTAACTTTGCATCTTTACAAAGACTTTTTTTTATATAGTAGCTACGCAAATTGACGGCACTGATGGCAATTGACCTACCTACAATCCAAAACATCAACGAACACCGAGAGATCGGTTATTCGTCAACGGTCGCCGCTGTCGTTCCGACCTGCAAACTTATCTGCAACTGAATATACTCTAACTGATCGCGAAACGCGACAATCCAAAAGAGAGCCAAGGGTTTATCACCAAGTGCATGGTGGTCGTGACTCATGTCGTGTACGAAACCCCCCCCCCCCCCCGGATCCGTGATGGTGTTATTAGGTATCGAGATTATATTCTTTTTATGTTCTCTATCTCAGATTATAAGTAAAAAAAATTACCCCTAATAAAATGTAAAAAAATTAATTAAATGAGGAAACTTACATGGCAATACAGGCGGCGCGGCTCAGGGCCCAGGTTACCGCCATACGATCAAACGCGTACCGCCGTGCAGCGCCGGGGCTGACGACGGAGTTATCACATTTTAAAAATTTGCTAAATTTTAGGAGAACTAAAACTAATTATGTTAATGTTAAATCGCAATAACATTTTTATTTTCTTAATAAATAAAATTTTGATTTTTTTTTTTGATAATGTCTTTGGGGTACCTATATACCCTTTTTGAATTCGATGGGGTTTTTAATAAACACTGTATACTCTGGCTATTCCCAGAAGCCTACCACAACAATCTGCCACCAAGCCTGTAAGAGTTTTCCTTTATCGGTAACTATATTGTCGTGAACTCCTCGCAGAGCCCAAACATGCTCCTGGAGATGACGACGGCTGGTCTTCTTGGTAGCCAGACGTCCGACATGGTCCCGCTCGGTCCGCTAACGAGGTTCCTGCGGCAACAACAGCCTCAGATCCATATCACCGTTTGCTGGTTCCTCTCGCTCTGCTACGCGGACTACGTCAGAAAGCATTACTGTCAGAGGTTTAACTTGCCGTATTTGGAACAGTGGTTGGTATTGCATCTATTTACGCTTCTATTAGCCTGCGAGAGGATGAGATGTAGATTTACAATTCTTGGTCTCTTCTTTGTACATATTTAGGGGAACAGGCGTCATAGCCAGCGTGGTGTAACGTTTATGTGAATGTTTTTTTCATGAAGGTTACCGCGTGTGAATTGCACACATGTTTTTTTTTGCTTTAACTTGATCGAGAGTGCTCTTAGCTAGGAGTCAAGAAAATCTTTTCAGCCATTTGAATATTGTCAACTCTTTTCTAGTTGATAAATGAATGTAAACATCTCTCACAGGTCTGATTGATTCGAAGTTTGATATTCTGTTACTTCAAAGATATTAGAGAACATGACAGCATTGAGCTGATGCTGCAGCGTCATTTGGAATCTGCAGGCTACCTAAGTCTTCACCAACTTACCTCGGAGGTATCATGATTGGGTGAATTGAAATGATCAGAGGTTTTTTGTCATTTTCCATTTACCTTGTGGGCATTCTTTAGCAGCATCAATAGTTAAAATCAATTGTGATAGTCGTGAATCGCTATCCAGTGAACACATTACCTTAGTTTGACATCACATTCACATCATATGCTTCATATTTATTACCTATATAAATTTAGGTCAGGTGTCAGGAACGCGTAGTAATTAGGTATACGAGTTCTCATATAAGTGATATTAATGATGCAGCCGAGCGATTATGTAATATTTTCACCCGCCGGTGGCGTCAGGCAAACAGAGCTGCACGAACGGGCAACCAGGAGCGTTCACCACGCCATGGCGAAGGTCAACAGTTTCGTAGGATCAGTCCATCAGCGGCTGCGAGGCTACGGGCAGCACAACCCTCCGAGCAGTGAAATTAATACGTAATACTTTTTTCTTGTCACATATCTTAATATTAGTACTCAGTGAATATATGGCATATATTTGACATCACTCATGTGTCATATGTATAAACGTTATGTAAATATGATGATATGATATGAAACTAAGGTAACTTGTACACTGTGTTTTGACGGAGTCAAATATTACATAATTCTGACTTTGTGTTTTCCAGTTACTTGCAAAGTTACAACCAATAAAACGAGGATGTCACATCTAAACTTGCATCATATCTAGAAATTTTTAGTTAACATCTCCAGTTAATAAACACGGCCCCAGCAAACTACTTCGTACTCAAATGCAGTAATTCAATTTTTAATGGAAATTATAATATTAACAGCTTCAAATATTTCCATAATGAGCAAAAAGTTTATCGATAGACTAGTTGTCACAGTGACTCTTAGTTGTGCGGCCTACAAAGAGGCTTGGATGCCTGTTATGATTACCTTCAGCCGTGTTATACTATATAAAAAAATTCTAAGAGGTGTCTAGACTTTTCTCTATATCCTTAAAACTCTGGCTTGAAAGAGGATATTGTAAAGGTAGTTTTAGGCGTACAATTGTCAACTAGAGTGAGAGCTGTACTCCAAAACGATCGTCGGCGAATGTCAGCGGGGACGCCAGCAAGACATCATTGGGTGGCCGCTGGCGAGGCAGGGACAGCGAGACCCAATGCAAAGACCTGTGCGTACGGCTCGTCAGTCAATCGAGCGAGACGACTGCTGATGCCATCGAGAAGCTCAGAGCATATATCTCGGTAATCATTTTAATATTCTTAATATTTGCTTATAAAACCAACATTATTTTGGAAGTTTTCTTACCCAATTAGGTATAAAGCCAATAAGGCATGGAGAGACAGCTCCCCTTCTAACAAGGTGTTGATAAGCGCTTGGTCGTATACTGCTCCCGAACGGAAGAATAAGTAATTTGAAGGAGCCTTGCGTTTAAAATCATTACTGGTCACAAAGGCTCATATCACCCATACCTTTCCTTCATCATCATTAAAATCAAGCGGGCTGGTTTAAGGTAGTGTCTATCACGGCACGAACAAAGAAGTTCGCTTTTTACCTTTGCCGTACCAACTGTCGTGCGTAGGTGGAATAGGCGTCAGTTTACTTTTTTCTTCCTTTCTTTGATACCGAGTCCGTCTTTCAAACGAGTAGTGAATAGATATTTCAGGAGACCAGCATGCAAGCGATTTCTGACTATAGAATCTGTCAGGAACAGTCGCCCATTTTGAACTGTACCGTGCTTATCGTCAGATATAAATATACTTTATAACTGTCAAGTTATATTTATATATTGTATATATTAATATTTACATATGAAGAAGACGACTGGTTTCAGAGCTCCGTAACTGCTTACATGAGGCGGGCCGTCCGCTTGATTGCCACCTGAGTTATATAAAAAAATATATACCTATGTACGAAAGAGAAAATACTATATTACATTTTACATTGCTCAAATAAAATTCTATTAAATACGGAACAAGTTTTTTCTCTCTTTTGTCAATTGTATTAACAGTCGGATGTTTTTGTTTATTTTATTTTGCCTACAGGAGACAAAGTGTTCGTGTGGCAGTTCACAGGAGCCCGGCCTCCTTAGTGCTGGCGGTACCGTTACTAAAGAAGCGAAGTGTTGAGGATTGTCCATGGAGAAGCATGGTTTTGCGACCATTCAAATAAACTTAATAAACCTTACTACATTTTCTCGGAGTGGTTTACTTATACTAGCCTTAATTCTAGAGTTACATAATTTTTATAGAATAGAATTGTCTGGTGACTACATTAAGATGTTGGGTTGGAAAGTCGGAGTTCGGCTTCATTGACCATCGCTTTTCGAGGGTGAAAGCTACCCTAAAAAATAACCCAAAACACGCTAACGTTTGAGTATAGGAAATTGGTAAATAGAATAGACGGAGTGAAGACCTAAAAACGAATTATATCGTTAATGTTTTAGGGGCGTAAGGTAGGTCAAATAACATTAGGCCAACGTCACCTGCAAGTTTTGTAACTTGCTGACTTAGGTGCTTGTTAAAGGAGGTATCGAGTTGATAAGGCTGTACAGTCCGACTCGGTAGCGTCCACCATGAATTCAGTTAAAAGCCCCTCATAGTAATAGTGGTGATCGAGCCCCTGCCCGTACATGTCCAATTTCTATTTACGTAGGCCGCGACGTAACGACAGAAATTTATGGACTGTCGACCTCTATAGTCGCCCCTGTTTTTTTATTGGACTGTGTTTACTATTGAGCTCAAATCCATCGTTTGCCGTGCTGCAAAAAAAACAACTTATGTAGCTGTGCGCAGTAGCGGGAGTGAGCAGTTTCAGTGCTTTCACTTTTGAAAATCAAATTTTACTGATTCAAAACATATTATATTTAATCTGTGATGGGCATCCTGATACATAGGTTACCTTTGATATTATTCCTAAATAAAAAAAAACATTGTTCACCTGACCATAAATTGACAATACACAGACGTCACTAACACTCAAAATAAATATAGTAACGTAGACTCAGCAAATATGTAGGCATAAAATATTCACAATAATTGTAATTTTACGGTTTTTTTTTTAAATTGAGTCAACTGGAATGCGGAGCACCTCTCTCTTGAGTCATATGCAATCTGAATGGTTCCAAGTAAGAAAGGCCTTCGTTATAATTCCTTTTGGGTACGATTGTAGAAAATCTGTATGATCCTTGGTGTTGACGAGGCAGGCTATGGTCAATTAAAAATTACCTAAAAGTTAAGACCGCACGGCGAAACTGCGCAGAACTGCACTGCGCGCAGTGCAGTATTCCCCAAACAGTTAGTATGATCTATAGAATACTAGCTGTGCCCGTGGCTTCGCTCACGTGAACTATAGAATGCCCGCGCGAATCTTACACCCCCTTATCATGGATGTTCCTTAGAAGATAGATGTATACTCTCCCGGATTTTTTGTAGGTTTTTTTAATGCCAGTAATTATATAGTACATTAATTTGCTATATCTCTTATGGTTGACTCAGCATAAGCCATTTAAGCGCCCGAATTGATTCACCATGACCAGTTATTTTTAAATGGTGCGGAACCCAAATTATTTCATTAAAATAAAAGTAGCTTAAGTTCCTCCCTATATCATCAGCTATCTATCAGTGAATGTCCCGTCGAAATCGGTCGGACCGTTTCGGAGATTACCCGGAACAAACAGACAGACAGACAACAATTTTAAAAATGGGCTTTTTTTATACAGGGATCGTATAGGTATATTTTCATATGCATTTAGTAAAAAACACTTCAATTTTATTAATTATATAAATTATTCTCCGCTGTAGTTCGATTCTGCCTAGCGCGGTCTAATCTTAAGTATTAACAACAACTTTTCATCATCGCCTTTATAGTGCCACGAGGAAAATGAATATTTGACTGAATACAATTTTATATAAACAAATTAAAACGCCTTACTTTTTGACGGCAATTAAAGGATTACGGCCAATTAAGCGTGGTTTGCAATAATGATGCCCCCCATGCAATGAAAATATTTATATTGTCTTACGGAAAATCATTATAGAAATTGTCTATATGTTTAATGGAAAATCTGCATTTATCTGCTCAAAATATTGTTTTGATGTAGTAGAAAGAGAGGAAAAGATCAGATAAATTTATTTAGAGATTTCTCTTTAGCTTGGGCCGACCGGCTGGTGGAATACTTCCACGGGCCCACTCTACAGAAAATCGCAGCCAAATAACCTTGAGTTGTGTCCCTGCGGTGAGTAGGGTTTCCAGAATTCCTTGGAGACGAGGGGTTTCAATATCGATAATGCAATAGTGATATGGCTTGTTACAAGCGTTCATCGTCATCATCATCATCATCATCATTTCAGCCGCAGGACGTCCACTGCTGAACATAGGCCTCCCCCATAGATCTCCAGAGCGACCGATCTTGTGCGGCCTACACCCAACGGCTCCCAGCGACCTTTATTATGTCGTCTTTCCATCTAGTGGGGGGTCGTACTACGCTGCGCTTTCCGGTGCGTGGTCTCCACTCGAGAACCTTTCTGCCCCAACGGCCATCAGTTCTCCGAACTATGTGCCCCGCCCACTGCCACTTCAACTTGCTAATCCTTTTGGCTATGTCGGTTACCTTAGTTTGTCTACGGATCTCCTCATTTCTGATTCGATCTCGTAGAGAAACACCAAGCATAGCCCTCTCCATAGCTCGCTGAGCGACCTTGAGCTTTCTTATGAGGCCCACAGTGAGCGACCACGTCTCTGTGCCGTATGTCATCACTGGCAACACACACTGGTCAAAGACTTTCGTCTTGAGGCACTAAGGTATTTTGAGGTGAAGGTGGGCAATTGCCTTAAGTTCACAATTTTTATCCTTTTTTTTCACAACAGAGTTCCCGCCTTACGCTGTTATTTCCTATCTCTTTTGTTTCAACATGCTGATAACAAAATTTGTATCGTGTTCAAATTGCTTTTAGTGGGAGCCTAACGCGTTTACTTATAAAACGTTATTGGGCGGGGCAATGTTTGTTTGCTACCTTGGTTGTATAAAAAAGTAGAATCAACCTTGTAAATTCATTTTTTAGTTGATACAATGGGCAAAATGTGGAGACGATCTGATATCAGCGGTGCCAACGGTTCTCTGGGCGGTTGGAGCAGCAGCTCTCGCGCAGCGCGTCATTACCTCGCTCTTCAGGCGATTCGTCTTCCGTCGAATACCACTATGGGAACTAGTGTTTCAAGTGAGCATCAACTGCAAATATGATCTTTATTCACCAACATCAATCGGCAAATTTAGCCCACAAGAGTTAACTTGAGACTTCGACGTTATTTGTGGACTGTACCGTATTTACAATCTAGTGTTGAATAGTCATTTTGCCATAACATACCATTACGCCTGTATCCCCGAAGGGTTTAGTCAGGGGTGTACTAAGGTATATCCACAATTCACCCGGGTATGTTTTTAGATTCCATGTATAGGGAACGAGCCTATTACCATTAATCGGGCATAAAGCCAAACTCCGAGCTGCTACTGGGAATTTCATAGAAAAACCCAATAGGTACCACTTTGGTTGACCTGGGATTCGAACCCAGGACCTCCAGCATAGGACCACTAGGATAATGAGGCAGTTATCTACGAGTAGTGACGCGTCGATGATAAGAGCGGGAACAGCGTGCTGGTTGGAATGGGAGGGGGGGAGGGGGGTGAGTGCGCATTTCACTCGGATCTCAAGTTAACTCTTGCGGGTTATGCAACTGTATAAACTCACCATATATTTAACACAAATCGGATACTTATATTTGTACCAAGCATCGAAAAGCCAATTTTTGCAGAGTGGTAGGATACGGTAATTGTGTCGCAACTGGATCTCGACCACCATGCACCAAGTGTGTACGTGGCACAGTTAGTTGTGTCACGTTCCAAACTCAGCAGTTCTATTGCCAGTAATCAAGCGACCATAAACTCGCATATCGATGAACCTGTCGCAGTTACTCTCTTTTGGTTTCTCGCTTTTCGGGATCGGCCAGTGTAGATATATTGTCGATCGTTCGGTGGTTGCCGTTTTTTGTAGCTGTACTTACCATCAGGCACTATGTCGTACTATTTATTATAACAAGACAATTTTTAACAAAGAAGAAAATCAACCTCAATGATTTTGAAGAGTTCCCTGGTGAATCTTCGAAGTCGAAGCTCTAATCCCAATAAAATTTAAATAGGACCTTGAGGTATCCCCTTTCCAATGAAAAAAGAATCATCTAAATCGGTTCACGAAGAAAGAAATAATGGCTGAACATCCATGAAAACATTTACATTCGAATTGAGGACCTCATCCTTTTTTGAAGTCGATAAAAAAAACCTGATGTTTCAGTTTCACAGTATACTTAAATCTAAGAACAATGTCTACCCGTGACAGGTATATTATGTCCTTGATGTTGTTTTTACAAATACTTACCACGGTAGTAGCATTTGTGAGCTACAGACACCAAGTAAACCTAAAGTCCGAGTCACCAAAACGTACGAAGGTTCGAAATATATTTGAAACAAATTCCCTATGATCTTTAAAGGATAAGAAAAACTAACTTGTTTTAATAAAAATAAAAAAAACACTAATTGCAGAATCTCTTATTCATATGGATAGTGATATACAGCCTACACTTTTGGAGTGTACTCGTCAGACTTCTGAGAGCGGTCATCGAATATTGTTACGCGGAGGTATGTAACAAACCATAATCACATTTAATGATTTAGTTGTAGGTACCTATGTATATAATAACCTAAGTACTATACCTACAATACCTAAGTATTGATATACTTGGACAATAAATTGGTTTTCTAACACACCCAATATTCTCTAAAATTTGAAGAACTTAATATGAAAGCATGACAAATGCGTCCTACGGTCGATAGATTCACGTTGTAACTTGTCCAAAAGTTCGTTCCATGGCTTTTGGAAAAATCCTAACTCAGAGTTCCTTTATGCGAAAAGATTCGAAACAAAATACTTCAAAGCCATCGACAGTATTTCTGATGACTTGGCAGGTTTATATAGCATTAATAGATCTATCACATTTTACTAAAGAATCGAAGACTATTGAACTAACTAGAGCAATTTTCGAGTCCAAACTTATTAAATGGAATACCGATTTTAGCGATTAGGTGCATAAAACAAAATATAAGGAATTTTGACGCAATCTGGGAAACACATTCTGCAATACCCTATAAATTAGTACATTTACATCTATAAAGAGTGGTTAAACTTATGCAAAGTTTAGCTGCGGAAATACCACCGCTACACCTATTTCTGTAGTAAAGAATTAGTGCTTGTGTGAAATAATGAGTCAAATATAACTCACGAGCATGACTGAGTTATTTCGTACATAACGGATGATATTGCTCGATGTCATTCAGATACCACAGTGACATAAACGTGTTCAGCTGTCCGAATTTAATATTCAGATTTTTCGGTTTAGGAAGACAAATTATTGTTGGTAAGCGATGGTGCAAACAACTGTAAGGTAATGCTTCAATGGGTGATTTGGATGTTTGGAGTTGCACCGTTAGCTATTTACATACAGACGAGGCCCAGGCCCGAGGTGCCACCGCTTATGATATGGTATGTTTCTTATATATATAGATTTAAATAACTCTTTCACGGTATGCAATAATAGTTACATCAGAGACTAGATCTAGAAAAGTAGCGAATGGTCAAACTAGTCCCTATCGCTAGCTTTCATTGCGGGTGACACTAAGCACGGCCGCAGTATAAAAAAGCCTCTAGTATCCGCATTTTTACCGATTTTTGTCACGGCCACAAAATGGCGGCCCAAAACAGTCGTTTGTTGCGTCAGACGTTCAGGAATGCATGAGGGGACGTTCAAGTATTACGTAACGCAACTTGGGGGGAGGGAGGGTCTTTTAAAACGTTACGATGCGTTACAAGGGCGGGAGGGGCTTCGAACAACGCGTTACGTAACATAGTTTTTTTTTTTAATTTTAAATAACAAACTAGGCAATTAAAATTTCCCAAAATATTTGCAACCCTTTTCGTTAATGTTTTACGGGGAATCCATCGACTGTATTGGTAGTCAGTTTTGTTAAAAAAGTGAGTTCATATTGTGTAATACAGGGTGGGCCAGAAAGGCGTACGATTTTAAAAAACATTCTTGCGTTTGAACCTTATGAGCGGGAGCTGCGCGGGTGGTGGGGATGAGAAGTTCGGTTCTCGGAAATTTAGTCGCGATGGATCGCTTAACCGGTGCGCAGCATGCATTCTGCGTTAAACATTATTATAAAAATGGCGATTCGTGCTCTATTGTTCGACGTTTATTTCGGCGTGAGTTTGGATTACATGACGTAAACCTGTGTCCGAAGGAAAGTGTGATTCGATCATGGGTCAGAAAGTTCGAAGCTACTGGTTCGACTCTCAAACAGAAGCCTGCGGGACGCCCAAGGACAACAAGAACGGAAAACACAATTGAAAAAGTTAGAGCTCCAGTTCAACGTAATCCTGGTCTATCGACTCGCAAGCGATCAGCTGAACTTGTGGTGTCCAGAACATCTTTGAGTCGCATTTTGTTGAAAAATTTTAATTTTCACCCGTATAAAATTCAACTTATGCAGGAATTACTGCCAAATGACCCAATTTTACGACGAGCTTTTGTTGAAACAATGTTGGAACGCTTTCAGAGTTTCAACAATATTCTGTTCTCCGACGAAGCCCATTTTCACTTAAATGGGCATGTCAATAAACAGAATTGCCGTTACTGGGCTGCAGAGAACCCACGTGCAAAACATCAAAAGCCTTTGCATTCGCCGAAAGTAACCGTTTGGGCGGCCATATCAGCACACGGAATTATCGGACCCTATTTCTATGAAAATCAACAAAGGCAATCTGTCACTGTAAATTCCGACCGATACATAGCCATGTTAAGGAATTTTTTTTCTTTTCGCAACTGCAACAATTTGAAGCCTATAATCGTACGACATGGTTTTAACAAGATGGTGTGCCATGCCATACATCTAATGCTTCGTTGGCGGCCGTAAACGAGATGTTTGCTGGGAAACTTATATCGCGCCGAGGTGACATTGCATAGCCGCCAAGAAATCCGGATCTAATGCCACCGGACTTTTTCATGTGGGGAGACCTGAAAAGTAGTCTACTCCAATAACCCAGCCACGATTAACCAGTTGAAGATAAATATCCGAGAAGAAATGGCAGCTATTCTTCGCGCAATGTGTCAGCGAGTTTTTTACCAATTTGAGGTTCAGATTCGAGGAATGTTTGCAGCGGGATGGTGCACACCTGAATTATGTAATTCTGAAGAAATATATTTCCCAGATGTCTATTTTAATTGAAATAAAGACGTGTATGTGTATTGTATTTAGTTTTTTTTTTATTATTTTTTAAAATTCGCAAATCTTTCTGGCCCAACCTGTATCATCAAAACAGGGAGATTTGCATCATCAGCTGTTCTTGGCCTATAAAAGCTAAAAGCCTAAAAGGCAAAAATCTTCAAATATTTCGTTACGTAATACTTGAACGCCCCCTGAACCAAGTACTTATAACTCTTTTAACAATATTATTTATCAATCAGGATAACTACGAATCCATGGCAACGGCGAGAAATGGGTCCGTATGGATATTACCTGAACAGGCCAGTCTCATCTCTGCAGTCAAATATCTCCACGACTGTACATCAGCGAGCGCTTACCGTCCGAAAGGCGTTCAGTGACTCCAAGATAATCATAAAGGAACCGCTCAAAAAAAAACGCAATTCTAAATCTGTGTGAATGTTAAATAAATTGTCAAAAATGTCTTTCTTATTTGCCTCTTATTGATTCTCCCCATAAATTTTCATCCTGAAGGTTAGAAACCAGACGTGCTTTTACATTTAAAACCATATCTAAGAACTTTTCAAAGATTGTCATTGCCTAGGTACTTTTATATGTGCCTTTCTGTAATTTACAAATTGATCGGGCTAGACGTGGCAACGATACTTCGAGTAAAAAAAAAACATAATAAACAGATTTGAGAAAAAGGTCTAATATTTAAATTATGTAATTTCATTACTGGCCGCTATTTCAAAAATAGTCAGTACAGAAAACGTATATAGGGAGCGCGAGCAATTCAGCTATCATAGATTAACCTATACAAATATTATGAGAATTTTTTCCCTACTTTGTAGATGTGTTCCACATTAGGTACTTACCAATTGTACCATATAGCAAGTTAAAAATAATCATAAAAACGTTGAGTCTCTACACGGGTACAATTTAAATAAATTGGTTTGATCTCCTTAAGGCTTAATCTAATTAGTTACTAAATCTTAAATAGCACAATATAATTCCAACACTGGCACATCGTATCAATCGTATGATAAAAGTATTTTTGTGCCTGAATGTAATAAGTTCAAGTCGATGTTTATTCGGTTATATTTTTGTATTCAAAAAAGTAAAACATTAACACAATTCACAGTCTAGATATAAAATGAGAAAACTTTTTAGTTTTTGTTTGTTATCTTTTGTTATGGAGAGCAAGTAAAGATTATCGTTAATAGAATCATGTAAATGTGTTCAAACAATTAAAAAAAATAACAACGATAATTATCAGATAGTCAATTCAATAATTAAAAGGAAGGAATGAACAGATTAAAGTTCTAAAAAAAAAAGATATCCACATACAAAAATATATCTTAAAATACTTTTTTCTGAAATCTGTATTAAAATCGATACATGTTTATAAATCGCTTATTATTTCTTAGTACATAATATTTTTAAATACAGTGTAAATTCTTTATAACGTTAAACTCCCTATAACGTTGAAGTGAGCCCAACTTGGTTGGTTTGCGTTAAAACCCACATATTGAAACTCTTTATAGCGATACGCCATTCTCTATTACGAAGAAATGTGTTCATATTTTTAGACAGTAAATATTTATTATCGGTATTATTGTTTATTATCAGGTAACAAAAGACTTTGAAGCTCCGAAACATCCGAGGCCCGTCTAGCTTTTATTATCCTTAATTGCCTTGAACACGTTCAGTATGACGCATTGTTTTCTCGGAAGTGATGGTCTTCGACCAAGCATACTGGGTACCTATCGTATTATCAGTCGTAAACCTACTTTGAAACTGTTAACATGGCCAGTAAACAGAAAGCGATTAGTGTTGACGAAAAAGTTTGATAGAAGAAGATGAATAGAATACATAAAATAATACAAAACAAGTACTGGCATAGCAAAAAACGTCAGACAAAGTTATCAGAATACAGTATATGTGTAAACAATAATTTATAAGTATTTATTATCTAAGACATACATATTAAAAATTCTTGTTAATTTGGTTGTTTTTTGTCACTCCATATAACGATATCTCTCTATAACGACAAAAAATGCTCAGTCCCTTGAGTTTCGTTATAAAGAGTTTAAACTGTATATTTAACCTATGATTCGTGGTTTTTTTTTTAATACTCGCTCTCGGCACTTTACAAATATAATAAAAATAATTCATGTCAAACACACTTCAAATAGTGCCAGCATATTACATAACCTCACTTTCACGAAATATCTTAAAACTCTACTTTGTGATTGATTTTTTCTTCTTCCATAACTTGGCAACTAGTCCTCTTTACTGAAGACCATTACCGTTATTATCAAGTGGTTAAAGAGTGTCCTGTCTTATGACAATTTCAGTATCCTAACAAAATGGTGGTTCCCTTGTTAGAACATTCTAGGGAGTTTTTGTGGCATCTCAGAACTCATAGTCCATGTTATTATTTCCAATCCACCTTTATTACACAATGTAGGATCAAGCAACAAAAATTTATGAATAAAAAAAATCAAACTAAAAACCAAATAAAATTTAATAAATTTGATTAAGTACAGTGTAAAAAAAAATGAATGTACATTATTGTAAAAAAGCGTGGGGTGTATTCAAAGCGCTTTTTAAGATATTATATTATCGAAGTGATGATTCTTCTACTCATTATCTGTCAATAAAATGTTTATAATTATTGACACTATGCACCCCACGCTTTTTTTACAATAATGTACATTCATTTTTTTTTACACTGTACTTAATCAAATTTATTAAATTTTATTTTGTTTTTGTTTGATTTTTTATGAAAGCGTGTTTTTTTATTTTTTTTTAACTATTATTTATTTTTCATTTAAATTTTTTAAACTATAAATTATTTAGTTCGATTTGCTAACTATCAACCGACCTTAATATGTACAAATGTGTTCCGATTGTATCTTATCCGTAACACATATTCAAAGATTTCTATGATGCCAATATAAACAGCGATACACATAGAGGTGCGACCTTATTTACATATACAGTCAGTCACATTAATGCTTGAGTATGGAATTTGCAATCTGTAATCACTCTACAAAATATTATAATCATAGGAGCGAATCTGTTGGCGGCACTGAGAATGAGGATGAGTGTGAATTTTCACTCTGTGACTGATTGTAGATTTTATGGTTTATCTCCTAATCGAATCATTTCATCCAATGCTTCACTGTTACATGGAGTTCTTCCTGTTAATTTTGAGCAATCAAGTTCTTCAATTCGTATACCGTCCAAGGATCTTCCATAACTAAGTGCCACATAAGCTTGTCCAGCAGCAAACAATCGCGGACCCAAATAAATGACTGCATGATCAACTGTACAACCTTGCATGCCCGAAAGAGTAAGTGTGGAACTGCACCCATGCGTAGTTCGCGCACTAGCTCTATCTCTCTTACTCTCATGCAAAGAATGCGGAAAGAAATTAATTAATCCTGGCGAATATAATTAGGATAATCGGATGCTTTGATCGGATTATTGCATTGTCATCGACTATTGACAGGTGTGCAAAGTTTGGATTAAATCTGATCATTCAAAGTAGGACAAAATCGAGCTCAAAGGGGTCGGTTACATACATACATACAAGTGAAACTAATAAAAGCGTGTTAATAAAAACAAAAACCACTACATGACAGTTTGAAATCCCGCCAAAACTCCACAGATTGTCAAAATCCGGAAAAAATCTGTGATTATTTGATAATGTCTAAATTAACTACTAATTGATTGAACGATTGAATGAAAGACTTTCGAACACAATTCACTTTCGAAAGTCTGCGTGTGTTTATCACTAAAGTTGTTATCTAAAGCGGTTATGATCCTGTAATGGAATAACTACAATACATACCTACGAAATTAAATTAATTAATAATAAAATATTTTTAAACTTAATATAGTAGTAAGGTTTTCAAAACACTTGTGATAATTAGAAAAACTAAAAAAAAATACATCATCAATCGACTACGAAAATTACTAATCGATAGCATCTAGTAACACTTACGTGAAAGTATTTCACTATTAACTTTTAAAATAGTTTAAAATTCTTAACGATATTATTTTAAATCATAATGAAGTATATTTTTTCAATTACTTTTTTACTCAACATTAGAAAAAATGGTAATAATTTTACAATCTGACAACACTAATATATGTGTCTAAATAATATATCAAAACAAGCAATAGATGTCACTCATAAAACAATTAAAAGACGGTGTCAAGATTCTCATGGTTTAGTTGATAAGGCCGAGCAAGGATTTGGAAGGCATACTAACCTTGCGTAGGGTGTACCGTGATCAAGGAGGCGGTTGCCCCGGACTGGCACCGGTCATTGCACTGCGACCGGATTGCGTCAGTCTGTGACTATCTCTAATGAGGTTCGTCGTACGTGCAATTTTTGGTAGTTGGACTAGCGTTATTCGCGGTCCATCCAAATGAAGTACTAATAGTTCCATTATTAAAACCACAAGGCCCACAAACCTATAGTTTATAGGAATAATAAATAACCTCGTAAAAATTTCATGCTATTGGCCAAGACCAAGAGATAAATAAGCCTAAACAAATTATTTCTTTGTAAACCCGACTTAAAAAAATTTAGTATGTTTGTCAAAAAGTGACGAACTGACGACTGACTTAACACATTTTGATGTAGGTACGTAATGTTAGGCTTACACCACACTTAACGGAAATTTCTTCTTCGATTTACGCTAATACACTTTATCAGTTAACGAGCACACTATTCGAAAGATCGGTTGCTTCGTTCTCGGAAGATAAACAACGGAATTTTCGTTAAGTAGGTATGGCGTAGGTCTTACATGTAACACAAAAGCATTAAAAATAACACAGCCGGTTGTCGTTTTTTGACAAACCCCTCTCGTTTGTCACGTTATGTTCAGCCGACTCGAAAGTGTGTGAGGGGGTGAAAGGGTTAAACAAACAAATATTGTCCCCACACAGCCTTCAGAACACATCAAGATTTAAATTTAAAAAAAAAAGGTAAGCCCGATCGAGTTTCATATCAGTTCTTCTCGATGGCTGGGACGTTTTCCGAACCGTCAGTAGTGTTTTAACGTTCATATGTTCCTTCTTAGGGCCTATATAGAATAAAGAATTTTTTGATTTTGATAAATGAAAAAAGATATCGTACATTCGTATCCTTGAACTAATGCACTATTCGTGAATATTTAAATAAGTAAGATCTACTGCTAAAACCCATAAAGAAATTGATTGAAATATATCAATATTGTATTACTAAATTCAACAGCAGATACCTAATTTTATTGTTTGTTAATTTTTAATCATTCTTTATAGTTATTTAATTATAGGTAACTTTTTCCACGACACCGCTGTTTGCTAGGGAATATACCCTGTGGTTTGAAACTCGCCAGTGTATCTACCTACAAACGAACCAAAATTGTTTTTATGCGATACATTTTATAAAAATAAAATAGTTTAAGATCATTAATTATTTTTACTGAGTTAGGTACTTGTAAGTCGCCCTAGTTAAATAAATAACTGAAAATTCTTTACTTAAGGAACTAATGCTTTTATATTCACTCATATTGGACAACTCACTCACCGGAAGGTAAAAAAACACGGCGATCACGCATTATAGTGCGTAGAAGAGTTTTTAAAAATGATCAAAAACTTAAGGGCTTCTTTGATCTTGATGTATTTGGATGGTGAAAGGACATTTTGTAATGCCCATCTGACTAGCTAACACTCTTAAGCTAAAAATATTCTGTGAAGTGTCTATAGGTGTGTTCCGTTAGCTAAACTTGAGAGCCAGTCCCTCTGAGCTTAACGTGTTGTCTTAGGCCACATCATTTCTTAACAACAAGTGAAACATTCATCAAACGCAAAAACCATAAAGATTAAAAATCATTAAACCAAAAAATGTGTCCAGCTCACACGTAGTAGAAGAGAACCTTCAGAAAACATGTATCTTCTTCAAAATCTCTTTTGAAAATCTTAAAATCAGCGGCACTCGAACTTTCGACCAATCGCATAGAACAGTGCGTACGAGTCTGGTCGCCACATCGCTAGGCCAATTCGAGGACAATCCTAATCGTGAAAATCAGGACTTACATTAATCGTGTATCATGTATTTCGATCTCAGGCGATGTACCTATGCATTTCTCTTTTCAATGTCACTTTTTCGTTTCATCGCGTTTCAAATTAGAACGCAACGGTACTAAACATTTACTATAATAGCACACACACACACAGAAACATACACACAAACACATTACGTTTTTTTTTAAATATGTAAAGTAAAACAAAATATGATCTAATTATAATATTGAAGAAGACGCTGGCGTCTGAGACACAGGTTAAGCCTAGTTCAGGTGACAGAGTTCAACTATATTACATTTTTATAAAATATTTTAAATAATAAATTATATTATACAAATATTGTGACTCCAATAGTACACCAGAAATAGCTTTAAGAGTAGAAACAAACTCATAAGCTTCCTCGTCGCGACAAAATACGCCATTTCAAGATTTATTATTACTGACTTTAAATCGGCAATCCATTATTAACTCATCGTGTACTCCAAAAAATAAAGAAAATAAACATTCAACGAAACGGTATATTTATAACAATTATCATCGTAACATCGGACTTGAACAAATCCAGTACTAACCGAATCCTGAAAACTAACCATTTTATAAGCTCTGTATGCGTGAGACGAACCCGACACGGAACTGTGTAAAGAAGAAAACAACACATCAGATAATGTTTATTCAAGGCACATGTTTTACATATCTCTCATCATTTAAATAGGCTAGAATTACACTCAATATTGTTATAAAATCAAAAACAATATTATCACTAATTCCTAATTCTAATAAAGAATAAACTACATTTTGGCATATAATGATATAGATATTTTATTATTAATGTTAATTTGATTTATTCAACACAATTATTATATACAAAGCTAAAAGAGGATTATAGGAATATTAAAAATGTCCTGTGTTTTAAATTAATAACATTGAAGAATTTTAAAACAATGTGAATAGTCATTACTTTTTCTTTTTCTTATAAACATTCATAAGACTAATGAAACCAATAAAAAAATATATTAAAAAATAAACACGTATTCTGACTGCATACAATATTAGAGCAATTCTAGCCTTAACAGAAATAAATTAAAAAAATAAACATTCGTCATAAAAAAAAATGTATATCCGTTCGGATACTAACAAAGTGTAGTAGGGGGTGTCCCGCTAGGTGTCTCCAGCAGTCTGTGTATTCTTCCCAACGTCGAAACTCCTCAAGGGATCATTTCGACGTGCCTGTAAAGAGACGTTTTACAAAATTAGACTGTTTTTTGTCTGGCGCCTCCGTATACATCTATACAGGTGCGTATGTAGAGTTACATACATTAGCGTTACACGAAAATTCAATATCGAACACTTTGTCAATAATATAAAAATAATAAATTTTATTCGACTTAGGCCTTAGGCGCTTGTTAATATCGGAACACGACTACTGGTTCGGGAAATATCCCAGTCTTCGTAAATAACTAGCAAAGAACTCGATCGGTTTTATTAATATAAATTTAATAACTTTACAATTACATTATATTTAGTGAATGTACTATCACTATCATTTACATAATGATCAACTTATTACATACTAGCTGTGCCCGCGGTTTCGCTCGCGTGGACAACAGAAGAACGCGATTGGATGAAGATAACATGTTTTTTTAAAAAAAGGCAAGGTATCCGAGGGGGAAAACAAAAAAAATACCGTGTGGTGTCGCGGGACACCAGATAGGTACAAAGTTCCTTATTATAAAATAAAGTTCTATTCAAGGTATAAAGAAAATAATTATGTATTCAGGTAGGTATACATTTCTTATTATGATTTTTTTTATCGATAAAAATCAAAATAATATGTAGCAAACTGCAATAATAAAAAGTCATCACGTACACTACACATTACACACTATAGCCATCATACATAGACTATACATAAAAAAAATTACGCTTTTTTTTAACGTTACGGACGTTCTTTGCCGGCCCCGCAACTCATAAGGAACTTTGTTCCAAAAATTATCAAAATCCATCCAGTAGTTTTTGCGAGCACAACGGCAAACTTCAATTATTTTTTAACAAACTTAAAAAAGAAGACATGTTACTCAATTCGAATGTTTTTTTATGTATGTTCAGCCATAACTTTCTTGTTTATGAATCAATTTAGAGGATTCTTTTTTTGTTGGAAAGGGGATAACTCAAGGGTGGTCTCATTTTCATTTCATAGGCATTGGACCTTCCATTTTGTAGATACATCAGGAAACCCTTCAAAACCACACAGATACATATAAGTTCTGTAAGGAACCTTTTTTCTTTCTTTTTTACGTTAGTTAGTGTAGACCATATTTTAGATCACTAAATACATATATATACACATGTTCCTTCCTTCCTCCCAGAAGGCAGGGACTTGTATATATGTATATGTTAGTTTTAGCTCGAATCTTACAGATAGGAAATCAGTCACATCGCGACTTCTTTGCAATCGCGGCAACAGCCCAAGCCGTTGTCCGGCCACTTTGGCACCCTTGTGCGCTTGTTGGTCACGCTTTCGCGGCTGAGTCCCTTAAGCAGGCGCTTCCAAAGCTGTAAAAGCCACCGGCGGCTCCGTTTTTGGATATGGCAACCTCAGGCTAACAGTAAGGTCATATATATAGTATAGTAACTCATCATATGTTGTAGAACCCGCACTATTACCTAGAAAACATTTACTACAAGAAAACAAATCACTCACTTGATATTTATGCCGCTTCGCACTGCCATAATTACCAGGCTGCTTCCGTTTCTTGGTTATCGGTTTCGCTGTAACCGTTTCCTGATCTTCCACCAGTTCTTCGCTCCTCAGCGCCGCCGGCAGCAGGTACTCTGGTATGTGTGCCTAAATGCTGCTGCACTTTCACCGTGTGGAGGGCCTTGTCTCGCCTCAAGCCGCTAAATCGGCGGGATTATCTTCAAAATAGCCCTGTTATATTAAACAGCTAGGTTAATTGGGGATTTCAATGAGGAATATGTGAAAGGTTAAGAAGAAATTTATGTCAGAGAGAAGATTAGTCGTTCATCAATGTTTTATGTTTTCGATTTTTGTCATCATGTCAATTTTAATTAAACTGTAAATAGTTGGAACAACTGTTCGCATATGGGTTCAAAAATCTTAGCCTGAATTGAGCCCAAATATTATTTCCCGCTGGTCCACTCCCCGCAAGCCCTGTTCGTTAACCTTTATTCGTGTGCGTTTTGTTAACGATGTAGAATTTAATCGTTATTAGAAAGGATTAAAAATCTAGAACTCTTAAACTAAAACTGAAAGTTAGCACATAGAACATCATTACCAAATCAGTGTAACATATTTTCTGGATCAACGAAATATATAACTTTTATTGTTAAACCTTGTCCTAAATATGAAATTCCTAACCAAAAATGGTTATTTTTACAAAAATTAAATATTTACTTAATTAATATTGTAATAATGCAGTGAGTACAATGCCATGTAAAAATAAATCGAGTTTTATTTGAATTTTGATAGTTGTCAAATGAAGATACTCTTTAGGCCATTGGACAACTTGTACTTATAGAAACAAACCTATTGTATTATTACAATATAAATCACTTAGTAAACATTATGTTCAGAAAAGCAAATCCACTTTTTATGGCAATTTTCCATTCGATTAAAAAAAACAGCCTCATTAGCCTAGTAAGGGCGACTGCTATGATCGACGTCCTGGGTTTCATTCCCAGGTCAAGCAAAGTGTTATTGGCTTTTTTCAATTGGAGTTTGGCATTCTGCCCGATTAATGGCAATAGGCTCGCCCACTATTACATGGGACCTAAAAAACGTACTCGACGAACTGTGGGTGTACATTACTACACCTCTGCCTTACCCTTCGGGGATTCAGGCTGATGGTATGAGGATGGTATGTTGTGTTAAGTAAAAAAAAAAGTTGTTTGATTTATATATTAGACCTTACCATACTTCGACACAGCACTATACCAGCAAGAAGCCATACGTATTGATCATAGTAAAGGTATTAATTTCACTCAAGTTTTTTTTCTTTTTGTTGCAATAACTACCATAATATATTTCACATTTTTTAACTTTGAGATTATCTCCATCATTATCTCTGCCATTAATACTCCGAACGCAATACCTGAAGCTTCTTGCAGTTGAGGAGCTCCTGCTTGATCTCCTTAAGCCTCGCCTCCCGTACCGCTATCCTGGTGACAGCTCGCCAAGCGTCTTTGGATCTGTATCTGAACCCTTCGACTTCTTCTAACGCGAACTCGTACTTTCTATAAATATATTTTTAATTTCTAATACGGTCAAAACAAGTCTGATGTTCGTACCAGTTTCCTCCATATAAGTGTATTAAAGCATGTCGTGGCCCTTTGATAGGGCATTCATTGTGTTTAAATTTCATTAACCAATAATTATTATCTATAAAAATCTGAAGTTCTGTTTGTACGTGAAATATTTTTGAAATTTCCTAATAGATCTCCTATATAATTCACTCTTTTCTTGCGCAGTTTATTAATAATAATTAAAAACAATTGTACATTTTATTTTTCCTAACTTTTTGCAATTTTTTTTTTCAAATATACAATTTTCCTGCCAAAAAAAAGGTGGCAACCCTATACAATGTTATGTCTGCTGAAATGCCTCTTCAGACCTAATTTGAGTAACCCAACATCATAGGATGAAGGGAACATGTTCACTGGAAAACTAAACCATATCTACATGGTACAGCGAACGTAAAAATTTACGAACTTCTTTGTTTGTACCATGATGAGCGCTACCTTGTGGTTCTGTAGTGGAAGGTATTGGATAAGGTCAAACAATTCTTCAGAACATTCACCATAATACATATGTTAAAACACACTTAGCAAAGCCAAAACAGCTGAAGTGAAACCAAATACTTAGTTATGTTTGCATCATTCACAATGCAGATAGCCTATTGCTGTAATCTGTCCACAGTATTGAGAAGGTGACGAAGGTATTGAGTGACAAGTATTCCATGCACGGCAGAATTTACCCTTACAAAGATGGTACAGTCTACTGGGTACGAAATAGCATATGTTGCCAGATTTAATACTTCCAATGCGATGTCCGAGATTGAGTTCACAACAGTTAAAGCTCATATCAGTTAGCACATAATATAAAAAATCGCAACCATTTACCTAGTCAATAACATTTTGTTTCTCGTTCTTTCCGCTGTCTTAAATAACTGTATCGCCAACTAATTTACGTCCAAGAGAACACGGCTGGTAAATTTTTCGGTTTCACGGAGCGGCCAATACATGTAAATATGAAGTATGTCAATATAAAACACAACACTCACTGTAAAACTGTCTGACTGTTGAACCCTTTAGCCAGATGTTCCTCCACAGCATCCATTAGAGGCTTTTCCCGTATCGATACGAAAGATAGAACTGAACCCTGAAGCAAACAAATCACATCAACAATATTTGAATAAATAAATAAAAAACATCTATGGAAACTGCACAGTCAGTGTGCAGTTCTAACGATGCCACAGGCGGCTGTGCAGTCAGTTGACAGTTGAAATGCAGTAACACAATATGTTAACTGCACCAAAACCGCATCGAAACTGCAATCCGAGAGTAGACAAGTTTTCCGAACCGTAATTATGCAACTAGCTTGCAGCCCAAATGCAGGTCATCTGTAATAACCCTTAATTTACCTTGTAAGGTCCCTAGTATATTAAACTATGGTTACTCACCTGGTTGTTGCCGCGGGCAGTGCGTCCCGCTCTGTGTACGTATGAGTTAACGTCCAGAGGAAAATCGAAGTTGATGACGTTCGACACGTGCTGGAAATCTATCCCGCGCGACACTCCCGACTCCTTGTCTCTCTTGCGCTTAGATATTTGCTGCAAAGTAAACTTATCATATTCAATTGACAATTACACAATCAAATCAGGGACATTCTAATAAAAGGACAGGTCAAGAGTACTCTAAACCGACGAGCATGCATGAAAAGACGAAGACGTTGAAGAAGCGATAGATGTATGCCAGGATCTTAGCAAATGGAAGGATGTGATCTCTACCTACCCCGTTGAGAAAGAGGCGTGACTTATGTATGTGTATTTTTTTTTTTTAAATAGAAGTATGTCAAATTGATTTTACTTTCCCTGATGGTAAGCACAGTCAAACGCAATGGCCACTACTGAAAGATCGTAATAAATCGACAGACAATCAATCAATGCAATAATTTAACTGGATATGCACAGGCTGATCCCGAAACGCGACACGCAAAAGCGAGTCATTATGACGGACTTTTCACCACATGGATGGTGGTTGCGACCCAGTTGGGTTGTACAGCGCTACCACCCCGCTATCGCCATTTCCTCGTTCGTTGCTCAGCAGGGTGCACCACATGCAGGTGAGGTTGGGTTGGGCATCTCAGTGCTGAACATGTAGTTTGACACCCCTTACAACCTAAATGTATGACGTTTCGTGGACAGTACTGAGATGCAAAATACGATTTTCGTCAATAAATAAATTAATAATAAATATGGGGACACAATCTCACAAAGGGCCATTTAATTTCAAACTGAGCAAAGCTTGTATTATGGTAACTAAACTGCAGATATACATATATATATAGACAAATATCACCTAGTCATACTACTGACAAACATGCTCATCACACAAAAATTTCAGATGTTTACAGGGATCAAACCCACAGACCTCTCAGCTCATAGTAGGGCTCACTACTACTGCGCCACATGGCCAACTGCAGCAATCATGCAAACTACAAATGACGCCGTCATGGACAGTGAGCGTCTTGAATTTTTTTTGACTAATTGTTGTCTCATATTATGACTTATAAGATATATTTCAACCCAATAAATGAACTCATAGCGCAAGTGAAACCACGAGGCGCAGCTAGTAACATATAAAAGGAAGGTTTTAAGAACATCATACCTTTTTCTTCTTGCCTCTCTCTTCAATAGGCAGAATCCCACCATCAGGCTTCTCGAGAGCTTTCTCATCAGATGCTATGATGATCTCGTACCTTCCCCTGTTAAACTGATCCACTGACAAACACCTCACTGCAGCTGGTAGTTCAGAGTTTAGTACACATGAACCAATTTTAAACTGTTCTAGATATAATTTTAACCTGGGAAAAAAAACAGCAAGTTGACAGTGTGTTTAAAAATGAAACAATTATTATAAAAAGTATTTATTTCATTAATTTTTTCTTGATTAGAAGCACCTTAAAGAAAATGTGATGTTGTCCTTCAATTAATATACATAGTTGACTGTTATCTTATGTGAAGTGATTCCCAGTTTCACTACTATGTAGTTTTGTTCTTTATAATTAGGGTACTACTATTAATATAAATTTCAGTCTAAAGCTGAAAGGGTTCAATGACTTTTGATTAAAGCCTCGAAAGTACCAAAATGAACAACATTGAGGAATGGAAGGAAATTGATGGATGAAGGTTATAAATAAATAATATTATTATAAACTTACTTATAACACCTGTCAACAGTCCTTACAAATATTATACTTTTCCCTCTTATTAAGTTAAGTTTTAACAATGCATATAATATAGCGGCTTTGTCATCTTCCTCCGCAAACAGATGGTAGTGTTGGAGTTGTGATGAAGGAGCCAACTCAGGTTCTTCCAGTTTGAGGGTTACAGGATTGCGCAAAACTATTTTTTTGAGGCTCAGGACATCATCAGACAATGTGGCTGATGCTAAGACAGCCTGGTAGATTTTCGGCAAATATCTAGAAAGGAAATTATTAATAACCATGGTGTGGTTCAGTTGTGCATGAGAGTGATTTTAATTTGACCATGATTAATTTCCCACCCAATTAATATTGCATGCTAAAAATTAATCCTGAAAATGATTTTGTTTCATTATAATATTGAGCAGATTCACATGTACTTCTATGTAAAACACTTATTTTAACCAATACCTGTTAAAATATTGGATAAGTCTGTTTAGAATAATTGAACAATTAATGAAACTAAAAATAATCTCTACATGAGAAATATTTACCCTAATAACTCCTTAATTTCAGCTTCATAACCAAAGGAGAACACCAAATCTGCTTCATCTACTACCAAAATTGCCAGATCTTCTTTCAATCTCATATTATTTGCCTTTAAATGCACCAATGCTCGTGACGGGGTAGCAACCACAATATCTGGCTTATCGGAAAGCAATGATTTCTGGGTCTGAGTGTCTGTTGAAGATATATCTATGCATCTAACTTCACGTGTACATTTCAATGTCAAATCACCTATAACAGAGGCAGTCTGAAAAAAAGCTGGCACTTAGCACCCTATAGCTTGTATTGATCATGAATAATTTTCTAAAATGTTCTTTTCAATTAATTATACCTATATGGTACATATAACAAAGGAAATGTCACTTATTTGGGATAATTATGCTAAAATAATTATAAATTACTGTTATAGTTTTTCAAGTCTTTATGCACAAAAGCATTGAAACCACAAGTGAGGTTCCCGAAAAAGGGGAAACTATGTGGTAATTTTATATTATAACTAGCTGTACCCCAGGGCTCCACACTCCTCAACTACAGAATTATTGTTTATGAAGATATTGTTATTTTTTAGATATAGACCAAGTATCTAAAGAGGAAACAAAAAAAAATCTGATCAAAATCTATCCAGTATGGCAAACCTATATTAAGAAGATAAATTTTAAAAGTTGTTTTATGAGTATAGAAGATCTATTATGAAGGCTGTATAGAAAGGCTGTGATAAGAGAGCTTTGTGGTGTGAAAGAAGATGTGGTAACACAGATTGAGAAAGGAATGCTTAGATGGTTTGGACATGTTGAGAGGATGAATGAAAGAAGAATGACTAAACAAATTTATGATGCGAGTGTGAAAGGAATCGTTGGAAGAGGAAGGCCTAGACGAACATTTATCAATCAAATTGGAGACGTTCTGAGGAAAGGTAAGGTCAAGAGTACTCTAAACCGATGAGCATGCATGAAAAGATTAATGAATGTCGAAGAAGTGAAACAGGTATGCCAGGATCATAGCCTGTGGAAGGATGTGGTCTCTGCCTCGTTGGGAAATAGTCGTGATTTATGTATGTATAGAAACCTCACAGAGGCCAAATGTGGCCTCAAGGCCCCACATTCTCCAGCTCTGGACTAAGCTTTTAGTGAAGGAAAATGTATATGATAAAACCATACTATTCTAGTAGGTTGTAGTAAGTTTCATTTATTGCTAATTAAAAACCAGGAAAGCTCAGAATTTTTTAGTAGATTTTCTTGCAAGTAGTCTGCAATATGCACATTTTTCTTTACTAAATTATGTTATTATAATAGTTAATTGTCCAGTATTTATAATAATATAAAAAATCTTCAATTCAACATTTAAAATATTATGATTGAAAAAATCCGCACATAAAATTAACAGTGGGATAATACTAGAAAAATAATGCACAAATGTTATTTCTAAGTTCAAATTTAGTGGTAATCAATTCTCTCTAGGAACTAAAAAAGAGTACAAACAGATTAGAGGCATCCTTGAATGTTGTTACATCAGGCAATATTAATGTCAACCATACATAAAATAAATCCATCAATTTTTATTTTTCAGCTAGACTATATTTAGTATTGTAATTTAAAATATAATATAAGTAAAACCATGATATCCAGATATACTCAAGTACTTACTTGTCCACACAATTCCTTACTGGGTGACAAAATTAATGCTTTAATACACTGATGTGTACTTGTATTCTTCAAATTCAATATCTTCTGTATAACTGGTATTGTGAAAGCAGCAGTTTTACCAGAGCCAGTCCTGGCTCGCATGAGGACATCTTTGCCTTCAAGAAGCAATGGTATAGCCGTTTCTTGAATCAATGTTGGTTCTGGCCATGCCAGTTGTGATATTGCCTGTATATTCATTTGATTTTTAGGTACATATTAAAAGTTTGATATGTTTTTGTTACATAACAGAGTAATTTAATGCCACAAGAAAAATAACATGGATGAAAGTATGTAACAATCCTGCATGGATATATTATCTTTAGTATAAATGTCTCCAATTATTTTACTCAACCACTATATTGACCCTGATAATACATAGTAAATATGGATTACCTTCAATATCCGATCGTCCAGCTCCATGTCGTGAAACATAACCTTTTTTTCCTCCATCATTTACAAGTTTCACGAACTTACAACGCAAATCAGTGACACTTCAAATTATGAACCTGTTAATCAAATTTATACCAAAGTATTGGGCATCTAACACAGAACAATATACTCAATAACGAGAGGCATCTATTGAAATGAAAATCAATATGTATAACATTTAAATATTATTATTTAGTCGCAGCCATATACCAATAGTCGCAGCGCAGCCAGCCATCAGGCTCTGTCAACTCGCCTATATATTTTAACACGAAAAGCTCGCGCATCTATTTCACTCAACATGGGAAAAATCCATAAGCGTACCCGCTACGTTTCTCTTTCACACAAAGAAATACTCACACAAAGGCATACTCATTGATATTCTTCCGCCATATTGGTCTGTGGCCGCCATTTTCATTGGAATTGTCAAAATTGACAAAACAAATTGAACCGCCATTGTTCGTTGTTCATAATTAACATTATTAAACATTTTATATTTGTTAATTTGTTGAATTGTTAATTTGCTCGAGATGGAGTAAAAACATTTGTTTTAAAGAATATTATCAAGGAGGTAGTATTTGCAATTTTTAAAGCTGGAAGCCACAGTTAGTGATCAAAGCTCTGCCAATGTTGCAGCTAATAATATCGGACTCAAATAGAGAACTTGTACGCAGTGAAGGCTACAATGATAATAATGTTTCCTATAACATTAATAGTAACCGGCTATATCACATCTATGATGTACCTCATTTACTAAAATGTTTTCGCAATAATTTTTAGAAGAAAGATCTTCTCATCGGTAATCGGCGTGCTAAGTGGGAGTACATTGAAATTCTTTATAAAGTAGATGGAAATGGTGGACGAGCAAGAAGCACTAAACTCACCGACAAACATGTTAAACCTACATCATATGATAAAATGAAGGTAAGTAAAATTCTCACTGACCCATCTCAAAAATCAACCTGTATAGGCGTGAAATCATTTATATACACTATGTACCTATGTAAGTAAAATTATTAAAATCCCAGTCGCATGTGAAGTTTATAAAATGACCACTTTGCTTGACAAAAGTGATGTATGATTGCCCATACTAAAGAGATCTCAACATATTTTAGTCATTTTCATCTCCAATACTACTGAATATATATTTACTAGCTGGTACCCGCGACTTCGTCTGTATATTATGGATACTAGCTTTGCCCCGCATTATTTTTTTATTTTATAAATAAAATTACTTTATTGTATATTTCCAGGTCAAACTAGCTGCTCAAGTATTCAGCAGACAAGTGGCTACATCGCTTGAAGTTTATATGAAGTCCCTGCTTTTTCTACAGGAGCATGAATATTCTATTCCGAATGTGGATATTGATAATGATCTTTTCACAGTAGAAATACTTTTATTTATAAATGATTTGTTTGATAGTTTAAATCGTTTTGGTCACTCTGGTTATAAATTGCAACATGCTCTATCTTTAAATTCTGAACACATAGATTTCTGGAATAATGCTGTGAAGAAACTAAATTCAATGCGGTTTGATTCTTCCGTTGAAAGGGAAAGCAAGCCTTTGTCACTGAAGCATTTTATGCATAATATTAAAACTATGAAACATCTGTGGTCTGATTTACGCTCTATTGAGGGTGTAAAATTTTTAAGTCTCAGACAACTAAACCAATATCCATTAGAAAAATTTTTTGGTCTAATAAGAGCACATGGTAATTTCAATACCAACCCAGATTGTACTCACTTTGTCTCGGCTTATAAAACTTTATTAATTAATAACATCACTACTGGTAAGTCATTATTTACAAATTGTGCTAATGATGATGACAAAATGTTAGGTACCCTTCAAAATTTAGTAAACCAATAAAAATATGGATCATACATTGATAATTTTCAAACTGACGACACTGAATTCATAGAGAATTTTATTCCCCCTGAGAATGTTCATTGGAACAAAAAATTGATACTACATTGTACAATTGTGAGATGCACAAAGAAACTTTTCTCAAAGCTTTTTGGTTATTTGTTATTTATTAGAATGCAAGTAAAACAATGGTGGCATTAATTTTAACAGACGAATGCATAATATTGATTCCAGATCTAAAGATGTAGAAATGGAAAGTTTAATCCATACTAAAGCTACAAAAGGATTTAGTTACAGATCAGTTAGAAGGCGTAGTACTACATAATCATATTTAACTGTATAGGTACTACTTATTATTATCATAGTTTCTGCAACTAAAATTGTCTTTATTTTAATTCCTCTATTAACTATTATTATGTATAGATATATTATTACTGGATCTAGATACCTATATCTACTATGCCTTTGCAAAATATATCACTATGCAATTACTAACAGAATTCCTACAGTATGCCTCATAGTTAATTCTAACGAGTATGCAAATGTTGTTTACATTGTTTTTAAAATATAGTACTACTACTAGGTGTAATATATTATTAATAATTCATTGTTATTATTAGGTAATGTTCTTAGTTATCTAATGTACATAATATAACATTGATTGATTAAATCAGAATCAATTATAAAATAAAATTTAAAAGATGCATGAATATACTCACATGTATTGTTATGATTTTTAAGGTAAATAATAATTATGTAATTCTAGTATGTAATCATGTCATAATCTAGCATATTTTCTTTGTTTCTAATTACTTAATTAGGCATTATGTGTAATATTTACTAATTATTCATATAAATATTTTATGAAGCATGCAAATTTGTCTGGTGTATTTTTTAACAACATTCATGATTCATATTAAGAAAATTATTTTATAAGTATACTTTAAATAACTTTTGTTTTATGTTAATATTTTGTAATGTTTTTATTCTTATGATCTTAATTAATTAATTGTAATATAAATTTGTTGTCCCTGTCTGTAATAATATTGAGAAATACGTTGTGAGCGATTGATTTTTATATTGATGATTAATTCTGTTATTTCTGTAGTTTTTGTCTACATTCATGAGTCATATTAAGAAACTTATTTTATATACTTTTAATAACTATTGTTTTATGGTAATATTTTAATTCTTATGATCATTTAATTGTAATAATGTTCCATTTTGTATTTCCTTTTTTCTGGTTTCACTTTTAGTTCCATGCGCTCCGTCTTTCTTTTATTGAATGGCAACTGTTCGTACTGTTATTACACATTTCAGCCAAAGTCAATGTTAAACAATAAGTATTTACCCAAATGTAATTATCTATCTTGCAATATTCAAACATAGCTTCAACAAGATCGAGGCTCCATTTTTAAAATTTTACAGAGAGTTTTATGTGAACTTAAAATGCATGTTCCCAGTTAGGTATTTATAATCCACTTGTGCAAAATAACCAAACTACATCACGTAAAATGTCGCCAAAATTACACAATATAGAGCCAACATAAGGTATGAATTAAAATAAAAACCACCACAACACTTCAAGATCCTGCCGAAATTCCTAGGTCTGAGGTTTTAAAACAATGCATAAAGCCGGTCCTAAGCCCGTGAAGTATGAAGGGAAAGTTTTATGGCATGTTAATATTTGTAAATCCCAATAAGAATAAATATTATGTAATCCTTACGTTTCTTTTATTTTAAGATTCAGTTTGATAAATCTGGTAAAATGGTTGCCGTCGCAAAAATATCGATAAAAACCGGTAATTTGTTTAGTAAAATACCGATTGACACTAAAGTACATCACTAGTTTACTTATTTACCGTAAAGTACCGATTTAAATGTATGATTCCATCACTAACGTAATTTGACAAGTACCATATATACAAATATAATGAGGGAAAGAGAGAGGTAGCGGACGGCTCATTAGGCCACTTCAAGAGTAAATGCGATGGAGATATCAATCATGAATGAAATGTATAAATTGGTATCTATAGAAAGTTGTGTATGTGTATCGTCTGTGAATATGTGTAAATCACCTCGCTAACGAAACAAAACGATTGTTCTAAGATGGTCGTCTATCCTCTGGTTATTGGTCTATGCCAGCCATGCTTGTACTAGAGAAGGATGGCGTCGATCTGTTCACTGATATTGAACAATCAATGTTTTGTGTTAAATAAATCGATTTTTAATCGATACTTATCACTGTATAGATCCAGTGAATCTATATTTCAGGCTAGAAAATTGAGAATCAACTTTTTAAACAGGAACCATAATTTAATAAATGTACCCAAATACATATAAACAAATGACAAAATTTTCACTTAATTACTCAAAAACTCAGAAGATGGCTATATTGACTGTTGCTCTGTTTCCTTCGCCTCTTCTTAGTAGAGAAAATAAAATAATTAGAGGTACTCATTATTACAACAACTAATAATGTATTGCATTATTCTTACACAACAAATAATAAACTATTGAAAACATAACTAATTAATCTGCTTTTGATTATTCATTGTTCGTTATTATTGTTAACAATGATAATGGTTGGCCACTATTATCGCAACATATGTATAAGTAAGCATGCAACCATCAATAGGTGTGTAAGGGAGAGAACTTCACGTTGCATTGCCCACATTCTAGGTTACGATACAAATAATTAATGTTCCGAACTTACAATTATAATTCTTAAGTACATGGCAATAAGTTCACTTTTATATTTTTAATAACATTATGCATTTCATTGTTGTGTCAGTCTATGATGTCATTATGCAATTATAATACGATACATAGTAGCAAATTACCCAACAGCAGAATAACGCTAAGAGTTTATAACTATAAATTTATAAATGAATTCTCTTTCTCTATATCTTTTTTGTCTCTTCTTTATCTCTCTTTTAAATGTCATTTTTGTAGCTGATATTTTAGTATGGTTGTAAAAACAATATTGATCATTTAATAATGGTAAATGATCAATTATTATGTTTTCTTTGTTGTTTTCCATAATAGGGATTGGTTTACATATTGAAAAAACAAACTCAAAAGCAAATTGAAAAAAAATTGATTTAAAAGTAATCAACATCTTTTAGAAATCGATATTTTTAATTAATGTCAAAAAATTTCCTTTAGTTATTTGTCTATGGTAATAAGTGGACGTCAAGGTGGACGTAGTAGTTTATTTATCTCTGGTAGTAATTGTAGCAGTGTGACCGGGTATCATTTCACAAAAATACCGAAATCATTACAAATTATTGTTATTCATAGATAAATATTGCGAATATACTATATTTTTATGATGTATTGTTTGGCGATTACTTATTTTAACCTCCAAATTTTAACTAAACATATTGTACGTGATTATTTAGTAAGCACAATAGCTTCTTATTTCATCAAAATAATAAATAGACCGTGATATAGACAATATTTTCTTCTTGTATTTCAACTATTTTTTCCGTTAGAAACACCAATCAAATGGCTGAGTGGTTTCTGATTTATTACATATAGTATCTTCAATAAAACGAATTTATTTTTATCTATTTTCAATTCAATTGCTTCTGTACTGACATTGGTACGACGTCGCGTTGTAGTTACCGAAAGTGATTTTGCCTGTAAAAAATGATTCACATCGACCGCGTAACCGACAGTTCATTGCCTTATGTAAAACTCGAAATGGTGATCTTTCCCTGAGTGACCGAAATACAAGGTGACTTACAAGTTTGTGGTGTTATTTGATGTTTTGTGTTGTGTTTGATGTGGTAAAATGTCGAATTCTACTGCTCAAGTGTTGATGAAGAAGGGCAAAAGAGGGGCAGCCGCGTATATCCATGCGGACTGTTCTAGCGGTTCTCCTCAGCATTTGGGGCCGTTATTGGATGTGCTCCTGAATCCTAGTAAAGCTATAGATGAGTGGGAAACGATCGACTGGTGTCGCTGGTTGCTAGCGGGCGGTAGAACACCGGACGAGTTCGCCACAGTTGGTAAGTCGCAAAACTAACTGTATCCCTTTGTAGGTTATGGATTTTCCATATTCGATGACTACGCAGTTCTAGATCGTTATTTCATCTCCATTTTTATGTGTAGTTCTTGTTGTACCTACTAATCCTGGCTTTCTTATTGGATTTATACATTTTCTTTATGCAATATATCAAGGAATAGAAGTAAATAAACAATAATTTTATGTACCTAGTTGTTATTTTATCTATTATCAGAGTCAACAGTATTGTTGATATACATGTACAAAATTATCATGCTATGACATTGCCTTTATAAATACAAGTGTTGCAATTTCCTTATACAATAAAAAAGTATTGATTGTTATTTAGAACAATAACTTTGGAAGTAAACTATAGTCATAAACTTCTGTTACTTGGCAATTAATTTTTTTTGAGAAGATATAGTAAAACAATTATTTTGGTGTAGTTTTGGATATAGACTTGATATATAAATAAACATAAGCATACCCACAAATATTTATAATTTTATTTATATGATTTGTATAAAACCAAATGTGGCAAAGTAGGTCTGGCCGATAACTTGGTAATTCATATGAAATTAATAAATTCTGATTGTAGGTATCCATGGTGAATATTTTACTGTTAGATCCACATAGTGCTAATAGTCAAATGTTTTTCATAAATGTCTATAGACGTATCAATTGAAATTTATTTGTTTTATTTATTTATTTTATAATGATAGGAAAACTTACAGCTAATAATAATAGTAGTAAAAATAGAAGGCCAATTACAAGTTTTCGCAAATAGAAAAGATAAATATAAACAAAAAAGAAAGACAGTCAGCCACAAACAGAATCACAAAAATTAACATAAAGTAAAATTGTTACAAAAATTGCATAAAAATTAAAAAAAAAAGTCTCCGCATAAACTGTGCCTTAGGGTTGACACACACATAAATCACGCCTATATCCCAACGGGGTAGGCAGAAACCACATCCTTCCACCTGCTATGATCCTGGCATACCTCTTTCGGGTTGACACACTTGTAGTAGATAGATCAACACTATTGTCTAAGGAATTAAATTGTTTGAGGGCTGATTAAAAATGAATTTTGTCTATATGTTATCCTTACAAATGGTACATATAAAAGTCTGGGGTTTTTTAATGTTATATTTGCAGGTACACATAACTGAATTTTTGAGAGGAGTTCTGGACAGTCTACAATTCTATTTGCTATGATACTTAAATAAGATAGATCAGCTATTTTACATAGTTCATAGAGTGGAAGAAAATGGAAATGTATACATAGCTCTATATAATTAGGTCAATAGAAAGAAGTTCTAAATTGTAGGTATTGCAGGAAATGTTTCTGAATGCTATCAATATGAGATATATATATGTTATAGTTAGGGTTCCACACTTCAGACGCCTTTACAAACAAAAGCACAATACAATATCTTCAATGTTTTAATGCACTTAAATTCTGAAGACAAATAAAGGATGAATCCAAGTGCTTTAGAGGCTCTTCTTACTACATTGTAATGTAAGTTTAGAATCAAAAATAACTCCTAGATCCCGCATTGTATTAACTCTTGATAATAAATAGACTAGGGGTAATTTTCCACTTCTAATAACCATCATCACTCCTAACACTAATCAGGATCATTTGGTTGTATAATTTTTTTTTATTTGTTTCCCCTTTGTTGGGGAAAACCTCCTGTTGCTCCATTTTTTAATTTTTCCCCAATTCTAAACATTATTTGGCATATAAACATTGTTGTTGTAGAGTCACAAATTATGTACTTACCATCAGTGCCATTTATTCATTTAACAAAGCTACACAAATTAGTTTAGCCTATTTTGGTTTGGCTACATTGCTTTTTTATTATAAACTAACTGTTACCTGTGACTTTTGTCACATGGTTTTCAATTCAATGCCGTAAACTGCTTGTAATCTATACAAAATTTGTTTTTTTTTTGTTATAGAACTTGCACATCATCTATTGTGCAAAGATTGCACTAATTCTGTGCACAAAAACTCATAAAGTTACATCACAGTCAGATGGATGGCTTAGGAATAGTATTTAAGTCAAAAATTAATTATTTTTTGTATATATTATATTACATAAAGCTATTGTAATGGTGAAAATGTGACTTGTTAATGACTACAGATGATCATCTGATGCCCTGGTCATTTATGTTTTAAAAAAACTTGTAACTAAAAATGCTAAAAATAAATAGTTTATTTTTTTACTACAATTGTCTATATAAAACAATTAATTTGGAGAATTACTATTATATACCTATTACCTAAATCATAAAAAATACTTATATGTTTTCTGTACTAATATAATAAAGAGTTAAAGTTTGTATATAGTAGGTAATCTGTGGAATGATTTAATTAATTGGTAGCTACTTTATTCCCAAGTGATATTTTATTCTTATAAAATTTTATATTCTATTTGTGTGAAGGAAATCACAGACTGTTTCTATTCTGATATTTAGCTCAATATTTTGTTACTAAAATTATATATATGTAGGAGTAAAAGGGCCATCTGTGATCATAATAACACAGCTCAGTGCCGACACTATTTCTAGTCAAAACATGTTTCTAAGGTGTCCAATAGTTGGATCTAAAAAAAGAAAAGTGTTGCATCACACTTTATTATCGAACGTCATATAGTGTGGATGCATTGTATGTTCGTATTATTGAGATCAGTCTATCAAAGTAAACCTGTCATAATGGTTAATGGGCCGCATTAGTTGGCGTGCCATCCTAGTACAAAGAACTCTGTGAAACGCTTTATCATTGCAAATGAAATATGCCTATACTGTGTACCTGCTTCATCATATATATTAAATATTGTATGGTATTAGAATCTATACATACATATGTAAACGAAATACTACTCATAACAAGATCTCTGAATATGTAGGTCAGATTGATTTGAAATTTCGCATAGTTGCTCCTTTCATGATTTAGACACTCACCAGGAATAGATCTCAAATCATATTAACAAAGTCTAACATGGGTGAAACCTTGGGTAACAGCTAGTATATTATAATAACTGTTAATATGTCATATAATTTGAGCCACAGTGTCTGAGTATCCATATTGGTTTCAGATTAATATGAAATATAAATAAAAATATATCTTACCAGTCTTTGTTCTATTCTGCTAGACACTTCATCCAATCTAATACTTTCATGTAACAAACATTGTTGTTTATATTGCTACAGTGTTTATCACTAACTGGGCATTATTGTAGGTATTCATTTTTGTTGACTATTTTAGTAGCACATGTCACCTAACCTTGTAAATATGACTCATTTTGTTTACGTTATTATCTGACAATACAATAGTTTTCCCAGTTTTTAACCTAGGAGGAGCTAATCCCAGGGTAGGAGCTTACTATTGCAAGGGTATGCATAGGCATTATATAGATAAAAGATAAAATAATAAAATTTAAAGATCTAGGCTAAATAATATAGAGGTTAAAGGCGTTCCTATAACTAATTCAGAAAATTTATTTTCTGTAATCTCCAAAGTCGGTGATCATATTGGAATAAAAATCTCCAAAGACCAGATTAACTACCTCTCAAGAGTACCTATGCGTAGCAACAGTGAAAATAAGTCTATAATTGTTTCGGTGCACAACCGATACCTAAAAGATGACTTTGTGGCTGCAGCGAAAAAGTGTAAATCTATCACTCCCAGGGATCTCGGACTTCAAGGGGAACACAGGGTTTATATAAATGATCACCTAACCTATGATAATAAGATCCTGCTCAACAAAACCAAATCGTTGGCGAAAGAACGGGGTTTTGCGTTTGTCTGGGTAAAGGGATGCAAAATTTTTATAAGAAAAAACTCCAATTCACCGGTTTATGCCATCAAATCGGAAACAGACCTAAAGAAAATACTGCACTAAAACTATTGTATTATATTATATATTTCTGTAGCACATGTAGTAATATTTACAGTTGTACAACTATACTATACATATGCTTTCACACAATATTAGATATATCACACAATGTAATTATATTTTGTTGTACTGATGCTTGCTTGAAAATTTTGAACATCGCTGGTATAATGATCCGTGCTATTATGCACTTTTTATGGTCACTTTCACCTTTGTTCGCTTATCGTCTTGGCACGGCCAGCTTATTTTTATTATTATTTTTTCTACTACCCTTCATATTTCCTGCGATTTGTTTGTACCGTGGTTTTTACATTATAATTTTGATTTTGCTTTTTATTACAGCCTCGTTAGTACTATTTTTGCTCAGTATTTCCACTAAATTGTTACTTAAATACCCTCATGTAAAATGATCACTATATATTATCAAAATGTATGTGGACTTCGTACAAAAACAGCTATTTTTCTTAGAAATATTTGTATTAACTCGTATGATATTATATGCCTTACAGAGACTTGGTTGACTGATTCTATTCTTAATGGCGAATTATTTGACGATCGCTATATCATATGGCGACGGGATCGAGACTACTCGAATACTGATCAATTGTTGGGAGGCGGGGTGTTAATTGCGATTCGGCGTGAGCTGGTTCTCGTCAGCTGAAGATATTTGGGTGACCATATTAGCTCAATGTAAGAAACCAAAAATTTGTTACAAAATACATTTGTGTGTTGTTTATATTTGTAATCAGAATCTCGGTAATTCGATGGCAACACAATTAACAAATTTTTCGGAAAATTTAATTGAAATCGTACTTCAGAATTCCCTTGATAAATGGTTCCAGAGGATCAGCACCATAAAGCCTTATTTGTAAATGCAGATTTTGTTGAACTCCACGCTCTTCTTTTGTGTCCGTACGTTAAATTTATGTATCACTTAGGTGACTTTGATTCAATTTCAACAAGAATAAATGAAATAGACTGGCGCCATGAATTTAGCTCTAAATCTACAGAGGAATCTGTTTCGTTTTTTTACTCTACTTTGACTAGTTTACGAAACAAGTTTATTCCCTCGAAAACTGTTACGCCTAATAATAAATACCCACTTTGGTATAAATCGTCGCTCATTAAAGTGTTGAAAGAAAAATACAAGTTTTTATCAAAGTTTAAAAAATACAAGAACTTATCTGATCACAATTCTTTCGTAACTTTAAGGGAACGAGCTAAACATATGGAAAAAGATATGTTCCACAATTATATCTCTCAAATTGAAATTAATATTTTGAAATCTCCCAAAGTGTTCTGGTCTTATGTGAAAAGTAAAAACCAGTGTAATGCTTATCCATCCATGATGAAATATGGTCTGGTTTCTTCTGCATCAGGTGACATCATATGTAACATGTTTTCTGACTATTTTCATTCTTCTTTTCTACATAATACACAGAATTCTTCACCTATTACAGACGGTTCAACATTCATTCTTGAGTCTTCTTCCAATATAAGTTCTATTGAAATTGTCTGTTCTGATATACAAAAAAATTCTTGAAACTCTTGATCTTAACAAATCTGCAGGTCCTGATAACATACCTCCAATTTTAATAGTTAAGTGTGCAAATAGTATTTCTGTCCCACTTTCTCTTTTATATGAGCGTTCTCTTAAAGATGGGATAATGCCCGATATATGGAAATCTGCCTTAATTACGCCTGTTCATAAGAATGGCTCTAAAGACTTGGTCATTAACTACAGACCCATCTCCAAACTTTGCATTTTTTCTAAAGTATTCGAAAAAGTCGTTTTCAAACAACTTTATCCTTCTCTTAAACATTCCCTTAACGATCGGCAACATGGCTTTATAAAAGGAAGATCTACTACATCAAATCTTATCCTGTCTAGTGATTACATAACTTACTACATGTCAGAGCCTGCCCAGGTATATGTAATTTATACTGATTTCAGTAAAGCATTTGACAGGATAGATCATGAAACCCTGCTTTGCAAACTGAGAGATATAGGGATTCGGGGTAATTTGTTTAGGTGGTTTTCATCTTATGTCAAGAACAGATGCCAAACTGTAGTTCTAAATGGCTATACATCTTCGCCGATGCAGATTCCTTCAGGAGTTCCTCAGGGATCTTTATTGGGTCCTCTGCTCTTTAACATTTTTATTAATGATATACCATCCTGTTTTACCACTTGCAAAATTCTTCTCTACGCTGATGACCTTAAAATTATATGTCCTGTTAAAACTGTTTCCGATGTAGTTCGTATTCAATATGATTTAGATAAGTTTCAAAATTATTGTACTCTCAATAAATTAGATTTAAATGTCACGAAATGTCAAGTTATAACATATACCCGTAAACTCAATCGATTCTGCACAATTACTTTCTTAATAATACTAAATTATCAGGAGTTAATACTGTTAGAGATTTAGGTGTTATTTTTGACTCCAAACTAATATTTGATAAGCATATTGATAATGTTGTCAAAAAAGCTTCTAAAGCATTAGGGTTTGTATTTCGATTATCCAATGAATTTAAATGTGTTAAAACTTTTAAAATTCTTTATTGTTCTTTTGTTCGAACCCATCTTGAATACGCATCTCAAGTCTGGAACCCCAATTATAATATATATATCACAAGCATTGAGAAAATACAAAAGCGGTTTCTTCGTTTCCTACAGTTTAAATCTGAAATAATTGTACCAGATTACACATCGCACTGTAAAAAATTTCATATGCTCCCGCTGTATACACGAAGAGAAATAGCTGATGTATCATATCTTTTGTGTATACTCAATGGCCTAGTTGACTGTTCGGAGATACTGAGCAAAATTAACCTACGTGTACCGGCAGCATCTTTTAGAAACCCTAACATACTTTATAGTCCTATAGTTAGAACTACCTACAGACAAAATTCCTATTTCATTCGAGTAAGCTGATTTAGACATTGATATATTTGATACAACTGTGCAGAAGTTGAAAGCTCTTTTGAATTCTTATTTCTTTTGTTAATATTTTTGTGTTCTTCCCTCTACTTTTTTTTTTTTTAATATAAGTACATAATTATATGTGAGAACTTGTAAATGGCCTTCATTAATTTATACATGTAACTTAAATAAGTACTTAGCTGTAAGTTTTCTTAAAATATTAAAATAAAATAAAATAAAATAGCCAAGGGAGGCACCAAAACTTTTAAACAATATATTAACATACCATAATATCATTATCATCTACAAATCTATACAATTAATAAAATTGAAGTGTCTATTTGTAATGTCAAAATAACAGTTTTTTACTAAATGCATATGAAAGTATATACGGTACATATAACAAAATTCCAATTTTAAATTTTTTTGTCTGTCTGTTATTTCTGGGTATGGGTTGGACCCATTTTCACGGGACTTGCACTGGCAGATAGCTAATGTTAAAAGTAGTAACTACAGTTAATTTTATTTTAGAAAAAGTACTAGGGTTTTGCACAAAAAAAAAATTTGGTCATCAACAATTTGGTTGAATCAATTCAGGCGCTTAAAAGGCTTACGCGGACTAAACCATAAGATATACAGTGTAAACTCTTTATAACGTTATCATTTATAACGATACACTCCCTATAACGTTGAAGTGAGCCCAACTTGGTTGGTTTGCGTTAAAACCCACATACTGAAACACTCTTTATAGCGATACGCCATTCCCAATTACGAAGAAATGTGTTCATATTTTTAGACAGTAAATATTTATTATCGGTATTATTGTTTATGTTATGTTATCAGGTAACAAAAGACTTTGAAGCTCCGAAACATCCGAGGTCGGTCTAGCTTTTGTTATCTTAATTGCCTTGAACACGTGCAGTATGACGCATTGTTTTCTCGGAAGTGATGGTCTTCGACCAAGCATACTGGGTACCTATCGTATTACCAGTCGTAAACCTACTTTGAAACTGTTAACATGGCCAGTAAACGGAAAGCGATTAGTGTTGACGAAAAAGTTTGATAGAAGAAGATATGAATAGAATACATAAAATAATACAAAACAAGTACTGGCATAGCAAAAAACGTCAGACAAAGTTATCAGACTATATGTGTAAACAATAATTTATAAGCATTTATTATCTAAGACATACATATTAAAAATTCTTGTTAATTTGGTTGTTTTTGTGTTCACTCCATATAACGATAACTCTCTATAACGACAAAAAATGCTCAGTTTCTTGAGTTTCGTTATAAAGAGTTTACACTGTATATCAAATTAATGTACTACATAAATGTTGATATTAAAAAGGCACCAAGAGCATATACGTCTATCTTCTAAAGATCACCCACAAAAGTTACATATTATTATTTAAATTTTAAATCATATGTATATTATTATATCTATTAAAAGATAGTTGGCACAGAAAAAAATAATGGAGACAAACCGCTGGCTATTTGTTTGGCTTTATTCTCATTCACATCACTTAACATCAAGGGATTTAAAAAAGTAATGTGTTATATTATTTAAAAATTATGAAAACTCCTACTTGACTTCCCATAGTTGACTAAACCAAAATACAAATAATGCTAGTGAATTTTAATTACAATAGAATGTTATGTTTCTATCTCCAATGATGTCTTCACATATTAACAATGGCCAGTTAAGGGTCCTTTTTGCCCTTTAATCTGAGTAATTAATTTGCGATTATTAAGTACTTAGAAAAGAAGACAACATATCCTTACATTCCTAAGTTGCCGAATAAGTAACCATTTCAACCTGGCTCGGTATTCAGATACAAACTTCCGAAGACGGAAGATGAAAAGATTACAGTTATTGAGTAAACCATTTACTACTTTGGGCCTGTGGCTTCGTTCACATGAATACAATGTTCCACGGAAGCTACGTGACTTATTTGGACTGTATGTGGGTTGTTTATACATTTTTTTTATTGTAATTTTATTATTACTGCAATATAGCTCTTCATGGAAAAACGTATTGATACGTAGCCTAAGTTATACTTTCCCTCGGTCAGGAATGTAGTTAATAAAAAATTAATTATGTAAAATATTGTTTAACAATCAGTTAGTTCATAAAGAACATATCGATGTAAGTTATAAAATTTGATATATTATGGTACATATATAAATAATATTTATATATATACATATATAACCAAACTACTACAATTATATAACCAAAATAAATGATAAACCGTTGAATTACTGAATGCGCGCGCCTATTTCGTGAGACCGGCCTGAGGCCCACTCGGAGTGCAATGTTTTGCAATTTTAGCGGCCACCTGAAGAAGGATTATAAAACCGGCCGCAAACGATGCTTGTCTGCTCCAATCTCCATACTCGCAAGCGCGTACACACACTCATATAAAATAAAGAAAGAGAAAGTCGCATGGTGGTGGCATAACGCTCTTTCCTTACGTGACTATTCCTACAAATCAACTCTTACCGCAAGCCGCGTTAAGGAACTTTATTCCAAAAATGTAATGTCATATTCGTGATCAGTTTCCTTTGTAATAGACGTGTATCCTAACATTTGGAAAAAAAAATTACCATCTACAGAGAAAACTACAGATTTATCTAAACGATCTATACTATATTATAAAACAAAGTTCCCCGCCGCGTCTGTCTATCTGTCTGAACACGAACTCAAAAACTACCGAACGAATTTTCATACAGTGTTCGTCAATGGATGGAGAAATTCATAAGGAAGGTTTAAGTGTATAATTTATTAAGTGTTTGTGTAAATTGACTGAAATATGACGATGATCGTTGAAGATGTTGGAAAAAATCACGCTGACTGGGGGGAGCTTTACTGGCGTGCGCCGCGTAAACCAATTTACTCCCGTTATGTATTACTCTGCTACCCGTTCGAAACCGGGGCGGGTTGCTAGTTTATTAATAAAGTTTGATTAGCGATCCCTGTTTGTCTGAATCAATAGGCGTGGACGGTCTGACCTTGTGTTTAGTATGAGTGCTCAGCCATCCAATTATAAAATAAAACAAACAGCAAACGCAAACTAATGCAATGCAACGTTCTGTCTGTCGCAAGATTTACTTTTATTGCCGTGATGTCGCGTCTCGTCGCGTTTATTTCAATAAACTATAAGATTTATTTTAGTTCGCTTTGTTAACATGTTTAGAAAGAACGTGTTCAGGTGGATTTTTTTATTATACGTCGATTTTAAGATGGCTAATATGGTTATGGCTAGGAAATCGAATCCCACAAACGTGATCGAATTCAAGTGTTGAAGCCGAACGTGCGTTTTCCGCCGCTTGCGTAACAAAATAACTTACAAATAATGATTAATAAATACTTTACATTAATTCGGAAATATATTGTTGCTAGCGCATTTATCATGGGCACCGCTAAAGAGTGGAACACTTTGCGGGATTTTGTATTTCCCGACAATTACAACCTGGGTATCTTCAAGACTCTAGTGACTAGGCCATATCATCACTTACGATCAGGCGAGGTATTGGTCAAACGCAAGCCTATCCATAGTAAAAAAAACGTAACAATAAGTCCCTTGCATTTAAAGTAAACAGGAACATTATTTGGCCATAGTGACTTTGGATGTAACGCCGATTTTGGGTATATCGACCGAGGCTACACACAAAGGTTCATTCACAAAAAAAAATTAAGTCCCGCATATTTCGCGGGTTAGGATACTCTAGCTATGATTAATATGCAAACAAAATAGTACGATTACGATCCATTTGCTGGTTTTTGTATTTTAAGGTCATTATAATTGAGTTTTAGTTTTGGCGTGTTCGGACAACACGTTGATGGACCTAAGTTCGAACCCTAAATTAAGCCTCGAAAGGAAAAAGTCTTGATTCAACCATAAACAGGTACGGTATTTTCAAATGCACGCTTGGCTAGCTATCACCTAAAACATACGAAAGTAGCAAAACCCCAATCCACGATTGCCTATTATCGATCGGTACTCCTTTCCGAGGTTCTCAGTTAGTTGCTATTTCTGGGAATAAAATTGTAATGACAGCAGTATCTGTTGTTTAACCTTCAGAGTCGGAAGCACAACAGTCCAAGAGACAAAAGGAACTTGCATAGATTGGTCTGGTAATGCGCTTCATTAATATTAGGTACGTCAGATTGTTTCTTTTCTGCCGGGCAAGACAGGCATCTCGGCGCAATCCTGTCACCGTGCGTATTACTAACATACAATTTTCAAAGTTTACGACATCTTCTATCTCCTACTTCCCGGCAATTCAAGAAGATTATTGTACTGCCTTTATCAGGTAGGCAATTATTTCAAATCTTACAATTTTCATGACAGTTTTCTTATTATTGCTAAACTATTTGACTTTTGTATAATTACGAAGCTGTATTACGCAAAATATTACGAATATTCAAGAGTTAAATAATTAAAGTTTATAAATAAAAAATACACCTCACTTGATATAAAAGGTTAAAATTTAAACAAAGAAGAAAAGAAACGACATTTTTCTGACGAAACTTGAAGTACGAACAGTGAATTTGAATTCACTGAACTTTTACAAAATATACGTGTTTATTAATTATCACGTGAAAATCGAATAATAGGGACAAAAAAAAAAAAAAAAAAAAGTACATGGACAATCGACTTCGAGACAAAAGCGCTACATCATTGTTATTATGTACCAAAGATTTATAGCACATTTCTTATTAAAACCACTAATAATACCATTAAAAGGAAATGTTTATTTACAATATTATATTCATGTAAAAATCCATATGGAATTATTATTGTCCGCAGTATGATAAAAATACGCGATTGCAAAAGAGTTGTTATTTTTAAATAACGGCATGTTAATATATGTTCTTCTCTTGAAATCTATTGACCCTGGATTTACTGGGATATATTTAAATGTAAGGGTTTAAAATGTTATTGTTTTGTTATAATAATCTACGCTATTATTATGATAACAGTCCTTAAAAGAAACAATTTTACAGCACTTTAAGCGACTTCAAAAACAGGAGGAGTTTCTCAATTCGAATGTATATTTTTTTATGGATGTTCAGGCATAACTTCTTTGATTATAAACCGATTTAGTTGATTCTTTCTATTTCTATTCTCTACTTGGAGCTGTCCGACTGGTGGAATACTTCCACCCTACAGAAGATCGTAGCCGAATATAACCTTGTGTTGTGTTCTTGCGGTGAGTAGGGTTTCCTGAGCTCCTTGGGGTTGGGGGGTTCAAGATCGGTAACGCGCTAGTGATACCTATGGTATTACAAGCGTCAATATGCTACGGTAGCAGCGTACCATCACGCGGGCCGTATTGTTGTCTGCCACCTTTGTAGTATAAAAAAAATCTGTTCAAAGGGGATACCTCAAGGGTGGTCCCATTTTAATTTAATTGGCCTTTTGGGGGCTATAGATTTTCAAATATGTAAAAAAACTGTTGCCTGGACATATTCGAGCGCGTCAGATATTGATAGCATCAATGTCGTACGTATTTTCAATAATGTACGTATGTTAATCTGATTGTTTGCATGATGCGGGTGGTCGTAAGGGTTGAAAATGTAAAAAAAAATAATCGAGCGGATCAGATTTTCTAAGGGGATAAGTGAACCTAAAAAAGCTCTCATTCAATAATCTGACGATTTCGATCTGACGCAAACTCCGGCCATTATTATAACGTGCAAAAAAATTCGCCATTAGAAATACTCAAACGCGTCAGATTAAGAGATATATGGTTCGCCTTTATGTCGTAGACGTGTTGTCTCATAATCTGACGATTATCTAGAGGGATTCGCCTAATCTGACGAAAAAAAAAACATTTTTAAAATATTTTTTTTAATCATTGAATTTAATTAATTGAAAAGCTCAGGAAATGGCATGCAAATAGTTTTTTGAGTAGAATACTTATATTTATAAGAAAATGATTGTAAAAAAAAGCTCTAAAAACTTTAATTTTTTATAATTAAATGATTAATTACACATTATTTTCCTCTTCTGGGTCGATTTTATTCTCAAATATTATAAACAACTTATAAAAGATACAGAAACTATTGTAAATTTCTACTAAAAAAATCTAAAAACATTTTTGCTTTTACGCCTAACCCAAAGAACGATGCAATAGAATTGTTATCGTGATATAACCAGTAAACTCAAGTCAATAATGTCAATTTATACTTCGCCAACACAGGCAACATGAACTGAGTAAAATGGGTTAGCAAAAATCGGGTTACTCGAGGTTTTTATTTTTTTACTAGTTTTTTTTATTATGAAACTAACAAGTATTGTACTATTTTACAAACCTGATTAAATGCGCGAATTTTTAATGGCACTTTAGTACATTTTTTTTGAAAGGAGGGCCTTTCATAGTCGAGAAATTTTGAAAATTTTAAATTCATAGTTTAACAAATAGTCTTAATTCTAGACAACTTGGGGCAGTTGTGTCATTATTTTTGACTGTGGTTCTAGAAATGTTATTTAGGGTTACGGTTCCAAAGTTTAAATGAACAAAAATAATAAAAATGAACCGCAATAACCGAAAAATGGTTACAGTTTGACCAAATTTCTAGGTTTTTCTTAAATGCCCATAATTTCCAAACTGCATGGGATAGATTTTTTTTTCTCATGATGCTTACAATCAATCCTGTCACCCCGTTTCGGCTTGACGTTGAGTTCTGGGGCACTGTATATATTTAAAAAATTACAACACATTGGAGACTCAACAATCCTAAAATCTGTGTATTTTGCTATTTGTCAGTCAATTATTCATACATCCTAGGGTGGGGCCGCTAAAACTACATTAATAAAATTAGAGCGTGCTCAAAGAGCCGTTTTAAAAGTAAGCTCGTTTCTGCCATATAGATTTCCCACAGTTGAACTGTTTATATAATATATCAAAAGTCCTTACTGTAAGACAACTTTTTATCCTAAAAACTATTCTTACTATGCACTGTCGATTTATATATGATCCTAACATTTGGCAATTTATCACCTGCAAACCAGATCATTTTCAACTTTTCGTCGACATATTTACATACATAGTCCGTTGGTAAAAGATCAATATTTTTTACATTATGGGCATTACTCCATATGAATGAAATGAATCTTGTACGTAATACTTGCTGGAGTAACTCCGATTGACAGGGTGGCAAGTTGTACGCATCGTAATTCCACATACTTAATGAGAAGGGTTGTGATTTGTCTTTTACCTTGTACATCTTATTGAAGATGTCAATCCCGGCTTGATTGACATCGTCTAACTTTTTCAACCCATACAAGTGGCAAGTAAAAGACTGTAGAATGTTAAAAGAATGCTGCACATTATGCTCCTTTGATCCCAAATCCAGAAAAGCCCTCGTCGGTACAATGCCGGGTCAAAATCGCATCCAGTGAACGTATGCAAAGCTGGAAGCGCCTTCGAAATTTTTGGGCCTAATTTTTTGCTGAGAGCGGATACGTCGATGTATCGGCGTAAATTGCCAACTCCAAGATCCAAGAACTTTATCAACGAATTTTTGTTACTTCGGCTTGTGGAAATCGTCCGATTATAATTATATTTTTCGTTATCCCTAAATTATTTCCTTCAAAATAAAAAAAAAATTTAGCCGCGCTCGAAAATGTCGAGATGACGTTTTATTTTACAAATTTATAGCCCTCCCCTTTCTTTACGTCACTCTCAAATTGTCAGATTACTGGAATATACACTTTTTATCATGTAATTAACTCACCCTACCTTAATCTGACGCGCTCGAGAATTTCTTATGATCAATTTTTTTACTAATCTGATCCTTTATCCTTGACGGGTGGCCTTATATATGGGGCTCATAATGGGTGGAGGTACTTAACCAGGTACAAGTTACCCCACTGTATATTAATCTGCCGCTCTTTAGTAAATTCCGAAATACCCGCTTAGGCTCCCCTACTATAAAGAGGTATAGTTCGTATTAGGTTTGTCATTGTTGAAACCACTCACCCGATTCTTATAATTATTTCACTATACTATTTCCATTTCTTTATTTTCTCGATGACATTTCTAATTTGATAGTTGTAGTGTTGTAACCAAATAAGTAACGATATCGGTCGCATATATTTACGATATTGACGATTCATCAGATTTTGATTAAAATAAATAAATAAAGATTACCTGTCGTTATAATTATTTCGTTTCAATGTCGAGTACCCTACCTATACCTACTTATTTTACAACAGCTTCGAGAATTTTGAAGAAGTTGGCATTATCAATCAAGAATTAATACGTGTAACATCTTGTAATGAAATATAATATTAGTTAATAAATTTGTACAAAAGTATCCGGCAGTAGTTTTTTTTCTTACATTTTGTAAAAAAATATCGGGTGTGTTATCGTGTTACGTTTATCGATATAGCTCATCCTTATCAGTTTCTCTGACTCTGGTATAACCTTGTACGTGTGTAAACGTCATATTTTTATAAAATAATGCATACATAATGTAAAAAAGACGCTCGTTCAAGATTTCACAGGAGCTGTCATCGAGAAAATAAAGAAATGGAAATTGTATAATAGTAAGCTACGAAATGCCTAATTATCCGTGAGGATATTTTTTACAGTATGGTAATCAACGCAAACGAAGTCTCGGGCGGTTGCTAATCAGCTTTAAGACTATGCTGTATTTAGAGTTTTCACAGTTATGAGTATGTTAATTATAGTTTTTTTTTATTCAAGGTCATCCGTTTTACTTAAAATTCAGTTTCGTTAAGCTGAGTTGTACAATTATTGAAAGCTAGGCTAAATAAATAATAGGCTTTTTCATGTCTTCGCTGGTGACATAGAGATGCATAATACTATTCTGTGGTATTCTTTTTTCTGCTGGTAACACAGATCACAACTAGACCAAACCGAATGAATTTAATAAAAAATATTTAAAATCAAAATAAGCAAATGGTATCAAAAGAACGAACGCGGCGGGGTGCCGAGAAACTGCGCCGGCCGCGCCGTCCGTTTGCTTTTTGCTACCGGTCGCGTCCTACTTGTCTTCAGGGTTGCCACGTGTCTCGGTTAAAATTGACAATATGAAAACCCAAAAATATGGGTTAAATTAATGACTACTTTTGTCTCACATTAAAAAATTCAGTCTTGTTCTAATCATATTAAAAATCGGGTCGATTCGCTTACTCACAATTTTGAATCGAAGTATCCTATTTTGAATGATTTCCGTAGACAGACCTAGCGACCCTAATTACACGGGGATTAAATGTTTCCACCACGGTAGACCTAATTGTTATTATTATTAATCGCTATTTATCTGTCGAGATGTTAATTAAACCGTCACGGTTGCTAGCGCGGTGGGGGGCTGACAGGGATATTAGATTGTCGATTCATGGTTCAATGACATTAAAAATATGCCTCTTATCATGTCGGTTGCTGACCGTCTCTGCTGTCATTCTATTAGTACTAGAAATGTAAACGGAATTAGTATCTAAATAACTAATTAAGTAATGTCACACTATTTAGACACATAATTCTATGTTACACTAGATACGCCCGTGGCTCCGCACGCGTCTTTCACTGTATTTGTTATTCATATCTTATAATTATTGACAGTATTATTTTTCATGATAATAATTATAGCCTACCAATTGAGCAATTTACATATACCTAATTCCCTTCTAACTTTGTAAACGTTAGTTACAATATAAAATTTAATAAAAATAAAACATGGTTTTCAATTAGTGAAAGAAATTTTTAAATCGCATTTATGTATGATGGTTTGTATATTGTTCAGTAAACTACTCTGAACTACATGTGGTTCATACTTTATAGATAAAGTAATGAGATAATTAGTAAGTTGTATTTCATTTTTCAGCTGTTCAGTACATGTGGAAATAAACTGTCTATTAGGTGTCTCAAAATGTGACGTTAAGCTGACACCAGAGAAAATACCTATTTATAGCGATCCAAAAGAAAAAACGTCCTAGGTACTATAACACTCAAGTACTATCCATTGTAGTGGAAATAAAAAAAAAAAACTATCCTGGATAACATTTTTCGGTAACTTGACTACGTACAGTTTTCATTTATTTGTATCATAAATACTTGATTATATAAACTAGCGATCGCCATAAGGTCGAAAGTCGACCAGCGACTTTTTGATCATAGACTATTTTCTGTTTGACATTTGCAGTATTCATGAATCTAAACAATGAGTATTACCTACATCACTTGCTGTCAGTTTTCGTTGAGTGACAATATCAATATTATGGGGTCTAAGTTCAAAGGCACTTGTCGTGTTAGGATTCGCAGTATTACCTAAATTTAGAAATAGTGGGTTCTTCGTACAATCTTTCATCGCCTATTTCACCTCTTAAAGTTTTATTTTCACGACATAAGGTAAGCCAATGTCTTTCTTCAAGGTCCAATATATCTCTATACCAAAATTCATCAAATTCGGTTTTATGCGTTCTTCGTACAAACCTTCATCGTCTATTTCAGAGCGTGAAGTGCAACAGACAGGACAGACAGAATTACTTTCGCATGTATAATATTAGTAGCTATGGATTATTCAATTCATTATACAGTCATTTTCTATGGTGTCATTTACCAATTAAAATACTTACTGTAAATTATTACCCAACAGCAAAATAACGACAACAGTTTATAATAATAAATTTTTAAAATGAATTCTCTTTCCCTATATACCTGTAATAAATTCTCTCTCTTTATACCTTTCTATGTTTCTCTGTAATAACTGATACTTTAGTAAGGTAAAAATTACAAAAGATCGACTGTTGTGTTTCCGTTTTAATTTTATGTTTTAGTGATTTTTATATTGTTAATACAAATGCAAAAGTGAATCGAAAACAGATCAATTTTTGAGAGATCGATCTTTTAGACATCGATTTTTTTGGGAATCGAATCATGAGAGTTCGATTCGAATCAATCTTTTTCGAAATGAATTGACATCCCTAGCAGCGGCGCAGCTATATTCAACTGATGATTATCCAGCCTAAGCTGACCCCCTTCTAATATGATTTATCACATAGATATGAGGTCAACTTATATTGGAATATGCAATTTTTAAACTCTTCATTTTTTAACTTTATGAAAGGTTTCGATCATCATCGTTTTACAAACCATAATATACAGATAACTAAAATTTCTGTCAATTCAACTGAAGAGCTATTTTATAGCATTTTTATCAAAAAAATGTTCGACGTGATTTTTTAAATTGATATAACTTTTTTATTTATTAACTTATTGAAGTAAAACAAACACTAAATGTTAAGTGAACCTTACCAGAATATATTAGTGAAAACCGTTTCCAAATCGGTTATGCCGTTTCTGAGATTAGCGCGCACAAAAGTTGGCAAACAGACAAACAGACAAAAATTCTAACAATCATTGTTTTGGGTTCTCCTGCGTTGATAGAGACCCCCGACAATAGTTTTTCTCATATATCTTCTATGTACAGACATCGATCAGTTACGTTTTTATTATATGTATAGATTCAGTTTCGTTAAGCTGAGTTGTACAATTATTGAAAGCTAGGCTAAATAAATAATAGGCTTTTTCATGTCTTCGCTGGTGACATAGAGATGCATAATACTATTCTGTGGTATTCTTTTTTCTGCTGGTAACACAGATCACAATTAGACCAAACCGAATGAATTTAATAAAAAATATTTAAAATCAAAATAAGCAAATGGTATCAAAAGAACGAACGCGGCGGGGTGCCGAGAAACTGCGCCGGCCGCGCCGTCCATTTGCTTTTTGCTACCGGTCGCGTCCTACTTGTCTTCAGGGTTGCCACGTGTCTCGGTTAAAATTGACAATATGAAAACCCAAAAATATGGGTTAAATTAATGACTACTTTTGTCTCACATTAAAAAATTTTGTCTTGTCCTAATCATATTAAAAATCGGGTCGATTCGCTTACTCACAATTTTGAATCGAAGTATCCTATTTTGAATGATTTCCGTAGACAGACCTAGCGACCCTAATTACACGGGGATTAAATGTTTCCACCACGGTAGACCTAATTGTTATTATTATTAATCGCTATTTATCTGTCGAGATGTTAATTAAACCGTCACGGTTGCTAGCGCGGTGGGGGGCTGACAGGGATATTAGATTGTCGATTCATGGTTCAATGACATTAAAAATATGCCTCTTATCATGTCGGTTGCTGACCGTCTCTGCTGTCATTCTATTAGTACTAGAAATGTAAACGGAATTAGTATCTTAATAACTAATTATGTTATGTCACACTATTTAGACACATAATTCTATGTTACACTAGATACGCCCGTGGCTCCGCACGCGTCTTTCACTGTATTTTTTATTCATATCTTATAATTATTGACAGTATTATTTTTCATGATAATAATTATAGCCTACCAATTGAGCAATTTACATATACCTAATTCCCTTCTAACTTTGTAAGCGTTAGTTACAATATAAAATTTAATAAATATAAAACATTGTTTTCAATCAGTGAAAGAAATTTTTAAATCGCATTTATGTATGATGGTTTGTATATTGTTCAGTAAACTACTCTGAACTACATGTGGTTCATACTTTATAGATAAAGTAATGAGATAATTAGTAAGTTGTATTTCATTTTTCAGCTGTTCAGTACATGTGGAAATAAACTGTCTATTAGGTGTCTCAAAATGTGACGTTAAGCTGACACCAGAGAAAATACCTATTTATAGCGATCCAAAAGAAAAAACGTCCTAGGTACTATAACACTCAAGTACTATCCATTGTAGTGGAAATAAAAAAAAAAACTATCCTGGATAACATTTTTCGGTAACTTGACTACGTACAGTTTTCATTTATTTGTATCATAAATACTTGATTATATAAACTAGCGATCGCCATAAGGTCGAAAGTCGACCAGCGACTTTTTGATCATAGACTATTTTCTGTTTGACATTTGCAGTATTCATGAATCTAAACAATGAGTATTACCTACATCACTTGCTGTCAGTTTTCGTTGAGTGACAATATCAATATTATGGGGTCTAAGTTCAAAGGCACTTGTCGTGTTAGGATTCGCAGTATTAATTTATTTTATTTAATATATTAGTAACAGATACTATAGATAAATTTTAGCTTTATGCACTCTTTCTCTATGTAAACTTTAACCATGCCAAATCTCACGGTCTTCCGTGCACGCAATACGCTTAAAAAGAGTAGAAAGCTTTTGTTGCTTCACGTATTAATTTATGTATAGAAATTGAATATAGGACCATAATTTCATTCACGACCAATTAATTCCAAAACAAAGCAGAGCTTGTACTGTGATAACTAAACATCTGATATGCCATACATAAAAATATATTTTAACATAAAACTGACAATAAAATTATGCTCATCACACAAATGTTACATCATGTGCGGCGATCGAACCCGCGACCTCACGACTCAATAGTAGGCCTGTCATTTGTTTTTTGTTCCGTAATCGCCAATAGCTAAGCTAATTATTTTTGAACAAACCAAAATATAATTATTTTTGAACTTAAATAATTATCACAGATTTAAGATTTATGTGGTATTTTTAATTTTCTATTACTCAACCTTTAGTTGACAATGGTTAAACCAAGCATTATTAGTATTAATGATTTACCTAGAAATTTCAAATATGTCACCTTTTAAGTTTTTTAAATTGTAGACCACACTTTTGCGTAAAGTTAATTCAAGTATGCAAATGACAATGTTTGTATTTGAAAATAAAGTGGACTGGGTCGTTGGTTTGTTTTGTAAAATAAATAAAATTTATTAAATACTGTACCTACTTATGTTAAAAAGGTATTCTCGAAAAACGGTAAACCATAAAAGAAGCAATACATGTCAAGAACGAGACACGACCGTGTGAGAAATTTCGTATTAATTCTCGTGCTGCCTTGAACCAACGTCAAATATCGGCCGTCCGGTAACAAATGCGCGAAAATTACAACCGAGTAGGCTACGTGTGATTTGCAAAAAATATGGCTGAATGGCTTATAACAATTATTGGAATATATACCTACTCTCTTTTTTTTACAACTGACTATACTGTTAGCCTCAGAGGCCCTGAAGCCGCTGCGGCTTTTACAGCTTCACCGAACTTGGGGGCGAGCGCAGAGGGCACTCAACCGCGAATATACGTACTCCATAAAAATTAATTTTTATATAGCTCGCGGTACGTAAAGTAAGATGAGCAAAATCGAGTGATAACAAAAAAGGGAACTCGTTGTGTTGACCCTACTCAATATATGTGCGTATCTTATACTGTACGCGTATGCATGTATAGCATATATTATACTTAACTTACTTATACCCGGAAGTAATCATAGGAATAAGTAGTTTTTTTCCAAATTTCCCCATAGACATACGATTTAAAGGATATATTGATCACAAATATGACATAAAAAAATAATTGTTTGTATGTCTGGATTTAAATCAAAAACGGCGTTACCGATTCTTATGAAATGTTGTACACGAGAAGTATAAAGTTATGTTTCGTGATAACCGTTTCTTTGGACATGCACCACCTCAATCAGTCGATATATTTTTACATAGACGGTTAATAAACAACAGGTTGCTGTCAACGAAAAATTACTAATAGATCGCACGTACTGTCCGACAGCGTCGAATTTGTCGATGGCCCTTGACTTGTAAAACGAGTAGCTATCCGTCTTATTCGTGTCTTTTTTTCTCGTGTGGTTATTTTTACTATCTCGTTTCCTCGAGCCCGCTTTTTCCTCATATTTTGGTTAGTTAATAAAATATTGTAATGTTTGTTATGAATTAATAATAGGCGTCCAGTAGATATGTTGTCGATATTTTTCCAAAGCCTAATTAACAAAAAAGAAAACATACTTTAATGATTTTGAAGAGTTCCCTTGTATATCTTCGAAGTTGAAGGTACAATGTCAATGAAATTAAAATGGGACCACCCTTGAGGTATCCACTATCCAACAAAAAAAAGAATCACCAACATCGGTTCATAAACAAAGAAGTTATGGCTGAACATTCATTAAAAAAATACATTCTAATTAAGTAACCTCAAGTCTTTTGTTGACGTTAGTAAAAAGTAGGAATCTTATCTTAGGTAGGTAAGTAGGTATTAAGTATGGATTCTAGTGAATCTAGACAAGAAGGATTTGGGGTCTCAAGATTTTCTTTGTTCAACGTTGCTCCTACAGCTGGTGGAAAGTTAAGCTTCCTGTATCGCAAGTGCGTGAATTTTACTCCAATATAATAAAAAAATGAATGGACTTACTATTATACTTAAATTAGCTGTGCCCCACGGCTTCACCCGCATCCCTGTAGCCTATCGTAATTGTTCTCACTTCCCGCAAGTACTACTAATTACTTTAATTTTCCATTATCTCCTAAACTATGTGTCCAAATAACATGATATAAACGGCAAAGTTCAACTACAACAACAGGCGAAATAACTTTTGTTCGTAAGGATTAATATGCCATACCTAAAAATAATGCTCATAAATCACTGTTTAATATTCAACAATTTTTTGTCACAAAATACTTATATTGTGACTTATGTATAAGAGATAGGTATATGCTATCGCGGACTTTTTTTAGGCTATACCAAGAATTAATATTTTCGTAGAACATTGTATTTACGTATCATTAACCATTACGCCAGCGCACGAGAATAAAACAGTTCGGGAGCGCTTTCACTTCTGTCTTACTTTACTAAAATCAATATTTAAGGCTAGCTGGGAATTGTAGCCGAATGTTATAGATAGACCTATTATTATTTCTCATGAATCGTGAATCATATAGAATTTTTTTTTTTTTTCGAATCCGTCTTGTAGTTCCAGATATTATTAGCTTGTATAAAACAAACAATCAAAATAAACTCTTCCGCTTTATTATATTACTAGTATAGCTTAAAAATCTAGTTCGTATAGATTAATTGTAAAACAGTCCTTTACAAGTTTTGATTGTTTGTTAACTTTGATTGTTAGGTTTCACAAAATTTACTTTGAAGTTGTTTTTTTATCGTTAAGTTTTGAAGAAATCTTTAAAATTGTTTTAAAAGTACGCAACGGGCGCTTTAAAATATTATTCTAGGGTTGGGAGGGTGATGAAGCCCCTTTAAGTCTACCCAAAGTTTTCTGTAGAAAGTTAAGCAATTTAAATCCGCTTTCGAAAACTTGTGGCTTGTAATTGTGACTTCTAAGACTTTTTCATTGTTATTGTTAGTACGAGGTTGTAAGGAACATGTGCCTTTTAGGAAATACATATCCAGCGACTAAGCTTCTGACGTGGCTGGCCTGACACCGGCGCGGCATCACGACGACCACTGTCGACTGATACTATTTCTCGGCAGTCGTCGCTAGCGATCGCTAAAAAATCCATTCGCACTTTCAGTAAGACTAGGGCATAATAAAGGATAATTGGGTCAAAAGTACTATAAACCGACGAGAATGAAAGAAAAAGATTAATGAATGTTGAAGAAGCGAAAGATCTATGCCAAGATCGTAGCAGGTGGAAGTACGTGATCTCTGCCTACCCTGTTGGGAAATATTCGTGATTTATGTATGTATGTATGTATTGCTTTGAAATAGTTGTTCTTTGCGCAAAATATGCCTTACATTTTGTTAAAGCATCTTTGTTCGTCCAGATAAAAGAATGTTTTCAAAGAACTTAACCCAATTTATGTATTTTCTACGTAATTAAATTGTGCCCTTTTATCCTATCTATGTTGATTTTCACTATATCGCAATCCATAGTCTGGCTTAAACGATCGATAGTATGAATTAAAGTGCTATTTGTAAAATTTGTTATATTTTATAAGGACCCTTCACAATTCTCCTGTCAATCCCAAGAGATCACGCAATTGACATTTTGAAGTTATACCTTGTCCACCAGGTTAACCACTTTTTGACAGCTGCTTTAGAACGTAACTGTTCCAAATTACGTAAAAGTTAACTTTAAAAATAAATATTCTAACTGCGTTATGTTATTAAATTATCTTAATTTATGATTTCTTACAAACATTATAATACCGTAAATGTAACAAACAGGTTTTCCAAAAAAATGATAATTGTTAATCGTATTAAATTTAGTTACATTCTATCGTAACTAGTGATGGGATCGAATGTATTCGCTGTAATAATTTTATACATGATATTTAAATCAGTATCGGTAAATTGAATTCACTCAAATATCAATAAAATATTATAAATTAAATATAATCTTTTTTAAAATAAATCAATGGCCTATATTAAAGGGTTCGTATACGAAAATTAAAACAACCAGATGAATATTTATACATATTTGTTTATTATTAGTCGTCTTCCGACATGGAACTTTCGGTCTGAAAGCTCGCCATCTTCACCTAAATTTATTGTGATTGGTTCTTGCTCTATAATGGTGTCGAAGGCTACATCTCTCTCCCAATCCGATAATAATTAAAGTATCAATAATCGGATCAATAATGGTATTGTCACGTTGCTGCAATCACTATTTCCATCTTTCAATAACTGTCAAAAAGTGGTTAACCTGGTGGACAAGGTATAAATGTCTTAGTCGGAGTGGATTCGATAATGAGACGGGAATGGAGAGTGAAATTTCAAGGATGCGCCTTCTTTTACAGGCACATTTTGTCACATGATTAGAGAGATATAACGTAGTTAGTTATACATTGTATATTTTAAGAAGTTTTACTCCTGTCACGTGTACGATGCTGCACACGCCATATTTTTTCCAAGAAATTAAGTGTAGCTCGTTCGCCTGGATGTTAATAGATACTAGAAAACAATCGATGTTAATCGATACTATCAAATTTTCAAACAATCTATGTTTGATGAATACTAGTTGCCGTTGATCATCAGGTGAATCGTATTAATTTTACCGAGATTGCATAAAATAAATATGCCCTTCCTTAAAAAGCAAATTATGATTCATAATAAAAATCTCGGACATTGAGACGAATGCTACGAGATTCGAGACTGACCCATCGCATCTCCGGAGTCCGTTGACTCGACTGTTTCAACGTGCGTTATTCACTGGTCGCCGAGGTCGTTCACCCCTCCCCCCGGCACAGCCGCACAGCTGATCGGCTCGATGGGATCACGCTTCTTCCATTTTGCAAAATTGCAATTTCTTTTTATGTCTGGAATTTAAATTTCAATATAACTACCTCCTATTTTCAAATAAGCTTAGCGTGTGTTACGTCACGTAACCCTCTCTTTTACCCGACTGCGAAAAAGGATTATTGTCTTCGAGCGTCTTTATGTATGTCTATTTCTTTGGCACACTCTGTAGCCTAAACGGCTTGAAGGATTTCAGCTTACGAGTTGTCGTCTTAATTGTGGGAGTGACATAGGCTATATTATAATATTTTAGTACGACGTATGGGAAGCAAATAAAAAGCAAAAATAGAAAAATCTAATTTTTTACTCAAATGTTTTTGTTGCAGCCACTTTTTTTTTGTTTCCTTTTTTAATAATTTAGCTTGTTATCGTTATATGTTTAGCGTTGTAGCCACAATCTCACCTGATCTTAAGTGACGATGTGGCCCAAGACGGTAGCACGCTAAGCCTAGTGGAAGACTGGCTCTCAAGTGCAGCTGGCAGAACAAACCTATCGATGCTTGATGACAAATTTTCAACTTGAGGACGGTAGTTAGCTAACCAGACTGGCATTAGAAAAAGCCCTACCGCTATGTTATGGTTTCATCGCGATGTTTCCTTCATCGGGCGTTCAGGCTCATTGCAGGGATTCGAACTCACGTCGATTGACTCGATGTCCGTACACGCTACTACTGAGCCATCATTGCTTCTATACGAATATCGAAAAGCTATTTATTTGCCTGCAGTGTAATTCAAGTACTATTTATATACATTATGTATTGCAACATTTGCAACATATAGGTCACTAATGCGTTGCTTGTACAGGACGGAGTTTTCTGTGATCAGTATGATTGTATAAATCCATATGTATGTACTACTAGCTCTGCCGGCAGCGCCACCTATCGGATCCTAACATAACTATAAACCATTGCCGCGATAAAACAATTAAATTATGTAGATCATATTATGAGCTCAAACGGTTAAAAGTCTTTCAGAAGTTATAGAATCACTAACAGCCAAGATTTTATATAAGTATTAGCTGTGCCGCGTGTGCTCTGCGCGTAGTGCACTATTCCTCAAACAGTTAGTTTCATTTATAGAATACTAGCTGTGCCCGCGGCTTCGCTCACGTGGACTACAGAATTCCCGCGCGAATCTTGCTCCCCGCTCTCGGCTATTTTAAAGACAAAAATGCTTATTGTGGGTATTCCTTAGAAGATAGATGTATACTCTCCCGGACTTTTTTGTAGGTCTTTTTAATGCCTATGATTACGTAGTACATTAATTTGCTATATTTCTTATGGTTTACACAGCATAAGCCATTTACGCACCCGAATTGATTCGCCATGACCATTTTTTATTTATTTATGTGGAACCCTAATTCCTTTTCTAAAATAAAAGTAGCCTAAGTTACTCCCTATATCATCAGCTATCTATCAGTGGAAGTCGTGTCAAAATCGGTCCAATCGTTTCGGAGATTACCCGGAACAAACAGACAGGTGTCGTATATACTTTCATATGCATTTAGTAAAAAAATGTTATATTGACATTACAGACAGACACTTCAATTTTATTAATTGTATAGATAAGACAATCATCATACGACTCAACTTTACTCGATGTTATAAAAATAGATAAAAAATAAATAAAGGCCGTTTGAGGCAATCACAACATGCACTAATAACATAAACATTTGAAACAATACAAATATTAAATACCACAGAAGGTAAGTATTGCAAAATATGGGATAAAACAAGAGAACCTGAAGGCCGCTAGTGCGTTCCTTTTACAGGAAGGCGTTATGTGTGTCATAAGCAAAGAAGTTATGGATGAACATCCCTAAAAAGAAGTAAAGTACGCATATTGTTAGCTATATTGTTATCATATGTTCAAACTATACTACTTTAGTAAACATATGGCTGTGTCTGAGACCGTCGCGTCGTTTTACAATTGTTACAATAGGTATTTTTAAACGATTTAAAAAAAAAAAGGTTATCAATTCGATTTTGACGTTCAGCTAACTATAACTTCTTTGTTTATGAACCGATTTAGATTATTTATTTTGCAAAGGGGGTACCTTAAGGGGGTTCCCATTTTAATTTCATTAGCATTCGACCTTCTAAAACGAAGATACACCAGGAATCTCCACAAAATCATTGAAGTTGATATTCCTTTTTGTTAACATTTTTGAACATTACGTTATTTTAAGAATAAACGTCGAGAATTTTACCACTACCGCACCAGTTATATGGCAACAAATCAGCAAGTTGAGGATTCATATAAACATTTTTTTCCGTACTATGCATTCATCATAATTTATGTTTTTTACGTAAACAAAGATTTTACTTATAAAATATTTTCAATAACCTTCCAAAAATTTATTTATGATTTGAGTTGGCTGATGATGTGTTCATGTGTCATTGATTTACGTTCTATGACGTCATCTATATTATTACCATTATACAGAGGTACTTGGAGTTTTTGACGGGAACTTGAGCTGCCTTGTTGTGGTTTTTCTTCGAACTTATACTATGTAATATTGGTGGCATTTTGCGTGATATAGTTTGGTTATTGTGCATACGTGAAGTGGATTATAAATATAAACTGGAAACACGCATTTTAATGTCACAAAAACACCCTAGGTAGTTCTAACAAGGGAGCCCCGACCTTGTTGGACCCCAGTTTGAATATTAAACAGTGCTTTTTGACGCGACAAATTAAGAAAAAGAAGATGCACCTGGAGTTGTATATTTATAGAAGAAATCTCTAAAACTACTAATCAAGTAGTGGGTGGGCCTTAGCCTAGTCCATTATGTCCCTCCAGACCGATCTATTTCTGGCTTTTTCTTTCCAGCTCTGCACACCAATAATTTTTTTTTTAATTACTGGTCCAATACTAGAAATTCTTTCACAAATAGGAATCAACTACTTATGTAACCTTATTTAATTACACGACTAAAGAAAAAAGAGGAATTGCAGTCGATAAGCTATTCGAGACGCTAAAAACGATTCCCTATGGCAGGATTTCCAACACGTTCATTTTAGTTACAATTAAGGACCTCACAGGTGCGCCCTACCACCACGCTCTCATTATTCCTTAGTTGCTTGTCCTGCTGGGTACATCGTGTATAGTTGATATTTTTTGGGCTTCAAATATGCCACCCGATGTCCATTCGCACCTCTGACGTCTATATCCAGTTTAGAAATCGTAACTCACTGAAGTCGGCAACAGCCTAGACAGGTAGGTAGTCATTGAACCATTTCAGGATGTTTTTTGATAACACGTTCGAGCATCTTCAACATACGTTTGGACGTATTTTAATATTATCTACGTGCATCATTTTATTTGCGCGACGAAAATAGATCCGGTTTTTATAGTAATCGTTTAAAGTCGGTTTTTTTTTTATTTCGAAATAAAAACTGCATTCTTGGTAACGAGTAAAGTATAATCTGACCAAACTAAAGTGATTCTCTCGTTTCGTACAAATCAGATGTTCATTAAAAAAAAATTACGTAATTCAATACCACAAAAAAAATATTTTAATTTTAATTTTAAGTAACTTGCATAGGAACTTTGACATACAAAATAAATTATTAGATTTACCAATTTAGTACCATAAAAATAAACAAAATTTGCTTAAACAAAAGTGTGTGCGTGTAACCTTTACGCGCGATTGAAATAAAACTTCTTTGGCGTTGACGGCATATATCACTGAAATGATTAAATTTTAACTTAACTAATAAAAATCATACTATGATTTAGTTATATTTATTATTCATGTGCTTTACAAAGATTATTCAAGTATTATATTAGTATTATTCATTCGAAATAGGTACTTGAATGTCATCATAATTTTTTATGTATGAAATTATAGGTTTGTGGTAACTATAATGTGAAACATAAATTTTACTCTCTAAATTTGCTAGTTTTCTTGCAGCATCTATCGTTGTAACGAAACGCGTTGTTGATTGAAGTCGAGAAGTATTCATAGATAGATCTAATTTTTCTTCTAAAAAATCAACTAAGGGCTGAGTTTCGTGAGGGCGAAAATTAACATTAAAATCTCCAGTTAGAATCATCAGTAATTCATGATAATTACTATTTAAAAGTCGAGAACCTTCAATTGTGAAGTGAAGTAATTGCTGATGAATAAATTTTATGATATTTGTTAGGCTAATATTTGTAGAAATGTAAAGAACAACGATAATCACAGGTTGGTCATTCGTATTAACACATCGAAACAAGGCGATGTCACCAATTTGTGAAATCTCATCGGAAATTTGTGATAATATAGTTGGTAAAATATTTTGAATTGGTGTTACATTGTTCAGTGTTTCTGTAGATGAATGATATACAGCTACTCCACCAGCAGTTGAGTTGGGTCGTTTGTATTGGGTAACGCAATAAAAAATTTCAATAAGAATTTGTTCGTCATTTTTCATCTAAGTTTCGGAGAATAACAGCAATGTGGGCCTTTTTAATACTTTATCATTCAGATCACAAACATGAGCGCGTACACTTTGGCAGTTGAAGGATAATAGTGTAATGTTACTCTCATTTAAAAGGTTTATATAATTCTTCCTGTTTGTTATGTTTATTAGGCGAGAGTTTGAATTTTGTTTGAGTTTGAGTTTCAAAGCGTGGATTATATGACATATACTTAATACGACCATTCCAAATTATTATTTTTGAATAGCGGAAACTACGCAGACTATAGTAAGCGTTACTTCGGTCAGAAAAAAAAATCTGAGTTACTCCCGAGTCGCGCCTAAAGAAGTTTTACTTCAAAAACATTACCACCACGAGTCAGGACACAAATTTTGGTAATTGTAGATTAATAACAAATTAGTTTGATACTTCCTTATCTTCTGTTGCTTTGGTATCTTTAAAGTATGTATTTAGGAATAAATTGTATTGTACTTTACGTTCACTGTGATACAATATTTTTTTAACTTGAAATAACAAAATTAGCCTGTATATTAGACCTAATGGAGTTTTCCGTCCCTTTCCTTGCACGCACGAATTACGATCTTTACTTAGTCGGACAGTGAACGGAGAACGGGGCAAAAGCTTTCAAATATTTCCAAAAAAAGGCGAAATTTTAGCCTTTGGTACGTTTATTTTTTCATTACGAGTCGTATTTATTTATTTTCGCCGTTGTGTTAAGATTGTACTGTGCTTACCATCAGGGGCAGAGTGACTCCAATTTGACGTGCTTCTATATAAAAAAATATATTTTGAGATAAGTACTAATCTTTTATTATATTCTGCGTGCTAACACATTTAATCATTAACGAGTTTGAATAATTTCTTTTTGCGTACATTTACATGTTAAATATCTGTACATAATTATGTATTTGATATTATTTATAGAGTTACTCTAAAAAAGTACAAAAATATAATTATCATTCCTCTCATTAACTTCTACTATTAGGGGAATGGTAGTGATTGTAGAATTGTGGTAATGACTTAAGATTTTAGTGTTATGTTTAAGGTTATTAATTAGTTTTTGAAGATGCGTTTTGATCGAAAACATCAATAACTTCGTTTGGAATAAGTAGTTTAGCCGCGTCATACGATGCCGCGATCGCTGTGCTTGGCGAATTGTATGCGCGGGGGCAATCGTTCTACGCAGGATTCGCGATAGATTGAATTAAGGGTCCAGCACATATTCGCGAACCTTCTCGAGCACTTATCCTACTAATATAATTGTTGTATGATAAAATATAGTTTATGAAGTCTATGAGCTGGCAACAATTAGATAGCCGTGGTGACTCATCCTTCTCTCTCTCTATGGTTGTTACGTGTGATAGATGTGTAATTGTAATCGAGGTCTCAGGTTATAATAAAGTGAATAAAACTAATAAATAAGGAATATCATTTATAACAATATAATATATAATTTATAATGTGAAAGTTTGTATGTTTGTTACTCCAATCACGCAAAAACGGGCGATTTTTTTGGTTTGTCGTATTTGGAGATCAGTCTGTGTTTATCCAATAATACGCAGAGGAAGTCGTGGGTACCAGCTAGTTATCAATATAAATAAAAAGCTGATTTCATATATATTTTTTTACTTAGTTCTTTATTATCGTGAAACAAATTTACTATGTTCTTATCTTTGCTAGTTTTGCACATAATTTAGTAAAATGTCAATCATTGTTTATTTTTCATCATTTTTTATAGACAAGAAAAAAATGTTTCCACAAATTCTTTGATTTTCACGAAACAAGAGAACCACTTATGCTTCTAAAAATGTCCTAAATCTAGCGTTATTTTCCTTTTCAATCCCTATAGAGCTATACATTTTTTCTTCCTAAATATAAAACTCCTTGAATTCAGGCGGAACCCCTCTCATCGGAAAAAGTGCTTTTCTGCCACTGGTTAAAACCCTGATTAAAGAACAACTAATAAGATCGGTGATGTGTTAAAATGAGATATTATGTCAATTTATTTGCCGGTCTGCCTAAAGGGCAATGCAGCGTCACCGCGACCGGAGCAATAAACCATATCGTTCCGTGAACAACGAACGTTGCAGTGTGCTATCGTCCTATTGCGAACGAGTCAATTTCCGAAATGACTACGTTTTTTTTTATTTGAATTGCTTTTTTCTGCTATTTTTCAAGAAAAAACTTATTTTAAATATATACTACTTAATTATCAAGTACGATATAACATATATCTGATATATTATATAACACTACATATTTTCTTCTAATTATTCATACTTTAAAAAAAGTAATTAAATAATAGTAAGTAATTAACGACGAAAAATTTTTTTCAAAGCAGGTTGGTAGGTACTACTAATCGTGAAATAATAGTACATTATGGTACAAGTGTGTAATGTTGGTGATTACCGCTGAGGCGCCATTGAGACCCGAGCCGTCAGGTGAGGCTGTGAGGGTCTTAAGAGAGCCGAGGACGGTAATCACCAATACACACGTGTATCATACGACGTTTTTCAACACACTTGTGAAGAAAATAATAATAAAAAAACATTTTTCCTTGGAGTTTTCAGGTAGTAAACTTTGCATAACGTTAAGGGCTTCACATCTTATATCGGGCGGTGTACAACATAAATCATTTTCTTCATAACTAGTACTTGTAGACATTTTAATTAATAAATAACTAAAATTTCAACAGTGACAACGAGTTGTGAATTTTTTTTCCCTATGGCGGGAAAAATTAATCAGTTTGCGCGCGCATCTAACAATGGCGATCGGCCATAGACTAAAGGAATGAGATTTCTTTTTTTTTGGCTTTCCGCAGATAGCGTTTTAGCCACGTATAAAATGGGGAATTTAAAGTTTTTTACAGAGAAAACAAAAGTTATATTTGAGTGAAAGTTTTATTTATTAAACACGTACAAGTTGAAATTATCTATTTAAATACGAAGTTGTATGAAATGAGCAAGCAATAGGTACATTAATTTATTTGTTCTATTGATCTTTATCTTTTTTGTATCGAAACTTTTTTAAGAACAAAGCAACTCGACCAATAAAATAAAAAAAAAACTCTATAACTCACTTGTGAATAATAGCAATGAAAAAGTCACAGTTTGATTACAGGTGTCATTATGTGCCTACTTGCGGTGATATTAAAGCCACTTTATGAGCAAGTGTGTTGAAAAAATGCTTTATTTGAAAGTTACTCCTATGTTACCACGTATAATTCATGTCTACGTTAAACTAATTTTTCATAAGTAAATTTTCAGATAATTATTACGGTGTTAACTTTATACAAAACCGATTATTCAAATATTGACGACTTCCGTTATCAGTCAGTGTATCCGGTACCTGAATTATATTTTGTAATGCGGAAGTTGTCTCGAGATGCCATCTGTGCATAGTTTTGATAAACAGGAAATGTAATATGAAGCATTGCATTAAAATATTCTAAGGGACAGGATTGCACAAGTATTTAACACTGTAAAGATGCAATACTTATTCTCTGAAACCATGCCTTCGGCCTTATGCTGCTTATAATGGCCCCCGCGGTTTCAACAGTGTTAATTTATAACGACAAACACCACGCCGTCAACGCACCCGTGTTCTGAACTGCTGAAACGCTCGAACTGCTTTCACTTTCGACTTATCAGAAAAATATTTAAGGCTAGCTTAGCGAGTCTAATGTTAGATAGTCTACTAATCCTCTTATATACCCTACATACTATTCCTCGTAACTCTTCTGCTTTATTATATTATAGTATAAATATTTTTTCGAAACTTTTTGTCATTCTTTATTTTATCAACAAGTATTAGTTATATTAATTATTCATATTTGATTAAGCGTCTTCGAAACGTTAATAACGCTGGTCCCGTGGATGGCATGTAGGTCAATTTTTAAGTTCATTTGTGTGAACTTGAGCGCCAAAGTGTTAAGAATCACAGCAATAGTTTTTGTATTATTAATTGGGACGTTCCCTTCAATATCCGATACTTTTAATTGACTGCGACAACTTCGAACGTTCGTGCGTCTAAATGCGCACGCGCACGCTCTTCATTTGTTAATCCATAGTAAAATAACTTTTATAAAATAATAATTGCGTTTTTATTAATAATGGTCATAATGAGAATAAACATGTAATATTATTATTGTAGAGTATGTGTCCATTTTGTTTACTTAAATACAGTATTTTTCTGATAATTTATTTGCATAAATATAAAAGTCTCAAATACACTAAATTTATTTTCAGTTTCAGTTAAAAATAAAGAACTGTAAACCCTCGAAAACTGGTTTGTTTGTGATTCTGTTTAAAAAAAAAATTGTAATTTAAGCATCCGTTACTAGTTCGTAAGATAGTGGAAATAAATTTATTGTCTGTATGTAGACACATCTGTTAGAATTAATACGTTTTAATACTTACTCTTTGACTTGGTGCCAAATGTTTTTATCACACACTGGACTTGTGATATACGAGTGGCTGCATATTGATTTATCCATGGACAAATGGAATATTTGTCTTATAACAAACTAGTTTTCAGCCCATTGTTACTCTTCGCTCGGGTTGACTTTACTGGCCGCTCCAGACTCGCGCCGTGAACACCCGTGAAAAGGCGGGCGTGAACGCGAGTGTGGATGGTTTTCACGCCTATTCGCGCCTATGTTTCCGTTCCGAGTTGGTTTTTTGTGTTCGCGTCAAAGGGTTCGTGTCTGTGCCACGCGAACAGCGTGAAAGCTTATCCACATTCACGGCGTCGCAGTTCGACTCGTTATAAATTGAATATGCTAAACAGCTAGCACTGTATTGTAATGATTCTATTAAACGTTTAAATTATTCAACATTAATTATATTGCCATTATTTATTAATATTGCCAGATTTGACGGTACATTAGGTAAGTAAATCATGTTAAGATAAACGTGCTTAAAGCATAATTAACTCGTTCTGTTACGATATATACTCGTTATCTACCATCTGCTTTTTCTTTGTTTATTTTGTATGTTTATTAAGCAAATGATTATAAAATGTCTGTGCACGTAGATTCAAAGACGCAGCAGTTGAAGTTACGTCCATTTAGTACGAGTGCGTGTGAACCCGACTGTAAACATTGTGAGTTCCCAGTGCGAGTCTGGAGCGGCTAATTAAACTATCGGATATCTGAAATAAAAATATATCCGAAACTGTAACCATATCTCATATAAATATGTAGAATAATTTTGCATAGGTACGGAATTGAATAAATTAATATAGGTCACCTACAAATGTACTAATAATACCTATATGCCAAAATGCCATCATTAATACATAATAAATATAAAGGTTAAAAAAAATTAAATTTATTAATTAGAACAAAACCACTCCATGACAGATTAAGGTCTCCCCAAAAACTGTAACCTTAACTTAATATCATTGAATCTTTTTAAGAAGAGCCAAAATTTTGAATGGACAGCCTTATTTGCTCATATCATAACAATTGCACAATTTTATTACAAACGATTATATTAGGTCGGGGACAAAATGTTTTCGCATAACGTAGGTATCAAGTTGTTATAAAACCATCGATTCGGATCTCTACTGCCAACAACTGATGAGATTAAAGGAAGCAGTTGAGAGAAAGCGGTCGAAATTGATTAACAGGAAGGGTGTGGTCTTTCATCACGATAACGCTAAACCACACACATCTTTAGCCACTCAGCAAAAATTAAGAGAGTTTGGCTGGGAGGTGTTGTGCATCCACCATATAGTCCTGACCTTTCACCTGTTTCGATCTCTTCGGAATTGTTTAGGTTCTGTAAGGTTAACATCAAGAGAGAACTGCCAAAACTATTTGTCGCGTTTTTTTACTCAGAAGTCCCAAAGTTTCTACAGCAACGGTATCATGTCTCTACCTACAAAATGGCAGAAAGTCATCAAACAAAACGGCATTATATACTGTAAATAAAGATTGAAAAAAAAATGTCTTCAGTTTTCATATAAAAATGCGAAGAAACTTTTTCCCCGACGTATTATTTTATTTTTGAGTCGTATTATACGCCATTTTAAAGCTTTAAACTGTGTTATTTACTTAAGCGTATAATTTTAACAGTATTTTATACATTTTCGACAAACTACACAAATTAAGTTGATATTTGGACTGGCAACACCTCTGTTTTCACGTTTTTGGTCTCGAATTCCATTTCCTCCCACTCATTTCCTACCCTAAATGGATATTACAAAAACACTCGGAAGAAAGGAAATAAAACTATACTGTTAGCCTTAAGGGCCTTAAAGCTTCAGAAGGCTTTCACAACTATAACAGGCTTGGGACGTCTTCCTTTTTAAAAAATAAATTTGCAACCCTAATTCTCCCGACGTATTCTTCGCTAAATCTTCATTTTGTATCATCTATACATATACAATTAAAAAATTGAAGTGTCTGTTTGTAAAGTGTAAAATAACAGCTGTTTACTAAATGCATATGAAAGTATATACGATACCTATAACAAAAAACTCTTTTTTTTGTCTGTCTGTCTGTCTGTTTATTCCGGGTAAGCGGGTAGCTGATTTTATAGCGAGTAACTTAGGGTATTTTTATTTTAGAAAAACAATTAGGGTTCTGCACAAATAAATAGAAACTGGTCATGGTGAATCAATTCGGGCACTTAAATGGCTTACGCTGAGTAAACCATAAGATGTATAATTATCAAAATAATGTACTACTTACATGTCTATCTTCTAAGGAACACCCACAAATAAGCATTTTTGTGTTTAAAATAGCCGGGAGCAGGAGACGGTGATCGCGCGGTCATTCTATAGTCCACCTGAGCGAATAAAAACGATCATGTTTGGTGAGAGTTTTTATCGTTTGTAATGGTAATCGAGTCTTCTGTCTTGTCCACAGTCCGTAGCTACGACAAACACGACAAATGCGGCTTGGTGTGGATACCGCGCGTGGTCGCGTACCGATGTCGCACGTGCGGCATATCGCCCTGCATGTCGATATGCCGCGAATGTTTCCACCGCGGCGACCACTCGACGCACGACTTCAACATGTTCCTGTCGCAGGCGGGGGGCGCTTGCGACTGCGGCGACAAGTCCGTCATGAAGGAAGACGGGTGAGTGCTGCTGCTCTTTCACAGTTACTGTGCGAGTGCTTTCACAGGTGCTATGAAATTACACCTAACAGTACATCTGTTGTTCTAATTGTGGCGTGTTGAATTGATTGTTAAATAAGACTCAATATTTGTGACAAAATCAATATCAATGATTTTCAAGAGTTCCCTGGTGCATTTTCGAAGTTGAAGGTTCAATACTAATGAAATTAAAATGGGACCACCCTTGAGGTATCCTCTGTGAAAGAAAAAAAAAGAAGAATCTTACAAATCTGTTCTTATACACAAAGAAGTAATGGTAGAACACCCATATAAAAAAAATATATACACTCGAATAGAGTACATAATCTCCGTCATTTATTGAAGTCAGTTAAAAAGGCTAAATTAATTTTAATTATTTATACTATAGTTATATAAAGAAAAACAGCTATTCCAAAGTTTTCCGTTTCCACTTTTGTCGGCAGTCGCCAATGACTTGCTTTTTTTAAACCGACTACAACAAAAGACGGGAGATTACATACTCAATTCGAATGTATTTAAATTAATATATATTTGGCTAAATTTCTTTGTTTATGAACCGATTTCGTTGATTATTTTTTTGTTGGATAGCGGGTACCTCAAGGGTGGTCCAATTTCATTGGCATTGGACCTTGAACTTCGAAGATACACTATAAAACTCCAAAAAATCATTGAAAGTTGTTTTTTTTTTTTGTTAAGAAATGTCTTGTTTATTTATATAGATAGTAGTAGCACAGTAAAGAGTATAATATGATGATAAGCACGGTACCGATCGACAAGAGAACAGCAATCAATCGCCGGTCTTTCGGCAGCTAGATATAAACCTTATTCATTCCACTAACTTCACATTTAAATTAGTAAATCTACCACCAGGCAGAACGCTACTGCTACTAATGTTTAGGCGGTTCAAATAACTTCGACCTCAACTTAGAAAGTAAAATCTAAGGACCTAATAAATATGCATTTTGTTTCTTTATTATTTTAATATTCTCGAATGAAAACTATTTGAATACATCGCGACGGCTCTATGACGTCGCTTGTTGCCTATGGGTATATTGTCTTCATCATGACGCAAAACTTATAGTGCGGGGGAAGCGTTCACGTCATCGACGTGAAAAAGTTTGCCAGGTAAATGATACTAATTATCGGTAACTTCAAATTATTTTACGCCAAAATAGTCAAAGTATGTATATTTGATTTTTACCCTAAAAACACATTATGATTATAACTAGCTGTGGTCTAGCGTTTCATTGTTTAAATTTTGATTAACTGGTAGAGAGTTTCTGACCTACACTTTGTATGGTATTTACTCCGCTTCTGTGGGTCCGTAGCGTGATGTTATGATGTTCTCAATACACGTACGTCTTGCGTACAGCTTTCCAGATCCCTTGAAATTCATTGTTACTGCTCCGCTCTTTACAGCATACAGCTTATACCATTTCTCGATAAATAATCTATAAAATGCAAAATTAAATTTTCAAATTTGACTGGTAGTTTCAGAGATGAGCACTTACTTATATTAGTATAAATGCAACATTTAAATGTCTTACTGCTGTGCAGAGCCTCTTACAGATGGTACATACATAAATCACGCCTATTTCCCAACCGGGTAGGCAGAGACCACGTCCTTCCACCTGTTACGATCCTGGCATACCTCTTTCGCTTCTTCGACATTCATTAATCTTTTCATGCATGCTCGTCGGTTTAGAGTACTCTTGACCTCACCTTTCTTCGGAACGTCTCCGATTTGATCGATAAATATTCGTCTAGGCCTTCCTCTTCCAACGATTCCTTTCACACTCGTATCATAAATTTGTTTAGTCATTATTCTTTCATTTATCCTCTCAACATGCCCAAACCATCTAAGCATCCCTTCCTCAATCCGTGTGACTATATTTTCTTTCACACTATTTCTTATCCTGTCACTCAGTTTCACTCCTAACATACCTCTTAGCACTCTCATTTCTACTGCATTTATTTTACTTTCATGATTTTTTCTGCCACACCCAGCTTTCACTTCCGTACATGAGTGTTGGAACCAACACTCCTCTATGCACAGCCAAACGAGCTTTCATAGAAATACTCCTGGCTGCTCATAAAGGAGTGTAACGCCCCATTCACCATATTACCGGCATTTACTATCCTTCCTATATCACTCTCACACTTTCCATCCCTGGTAAACATCGATCCCAAGTATACAAACTCAATCATCCTCATCAATCCGGACACATACTTCTGTCATGTTTTCTACCTTTTCAAACACCAAAGCTTTCGTCTTCTTTGACAGACGATGATTGAAAAATCAAATCAGACAATGTTGAGGTTTCAATCAATACCCGATTTCAGATGCCAATATATCGATAGTTGTTGTTCTCCCCTTCTACATTATATATGTAGTACACTAGTGCTTAGTCATCCATTCGGCGTTCACTACGTTATTTCACTAAGTATTTTTCCAATTTTAAATATATTTTCAAACACAAACAATTATTACAAATGTTATTCATTTTTTATCAGTCTTGTAAGTTAATTTAAAAGTTAAACATTTCGGAATGTTAAAGTTCGTTGTTTTTATCGTCGATACGGTTGGCAACCCTAATTATAGTGGCGATGACGTGAAGATGCCTCATGCAGTCAGGCCATACGACGCGACCACGCGAGGTGATGCTATCGCGCAAGGTCGTCGGTAGTTTCGTAGCCAGCTACGAATGAAGGACGCGGCGAAGCGCGCGCCGAGGTCACGGATGATGCGTCTGCTATCTCGCTCTAACACATCTCGTTCCGAGCAACAACAATGATAAATTAAACACGAGCTTGATAAACAAAAACCTATTTAGTTAAGGTTCTTCATATATGGAATATAATATCTTAATTTATTTACCGTTTATAAAATAACAATTAGACCTTTAATTACATGTAAAGGGATACCGTATTAAAAAAAAAAACAGACAAAAGAGAGCAAGAAAAAATCAAAATTGTTTATCTCTTTTGTAACCACAAAGACGGTTTTGTTTTACTCCAATATTGTTGTCTGAACACTTTTGTAATATGCATTTTTCGTTTTGTTAAACTAGTCCGTGTAGGTGGTACTAACGAGAGTAATTTGAAGAGATAACTGACTTGGTAAAGTATAACGTTGTGAAGAAACTACAATAAATCCTAAGAGTAGGGCACTTTCTATTACTACAAAACTCTGGGTGGCACGATAATTGTCACGACCACTATACACTCGATGTAACATCCGCCATCGCGTCCACCATACACATGGTAGAAAGCCCATCATATTCATAGTGCTCAAGCCTAGGTCTTCTAGGCACCTCTGTGTTAAACTCTTGAGTCTTGCAGCCGCCCCGCGCCCGCGCGATACAGGTGATACTGCACTTGTAATCACTTAGCTACCCACACACACCATTACACACAATATGTTCATACATACGTGCACACCACACAGGTATACATAGATTCTGTAAGGAACCTTTTTTCCTTTTTTGCGCTAGTTAGTGTAAACCATATTAATTCAGATCACTAAATACATATACACATGTTCCTTCCTTCCTCCCAGAAGGCAGGGGGCATGTATATGTTAGTTTAGCTCGAATCTTACGAATAGGGAATTAGTCAGAACGCGACTTCTTTGCAATCGCGGCAACAGCCCAAGCGCTTGTTGCCCACACTTTCGCGGTTGAGTGCCTCAAGCGCTCGCCCCCCAAGCCCGCTAGAACTGTAAAAGCCATCAGCGGCTCTGTTTTTGGATAAGGCTCCTCAGGTTAATAGTAAGCTCAGTTACATTTTTTTTATGTGCGTCGCGTTTCATTATTAGCTGGTGCATATCCAGTTTATATTTACGCAGGCCGTATGGCAGCGGCGACGTGCGTTGGATTGTGGATCTCTTGATGGTCGACACTGTTATTGGACTGTCCTGTGCTTATATCAGGCACAGTTACGTCTCATTGTCGTTCTGAGACTGTGCGTCCGATGGTGTTGTTATTTTACTGAGATCGTTAAAGAAACTGATGATAATATGTTTTCTTAATGTTTGCAGGTTTTGCAGTAATCACGGTAACAAATGCCCTCGGCCGGGAACTGCCCCGGCGGAGCTGATGTGCGTCGCCGAGGCGATGATGCCGCGTCTCATACTCAGGCTACTGCAGCACTTCAGGGAGAACAGGTTAGATCACTTTGGAAATTTCTAGAAACTTGGCTCATGGTATGAAAAGATTCTCGCATGATCCATTTTTATGCTGAAACAGATATCCCCTATGAACCTTATTGTAGGTATATAGTAAGTACTATTAAAAATACTAGCGAAGGCCGAGAGAAGGGTACATGATATATAAGCGCTTTGAGCCAGTAAGTGGCTCTAATCTATCTATACAATTAAAAAAGTTGAAGTATCTGTTTGTAATGTCAAAATAACAGATTTTTACTAAATAAATGGATATGAAAGTAGATATAACAAAAAAAAAACTAATTTTTAACTATTTTTTCTGTTTCGAGTAAAGGTTTGGACCGATATTTATGAGACTTTTACCGGCAGATAGCTGATCTTATAAGGTTTCTTTTATTTTAGAAAATAATTAGGGTTCCAGGCATATAAATAAACAGGTCATGGTGAATCAATTCGGGCTCTTAAGTGGCTTACGCTGAGTAAACCATAAGAGAGATATTATATCAAATTAATATACTGCATAATTGTAGATATTAAAAAGACCTACAAAAAAGTCAGCGAGAGTATACGTCTATCTTCTAAGGATCACCCATAATGGTCGTTTTAAAATAACCGGGAGCGGGGATAGCAAGTTTCGCGCGTGTGCCCGAACGACAAGCATTCTGTAGTCCACGCGGGCGCAGCCTCGGGCACGTTTAATATGATAATTAGGTATACTTTTACCATACTGATTGCAATTTGCAAGCCACCAGTGTTTACCAGCGTGGGTAAACTTAAACCTTTTGTATTCATATATTATTGTTTTGTATTTGTTTATCAATGTTTGCGCTTCACCAATCTCTTGGTCATCATATATTATATATATATATCATTAACTGATTGGTTGGTCTAATGGCCGAGTCTTCCTTTGTGTAGAGTCCTTTGTTCGGTAGCTTATGTTGTTAATATTGATTTCAATAATTGTATATTTGTTTAACTGTAGGGATTCGAGAGCCCATATATATGCGAAGGCCGAAATAAACTCTTTATATACTTATTGATGTTTGCAGCAGACGGTTAATCACGTGCCGGTTAAAAATATACTCCATCGATATAATAACCGTGTGGGTTTGAGTCACGTAAACTGTTTTGTGTTTAATATTCGCTTAAGATTGAAATGTTTGTTGAATTTCTACTTATTTAGGAAAAGAGTTAAATTGGGTCCCTTATCAGTATAATAAAGCGTTCTACATAATTCTCCAGTAGGACAGTGGTAGACGTACCAGTTTCCTAATACATGTTCCAGGTTTCAATGTCTTGTACCATGTACCTGGTAAAAGTTATGCTGTTATCTACGCAATGATAACAACTATAAAAATCGATCAAGTTGAACCCGGTGCTTTGTTCACCGACATGCTAAAAAAAAGATTGTAGACCGGGTAGAAGACAGAATAAATAAGGTCCCTGGCGATTGCTAATTTTGTGGTGAGTTAAAAAAAGTACCTCCGAGGCGAAATATGGAACTAGTATTTGCTGTTTCTTTGAGGGCATTTTTTTCTCAAACACCAACATTTGGCGACATTTGTGTCAGTGTTTGGCTACTATTTACCATCCCGGTTTTGCAGTTCTATTAAATCTTCTGTTCTTTTACTTTCATTGGTGTTTTTTGACAAGAACTTGATGCTATATGTAGGGTTTTTATTGATACACATTTTCTGTTACTTGTTTGCCAATTTATATGAAAAAATGTGCAGACATACAAAGATAGAACGGAACGTGAATTTCGTTTGTCTCAAAGTTTAGTAATTATAGGTAACTGGTTGGTACCCGCGACTTCGTCTGCGTACTATTGAATATACACAGACTGGTCTCGGAACACGACAAACAAAAAAAAAATCGCCGTTTTTGGCTTGATTGAGTAACAAACAGAAATTTTCCATTTATTACATTTGTAGGATAACACTGGTTAAACTATGAATTTTACCGGGATAAAAAGTATCCTATGTTTCAGGTCATAGACTATCTGTGTGCCAATGCCAAATTTAATTGAGATATGTTCAGCCGGTTTAGCGGAATTGAGTAACAAACATCCAAACATAACACATTTATTATATTAGTACGATTTGGTTAGTTGGAATATATTACATATATAGTTACTTTTACATTTAAAAAACGAAAGAACCAGATGCTGATCTCAAATTACAGTCTAATTAAATTAATGAAAACGAAACACTGACAACTGGTATATGTTGCGCTAATTAAGGAAAATTTTTTAAGAATTTAGTGAAGTAGAAAAATTGAAACGTCTTCATACCCCTGATCCCACCTAAGTACACACAACATGTTTTCCTCCGGCAGTCGCAATCATGTCATATTAAAAGTGAACTTGGAATTTAATTCGAAACACCGTACTAAGGAAAACAATGTTCAGTTATAAAAACGTATGAACGCAATTAATTTCCTACATTAAAGTTTCTCGTAAAGTCGCACACCTTGACTCGAATACAGTTTATAATACACCTTATATGTAAAGCATTCGTTAATGATGAAATATTGAAACCTCCTGCATTGTCTGACTCACCGCTGCATCATTGCATTTAAATTATTATGTTAATTCCCTCTCAGTCATATTAATATGATTAATTATGGTAATATTAAAATTGACAAAACATTCAATGTTGAAAAGATTTACAGTGTATGAGTGGTTAACCGGTTTTCTCTCGTCTTCAGATCTGCAAAAAAATTGAAGGATTTATTGTGTATATTACAGACCCTTCACCATCTACAATAATATTCCAGATAAGGTTAAAAAAGAAAAAATATGAAAATATATTTAAAAAATAATTTAAAACCATTTTTTTTTAATAAATCTTACTACTGTATTATAGAATTTATGAATGACAACCATATGGAATAATCCTGGAGAATAATTTTGTCAACTAATATAAATTAAATTGTTAATCACAAAGGAATAAAATAGATAGTGACCAGATTTTCTTGAATCATAGCTAACATACCATCACGCCTGTATGGCCACAGCCAGATACACATGCAAAACTTATGACGGCCCTCTTTTTGCGTCCGGGATTAAAAATTAATCTCTTAAAAGTATGTATGGGTAGCTGTTTTTCGACAATCACCAGAGAAGTAAGGACAATAAATAAAAATGGCGTAACCATTCGATCTAAGGTGATACCATTGTTATTTACTTTAACTTTGTGGCCTGATGCTAAAGGGCCAAAGTACGTTTTTGTAACAAGTGAGATTTGAACTGCCTTATTAAAAAAAATTATGACATTAATTTGTGCTAAAAGGACGTAAATGTAGCGACAATCCTTCTAAAGATATTAACATGTGAAAATGTCAATATGGTGTGCGCCTTCTTAATGATAAATCAAATTTTATTTCTAATGCCCGCCTGGCTAGCTACCACACTCAGGTTGTAAATCTGTTGCCAATCATCTATACGTGTGTTCCGGCAGCTGTACTTGAGAGCCAGTCCTTCCAGTAGGCTTAGCGTGTTACCATTTTGGGTCATATCATCATTGATAAGGATCCGGTAAGTAAGGAGTAAAAAAAAATCTATCCAGTAGTTTAGCGGGATGAGCGTACAACGACAAACCTTAATCGTTTCATTTTTTTATAGATGGAAGAAAATGAAAGCAAGGTTTTGACATTGGCACTTTTTAACACGAGCCTAAGGAATTTATATTACGAAGTTCTTCACATTTAAATAATAGAATCGAACTAAATTATAGTCAACAAGACCCTAATCTAAAAACATCGCTTTCGTCTTTTGCTGCGATAATATCAGGTAAATTAAATTACATTTATATTTGATAGTGTACATTTTTTAATAAATCATTTTTTTTGTCCAGTTGTGGATCCCAGGCCAACTCGGACAGCTATCGCATCGCGGTCCAGGAATGCGAGGGCTACGTAAAAATGCTGATGGAATTCAACAACATGGGCGACTTAATGCGCTCGGCAATGACCAAGGCGCTCATTAATCCCCAGGTGAGATAGATACCTTTCCTTTTTTTTTAATTGTAGAATGATAAAAGTGACGGTGTCGTACCTAATGGTAAGAATAGTAAAATTCAAAAAATAGCGACTACTAAAAAATCAGTTTTCCATTTGAAGCTTTATACTAGAGATGAATCTGATAGTGTTTTGGCCGGATACTGGATACCGGATATCCGACAAGCTACGATGCCGGATATCCGGCTACCGAATATTTGGCGCTTTATCGCGATACATAACTCGATCAGTTTGATTTGAATGTTGGCGCGGTGAACGAGATCGGAAATAAACTAAACTAATTAATAAAACAAACATTTTTGACGTGCGATTATAATAATAAACAGTGTCCATAACCTATTGTGTGGTATGACTTGCCTTGTGTATAATAATGAGATTGTTTTTTTTTTATTTTACTATCCAGAATCTGGCCGGATACCGGATAGTTACCGGATATTCGTTTCACCTCTGCTTTATACACTGCCCGATTCGGAAACGCGGCAAACCAAAAGAGAATCTCTGTGAAAGGTTCATCACCATGTGAACATCGGTCGCGATCCTGTCTGGTACAGAAACGCTATGACCTACCGCGAATTCTGTTGAGACTTCATTATTTTATCTTATAATTGAAATAGATAAAAATCGTAAGTTTAATTCTGATGATGCCAAATACGTTGATTGGTATTTTGGTAAATGGTTTTGAAACTTTATTATGGTCCGATGATATCAGAACTTTTTATCACGTTTATAATTAAAAATACCGTCATGATGAAGTCAGCCATCAATGTGAATTCATTTTACTAACCTTTAATTTCAATTTTGTATAACTAATTTTACTGAGTATAAAATAAATATTATTTTAATTGAAACAAAATATTGTTGTAATAACACATTCGAACACCCTATGGGCGTAACGTCCATAGAGCTCCCCACAAGTTTGTAAAAACCAATATCCGCACGCGTGTCGTACAACGTTTTCCACACTTGAACACATATTATTTTTAAAATTAATTAATTTTAAAATTGGAATTACATCTTCTTTATGTTTTGGAACCGCAAAAGCACATGCCAGCGTCAATGTTTTCAAGCTTCGTAGTATTAGGTATTTTATTCAAAGTGGCATCTAACAAGATGGTGGCTTTCTTGTTAGAACGACCTAGGGAATTTTTGTGGGATCTCAGAATGCATGCTTTCAGTACATACATATAATCCACTTCACTTATGCACAAAAACCAAACTATATCACGCATAATGCCACCAATATTACATAATATAGGATCAAAAACCTAAGTAAATGAATTAATAATAAAAACCAATATGTCACTTCAAGATCCCGTCAAAAACACCGAACTAAATCTTTCATCTTATTTTCTCTTTAGTATTAAAATGAAAGAAATGTATTGATCATAAACGCTTCCAAGGAGCTTCGATCATTCAGCATATTATTATTATCGTAATGTGCTGGAATTCATATTTTTTATGGAAATTAAAAAAAAACGTAAAGAATACGCACGGCTCTCCGTTATATCGTTCATAATTTTTAACTTAAGAACAATGTTTAAACAGGCTACGTAAATGCGTTTTTTTAGCAAATGTGTTGAAATGTATGCTAACTTCATGGCTTCTAGGCTAACTTTATGATGTGTTGGAGTTATTTTTGGTTTGTTACGCTAAAGAATTACAACTTGTTACGTGCATATATAAGTACAGATAATTAATTTTTTACCTAATCGTATTTAATGCACCTACCACTGGCGGTCCAAATATATATATATATATATATAATATTATAATCTTAAGCGGTCTTGTTATTTTAATTATAAATCTGTTAATTTTACTTGACAGATGTATCGGAACCTGGTGGAACCGCCGTTCCCGGACACAGAGTACGGTTCCTACATGTTAGATTCTAACCAGATGTATGAGAGAGCGTTGGATCTGTTCCCCGCACCGGAACCACCCGACGAGTGAGTGTTTTCTCTTAGTTACTGTGAAGTTTCGAAAACGGTCTCTTATCCTTATCTCGTTCTAACGCAAGCGTCTACTATGTTCATTGGCGTAATTAGCGAATGCTCCGAATGCAGTCGGCCAACCGATTAGCCTCTATCAAGACAATTTTGTTTTTTCAAGTTTAATTAAAACTGTTTATTATTCCTTCAATACTGTCGATTTTTGTAGGGTGGTGAGTTTTGTAGGATAGGCAGTGACAACCCTTAACTAAGCCTAAGCCCATGACTGTGCCCTTTGTCTTTCGAGTTGCCGATCTATTTAAATTCAATCTATGGGAGAGAGAGAGTAGAGAAACTTCTCTCGGCTGTGAATTATTACAATGTTTCGAATTTTATATTAAAACCGAAAACGAATAATTTCGGTTCTTATTAGCCCTACTTAATGTGCTATCATCGTAAGCTACCCTGTCACTTAACTTTCCTTAAGTGAAGAAATGTATTTTCTCAAACATGCATGGAAATGTTGTCTTTATTTTTTAAAAAGAATAACACGCGAAGTATTGAATTTACGGATATGCCAAGGATGATAAATGAGATCGAATCAAAAAGTATTTAATAACCCCAGCACGCCGTTTCATACAACATTGCTGGAGCGTTGTAATGTTCCAAATTCAAAAAACGCTCCTGCAATAAATATGTTTGATGTTCTTTGTCCGTAAATTCGATACTTCGCGTGTTCTTTTTTCCTAAACAATAACAATATTTCCATGCATGTTTGAGAAAAGCACTATATATGCCTCGGCGGAAATGGCAATTGCCTGTTTCACGGCCTTTGCAATAATGTACTATTTTGTTCTAAATTCATATTATTCCTTTCATCAGATATCGGCACCTACCGGCTTTGTCGCCTCGTCTCCATCACACGACACTCCTCGAGGAGTTTATATTCTGGACGTTCAAATACGAGTTCCCACAGAATGTTGTCTGTTTCCTGCTCAACATGCTTCCAGATCAAGACTATAAGGTATTATTTTTATGTCATTAATAAGAATAAGTTTGGTACCTATTACCTAGACTAATATTATAAAACTCATGAGATTGTTTGTTTGTTTGTTTGAACGTCTGAAAAATATAACTACATATAACAATATTATATACAGCATAGTCATGAGAATGACACTTCTTTCATAGTTAATTATTAAAAATTAGTTTTATATTGTTCTTTGTATGAATAAATTTCCCTTTCAATGTCCTATCGCACCAGAAAAATTATACGTTTATTGACAACCTATTGCAATTTTCTAATTCTAAAATCCATATAAATCTATTAAAACCCGAGGAGAAAACTTCGGACTCCTTTTTAAGTATAATGCGCTCAAGGAGGTCTTTGAGATTTGGCATGGTTAAAGTTATTTAAAGGAGGAGTGGAGAAAGCGAAAATTAATATAATATTTGTTACAAATATATTAAACTAGCTGACCGGCGCAACTTCGTCTGCATCATGTAAGAGAAAGAGGGAGCGGGTCGTAGGCTCTGTATTATTAGGTGCCGCCCGCCTCCAACATTATTCTGTATAAAAAAATGCGCTCGCGATACTTGATCATTATTTTCCTGCTGAGTTATTTTAAAACTGTGATATCACCTAAGATATTCATTTAAATCAATTACTGTGAGGGGCAATTTTGTTCAAAATTAAATACTTGTGATGAATAACGTATTTATTTCGATAATGATGAATACCAAATGTATATATAAACACATTCGCAAATAATTCGTTATTTTAGAATAAATTTTATTACCATAAAAAAGGTTAAATTGAGTAAACCTTAAAAGATAGCCATATGCTATCGCGGACTTTTTTAGAACTTTTTAAGAGAAACAATTCCACCACACACGATTAACTTTAACCATTTACGCAGCGAAAGCAATAGAAGCTCTCAAAGAAATAAAGTTTGCCCGTTTTTCCAACATTTTTCATTGATGCTCCGCTCCTATTGATCATAGCGTGATATTATATATCATTCCTCGATAAATGGGCTATCCAACACTGTAACAATTTTTCCATTCGAACCAGTAGTTCCTGACATTAGCGTGTTCAAGCAAACTCTTCAGCTTTATAATATTAGTATAGATTATTTAAAATTATACTGGGAATACCACCACCACCACTGGACCGTTACCATTAAACTAAAACCCTCGAAAATATTGAAAATACATCGAATTGATATATCGAAAATACTCAGTGTAAAGTGACAGACAGCAAGCAATACAATATTCATTGTTTACGCTCATAGTGCAGACAAATAATTGTATGTTAATCAAAAAGTTGCTGGTCGAATTCAACCATTGGGCGACTACTAGCATAAATAATTTGTTGGTGAACCGAAATTCCGATAACCGATTTCAATTCATCATAACAATTTTCTATTGCAGGAACACCTAACTAGAACCTTCGTGATGCACTACGCTCGGATCCCTCTAGTCCTCGAAGCGGCTTCCGACCCTGACACCCTTTCCAACCGCGTCGTCCACATGTCTGTCCAGCTGTTCTCCAACGAAGCACTTGCTTTAAGATGTGTCCAACAGTTACATCTCCTACACGTGATGGTGTTGTCTCTCCGGATGATGATGGGCAAGATCCTCGTACAGAACACGCTGCACGATCCCGAGCAGAACTTCCACTACGTCATAGACTGCACGAGGAGAGTGATGAAGGAGCACTGCTACTGGCCGCTGGTGTCGGATTTCAACAATGTCCTCTCACATAAGAGTGTCGCGCTGCTGTTCCTGCAGGACGATGCTCTGGTCGATATGTGGTTCGAGTTCCTGTCGATGTTGCAAGGTTTGTGGAAGATTTACTACTCTATTTGGGATACTCGGGAAGCTGAATAGAAGATGCTGAAGAAGCATAGGGGATCTGGAGGATGACAAGCCCGGAGATATTGGCAAATTTTCCATCACTCCATATTGGCAAAAACCAAAGAGTTCTCTATGTCTATGGTATCTTTGTCTTACTATGATACTCTAGACCATCAGATCTTCAAGCGTAATGTGAAGAGATATTTATACAGGCCGGCATAACAGCGGCGACGGATTTCGATCCACCACCATCAGGAACACAGCAGTTATCTTGCTAAAATATAAATAATGTTTATAGGAATGAATGTGAATATACGCGAGACTGGCGGTCACATCGAGTTCGAGCCGTCATCGTACTACGCGGCGTTCTCGTGCGAGCTCGAAGCGGCCGCGTACCCGATGTGGTCGGTGCTCAGTCACCTCTCCGAGCCGCAGCACGCTCCGCTCGCTCGCCGGATCATATCCGCCGCGCTCACCTACCTGCAGGAGTGGCTCGACGCTGTTCACTTCACTACGCCGCATATGGACCGCGTTAGTAAACTACCAATAATAATCAGACAGACTTACATTATTCATTGTATATCAAGTAATAGAAAAATTTACGTATGTAATATACAAAGACGTATAGGTAAATCGGCTTTGGGTCGTTTTTGCGTTTGTAGTAAGTGTACAGTCAACAGATAAATAAATGCCTTTTTTTATTCGACTGCGAAAAAGCAGGTTTATGTTATACGAGCGTATGTATGTATGTCTATTTCTTTATCACGCTCTGTAGTCTAAACTGCTTGATGGATTTTAGCATATGAGGTGTCGTTTGATTCTTGTTAATTATGGGAGTGACATAGGCTATATAATATTTAAGTAAGACATCTGAGAATCCAATAAAATAAAAACAATGTTTTTGTTGCAATAGGGTTTTTTGTTTCCTTTTTAATAATTCAATTTGTTATAGGTATATATTTAATATTATACATATTGGATGTAATTTTTAATGATTACTGTCTTCAACTGCATCCGATAAATAATTTATTTATTTATTTATTTATTTGGTACATATTGCTTCACAGCACATTTAACACAAAATATACATTTGTTATGTTTTGCAATCATGTGGTGCCAATTACGAAACAATTATTATTAAATTTTGTTTGTTATGCAGCGGTTAAATATTTATATACATAAAAAATATCATTATGAAGTATTATGTGTTTCTATATCTCAATGTGAGTGGGAGTGTGAATCTGCGTGTAGTGTGCGTGTGCGTAAGAGTGTATAGGTGTGGTGGGATCATATGCTCCTGAGTGAAAGCATATGTGAATTGTATATTTATGTATGTTATAAGCAATAGAGAGTAAACTGAGTCCTTTCTGTGTTCCTGTTTCACAGCCATGATGACTATTTCAACGTGTTTTTTGATTTTAATTCTTTTAAGAAAACATTCCTATTTGACTGGAATAAATCAATATGACTAAACTTCGTGTCATACATGTTAAAACATCTTTGTAAAACAGAGTTCTTAGCATAATTGTGTTTAACTGGCGGTGGTGCAAATAAGCGCGGATTTCGAATAATTTTTGTATGTGTTTTGAAATTAATCCTATTCACTAGTTCGGGGCAATCAATATCGTTGTTCAAAATATCGTATAATAATGTCATGTCGAAGATAGATCGTCGTTTTGATAAAGAAGTTAAATTGTAAAAGTCTAAATCAATTAAGTATGACTTATGCTCGTTATTAAATTTATAATTTAGATATCTCAGGAATTTACTTTGAATGTTGTCTAGACTAGTCTTATGTGTGATGTAATCTGGTGACCATATTGGCGAAGCATAATCGAGATAGCTCCTAATGTATGTAAAATATAATAGTTTTAGTGAGTTTAAGTTTACAAAAGGCCTTGCAACTCTGCAAATGAATCCAAACATTTTTAAAGCTTTCTGACGTATGTAATCATAGTGATACGTATAAAGCAGTTTGGAATCCATCATCACCCCCAAATCACGAATGACAGAAACCCTCTGCACTGGCAACATGTCAAGTTTATAGATATAATTTATAGGTTGATGTTTTCTAGTGTATGATATTACATTACATTTCTTTACATTTAAATTTAGTTTATTTAACTTGCAATAATCACAAAGTCGTAAAAGTTCATTCTGTAACATGTGGCAGTCATCAATAGTACGAATAGCGCTGAAAATTTTGGTATCATCGGCATACATAAGGTACCTGGCGGAGGTGAAGCAAGAGGATATATCGGAGATATAAATGTTAAAAAGCAATGGTCCTAGGTGTGAACCCTGCGGTATACCTGAAGGAATAGTTTGACAGCCAGAGAGAAATGCCCCAATTCGAACCGCCTGATTTCTATTGTGAATGTAGGATTTAAACCACCTCAAGAGATCACCGTGTACACCTATCCTGTCAAGCTTCAGTAAGAGGATATCATGATTAATACGATCAAAACACTTAGAGTAATCGGTATACATGACATCCACTTGATAACCTTGATCCATAGCTTTAGCTATGTAATCTGTAAATACTGCTAGATTGGATAGTGTCGATCTTCGTTTCATAAACCCATGCTGTTCCAATGGTATAGACAAAGAAATTGAGCTGTATATTTGATCGTGCACCAATTTTTCAAACAACTTACTAAAAACAGACAATAGGGATACTGGCCGATAATTCTCAACATTACTCTTGGAACCAGCTTTATGTATAGGAACAACGTATGCTTCTTTCCATTTACTAGGAAATACGCCTGTTTTTAGTGACTTATTATTATTATTATTATTTGTGTGATTTTTTATTTACCGTGTCCAAAGGTGTTTCAGTTTAAAAATATATGATGGGGTGTATACAGACGGAGGTGATGCACGCGTCGTTCCACTTCCCCCTGCACCGGTACCTGTCCGCGTTCCTGTGCGCCGCTGTGCGCTGCATGGGGGTACGCGCGCAGGACGTGCTGCCGCCGCCGGACCTGCTCGCGCTGCTCGCTGTGCATCCGCTAAGAGTGCAGGTCAGCAGCTAAATGCTCAACCTGAAGAGATATTTATACAGGCCGGCATAACAGCGGCGACGGATTTCGATCCACCACCATCAGGAACACAGCAGTTATCTTGCTAAAATATAAATAATGTTTATAGGAATGAATGTGAATATACGCGAGACTGGCGGTCACATCGAGTTCGAGCCGTCATCGTACTACGCGGCGTTCTCGTGCGAGCTCGAAGCGGCCGCGTACCCGATGTGGTCGGTGCTCAGTCACCTCTCCGAGCCGCAGCACGCTCCGCTCGCTCGCCGGATCATATCCGCCGCGCTCACCTACCTGCAGGAGTGGCTCGACGCTGTTCACTTCACTACGCCGCATATGGACCGCGTTAGTAAACTACCAATAATAATCAGACAGACTTACATTATTCATTGTATATCAAGTAATAGAAAAATTTACGTATGTAATATACAAGGACGTATAGGTAAATCGGCTTTGGGTCGTTTTTGCGTTTGTAGTAAGTGTACAGTCAACAGATAAATAAATGCCTTTTTTATTCGACTGCGAAAAAGCAGGTTTATGTTATACGAGCGTATGTATGTATGTCTATTTCTTTGTCACGCTCTGTAGTCTAAACTGCTTGATGGATTTTAGCATATGAGGTGTCGTTTGATTCTTGTTAATTATGGGAGTGACATAGGCTATATAATATTTAAGTAAGACATCTGAGAATCCAATAAAATAAAAACAATGTTTTTGTTGCAATAGGGTTTTTTGTTTCCTTTTTAATAATTCAATTTGTTATAGGTATATATTTAATATTATACATATTGGATGTAATTTTTAATGATTACTGTCTTCAACTGCATCCGATAAATAATTTATTTATTTATTTATTTATTTGGTACATATTGCTTCACAGCACATTTAACACAAAATATACATTTGTTATGTTTTGCAATCATGTGGTGCCAATTACGAAACAATTATTATTAAATTTTGTTTGTTATGCAGCGGTTAAATATTTATATACATAAAAAATATCATTATGAAGTATTATGTGTTTCTATATCTCAATGTGAGTGGGAGTGTGAATCTGCGTGTAGTGTGCGTGTGCGTAAGAGTGTATAGGTGTGGTGGGATCATATGCTCCTGAGTGAAAGCATATGTGAATTGTATATTTATGTATGTTATAAGCAATAGAGAGTAAACTGAGTCCTTTCTGTGTTCCTGTTTCACAGCCATGATGACTATTTCAACGTGTTTTTTGATTTTAATTCTTTTAAGAAAACATTCCTATTTGACTGGAATAAATCAATATGACTAAACTTCGTGTCATACATGTTAAAACATCTTTGTAAAACAGAGTTCTTAGCATAATTGTGTTTAACTGGCGGTGGTGCAAATAAGCGCGGATTTCGAATAATTTTTGTATGTGTTTTGAAATTAATCCTATTCACTAGTTCGGGGCAATCAATATCGTTGTTCAAAATATCGTATAATAATGTCATGTCGAAGATAGATCGTCGTTTTGATAAAGAAGTTAAATTGTAAAAGTCTAAATCAATTAAGTATGACTTATGCTCGTTATTAAATTTATAATTTAGATATCTCAGGAATTTACTTTGAATGTTGTCTAGACTAGTCTTATGTGTGATGTAATCTGGTGACCATATTGGCGAAGCATAATCGAGATAGCTCCTAATGTATGTAAAATATAATAGTTTTAGTGAGTTTAAGTTTACAAAAGGCCTTGCAACTCTGCAAATGAATCCAAACATTTTTAAAGCTTTCTGACGTATGTAATCATAGTGATACGTATAAAGCAGTTTGGAATCCATCATCACCCCCAAATCACGAATGACAGAAACCCTCTGCACTGGCAACATGTCAAGTTTATAGATATAATTTATAGGTTGATGTTTTCTAGTGTATGATATTACATTACATTTCTTTACATTTAAATTTAGTTTATTTAACTTGCAATAATCACAAAGTCGTAAAAGTTCATTCTGTAACATGTGGCAGTCATCAATAGTACGAATAGCGCTGAAAATTTTGGTATCATCGGCATACATAAGGTACCTGGCGGAGGTGAAGCAAGAGGATATATCGGAGATATAAATGTTAAAAAGCAATGGTCCTAGGTGTGAACCCTGCGGTATACCTGAAGGAATAGTTTGACAGCCAGAGAGAAATGCCCCAATTCGAACCGCCTGATTTCTATTGTGAATGTAGGATTTAAACCACCTCAAGAGATCACCGTGTACACCTATCCTGTCAAGCTTCAGTAAGAGGATATCATGATTAATACGATCAAAACACTTAGAGTAATCGGTATACATGACATCCACTTGATAACCTTGATCCATAGCTTTAGCTATGTAATCTGTAAATACTGCTAGATTGGATAGTGTCGATCTTCGTTTCATAAACCCATGCTGTTCCAATGGTATAGACAAAGAAATTGAGCTGTATATTTGATCGTGCACCAATTTTTCAAACAACTTACTAAAAACAGACAATAGGGATACTGGCCGATAATTCTCAACATTACTCTTGGAACCAGCTTTATGTATAGGAACAACGTATGCTTCTTTCCATTTACTAGGAAATACGCCTGTTTTTAGTGACTTATTATTATTATTATTATTTGTGTGATTTTTTATTTACCGTGTCCAAAGGTGTTTCAGTTTAAAAATATATGATGGGGTGTATACAGACGGAGGTGATGCACGCGTCGTTCCACTTCCCCCTGCACCGGTACCTGTCCGCGTTCCTGTGCGCCGCTGTGCGCTGCATGGGGGTACGCGCGCAGGACGTGCTGCCGCCGCCGGACCTGCTCGCGCTGCTCGCTGTGCATCCGCTAAGAGTGCAGGTCAGCAGCTAAATGCTCAACCTCAATGCGATTACACTTACCTACCGATCGATTACTTCGATATTTATATTAATGTACAAAATTCAATTTATACAAATAATAAAATAGAAATGTTTGTTCGTAATGTCAAAATAACAGCTTTTTATTAAGTACATATGTAAGTATAAGCTACCACTCTCAAGATGTAAATCTATCGCCAAGTAGCTTTAGGTGTGTTCCGGCAACTGCACTTGAGAACCAGTCGCCCCATCAGACTAAGCGAGCTTACCATCTTGGGCAATATCGTCACTTCACATTAAGTTAAAAATTATGTTTTTTTTTACAAACTATTTATGTACAATCATTGGCGCACGCAAATCCGCATACGTCTACGTACACATTCGTGTTTATTTTTGCAATCATACTAATGTTATAACTTTCAAATTTTGTTTGTATGTTTGGGCGTTTGTTACTCGATTACGCAAAAACGGCTGTACAGATTTGAATGAAAGCTGGCACACAGATTATAGCCTGGTTTAAAACATTGGGTACTGGGAACCACGCAATTCTGAAGTCCACGCAGACGAGGTTGCAGGCTGAAGCTGATTATTAATATATCACATTTAAATTTTCAAATAGAAAAGTATTATATGTTAAATCAAAATAAGCTTAGTTATGTATGTTATCCCTTGGATATCATAACCTACAAATCAGTTTTATTGTCAAACACTTACATGTGTACCTTTAAACCTAATATTTCATATACTCACTCATATTAGATATATTTTGTTTAGGTTTCCTAAATGTATCTATACAATTTGTATAATCTTGGGTTCTTTAGTAAAAAGATAAGATTTTTTTACCAGCACTGTTGTCTTCCTAAGGATAAACATGCTAGTCTGTGTTTTAGTAATTGTTGAAATTTTAAAGCGATGTTTTCTCACCAATAGAGCCTTTTCTACGAGATCCTCGCGGGTGTATGGGTGAGGAACGGCCTCCAGATCAAGGGGCAAGCGATGACATACATACAGGCGAACTTCTGTAACTCCATGGTCGATATGGACATCTACTGGTTGCAAGTGTGCGCTGCTCACTTGCCCTCTGACCAGTTCATGGACATGTGCATTGATATGTGAGTCCGCTTTTATTTTATTTTAATATTTTAAGAAACTTACAACTAAGTACATATTTAAGTTACATGTATAAATTAACGAAAGCCATGTACAAGTTCTCACATATATGTATATGAAATTAAAAAAAGTAGACGGAGAACACGAAATTATTAGCAAAAGAAATAAGAAATTAGAAGAGCTTCAACTTTTGCACACTTATATCAAATAAATCAATGTTTAAATCATTTACCAATTTATTCGTACTGCTGCTCACTCGAATCAAATAGGAATTTTGTCTGTAAGTAGTCCTAACAATAGGATTATAAAATATGTTACCTCTCTTGTCCAGTGTCGAGCATTTTTACTTAATTTAGTCAGAAAAGCCTGACGATGTTAATATATTAATACCAGCCACCTCCATCAGTGAGTTTATTGCAGCTGTATTATCCTTTTGCCACATTATTCTAAAAATACTTTATGAACGTGTCTCTACATAGCGATGCGACGAGTCACATTAACGAGGGAAACTGAGGCCCTAAACTAGGCTATGCTAAGATACTGTGTGAATAACCAGAAAAGAGTATATGGCGCATGTTGGTTCAGAAACATTGCCAACGAAATAAAAAATTTAAATGTGTGTATATATGTGTGAGTGTGTGTGAACTTGGGCTAGTAGATAAGAAAGTATCTTTAATAGTCCTTCTGTATGTTCATATGTAATGCGTGAAGCTATCTTTTCGTAGCAGTTTTAACATGGTAGCATGAACAATGTCTGAGTTTATACAACGTTTTGAAATATATTACGTCATCTAGAAGGTTATTTTATAAATGCATAATAATGTATCTTCACGCTTTCGAATAACCGGTCTCTATGTCCAACTGGGTTCTTTTTGTCGTTCTAAAACAAGGTAAAATCACTACTCTTAATCTGGTGATAAGCAAGGTATAGCCCAGAAATGGTGGCGCCTGAGACCGCCCTGTAAACCTAGTAGGAGAAAAGCCACCGGGCTTGATATATGTGTATAGATTTGCTCAAGAAGCAGGGGACAACATGCTGCATCACTGTGACATGTTCTTCAATTTACTCCGAAATTACAAACAATGACAATGACAAAGCTCCGCGTCTATGAGTTTGATGAATAAGAGAGCATGTAGATGCGAATTAATTTTTGGGTTCCATTGTCGCAGGTTTGGAGTTCGGGATTGGTTGAGCATGCTGCCGATGAGTCCCGTGCAAGCAGCCGAACAGGATGCCATGGTCGAGGGCCTGTTGACCTTCTTAGCTATACTAGTCTCTTCCAGAACTAACCTGGGTAAGTTAGTAAGCTTAGTGGGTAACAACCACTCTGTGGAACCAACTGTAGCCTTGAGGTCTTTCCTAGCCGTTGTGACCTGGTGACCTTCAAGAAGAGAGCTTATTCTTCCCTAAAAGGCCTGCAACGCATCTGCGAGCCCTCTGGTGTTGCTCTGTGATCACTTTACATCAAGGGCGCCACCTGCCCGTTTGCACCCTTTTTATCATTAAAAAAAAAGTTTCCTTTATATGATTTAAAGAAAACAAAAGAAAGCCGTACAGAGACGCCTGCCAAAAGTTTCAACATTTAAATTAATTGCTATATACACAAAACAATAAAATTCCAAAAAAAAATTAGCGTTTGGGGGAACCCTGTCAAGTAACGAAGTTACTAACAAAAAAAAAAATGTATTTAAAATTAGGTAGTCCAATTAATAAAGATCACAGATGTGAGTTTATATATATATTATAATTATGTACAATGCAAAGTAACTGAAAACCCGCCCCGGCCGCCTGAGGGAGGTTTATAAAACCGGCCGAACACGATGCTGGTCTGCTTGAATCTGGATACTCAAATATACACACAACATATAAAGAGACAGAGAGAGAGAGAGAGAGAGAGAGAGAGAGAGAGAGAGAGAGAGAGAGAGAGAGAAGAGAGAGAGAGAGAGAGAGAAGAGAGAGAGAGAGAGAGAGAGGTTTCTAGAGAGAGATAGTAAGGTGCATGGATGGGACATAACGCTTTTTCCTTACGTGACGATTTCTACAAGTCAACTCCTACCGCAAGCCACGCTAAGGAACTTCGTTCGAAAAACGATTGTTTTTTTTTGTCCAGGTAATGATGAATTGACACAATCTCGACTAGAAGTGAGCACGCTACTCGCTGCCGGTGACAAAACGCACTCACAGCTGCTGGAGCTGATGCCGGAGAGGTCTGGAAATGCGCACACGAGAAACTTTGAAACTGTGCTCAAAGAGGTCTATATTCCTATACACCTTAAACTTTACACATATTTTTACCTATTTAATTATCTTTTTTGCATGCCGCTTACAGACAGGGCGAACGAACGTGTATTAAGACTGAGTGGGCGTGGCCGATCAACACCGCACTCGCTCGCTCGCGTGCGGTGTCGATTGACCACGCCCACTCAGAGCCTTCGTACGCGTTTGAAATATGAGATATGTTATTATATCTACACAACACACACACAGTGTAATATTTATCTTTTGTTTTGAGTTACTCATGAAATCTTTTTTAATATTATGTTTTTGAAATGTAAAGCATTTCGACTATTATTTTCTTTACTAAAAATTTTTGATTGATTTTTAATTTTTTCATTTTCATTCATTTAGACATTCATTCTCTGAATCTAGCTTTGTTAATGACAAATACTTATGTTATAATGATTAATTCAAACTGTCACATCCACTTTGTTAGTTATTTTATAAAAAATATAAACTGTTTTAAAATGAAGGAGTTAACAGTAACAAATTGTGTTTTATATCTATACTTTTATAATATAATCAAGCGGAAAAGTTTTTTTCTTTGTCAGTTTAAACACGCTAATCTCTGGAACTACCAATCGTATTCGAAAAATTCATTTTGTATATGATAACTAGATCCACGAGGAAATGCATAACATTAAGTTACAACTGTCAGTTAGCCTTCAAAATTGATTTTTGTTAAGTAAGTCGGAAATGAAAGCGCTCCCGAACTGGTTTATCCGCGTGTGCTGGCGTAATGGTTAATGATACGTAAATACAATGTTCTACAAAAACATTGGTCCTTAGGCATTCGCGGTTTTGAGCATTATTTTTAGGCATGGCCTATTAACCTTTACAAATAAAAGCTACTTCGTCATAAAGACAATTTTATGAAGTTAAATTTTACCTGTTATCTGGACACAGTTTAGGAGATAATTAAAAATTAAACTAATTTGTACTTGCGGGGAGTTAGTATAATTATGATAATTGATAGGACACGATATACGAAGGCGCAGTGTTTGTCCGATAAAAAACGGGTGAGGTCGTGGGGCACAGCCAGTATAATAATAATAATGATATGAGTTTTCGTTCATGAGTTTCACATTGAATCCAAGTGAACATTATAAAAAACTTGTGTTTAAAACTACTTTGACAGCTGTCTACATACCGTCCGCCCCCCAAAGGTTCAGAGAACCTGGAGCAGGGTCTGTTCGTGCCGAAGCCTATAGTGTGGCAGCAGTACTACGACCCTTTGCACGTGCTGCGGCGCGCTGTGCACCGGAGGGACTTCCACGCCTCCATGGAACGCTTCTCAGCCTAGTCAGTAATACTGTTTATAACATTTATTTGAAGTTAAATTGGGTGGGATATGTATTGAAAGATTTTCTTTTTAATTTGTAATGTTATTTTTTTACTAATTCCAATGGAAATGTGTTTTGACATATAAAAATTAAATTGTTCTAGTGAGAATTTTTCAAAATAGCTTAATCCGCGAGTTGACTGTATGTTATAAATCTAAAATAAATTATTGAGTAATATTGGTCTATAGATGAAAAGCTTAAAACAATACAAACCTGGAAAAAGTAATTATTTAATTTTCCCTTTGGAAAATTAATATTTTTCGTCTGTGAGTCAGGTGATTTGAAAGGCCGATTAAAAACGTTATGTCAGCGTTCAGGAAATATGAACGTTCTTACTCTTGCGTGAGTTGTCAAACTTGTCATTGTTATCACACAAAATTACATATAAAATGAATTATGACGTCACTTGGCCATAATGCATCGTTTTTGGGTGTATTTTTTATTTTGAAGCTTTCGAAAATTGTAACCTACTAGATGTGAAACTACCATGAGGCTATATAATATACGAGAGTTATAAAAATATACACTTTAAAATACAAATCATGTAACAAAGTACATATAAAAACAATACAAATTAAGTTGGGAATATACTTTTTTTCCATAAAGCCTAAATTGAATAATGTTTTTTTGACGTCTATAGTGTTCGTGACAAGCAGAAGGCGGAGGGTACGGGTGAACGCGGGTCGGGAGGCGGGGGCGGCGGTGCGCTCTGGCCGCCGCTGCGTGCCGCCACCGCCGGGTCGGGCGACGTGGAGCCGCGAGCTCTCTGTCTGTCAGGCGTGTTGCACGGCGCTCTGCTAGCCGTGCTGCACCGCGGCGTGCACAGACGCGCGCCGGACGCGCCGCCGCCGCACGCGCCCCAGACCACGTGCTCGCGCTCGCCGTCTACCTGCTGGACGCGGCCGCGACGCTACACGCAGGAGCGCGCCGCCACCACGCAGCGTGATGTCGTGCCCGCCGAGACGGAGCGCGCGCGCACCTCGCCTCACGTGGACGCAGTGCCGCTGCTGGGCGCGTTCTCGGGTCGCCCGCTCTGCGACAACGTTCGCACGCACGTCGCGACCGTTCCCGCACGCTCTGCCCCGACCCGCGACACGGACACGCCCCCACACGATGAGGACAGACCCGCGCACTATCACCGTGTGCACTCTGACAGTACGTACAATTATTTTTTTCTACAACTAATGTAGTAAGCTGTTACCAAAGCCAAATAGACCCTTGTATTATTATGGGAATCATTAGGACCTCTGGAAACCTTATACGTCGCAAGAACACAACAAAAGGCTATTTGGTTGCAGTCTTGTGCAGGGTGTAAGTAGTCACTAATCAGACTGCCTAAACTAGAGAGAAAATGACATTTCATGTGTTGCTAGTTAATTGGATTTTTACGTAACGCAATTTTTGAACCACTCACCGCTCGCTGCAGCATACAGTCGAGGGATTCCCCGTAAGACATAAACGGAAAGGGTTGCCATCTTGGGAAATTTTAATTGCCTAGTTTTTTTTATTAAATAAAAAAAAAAATATATTACGTAACGCGTTATTCGAACCTCCTCCCGACCTTGTAACGCATTCGTAACGTTTTATAAGACTCCCTCTCCCCAAATTGCGTTACTTAATACTTGAACGGCCCCTTATCAGATTACAGTTAAAAACAAGGAGGTACCAATATCGACAAATACGTGTCAAAACTAATTATATCGATGTACATAAGTCCATCGGAATGAGATCTGTACAAATAAGAATATGAAGTTTGTTATGATAATTATCGATTTCATTTTTTTTTCTTCAAAATTATTTAAAAACTTATAAATATCTGTGCATTGGACCATTGCATTTGGACCACGATTTTTTATATGCTCGAATTGTTGGTGTCAGTGCCGTGTCATTAGGATTTGCTTTAACTGTTTTGTCAGAATAAAGTCATTTTTAGAAAAAATGTATATCGAATTTATATTATTAAATGTTAAAGTACCGTCCACAGTAGAAGTTTTTATTTTAATTAATTAACTTAGGTTTTTGACCCTATATTATGTAATATTTACGTGATATAGTTTGGTTTTTGTGCATAAGTGGAGTGGATTATAAATATAAGCTGAAAGCATTCATTCTGAGAACCTACAAATACTTCCTGGAAAGTTCTAACAAGGGAGCCACCATCTTGTTAGGATACTGAATCGTCCTATCACATGACACTATAATTCACTCGATAATTGCAATAATGGTCTTCATTTAAAAAAAAAAGAAAAAAAGCTAGGTTATACAGGTAAAATTTTGGTAAAAAATAACAGTTGTGGTTAGTACTACTCATATACCGATGCCAAAAAACATCGTTAATCTTTTCGCTATAGTAATTTCGTGCTTACGCATAGGTGACACGGAGTGGGAACCTTCGGAGAGCGAGTCCAGTCGGCTGCCCCTCATCACCACTTCCACCAGCACAGCGCTCGCAGTACCCACACAACTACAGGTCTGTCTTATCACCTGTGTATGAAGTCCCTGACATAATGCTCGAAGAATATTGATTTGATTAGAGAATCGCTATTGCCAATCAAAGGGACAGACCCCTTTCATCCCCCACCCCTGCCTGTTCGAAATGATTATTTATGAATTGTCGCCCAGTGGTCGAAACACGACCAGCGATTTTCTGATCATAGACTATTTATTTTACTATCTGTTTGACGTTTGCAATATGAATATAAACAATGGATATTGTTGGTGACACTTTCCACTAAATGAAAATGTCATTGTTTGGGGAGTATTATTTAATTTAATATATTTGTAACATGCATTACATATAAATTTTAGTTTTCTCTACTCCTCAATATAAACTTTAACCGTGCTAAATTTCACAGTCCTCCATGGGTACAAGATGCTCAAAAATGTGTCCGAAATTTTCTCATGTATTAATCTAGTTGTGATAACATAACCTAAAAACTTTGCTCCGCGCAGCCTAACGTGCCCATGTTCACAGCGGTCGATAAGTTTGGCGCGAGTTGTAATTAATGTAATATTAGTAATTTCGTTCTTTCTTTAACACTCACTTTATATATAGTTTCACTTAATAAGAACTCCGTCCGTAACAGTACAACGCAGTACGTTACAATCTTAAGTTAGGCACATACGTTTCTTTTTTTTTTTTTATGACAAACATTCGTTCAGTAACTATGTATTTTGTGGTTTTATAATTAAATCCTACATTAATATGTTAAATGTAAATTTTACCTAAGTAAAGTTGAAATGTGTTCAGGTGGCGAGGGAAGACTCGATGCAGGACGACAACTCTGATACTGGAGGTGACGAGCCGCAGTTGCGTGCGCTAGAGGTAATAACAGAGTTATACTGATAGTTCGAAGTTCATGTTGTATACAATATCTTTATTTATCTCTACATTGGGCTAAAGTAGAGACCATTTTTTTTATTATAGCCCTACTTTTTTATTATTTTGGGTTCCTGCCTTTGTAGACAATTTCGTGAATGTCAAGTTTGACAAGTAACAAGTTTTATAATTTAGATGCCAAATGTTTGGTGTACCATAGAATAACCTATAAACAAAGCTCATATTGACTCAACACAAAAGTCACTTTTTTTTTTATCTGACCTTACTGTTAGCCTGAGGTGCTCTATACAAAAACAAAGCCGCTGAAGGCTTTTACAGCTTTATGGGCTTGGGGGTGGAGCGCTGAAGGCACTCAGCCGCGAAAGCGTGGGCAACAAGCGCGCAAGGGTGCTGAAATCACAATTTTCTAAATGATCTTTGTTATGGGAACTGCAGTATTTTGTGCTACTTATTAAATTCTCCCGATTTTTTGTAGTATTGATCGGCAATAGCTTGAATAACACAAGACCGAAACCGGAATACACTAGTGTGCGTATTATTGCGTTGATTTTCTTTGTTATACGAATTACGTCCAGGTACAGTACACATACCCACAACTAAACACGTCCACTAAACATTAAATTACTATTTAAAACCTTAGATGTTGCAAAAATAAGTGGTATTTGTGTTGATAACGGTTTACGTAGGTCGATAACACATTGAGAAATGGTCTCGTTTCTCTATCTCTTTCTAATATAAAGGCTTACTATGCTCTTTCTCTTTCAAGTTACCGATCTATTATTATTTCAGAATTATGATAGCGAGACGCTGTATCGAGCAAAAATGTCGCATTGTATAAGATGTTAAGACAGAGTTATATTTATATCTGATGTTCCCAGGGTGTGGTGAGTGAGAGCCAAGCGCTCGCGTTACACACCGCCGACATTGGCATGAGCCTGGCGCTGGCGCTCTCCTCGCCATCAGAGCACATAGACTATGGTGAGTTTATTGACCAGCCCACAATCTAAAGTTTTGTTTTATTACGTAGGAGATTTATTACTGTGTTTTGTTTTTGTTTTATATTAAATCTTACTATGTCAAGCCATAGGGTTGTTTACGCTGTCAGTAGAACTGATAGGATTTTAGGGTTATCTATGTTAACTAGCAGTCGCCCGATGGTCAAGTTTGACCAGCGACTTTTTAAATCATAGACTATTTTCTGTTTGACATTTGCAGTATTCATGGACCTAAACAATGAGTATTAACTACACACTTGCTGTCACTTTTCGTTGAGTGACAATGACAATATTTTGGGGAGTCTAAGTTCAATGGCACTGATCGGGCTAGGATTTAATATATTAGTAATAGATATTATACATAAATTTTAGCTTGGTGTACTCCTTCTCCATATAAATGTTAACCATGCCAAATCTCACAGACTTCCGTCCGCACAATTTTCGTAAGAAGGGGTACAAAGTTTTTGCTTCACGTATTAATAGTATAATGATAAGTCTGTTACATGTAATATTTTTTTCCAAATTTCTCATACTATTTTAAAAAATTCTGTTCATTTTTTCGCATGTCCGGATTCAACTAAAAAATGGCTTGAAAAATTATTGTTAAGAAATTTTGTACACGGGATGCTTATGTTATTGGTGAATTGGTAGGGTATAAGAATTTTCAATATTACATTTATAAATCGTAAATTTTTCAAATACATATAATATTTTCGTTAATTCTTATCCGATATTAATGAAATTTTGTTCGCGGGAAGTATAAATATGTCATTCCTCAATTGTCAGACTATATGAATTATCATTAATATGAGTAACAATAAAATTACGAGATGACAATAATTACTGCGAAACAAATGCGTGCGGAGCCGCGGGCACACTGCTAGTCATTTTATAAATTCACTAGAAACCTTTTTCTTTTACCAGGTCCAGTGTTTTCTTGTACTGCGTACACCGTTTTAGTGTTCTGTTCCACTCACATGTTTGTCTTCCAACGTACAATGCACAAGAAATGTCCTAAGTTAGGGTTATCAGTGACAATGTTATGTTTATGTCATTCCACTTCCCGAGTTATTTATTCTTATTTATGAGAGCATTCCTTTGGTAAAACTTGTGACAACAATAAACGGTAGAAGATAGGAATACCTCGGTCGATACCGGATGGTAAGCGTAGTGCATTCCAAAAACAGCAGCGATCCTCTCGGCAGCAGCTGATCTAGAAACGCGACAAACGAAAAGAGAGAATGAACGAAAATATTTTTCTAATACCCACCTGGTTAGATCTGTCGCCAAACACCAATAGGTGTGTTCCGGCAGCTGCACTTAAGAGCCAATCTTCCACTAGGCTTACCAATGCTACCATCTTGAGCCACATCGTCAATTAACGATAAAAAAACAGTCACTGTGACGGATTTATTATCATGATCATTATCCCGTTTCATTAGTGGATATACACCGGCCGTTGTAAATATATAAAGCAATATATTATATTCGCGTGCGCAGAGGTGGACGAGTGGAACGTGACTGTGGTGCCGCGTGCGCTGCCCGCCCCCGTGCCCCCCGCGCTCCTACCTCCGCCGACGCCTGAGCTGTTCACCGACGCACAGCCATCCACCAGCAACCAGGTCACGCTTTCTCTTAAGTCGAAGGCCGCTTACAGACAGAACGAACGAACGAACGCGTACGAAGGCTCGTGAGTGAGCGTGACCGATCAGCGTAGAACACAACGGCGGACGCGAGCGAGCGAGTACGGAGTTGTTCCGCCATTCCCACTATGAGCCTTCGTTCGCCCTGTCTATACGTAGGATAACGTGAAATTGACCTAATATTGTTTACGTCATAATACATAATATATATTCCGTATACATCAAACACCGTATAAATTTAAATGTAATGGGCAAATTTCATCCGTTCATTATTACACTTTGGCCCAATTTTGAATCTTTATTTTGTTTGCGTTTTAAAGGGTTTGCATTTCCTGATAATTTCGAGTGATTAGATACCGTCTAGGCAAGCGTACTGCATCATAGATCATATCATCTCTTACGATCAAGCGAGGTAGTGGTTATATGCAAGGCTATTTGTAGTAAAATAAATCATGACATATTTATCCATTTGTGTCATGTATTGTACATTTTTTGTTATATCATAAAGTATCCGAATAAATGGACCCTGAATAGGGTATATATGTTTTGCACTTTTGCTTAGCAAAATATAGTAGGCCAGATTATTGTAAAACTCAAAGTAATGACTCTCGTGTTCAGGTACAAGTCCATACGCAGACCGATGAGAATATACTGGTGAACGAGTCCATAATAACTCTGCTTCTGAAGCTGCACTCCCAACTGTCAGGCCGTGCTGATTCATTCTCGCTTGACAACCCTGACCTGACCGTCCAGGAACCTATCGGTGAGTCCCTCCTGCCACTTACACATATGTTCAAAACAAGCCTTCAAATTTTTTTTTGTATGTTCTATCCATTCCAAATTTAATCTAAATCTGTTCAATTCAAATAAGTAGGATGGTAAAGGATAAAACGACAGAGAAAGGGAGCGAGAGAGTTAAAAATATTTATAGTGTAAGTACATACATATAGAATTAGATAAGTAGCCTGTCTTTTACTAATACTTCACTCGTCTTTGTTGTTTGATTTCGCGAATGCGTATGTATACTTGTCTCATTCTATCGCGATATGTCTCTTGATTTACAGTATAGTTCGGTCTTGGTACTTAACTATCATCCATTTTTTTTGTTGCCTTGTCAACTTCTTTATAAAATCTCTGGAATTTTACTTTCATCGTGGTTAAAAAAGGATCCTAACGAAAACACAAAATTTATAAGTTTATAAGTATTGTAATAATGGGAATTCGGTTCTCAGGCGAGGGTCCACACTTCATCGGGCAGGTGCTGCGTCGTCTGGCCCGCAGTGACGCGCGCTGCGGTGCCGCCATCGCGAACGCGCGCTCACAGCTATGGCCGCACCATCCCCACCATCCGCACCATCACAATCACGCGAGGGACAAGTGAGACCCACTCTTGTATCATTCTACCTCCACGCTCATATCGCTAAGCTGCAATAGACGCCAGTTCTCGAATCCTAGCAAGGAGCCTGAGCATAGGCTTTTTACAAAATATACCCGCCTGGCTCTAGCTACTACCCTAAAGTTGAAAATCGGTCAAGAAACACCTATATGTGTGTCTATATGTCTGTTCTGGCAGCTGGACTTGAGAACCAATTTAGGCCATAACATCACTTAAGATCAGGTGAGATTGTGGCCAAACGCTAAACCTATTAAAAAAATTGCGTGCTTGATCTCAGCTGGCGTTGAGTGATAATTTAATTGACACATTACAACAGCACGAAAAGGATGACAGGATGACTTCTAAACCTATGTCTCTGGACACCTAATTCAATTCCTAGTGATGGAGAAACCATTTAAACAACAACAGAGAAATCAACAGAATGGGCTCGAGAGCTACACAACATTGCAACCACTTTCCACATCGTGAAAACAGTCGAAATGAAGTGACGCGTTGAGAGAATGCTTTCTTGACGTCTGTCATAACAAAGGACTGTTTTAACGACACAAAATGGTGGTCTATAACGCTATTTGGGGTTGCTATGTTTTACCAGTAAATATAAAAGTATTATAGCTACTTATATTTAGGGCTGCCTACTTTTTGTACAAGAAATAAAGTAGTAAGATAATAAATAGTATTTATACAAAAAAAAATTAACAGTATTAAATCTTTTTAAAGTTTTAATAACTTTATTTATGCTTTTGTATTACTTGTAAAAATGGCAACAGTAAATGGCGTGTTGGACCGCCATTTTGTGACACTAAAACTGTCGTCTGTTATGACACACGTCAGGAACGCATTCTTTCAGCGCCCGAAATGTAGCCAATGGGTCTCACCGCACTATTTTTTTTATATTCGATGTTGCGCTGTGGCACTCTACTTTAGTTAGGTTTCATCTCCAGGGAACGTCGAGAGAAAGAGGAGCGGTCGCGCAGAGCTCGTGAGCGGCAGCAGCAGCTGATGCGCGAGTTCGCGCGTCGACAGCAGCAGTTCATGTCGGCAATGGAGAGTATGGAGGGAGGCGAGGGCGCCGCTATGGACTGGGAGGAGGAGGCGCTCGAGAGGGACTACGATTGCGTCATCTGCAACACCACCGCGCCTACCACGCCCGCGGACCCCATCGGGCTCGTCGTACTGCTGCAGGTCAGAAAGTTCTCGAAAAGTTCTTTGTCGAACGGTGAAACTGCAGGACCTTCTCTCTGCCAATTTGTTCTCTCCTTAAAGTATAATGTGAAGAGCTATTTATGTAGACCGGCATGATAGCGGTGACTGTCGATGTGTTTCGATCTTTCGGTGGTTGCCGTTGTTGTTAGGTTGTATTGTGCTTATCATCTGAGGAAGAAACGTCATTTTAACGTGCTACTATAAAAAAATATATCTTATGACGTCCTATACTCATGAATTTTTTTATTCTTGAAAAACTTTCACCTTAAGCTTCCAACAGTATGCCGAAGTCATTACTAAAAGTCGCGTTTAACTAAAACATAAAACTGAGAAATTTGGAAAAATCTGTAGGGAGATAAGTTTGTTTCACTTTTGAACTAAGTATAATTCAAGAATGGAATTTGATAAGCATGCATCAGGACGAAACCATAGCATGGTTGAAAGGCATTTTGTAATGCCTTCCTGGTTAGGTACTACCCTCAAATTGAAAACCTGTCGCCAAGTACCTATAGCTGGTGTGTTCCAGTTCTTGACAGCCAGCCCTTTTTCCAAAATTTATCATGTTACCAGCTTCGGCCAAACACCAAACACTAAAACTATATAGAGAATTAAAAAAAAAATCAGTAATATGCAGTGTTGAAACCAGCAACTTTGGCTCAATAGCCACGAGGCCTGTAATAACGATGTACGTTGTGTTATTGATGTATGCAGTCGACGTCAGTACTGGGTCACCGAAGGCGGTGCGGCGGCGAGGATGCTCGGCTCGCACTGAGTGAGGCGGAGCGCGCCCGGCTGCCCGCCCAGCACGAGGGCACGGCCGCCGCGCATCACTACCGCCTCCACGACGATTTGCATCAACACTTTGACCAGGTACCACCATCTGTCTTCTCTTATGGCAGAAACATACTTATATCAAAACGCAGTACACGACGCGACGTCGCGCTCATCTGTCTGTCCCAGTTTATCTCCAAGTCCGCTTCTTACCTTCTTATGAATTCTTACAAGAATCCGCTACCTCGAGTACATAATTTGTCGATAATTTTTAAGATTCCCTACCTCGTAGTGATAGCATGCAACCCTTATAGGATCACTTTATTAGCTTTATTTCAATGTCCCTTTTCTCGGCAAAATAAATGTTTGTTATTTAAACACGCGCTCTCGTACGTCGAACAATTTAAAGTATACAAACAATAATTTATGTAAAACATGTACCTAGCAGTACGGAACCCTCAGGGCGTGAGTTCTACTCGCCACAGAAAGAACTGTGTTTTCGCGGATATAATAGTAACACCACGGTCTTATTATTACTGAATTAGATTGACAGTTCTTATATGGGATTTAGACTGGTCGACGATTTCCGATGCACGGTTAGGCCTTACGGCAAAAATCGACAGTGTAAATAATGAATGGCCTAGGCCGCAAAGTAGAGTAAACTTTTGCCGTGCAGCGACAGGCCGCAGGCGATTGCTCGTCGCATGGATGTATGTTTAATGTCTTCAGTAATTGATCCACTCATTGTTTCGTTACTAGGACGCAAAAGATCTGTTTTATTCAACATTGTCGTAGAAAATGGCTTAGCAGCTTGCGATTTCAGTCAACTGTAAGCGTAATTTATTTGAGCGACAAGTCGCAGGGCGAAAATCGACCTGTGTAAATACCTTTATTAGATTTGTTTTGTGATTCGTAACTCGTGTATTTCGACGCGTCTTTCGATTATGCTACTTTTAAATAATCGTTGCTTAAAAATATATTTGGAATCGATTGTATGACAGGAGTCGTGGCTGGTGAGCGTGAGCGTCGGGTGGGAAGGTGGCGTACAGGTACAGTCGTGCGGACACCACCTGCACCTGCGCTGCCTGCGCGCGTACCTGCGCGCTCTGCAGGCGCCGCAGCGGCCGCACAACCTGCATGTCGACCGCGGCGAGTTCCTCTGCCCGCTGTGCCGGCAGCTCGCTAACTCCGTGCTGCCGCTAGCGCCGCGGCCACCCCGCCCACCCATGCCGCCCCACCCGCCCAGCACGACGCACGACCAGCGCGCTGCCCTCATACAGGACATGCTCGACACGGAACATCCGGAGCCGGTCAGTGCAACACTCATCTCACTCCTTCAATTTTCAATTCCGGCTCGGAAGGACCACAAAATTAAGGGGTTGATGCGCTTCTATACAGATTTCAGATTTTTTGTAACCTATTAAACCAAATAATAAAATAAAATTGATAAACGTCTATTCAAATGGCAAATTAGTTTGGCATTATTGCAAGATAAGCTATGTGTTTACAAATTGATTACTCTATTCGAATGATCGATGGGTAATCGAAACGAAATGCAATTGGTATTTTACTGATCGTAGGCGCAGAGCAAGCTGTGGGAAGCAATGGGCAAAGCGATGGAGGACATGACCGCGACGGCGGGCGGCAAGCTGAAGCAACGTTACGGCTCTTCCGCGGGTGCTATATTCACGTTCGTGGCGTCGCTCGCCCGCACCAACCTCGAGTGCGAACTCGTGCAGCGCGGCGGCACCCTGCTCACCAGCCCCGCGCCCAGATACAAACCTAGGAACGATTGCATCGGTATTCACACCTACTCTATACGTTTTACATATACATATGTTTTGTAATTCGGTTTTATAGTGAGGCCTCCTACTTAAAAAACTGATGATAAGAAAATCGAGAGATACCGTTAGGCATTCCAGCATCATCTACATATAACATTTAATTACGCCACTCGATAATTAAAGGATCTAAGAATTCGTTACTTAGACTCAGAGCTGTGACGCATCATATAATTTCTATTTTACATAAATTGTGACTCGGAGATGCTACGACGCTCGTTTTAGTTTCAATCGACAGCTCTCGTCTATAAGTAGTCATTGGGAATATACATGGTGTTAAAATAAAAATTCAGAACACTTAATACAATATCGGCCTGTACTCATCAAAATATAGAAATCTTATATGGTTGAAATCGGCTTCTTTCCCCAGTGATACCCATAAAACACCAAATAATAGAGTGAAGCGGTGCTGAGAACTTGGAATAACTTCCGTACAGACGCCCGATGTACTCGTCACAACTTTAAAACCCTTTTTAACCCTTTTTTTATTGTAAAATGGTTACATCAGTCACAGATCAGTCCTAGTGCCTTAATTGCGTAATATCGGTGTGTGCGTAGTACCGCTGCTCGTTGTCGCCGGCGCGCACAGTCGCGTGCTGAGCAACGCGGGCGCAGGTCTTGGTGCGGCGGAAGCGTGGCGCGCGCTCGCCCCGCCCCCGACTCCGCCCCCCTCAGCGGAGCCCGGGCAGACGTGTGCGAGTCCGCCAGTACCGGCGGGGGAGCCGACCGCACGTCCCGTCCCGCTGCTGCTGCGGGACCCACTCGCGCTGCTGATGCACTTCCTGCTGCTCGCGTCGCCGGACCCACCTTACATGGACATGCGTTAGTACACCTCACGCTCGCAACACCACTGAACCTATTAAAGAAACCATTTATTCCAACGGAAATTAGCAGTTACGCGTCGGTATCCGTCCGAGTCCCACGCGCAAGTGACTAGTCATCTCCGATTTTAGTTATGGGGGAAATTTAAAAAACAAAATAATTTTGCATACCCCAACAAATTTATGAGCCCGAACATCCAAAGCGTCCATCTATGCTGAAAACCATAGCTATGGCACTCTGCCATAAGCACATATGCTGAGCCGATTTATTTGGCAACTTTGCAATATTATAGATATATTAAGTAAAATATCCCATTATGTGTGTATTTTCAACATTTCTTTCTATTACGAAGGTAATAATACTGTAGTCAAGCTCGGGAGTAACGTATTAGGTTTTGTTCACAGAGGACTTCACGTGCATAGTGCGTCAGCTGTACGCGCTCACTTACTACCAGATCGTGTGCCAGTTCTGTGCGAACGCGAGCGCGGAGGGGCGGGCGGCGCTCGCTGACCACCCCGGGAGTGGGGCCGGGGGCGGAGGCCTGCGGGACGCAGCGCGCCTTCTGCTGGGCGCGCTCGCCGGCTCCGAGCTCTTCACCGAGGACGGGCCGCCCGCGCCAGCCAAGCCAGACCATCAGCCGGATCTAGCGCACATGGAGACGCAGGTACTAACAGAATTATATTTCTATAATAGCTTTTTAATATAATATTTTTTTATTAGTTATAAATTACGTAACTTATACCCACGACTAAAGTCTGTTTCAGTGATGCTTTCGAGAAGTGTAAACAAACAAGTCACGTGACCGATTCCATGGATATAATAGTGATGGGTTTATAGTTCAGGGTTGACAACTCTCATGTCAATATATCTCTAAAAGCAAAATCTGTTAATTCCAAAAACTATAAACGTTCAAATGTTGGGCCCAAAAAGACTTTCAAAACTACTTTAAATGTAATAATAAAATCTAAAGACGTCACAGTTTACACGACACATACATTACAACAATTTATGTTAAATTAAGGAAACCATGCTAAATCATTCCCAACTATATTTATTATTCAATCACGACTATCTATATAACTACATTACATAGTAATGAGGCAAAGTTATTACATAATACAACTAGGATCTTAACCAAAAAAAAATCGGGATAACAAGCGTAATAAATACATAACGATTTCTGAAGGAGATATTTATCACATTTTCTTTTTAATTGTTTTGCTGTTGTTTTAATCATCTAACTATCAACAGCATAATTATTTTGCAGCATTATAAAATGTATTAAATTAAAATTATTTTTCCCTCTAATTGCCTAATAGAAATCGATATTTTACGAGTTATAGCGCTTTGAGTTTTTGTATAATATGAGAATGTGTGTGTGTGTGTGTGGTGTGTGTGTGTGGTGTGTGTGTGTGTGTGTGTGTGTGTGTGTGTGTGTGAAAAATAATTTATAAAAATGGGTAATGTATAGTTCTAAAGTGATTTCAAATCATTGAGTGGTAGAAGTGAAATTGCTTAGTTGTGGGTTTGTTTACACTTCTCGTAAGCTTGGCTGAAACAGACTGTATTGCGTACTGAAGTTGACCTAGTCTTCGTTTCGTCCGTTTGTATGAAGCTGTGATACTGTTTACTTTAGTGTACTGTGAGTGCGCGCCTACGTCACGCATTTGAACGCGTTTCCCCTACTCGCTACATAACCAGCCCTCCGTTATTGAATTGAATTATTTTGTATTATTCAACCGGCTACATAATTTACTATTATCATTATAATATTTAGATTAAAAAATCAATTTATAACAAAACCAATTATAGTACAAAAATCTAAAAAAAAAAAAAAAGTAACAGTCAAAATGATTTTGATCTTATTCAACCTTCACCTTCAGATTTTTGTATATTTTTTCATAAAAACTTAATAATCAATAAATTAATAGGTGAAGCAAAAACCTTGTACCCCTTTTTAAGCGTATTACGTGCACGGAAGTCTGTGACATTTGGCATGGTTAAAGTTTATATGGAGAAGGAGTGCAGGAAGCTAAAATTTATCTATAATATCTGTTACTACCCGTGCGCAATAAGTTGAGACCTGGGGGCGGTGACGCCACAGACGCATGGTTGTACTGTGCACAAAAAAATATTACAACAAATTTCCACCGGCGACTTCGTCTGTGCTTTTTTTTTAAAGTAGCGAGTGTTGTACTTGGAACAACGCCGCCTTATATTTATTATACTTAAGCTATTAAAAGCGTAAACACAACAGTTTGTTCCGTCTTTCGTTTTCAAAAAAGTCAAACACTTTTAACACGAGATTTCTCTCTCCACTATGTAAAGTTTTACCCTTCATTATAACAATAAAGTTAACACAAAAAATAACAACAAAATATAGCGGTAACTCTAATAACTATTAACGAAACAGTATCAAATAAAATTATAAAATCGGAGCGCGTCATCGTTGCGTGACGTAAGCCTGTACAAGACTAAGATGTTAAAAAAAATGGCGTTGCAAACAGTACAACACTGGAACTTGAGAGGAAGTTACAGGGGTAACGGTCGGAGGGTTGCAATCCAGGCGAGTCCCAACTTATCGCGCACGGGTAGTACTAATATATTAAATTAAATTATTTGATACTGCGAATCCTAACCCCACTAGTGCCATTAAACTTAGACCCCCCAAAATATTGACATTGTCACTCAACGAAAAGTGACAGCAAGTGATATAAATACTCATTGTTTAGGTTCATACTGCAAATGTCAAACAAATAATAGTCTATGATTAAAAAGTCGCTGGTCGAATTTCGATCATTGGGCGACCGCTAGTTAATAATTAGATGACCCATATGGTTAGTTCGGAATTAAGGAAATCACTATTTAAAAAAATTAAATTAAATAGGACTATGGACGATTGCTTCAGCTATAGATAGATGATTTATTATAATTTATGAGTGACAATGAATGTTGTATGAATATGCCCGCAGCTCCAGGAACTGTTACTGCCGTTCGTGAGAATCGCGGCTCTCTTACGTCACCACCTGTACGCGAGCGAGCTACCTGAGATCTCGAACCCGCGACAGGAGTTCGTGCGGCTCGCGTACTATCTCGAGCTCGTCACCGACGGCATGGAGTGGAGCGAGTGGTCCGCCGCGAGGGCGCTCCCGCCCGGCGTCAGCTCGGCTGCGAGAGGCTGGGCGAGGCAGCTCGGGGCCGCCGCAACGCGCGGACAGCTTGTCGTAAGTCATACCTTATACCCTCCGCTGAGCTTTAGTGACAAACATAGAGAGGGACAGAGAAGACGAACCTCAAAATATTCAGAAGTAATTTAAAGATTTAGAAGCCTTACGAAACCAGTTAACTTTTAATCAAATCCGAAACGAGGTGAAAATACATTTAGTAAGGAACGTTATGGAAATATAATTGAATATAAAAAAGAAATTAATAAAAAATTGTAAAAGTGTGTACTAATGGATGTATGTAAGAAGTTATATTTCTTTGGCATGACAAAACAAAATTAACTTCAAAAATGTTATTCGTTGTGCCAACCACCTGATATCATTTTAAATTATATTAATAGTACATTATGGTACAAGTGTGTAATGCTGGTGATTACCGCTGAGGCGCCATTGAGACCCGAGCCGTTAGGTGAGGCCGTGAGGGTCTTAAGAGAGCCGAGGACGGTAATCACCAATACACACGTGTATCATACGACGTTTTTCAACACACTTGTGAAGAAAATAATAATAAAAAATCATCTTTCCTTGGAGTTTTCAGGTAGTAAACTTTGCATAACGTTAAGGGCTTCACATCTTATATCGGGCGGTGTACAACATAAACCATTTTCTTCATAACTAGTACTTGTAGACATTTTAATTAATAAATAACTAAAATTTCAACAGTGACGAGTTGTGAATTTTTTTTCGCTATGGCGGGAAAAATTAATCAGTTTACGCGCGCATCTAACAATGGCGATCGGCCATAGACTAAAGGAATGAGGTTTCTTTTTTTTTGGCTTTCCGCAGATAGCGTTTTAGCCACGTATAAAATGGGGAATTTAAAGTTTTCTTTATTACAGAGAAAACAAAAGTTATATTTGAGTGAACGTTTTATTTATTAAACACGTACAAGTTGAAATTATCTATTTAAATACGAAGTTGTATGAAATGAGCAAGCAATAGGTACATTAATTTATTTGTTCTATTGATCATTATCTTTTTTGTATAGAAACTTTTTTAAGAACAAAGCAACTCGACCAATAAAATAAAAAAAACTCTATAACTCACTTGTGAATAATAGCAATGAAAAAGTCACAGTTTGATTACAGGTGTCATTATGTGCCTAATTGCGGTGATATTAGAGCCACTTTATGAGCAAGTGTGTTGAAAAATAATATTAACACAAATAAAACATAAAGTTCGATAAAATTAATTCAAATTATTAACATAGTTTAAGAGCGATGGTGCTCTTGTCGGTGGACCAATCTCCAGCTCTTCCTACACTCGGCCTTCCTCTTGACATCGTGTTACGAAACGCCACATATTTTTTTCTTCACTTCCTGAATGTATGTCCTCGGTCTTCCTCTCTTCAATCTGTCCTTCTAATATCGTTTTTAATAGGTCGTCGTGCCGAATCAAATGCCCCACTAAATTTCTATATTCCTAATGATCTCCAGTAATATCGTCCTCTCTTTTATCATGTTTAATCTCTCTTCATTCGTTTTTCTTACCATCGCAACTAATTCTCTGTATCCTCTTCCAGCACCCTATTTTGAATGCTACTAATGTTTCCTCATCTCTCTCTGTCTCTGTCATTGTCCACGTTTCACAGCCATTTAAAGCTAGGCTTTATATATTTTTGACCCGTTTTAATAATTTTGGTCTAAATAAATATTTTCTCTAAAAGTCTTCTTTGTTATCGCCATTCAGGCTATGATATCAGATGTACACCTAAAGTCATTTGTAATATGCTTCCTAAATATTTAAATGTTTTAATCTCTTCGATGGGAGTTATCGGGTTATTGACTTGTTTTTCATTATAAGAATTTTTTTTTGTGTTGATTTTAAGGTCAAAGTTGTTAAATATGGTATCCATTTGTATTAATAAACGTTGTAATTCATTTTTTGACTTGGCCACTCGCCCTTGTAACGCATCGTAACGTTTTACAAGATCCCCCTTACCCCTAAATAGGATTACGTAATACTTAAACGCCCTCTAAGCGTAGGCGTAGTTTAGGAGCAGGATGTAAAGGTGTGTGTGAATGTATCGGGCAGGTGCGTCGCATCCTGCGGTCGCTGCACGTGGAGTGGGCTCAGCCGCGGCTGCTGGCGCTGCCCCGGGAGTACGACCGCGTGTTCACGTACTACCACGAGCGAGTCTGCCTGCAGTGCGGCGCCGTACCCAAGGAGGCGTCCGTCTGCCTGCTCTGCGGCACGCTCGTCTGTCTCAAGCAGCCCTGCTGCCGCCGCCACCAGGTCGCGGAGGCCGTGCAGGTAACCCCCCAACCCGACCACACAAACATACTCACGCTACCACTGTGCTGAGTTGTGTGCTTGTTACGTATTACTAATCACTAAATAATAAACACCGCAATACAAAATTAACCATTACCGAGCTGAAAGCAGCGAAAAAGTCAACGTTATTATCAATGTCATGAAAAATTTCAGGATTTTACTTCAATCAGTTATATTTTACATAACTTTTTAGCTGAATATTGTGTGCAATAGTTGGTTTTACATGTTCGAGCTACACATATCTACAATTTCATTTTTCCTAATATAGTTGTCGGGTACCGTGCTCCTTACTTGCCTCTGATTGGCTGCGCTGTCGTCGCTTACATCTCGGCTAGACATCAGGATAGACTATCAGAGACACCAGGATTTTCCTTGATATCTTCATTACGGAATCACAAATATCTGGTGGCAAGCACTGTACAGCTGTGCATGGTCCAACAATTTAAATAAGAGTAATGTCTATTTATTTGGGGTTGCCCCCAGTTGTCTCCAGCCTCCTCTAAATAGCCACCCCAAGCCTCGCATGTCTGATGATATCGTTGTCTATAGGTAATGTCCCCGAAATCCGACAATCTCCAACCACAATGATCTTCTCTTCGGGGTCTGACTTAGATTCAATATTATCAGAGCAATCAACTCTGTAGTTGTCTGCTTGTATCGCTGCGTAGACCATAAATTTTGTTGCTAGCGTTTAGCATCTTTACTTTCTTCCTATTTATTTCATTTTACACGTACATCAGGAAACTTGTCTCGTTGTTGACATACGTTTTTTTTCTTTTTAAACAATGACAGACACTTGTATTCTCTGACATATATTGAATAGTTGTAACATTGTGTTCAGCACGCGATGGAGTGCGGCGGAGGCACGGGCATATTCCTCGTGGTCACCTCCACGTACATCATAGTGATACGCGGCCGGCGCGCCTGCCTCTGGGGCTCACTCTACCTCGACGACTACGACGAGGAGGACCGCGATCTCAAGTTAGTACTCATCTACGCTTACTCGTCTAACCTATCTAACGGCTTTTCACATACTAGTTCTATTGGAATAAATAGCCAACCGGACAACTTTTCAAAAATCGGTAATTATTAACCATTATGCAAAAGCTAGGAAATATATTATTTCACATAAAAGTCGACGAAATATTGGCGTGGCGACACTTTGGCTCCAACGTTGGCGGTGTGGAGCGGAGTTATTATTTTTTAATAGCCCTACCACCATGCTATGGTTTCATCACGATGTTTTCCTTCACCTAAAGCTCAGGCTCCAACTCACGTCGATCAACGCCGAGTAAAAGATTTTAACTTCCTCGTGTGCAAGAATATATCCAGGGTTTGTTTGTGTGATTGCAGACGCGGCAAGCCGTTGTACCTAAGTCAAGACCGGCTGGAGCTCCTCCAGGCGCAATGGCTGGCGCACAGGTTCGACCACACCAAGCGCACCTGGGTCTGGCATCGGGACTCGCTCTGAGCTCTCCCGGCTAACATCAGCTCGATCAGAACATTATTCACTGACGCTTAAATTATTTTGATCTCAAATAGGGGGTCGATGAAATTTATACTCTTTATTTATCGACACGTTTCGAGATGAGTAGAGCTTGCGCAGTATTTCGCATGTTGTTGTGTCTAATAACATATTGCTTGAATTTTTTTGTATCAAAAGTCTTATGATAATGTAACGAATTTATTCTGATTCATCTGAAATCTTTGTCTCCTCTTCGATGACAAACGATAAGATGTTCAAAACGAGTAAGTACAGACATCATCTACTTATGATTGTAGTTATTTTTGTAATTTTGGATCTGAATTAATAGTGAAATATCCCTTTAATTAATGGTCTAGCTAGCAGTGTGTAGAAATAGAAAATAGAAGAAGGTAAAGATGTTTGAAATTATATTATCGATAAATTGTCTACTTCATGGACGACTATCGATATCGATTACGGAGTGAAGAATATGTCGCTAGGCTATTTTACACGGACTTGCCAAATAATTTCTTTACAGAGGTATTATGTTAACTAATCTTATTGAACATTGTGAACATTTTTATTTATATTTGCTTACATGTTTAATTTTTCTACGCAATAATTAAAAGTATTACATTATTATTTTTTTTAAATTAAAAAAGATTGTATTTTCGTCCATAAATTATGCTTTCATGTTTAATCCTTTTAATAGATGCATGGTATATCTTTTCTTATAGATTATCACTTCAAAACCTATAGTCATTTTTTATAGCTCATATTATGTTTGGTTAAATATGGAGAGTTCGATATTTCGACTTTATCGAGTTTGATCGAATCTCTAATCGACAAAATCGATAAAAATAATTCGTTTTTTCAAGTCAGTTTAGTCAAATAATAACATACTTAACTGGTATATGTGATGAACGTATGTGTCCGTATGTCCACATGTCTGAATAGTTTAATAATCGATATTTACTAATTGTCGATAATATTCTTAGTGTGAAACTAAATTACACGATCTCCTTATTGATTATAATATTGTCAACATTGCAATTTCGAAAAGTAAATAAACCGTTTCGCGTTTGTAAATATATAACTATACGTCAATTGATTAGGGATGTCCAATGGGTGTTGCTAGGGCTGTGAAAATGTAAAAATTACTTCTCTCTGTTGACGATTTAACTGTAGTGTTTAAATATTAAATTATTATATTTTTCATATTTTAATATAGGATAAATACTATCTGTAGTAATATAGTAGAGCTTTTTGTTTTAGTGCCCGGGTAACGATCACTAACAACAGTATTTGAGTTTATTCTGTTTGTATTTTCGATTTTTGTTTGTCATGGTTTATAGAAAAGTCGTATAAACTTGCGGCGTCGTCAATAAACCTGATAGTTATGCTTTAAAATGTAATATTTCTGTTTTATCATGGTTGAAAATTGTAATTTCTCGTTCCGATATCTCGGGTAGCCTAGCTACATTTCAATTTTTCGTTACCAAATGATGTTGTTCTGTTGTTTTATTACTTTAAAATATTATAATTATTCAAATCATCGTAAAGGCGGAAGGAAACATACTTTTCAATATGTAACACGATGCGACGCGGAGTGAAGAGGACAGAACTATGATATAAACTGAGATAGACAGATGAGCGTGACGTCGCGTCTGGTGGCAAGACGTTTTAAAAGTAGGTTTCCGCCTCAATAAATTCACCAATAGCGAAGAATATATCTCGATTTTATGATCGTTAATTGAATATCTGTGCAGATTTGTTGCTGCGATTTTCGAATCTTATTTACAATTGCTTAAACGCGGTCCATCGTCAAGAAGAAATCTGGTCACGTTTATTACTTTGATCGATACTGGCAACTCACTGCGACATAAAGTTCTATAAGTGTATCATGTAGATTCATTTATTGCACATGATAATTAATTATTTTCCCATTAATCCTGCCCCTGGGGACTAAATACCAACGAAGATCGGATTTTTATTTATGTAGTATTAAAACGAGAATTCGGTTTTTCTTTTAATAGCCTAAGTGGCTGAACGAAAGTCAAAATCCTTAGTTCGTTATACAATTATACTTTATCATCACACGGTGCGAAATAAGTAGTGTTTTAAAAATTTGTGTGCAATTTTATAAATTGTTTTTAAATTTTTTTTTTTTTGTAAATTATTTTAAAGTTCACGAATTTACCGTTTGCAACTATTTTTAGTGCGACTGTAGTTTCGAGCGTATAGTAAATCGTGTAGTTTAGAATATGAAGCTGTTTAATTGTTAACTACAACGAATGATATATTGTGAGGTAATTATCGATTTCTACGAGTTGTGTATTTAATAAAACAAACTTTGTAGCGAATGTTACGCACCGCTTTTCAATAAAGGGTATTCTGTTGTCGTTATTGTCATGTTGGAAAAAAATTACGTGTGTACACTTTCTTTTATAACCAAGTGAAATTGTCGTGAAGTAAATTTTCTTTGATCTTTATGTGAAATTCAACAATATCTGGTTATTTTTAACTAATGCATTAGCTCAGAGGGCGACGCGTGCTCACGCTATTTCAAATGTATTGTTATGAATTGTAATTAATTGTTCTTGTATATATTTTCAATCATTAAAGTTGTTGATATTTCATTGTTTGTTGTTTTTATTTACTTTGTCTATTATTGAGCAAGTATTCAAAATATGAATTGTTTGTTTTAACCCGCTAACGCTACCCAATGGAAAGGGGAAACCAAAGACAATGGCGACGATCGGGAGCATAAACAAATTTCTCACTCGTTTTGAAATTTTAGCTTGAATTATATATTTAAAAAATCAGGTTTTTTAACCATCAGTACTTACACGCTGTATGATAATATGAAATACTGCTATTGAGATAAATTTTCGAAACTTATGGTAAAGTATACTTAGTCTACTTACCATTTGTTTTTTTTTTAATCTGATCACAGAGACCCTGATGCCTTTTACAGCTTTACCGGGCTTGGGAACGAGCGCTTAAGGCACTCAGCCGCGAAAGCGTGACCAACAAGCACGCAAGGGTGTCAAAGTGGCCGAACAACGGCTTGAGCTGTTGCCGCGATTTCGTCAGCTATCCGTAAAATTCGAGCTAAACTAACATATACATCTATGTCAAATCATAGATTCAGTAGGCTATAATATATGTACATTAAAATTGATAGCTGTGCCCCACGGTTTCACCCGCGTATAATTTAAAAGAAATCGATCGCTATAGATATTTATTTACGAGGAATAGGTACAGTCCGTCAACCAGTCACGTCTTTGTCTATTGCATATTCAAATAAAACACATTTCAATTACAAAACATTTCTATGAAATCAAAATTATCTAAATTACAATGAGTATATTGTTATCGAGTGTCCGTTGGATATTTTTCTTACTTACAGAGTTCTCCTGTTAAATTATTTTAAATGTATTCAGAAATAAGTTGTTCGTTTTCACTTGTTAAGCTTATTTAGATATTCTAACTCGCTTGAACTGATAATTCCTAAGCTTTAAAATCATATTTTGTAGCACTCTTAGGTATTGTAACATCAATTAAAATTAGATATACATTTTGTGTGACACTTATATTTTATTATATAATCCTGAAATCTATAAACACTGTCCAAATTGATTATTTTAATACTAGCTGTGCCCGTGGCTTCCCTCACGTGGACTAAAGGATTCCCACAGGAATCTTGCTCCCCGCTCCCGGCTATTTTAAAGAAAAATGCTTACTGTGGGTGTTCCTTACAAGATAGACGTATACTCTCCGTGACTTTTTTGTAAGTATTTTTAATGCCTACAATCATGTAGTACATTAGTTTGCTATATCTCTTATGGTTTACACAGCGTAACCCATTTAAGCACCCGAATTGATTCACCATGACCAGATTTTTTTATTTGTGCGGAACCCCATTCCTTCTAAAATAAAAGTAGCCTAAGTTACTCCCTATAATATCAGCATTCTATCAGTGAAAGTCTCGTCAAAATCGGTCCAACCGTTTTGGAGATTACCCGGAACAAACAGACGGACAGACAAAATTTTTAAAGATTGGTGTTTTGTTATCTTTCATATGAATTTAGTAAAAAACTGTTATTTTGTCACTTCAACTTTCAATTTTATTAATTGTAATAGATTGGTTTCATAATATGTAATAGATGCAAAAATGTTTTTTACGTTTTTTAGGAGGACGAATTTTAAATGAAAGTGAACTGGAAATATAGCTTTTTTCCACTTCTAATATCCAACGGCCCGTGAAAACTACATAATTAACTTAAAAATAACGTTTTAGACAATTTTAATCCGCGAGTTGATGTATGTTTAAAAATTAAAGTAAATTATACAGTAATCTTGGTCTATAGATAAAAAGCCTAAAATAATTCTAATCTGGAAAAAGTTATTGTTTATTTTTTTTTTTTAAATATTTTTTTCCTTTGAGTCACGTGATTTGAAAATCCGATTAGAAAATGTGACGTCATCGTACAGGAAATATGAACGTTAGACTCTTGCTTGAGTTGTCACACTTGTCGCTTGAGGTAACGAGACCATAATGGCGCGTTTATGTGTCGTGTTTTTTTTTAATTTAAATTTACTTTTTATGATGTATTAATAAAAAAAATTATTCATAGGTATTATTTTCAACATTAAAGAATTTAAAACAACTCCCGGATTCTATATTACTTATCGACTATGCTTACAGCATGGTGGAGACATCTTGACTATTCTGAACATAGACTCTCTAAGCTTGTATACATTATCTAAGGAAACGGTTACTAATTATCTATTTGCACGAACTTCAGTCATCAGAACGGATTTGATGATCCCGCTGTACTGTGATTTACAATGAAGTTAGTTGACAATCGGCATGACGTCTGTGGTCTCATCAATCTCGTCGTCAACGTATGCGGCCGGTGCCGGCAGCGCCTTCACGTGTCTCCCATACGGGTACGTGATTAGTTTCACCGCGATAAAGCCACCGGAGTTCTTTGCTCCCCTGTGGATGATGCCAGCACCGCTGACCAGCGTCGACCCTGGTTAATAAGTTTAAAAAAACCATTAATACAATACAATACCAGTGTCTTCAGATGGTGTAATGCGTCCACCAGCCTAAAGTAGGTATCATCACAGCATGATCGGGTTCCAAGGTGTCCCTGCTGAGGATTTCCTAGGGGACCACATTATGGGGTTCTTCAAAAAGGGAGTGAATATTTTTAAAGGGTCGACAACTCGCTTCTGATTCTTCTGGTGTTGCAAGCGTCCATAAGCTACGGTGAGCACTTACCATCAGGCGAACCGCATGCTTGTTTGCCAGACATAAAAAAATGCTAATTTTTGTTTATTAATAAAAATCACAATTGTGCGGACTCTTGGTCCACACCTTTTTTACGTGGGAGCTTTTAATAATAAACATTAAAAATTGCCATCAAAACACATGCATTTGCAAATGCAGCTTGTACTAAAACTAAGTAAGCCTTATTTTAACTAATAACTATAATATATATATTTTATTTTTATTATTATCACTAGAAGTGTATTGGAGTTGCTTTAGTGTTAGTGTGTTTGCACAGAGTGTGAGGTATTAAAAATAATGGTCGTAATGACATTCACGTCTCCATGTTTCAAGGTCATCTTTAGGTTGTAATCCACAATATCTTTCCATCCATCCAAAAAACTTCTAAGACAAAAATATTATGTACTGACCTTCCAAATTAAAAGGGAGCGAATGTTTTAATTTTAACCAACTGGCGCACCAAGAGGGTGACTAAGGTTTTATAATTCTCTTTTAACAATGGCGTCATTATCAGGTAGAGAAACTTCCTAAGAAGCTTCCCCTTACCTTTCCCGGGTAGTACTGGTTGCACGTCGATGAATGGAACCGTGCTTTGTGCGGCGTCGGCTTCAAAGTCCGAATGTGTGAATTCTAAATACTGGTCATGTTCTGAATCGACTGGCAGTGGCGTGCGACTCTCTGTAGGGACATCTGGCTTGTACAGCTCAAGCCTTGATCTGAAATTCGAGATCTCGTCTAGAGATGAACTGAAATAATTGGCTGATTTTTATTACACGAGTCCTCGTTCACACTTTGGCAAGAAACTTGTAGCAATTATCTAGGCGATATACATTATACTATTTCCATTTCTTTATTTTCTCGATGACAGTTCTAATTTGATAGTTGTAGTGTTGTGACCAAATAAGTAATAACCATAGAGTGACAGTGACGATTCATCAGATTTTGATTAAAATAAATAAATAAAGATTACCTGTCGTTATAATTATTTCGTTTTATTGTCGAGTACCTACCTATACCTATTTATTTCACAACAGCTTCGAAAATTTTGAAGAAGTTGGCATTATCAATCAAGAATTAATACGTGTAACATCTTGTAATGAAATTATAATATTAGGTCTTTACCTATGAAATTGCCGTTTTGCATGAAAAAATTTAAAAGATTTTTTTTCATGTATTTTTTATTTGTATTAATCGAAGTAATCACCCATGTAATCAATGCATCTTTGCTAGCGCAGTGGCAGTTAATTAATGCCCTTCTTGAAGAAATCAGCTGGACGGGAGGCAACAAATTCTTCAAAGGCATTTTGTACTGCCTCTCGGGTATTGAATTTTTTTCCCGCAAAGGAGTTATCCAAATTCTGGAAAAAGTAGTAGTCTGTAGGCGCAAGATCTGGTGAGTAGGGCGGATGACGGACAACTTCCAACCCCAGTTCTTGTAACTTGGAGACCGTCTGCTGTGCAGTATGAGGTCGTGCAAGAGCAGCGGAGACGAGCAATTGACCAATGCTGCTTGGAGATGTGCCAGCTTCTCCATCATTGTGTTCAGTTCTTCACAGTACACATCTGCAGTAATGCTCACCTCGTTTGGTAAGAAGCTGTGATGAATCACACCAGCGCTAGACCACCAAACAGTGGCCATCACTTTTCTAGGGGTAAGTTTTCGTTTAGGGCATTGTTTAGGTGCTGAACCAGGATCCAACCAACTTGCTGAACGCTTGCGGTTATCAAACAGAATCCATTTTTCATCGGGGGTAATAATGCGGTTCAAAATTCCTTCATTTGTGTAACCGTTGAGCAGTGCAAGGCACGTCTCGACGCGTACTTCGCGCTGGCGATCATTGAGTTCGTGGGGCACCCATTTTTCAACCTTTTTTACCTTGCCAATTTGACGCAAATGGACCAATATTGTTTTGACGCTAACATCGAAAGCTGCTGCTAATTCAGCCGTAGATTGTATTAATTGTAGCTTCCACAATCGCCTTTAATTCGTCATTGTCGACCAAAGTCTTCGGACGAACGCGAGGTTCATTTTTCAGGTCGAAATTCCCAGAACGGAAGCGAGCAAACCAATAACAGGTGGTGCGTTGGTTTGTAGTGTTAGCTCCGTAAACGTCGTTGATGTTGCGTGCCGCTTGTGCCGCGTTGCTGCCACGACGGTACTCAAATTCCATAATTACTCGAATTTTTAACGTATCCATGATGACAAAGAATATTGAAATGCGATGAAAATGTGACACTAATCAATAAACAAATGACTACTTTTGGAAAAAGAATTTCATGTTTTTAAAATAAAATTAATTTGAAATTAGAATTCTTAACCAAACAAAAATTATTTTGATTTGAAATGGCCAGTACTGCAGAACGGCAATTTCATAGGTAAAGACCTATTATTAGTAATAAATTTGTACAAAAGTATCCGGCAGTAGTTTAGTTTCTTACATTTTGTAAAAAAATATCGGGTCTGTTATCGTGTTACGTTTATCGATACAGCTCTATCCCTATCAGTTTCTCCGACTGGTATAACCATGTACGTGTATAACGATTAACTTTTAGTTCCACATAACAGTGTTTTGACAAATAAATGAAAAGCTATTGTACTTTCTACATATCTTTAGTTTTTAACTAAAAAATACTACATAAATGTATTTTTTAATTTACTTGCCATCTAAAATAGCTACACCTTTTATGACATACGCATCACATCTTATGTTACCGACGTTGATAGTAAAAAGTATGCTAAAAACATTTACAACTACTGTATAAAGTTTCAACACAATCGGACGAACGAAGCACAAACGCGTAGGGCATAACCACAAACATATTGTTTATAAGTAAGACAGCTTAGCCCCTACAAAACAGCGTTATGATATGTAGCATAGTTCTTACTTCAGGTTCCGTCCTGAAAACATATTTATAACACCGAAAAATATATGAAGGTCACTTAAATGTTGAAACGAGTGACGTGGCGCCTCTTGTACTTTGATGTAACTATGACACTTAACATTTACGTTAGCGTCAAAAATAACTGTACAAAGTTTAAATTCAAACGGGTGAACGATGCGCCAACGCATAAAATACGGACCTTAAATTTGCAAACAGGACTGTATGTATACCAGACCACATAGATAACAGTTTATTTATATATAAAATATTTTAATAGAACAGAGGTTGCTAAAGATATCTTTCGTGTAAGTAAAAATTGTTAGGTATCTTTAGGAGTAATTAAAGCGTACGAAGTCGCGGGCGGTTGCTAGTGTTTTTATATATCAGTGAACATTGAGTTCAATGCATTGTTCTCCCAAGACAAAACGTTATAGCGTGTAATGCGCATTATAAGTGATTACTGTATTTATCTTGGTCCTTAGTACCTCGGTCGTTGTGAACCTTCCGTGTTGTCATTGCTGATCCACTGGCTTTTTTGGGGTGAGAGTCGGCCTGTCGTATAGTTGAACGGGGTTGACCGGATCTCGAAGTGTAAATGCGCACCGATCACGCGGAACCTGTTACAAAGAAATAAATAACACCGATGTCAATCTATTGCATAAATGAATATGTCGGAATATTTTTAATAGTTCTGTGCTACATTAATCTGGAATGTTGAAAGTATGCACACTATTGTCTTGCTAGTGGTCTGCATATTGGTACAGGATTGGTCTTGCATATTGGTCCGGATTGGTCTGCATATTGGTACATGTGTTGTCTGCATAATGGTACAGGATTGGTCTTCATAATAGTACAGGATTGACCTGCATAGTGGTACAGGTTTATGGTCTGCATATTGGTACAGGATCGGTCTGCGTATTGGTACAGGATTAGTCTTCATATTGGTACAGGATTGGTCTGCATATTTGCCCGTAGTGCTTTTATTCTTTTGACATAATTAATGTAATCACAGAAATTCAGTATAATACACTAACCTAACACCAGTTAACATTGATCCCTCAGGAGAATCCAGCTTCATCCAGATCGATAGCGCGCCTTTCGTAAGTCAAAGTGTGATAATCTTCACCCTCCTTCAATCCTCCATCCAAGGGGTCAAACTTCTGCACCGGCACCCAATCGCCAGCGTCGATAAAACCTCTCTCTTTTAACGTGCCTTCATAGACTTGAAGGTGGAAAACCCTTCCGTGTTTGACCAAGCGGATTCCTGTGACGACTCTGAGAATAAATTAACACGTTGATAAATGCGTCTATAGTGAAAGTCTTATTAAGACAAAAATATCACCCGCACACCCATGCTGTTAACGCACTCAAATAGGTACTAAGAAAAAAACATTTTAAAGAAAGGATAGTTAAAGATATTTGATTTGATTAAAAATTATCCAACATTTTTCGACTTCGTACTGACAATACACGGAAGACGATAGCGAAATGATTGCACCTACATTTGCATTGTTTTTATCTGCAATTGAAAAAAACCGTACTAGAAGAATTTTCCTTCCCTCTAAAGGTTTTTGTTTTTACCAACAAAATCACGCTACTGGTTCATAGAAAACAAAATGATTTGACATGAATAATGTTTTTACACCAGCCATGAGAAACTTAGTTACTACAAGCTGTTTAGTTTGTGCTATTTATGTAATTAGTGATGTAAAAAGAAGAGTAGATTAAAAAAGGTTTTTAGCCAATGACCACCAAGCAGCTACTGATTAACTCAATAATTATTACACCAACAAATAAGACCCAAGAAATACCCTCTTAGACAACCACTGACTTGTTTTTGAATATGTCGGCTAATGCTCCCCTTGTACTGAAGAAACGCTCAGAGCTGTCGACTTGATCCTCGCACAAACAAAAACAGTAGGAGCAATGGAGTAGGTTCCATCTCCACCACGAGTCTACCTTTGAATGAAAAAAATAATATTTGAGTATTTTGATTTTCTATTTAATTTTTCTCTGCATTCACTGTTTAAGAGTCAGACTTGTGGACTTTTAAATTGCATGATTCCTAAAAGGGATTTAGTTAACACAAGCCGAGTGTGCGGGTCTTCGGAATATAAAGAACTAACTTGTTATTGTTGACGTCTGAAGTTGTGTCCCAGAGGCTGAAGTAGCGGTCGGAGTCGGTCGTGTCATCGCATAGACACATACAGTACGAGCAATGCCAGAATAACCAACGCCACCACGAATCCACCTAGAGACGACTTGAATAGCCTCAGTTTTTGAAACTTTACTACAATCCATTACTTAAATTTTAAGCCTAATGTAACGTTTTTGATTACGGGACACGTCTTCCTACGGAGTTTGTGATTCAAGCTGTGACGAATTAATATTGAGTAGTTATAATATGAGGGAGTGTGCGTTCTACGGTTATATCAAATTAACTAGCACACTTTGTTAAGCACAATTGAAGCATGAAGCAAGCCATGAGTACGTTAAGTAGCGAGCGTCGTCGCTCGTCAGGAAAATGTGATATTGTAGACTCGTAGAGTTTAAAACGCCTGTGCAAGTAAATATAGATATGCATGTGGTCCTTCCCGTTATCGGTGACGTCGTATTTGTATAGTTTCAAATAAGGCAGTTCCCAGAATTTATGAATTGGATAACAGAATAAAATCTTTTCATACACCTACTAGGGTTTAGATCTCGAAGAAATTAGCTACAATTTTCTACTTGAAGATGGTGGCTAGACAAGTCAAGTGGGCATTATAAAATACCCTACCACTATACTACGGTTTTATCACTATTTTTATATATTTTAATATATAATTAATTTTAATATACTTTATTAAAATTGAAATCTGAAGGAAGTAATCAGATTTGGTTTCTGTGTGTATAAACATTTTTGACCCCATAACGAGCTCTAGGTTAATGCTGATAAATGACAGACACTTGACTCCAATATAGATTATGAAAGTTTATTAAAGTCGGTTGGAAAAAAATTAAAGTGCGAAGATAATTCTCACCTTGGTCGTACCTCGCGTGCAGCTACCAACCTTACCGAGGGATTTACCGTTTTCGTATTCGATCCATTCGTACCGACGTTTACTGTTTCGACTCTGTAATATTACAAATTCATTATTAATTATTATAACCGTTAATAAAGTTTTAATTGAAACATAATTCATTAATACTTTAGACTCGTAAGCGCTTGTATTTGATATCAGACTGAGTGAATCTCTTACTAACTCACAATACTACCGTTTTAATCTGAATCCATTAAATTACTATCATTCAATTGAATCATTAAATACTTTTTTTATTTTAATATATTCTATATAATGTAATTGTGCATGCAATTGACAATCTTTTGAATTTTTTTTCCTTTTGGTAAATAATTACAACTGATGTAGGTACACTAATAAATTTTATTATAAGCTATTTAAAACATGTAAAATTTTTATAAAAATATAAAAATAAATATTTTAAAACGTTTATTAAGTATAACACTCTGGGCAGAGACAAAGGTAAATTGTACTTTGTCTATGCTCTGGGAGAATATAATCTCTGAGATATAATTTCTGGTCTATCCATCTATGGTTTTGTAAAAATTTTGACTACGGCTCCCAGTTTTCTCGGTTTAGGGAAGGCCCAACAATGATTTAGAGATGTTGAAAACAATGTATCCAGTGAACAACTTACCGAGGCAGGGCACACCATCATATCCGAGTCTATGTACTGACAGTCGATGATTCTTCCCTTACAAGGCGTCTGCTTCGCGCAGAACTGGTCTTTGAAGCACCCATGGTTATTAGTTAACGTGTAGTGAGCGCAATTCTCTTTGCACGTCCCGTCTCCGTTCATGTCCACTTCATTTTCAATGTAGCCTTGGAGGAGCCTCGTTACTTGGTCATACGTTTTGCCTAAAAATGCTCAAATTTTCATGCAGTCTCTAGTAATATCGATAGGTATAACGACATGAATATTTATCAGAACCTTCTATTTTAGGTATCCCATATATGGAATAAGGGTTTCTAGAGATTTACTTGGTGAATTAAATAATTTACTCCTAAAATTTAAAGATCACAACCCAGAAGGAAATTTTTAATAAAGGTTATTTATTATTTAATACTTGATAAAATCATACCTTGAACATGCAGCGATGGATCGCATTTGTAGATATCTCTATTGGCCAGTGCGAGTGCATCCCTGACAACTTGCGCGGATTCACTGACCCTCTGCCCATATCTCTGCCTGGTTAAATTAGCTTCCTGTGTGAAATTTCCTGCAAAGGTAACAAACAAAAATAATTTAAATTCCGTTTTATCGGTTATCGGTAAAAATACACCAGTAAAGAGAAAATAAACACTTATAAAAACAACCTGTCTGATAAAAAGACATTCCTTTTCCTCTCTACTATCTTATATTCACTATCTTTTTAAATTGTGGGACACAGCACAGTCCAATCCAAATATATCGACTATCGCCAATTGTCACTTTGACGACTGCCTGCTTAAATGTCTTTTCACGTTATATTCGAAGGACCTAATATGCTAGACCGGTAAGAACACACCGGCCTTTGATCTTTTGTTGATTTTCTTGTTAAATTTAATTTGGAATTGAATAAAACAATTTTATGTATCACAATGCATAGATTTGTGTTGCAATCTTACAGTATACTCGCTGTATTATGATTTGTAATTAGCTGACTGACACTGCAGAGATACTTTTTGCATGATTCATTTGAACATTGTTATGGACTGAGATTAATAATGGTTAATGACATAAAAATATGTTATTGTTATTTGTTTTTGCAATATCCGATAACGGTTTTGTGATTTATATTACTGTGAATATTACATATACACATAGTGAAAAGTTTTTTTTACATTTCCCTATTTGTATTTTTTTGCTATTTACTATTACGGTACTTATCTTTTCGTCTACTACCATGGACCCATCGTTTTAAGTATAAAATTTACTAAAAGATTATTTTTCTAAGTAAACTAAGAATCGGCTCTCTAATTACGTATTTCGCAACATGAAAGTGATATCAGAAATCGTTAATATCAGTTTCAACTTCGCACCAAATTCCGATTATGCTTCCTTGGTATAATTATTGTGACTGGTACATAATATGAATTTACCCTTTCAAAGTAAATGTTTAGCGATTTCTGATCTTGCATTTGCGAAATGAATATTTCGGGTGCGGGTTGTTTTATAAATTTGGGCAAAGGTATATAAAACTATTTGAATATGGTTAAAAGTACCTACTATTCGTTGATTAATTATGGTGTTTATAATAACAAGCGATGCGCAATATAACTACACGATCTGAAGAAGTTTTGCAATAGGTACTTTATTATCTGTTACTGATGAATCAAAAACAAATGACGTTGACATGTACATTTCACAGTCAACGTGCTGGAAACAACAGTGTCATCTTTCCTGATTCACACAACGATTTGAAATATAATTTTGAACTCTATATCAAACAAGTAAAATATAGATTTGCAAGAATTGAATGTTTAATTTATACCTTCACTTTTAAATTTAACGCTGAATAAACATTATGTTATCGTTCGTCGAATTACAAGTATGATGTCAATTATAAGCATAGGAATTCGCTTTTTTTAATGACAAATTTCTTCGAATTCTTCGTGAATTGGATTGTTCAGCTGGCTGGGTTAAGCTGTGAAGAAATAATCAAACAGCTTCGTCAGATTAGAAGACAACCCATCTGATTTTATTTATGATAATTTCGTTTTGAATTTAGACATTAACTACTAAAATTTTGTTCTCACTGCTTCAACTACTTTCAATGTATTAATGTTCCGAATAAGTGTATAATTAATATTTTATAAAACCATTTTGTCATTGTTGTAGAACTACTGCATGTTAATTATTTACCTAAGTGTATAACGTATTAAAATATTTTCTGGTGACGCATCCATTGATCACAACATTGGCAAATGTTTGTTTATTAACATACTCAATTGTTAATTCACTGTACCTATGTACTTTTTAAAGTAACTGAGCGAAATGTAATCTTTGAGAACTTCTGTGACCTTTGCAAACTTGCAAATAAGTAATTAATATGTTTTGTCTGTTCTATGTCCATATATTTTCAAGAGACCTGGTTTTCATTGTTCCACTATGTTGAATAAATTACTGGTTATTTTATGTAGTCATTGTTTCAACAATTTCTTTGATATTTTCGCAAATTATATTTCGTACATTTGAAAGGAAACCTAATGAGTAATAAGAAGTGAAAGTGTGTTAGATACAATTAGGTTATTAAATCGTTAGTTGTCGATAGTTTCGAACAAGACCATTCGTTAGCTCATCAACGTCCTGATGTAATTGAAGTTGCTGATAAGTCATAAATACTAAACTTATTTGCGCTTACTCGTGTTTTATTTTCACATAATTCGTGACGTTGCGTCGGGTTACCATTTCCATTAGACGATATGGAAACAACTTGGGTTACAATATTTAGCTGGAGTTGTAAAAAATATAAGATCACTATAAAGTTTTACGTAGTATGTGCCCACCTTTCCCGTATATCCTGAGCAGCATCCAGGAGAACTGCATCATCGCGTATCCCTTCATCTCAGTGAGCGCAATTGTGTTGTATATGTCGTAAATGAGTTGCTGCTGTGACATTTGAAGCGAGCAAATATTGGATTCCTGCAACATATCCGAATGAAGTTGAATTTATAGTGCATGACTTATTATTTAATTAGAAACTAGCTGTGCCCACGGCTACGCTCGCTTGGACTTCAGAATGCCGTCGAACAGGCCCGCACTCGTTGTGGGTGATTCTTAAAAGATAGACATACACTCTTTTTGATTTTTTTGTAAGTATTTTTATTATGTCTAAGATTATATAGTACATTAATTGGCCATATCTCTTATGGTTTGCTCAGCCTAAGCCATTTAAGCGCCCAAATCGATTAACCATCACCAGTTTATTTTTATTTGCGTGCAACCCTAATTCTTTTTCTAAAATAAAAGTAGCCTAAGTGACTACTTATAACATCAGCTATGTGGTAGTAAAAGTCCCGTTAAAATTGATTCAACCGTTTCGGAAATAACCCATATTAAAATGCTGTTATTTTGGCATTACACACCGACACTTCAATTTTATTAAATTTTACGTGTCATGCGATGACTATAAGCGACAGAGCCCGGATAGTTACTTAGTTATTTTATCACTAATTACTCTGCAGTAGTCCATCAAACACCACCTTCCATGGACAATAGCATTATTATGTATAAGACAATAAGTTATTACAATTTGCTGTGGTATTTTGTAAAGGGTGGTCAATTGGTCGTTTGGGTTTCACTGGCTACCTACTACAAAATGACGAGGCAAATTAAAATTTGCTTTCGGCATTTTGCAAAACAATGCTCGTTTCCTAAACGATGAATAATAGTGACGATTTATATTAGGTCCTAACGTATGAAGTTGGCGTTTTGTTGCACTGGCCAATTTGATCTCAAATATCTGGCGTTTGGTTAGGAATTACAAATTTAAATTTATTTCAAATTTAAGCTTGTGTAATTGTGTTTCTAATGTAGTGATTCATTTGTTTTCGCACCATTTGATATTTCTTTGACATCGTTATTTTCACTAAATGGAAAACTTAAAATATCGCGTTATTTACGAATATGTGTTCCACCGCGGTATCAGCACCGCAGAAACAAATCAAAAAATTAATAATGTGTATGGGAAAGCTGACTGTCTGGGGGAAAGTTGACTCAGAAAAAGGTGAGAAAAAGAGACTGGTGGTGAGTGTTTGGTGGACTAGTGCTAATTTCATACACTAAAGCTTCCTAAGATGTGGCGAGACGATAACGGCAGATCTGTATTGTCAACAATTGCTAACCATGATGGAAAAGCTAGCCGTTAAACAACTGAGACTGGCCAATCTCTAGCCCACTGCTGCTTCAGGACAACGTTAGACCCCATACTTCACGACAGACGGTCGCTAAATTAAAGGAACTGCGGTTGGAATGTCTTCGACACCCACCTTACTCCCCGGACCTTGCTCCAACAGATTACCACTTTTTTCGGAATTTGGATAATTTCTTGCGAGAAAAAATTCAATTCCGATGAGGCTGTCGAAACCGCCTTCAAAGATTTTATTTATTCTCCTTCCCACAATTTCTTCAGCAACGGAATCAATGAAATTCCTTTAAAACAGCAAAAGTGCATAGATAATAATGGTAAATACTTCGGATTGATTAAATGTATAATTTCATAAAAAAAATTTTCGTGTGACTTTTTCCATATAAACACTAATTTCATTTGTAAAGACTTAATACAATACGCAGACGACATAATATACATTTTTATAATTATTAGATCAACAGTGCACGGGTAGTTAGTGATAAAGCAACTTATTCCGCTATAAAATACAATACTTCAACTACCCCGGGTACTTTCAGATTAATATCTACTAGGTGTCCGAAGCATCAAGTTTGCTTACAGAGTTCCCTCATTAACAGGATATTAACTAAGAGTAACACCGCAAGTATTATTTAGTATTTTAAAATACAAGTTATTTAACAAATACAAAAAAATGTTACAAGTTATGTGTTAAACAAATATAAAGCTAATACGATACATGAAATGATTGGGAAATCCGTTCCCTAATTACATATTTCGTATGATCAAAGCGATAGCAGAAATGGCTGGATATATTAGGGGGCCGCGGTCGATTGCGCTCGGTCGTACGATACGGGGTTATACGGGCGTTCAATAAACACAGATAGATGCACTGCTCTCGTATGTCATTTATGCCGGGCATCAAACGCATAGTGAATCGTTTCTCGAGAATAATGAAATGCCTGCACTATTCATTGTGATGAAGTTTATGGTTTTCCTTTCAAATAAACAACGAGATTCAGCCGAGAAAAGCCAAACCGAGAATTGACACAGACTCTAAGATAATATATAATATGTGGTTCGCGACAGACTTTCAACTTCTAGATGCAATGCCCTATATAAATTGTTGCTTAGATGCCTTATCGATTTTAAAAAATACCGACAAAACGCATTTTTTTAAATGAACCAAACGGTAAAAGATCTTCCTAATGGTGAACGGTCAGCCTACGGACGTTTGCAACACCAGAAGCATCACATGCGCGTTTCCGACCCTTAAGGACCCGTTCACTACCCTTTTAAAGAAATCCGTACTACAGTCTCCAGAGTAAATCTCAGTAGGGAGCTACTATGAAAATCATCAAATACTTAGGTATGTACCTATAAATATAGACAAATGCAATTTTAATTAGTGACTTGATTACACACTGTGAGTAATTTCATTAATTAGACCAATAACAAAAGAGCACAATTATTTCAGATATGGAAGCAAAACGAACCAACAAAATAGAACATATTAGATTAAGTAAATCGAGATATTTTTGAATAAATATGTAATTAGGAAAATAGATTTATATTTTACAAGATTATTTGTGAAGATTTCTAGATCCAAGGTTTCCGATTTAACATTATATTATATCTCAAATTTGTTCAATAATACTCATTTATAATTAACACTGCTTAGTAGTTGTGGTGTTTAGAAAATTCCGTTTATTATGATAATTTATACCGGTACTTCCGTGATCTGGGTAAATATTTTTGAAATAATTTCTCCATGAAAAGCATTCTCTATAATATTATCAATGCAGAATGACACTATAAACCATAAACAAGAGGCAACTAAGTACCGAGACATTGAAATCCCATCGCCCGCACCGTGCAGCGCCGGATCTTTCTGTTATGGCTCTTGGCAGCTGAATATACATTACTGATTCCGAAACGAGACAAAACAAATAAGTTACTGTGATAGGTTAATACGTGTATGGTGTAGAGTAGTGCTCTAGAGTTGATATAAAAGATTCATTTGGGGCATTCAAGGGCATATTGTGTTCACGGGTGTATTTTGAGATTTAGTGACCAGGGGCATTTATATAAAAGATAAATTGAGAAAAAACATTTTAAAAACACCGTCCACCTGTTAGGATCAGGTAATTTTACTTTCCTGACAGGTGCGTGGCAGTAGCATTTGCTTGCACAAAACAAAAAAAAAAGCGCGATTTGCCTCTCCGGGCATGGCACGGCGTGGATGGCACTGTATAGTATGCTTTCCAAACATTGTCTCTAGACGGAATAACTATATCTGAAGTCCAACCCGCTATCTACTATAAAAATATACACTATCTATGCTTGTGACTTGTGTGTTGATTTGTAACGGACTAATGAAATGTTTATTATAAAGAAAATCAAAAATTTCAGGCAATCTCTCGACAGTTATTTTCAGTAGAACAATCAATTCGAACTTGACGACGAAAATCTATTTTGATTAGGCATTTACCTCAGAAAATATTTTAAGCGTTTGTAGAACTTTTTTTATCTTTATAGTGTATAAGTACAATAGACATAAAATTATATTCTTTATTTTTTACATATTATATTTGGATGACATTTTTGTCACACGTTGCTCGTTGAACTCCAAACACTATAGTAATACTTTAAAAGTCACAGTAATAATTAATATGTATATCAGTCAATGTTTATATGATTTAAAGTAGGTATTGTAACTGCGGGTTTTCTGATTATAACTCAATTTAATTAGTCGCTTGTTATTTTAATGATGGTAAATTCCTAGCGGCTGCAAGCTGATAATATATATTTCATATTATATTAATTTATATGGTAGCAATTGTTATGCGAGGTATCTTTTATCCTTGTAACTGTTTACTTGTGAAGCGTATTAATTCGTTTATAATATTACTTAGTTTCTAAAAACTTGAATAAACTTGTTATCGAATGAATATACCGTGTTTTTTTTTCGTATGGATCAAGTACCTAAGGAGTAGTACAAAGAAAAATTTATCAAATTTATCCAGTAAGTAGTTCTTGCGTGATGCGCGGACAGCAGCAAATAATGTTATATATATAGATGTGTAAAGCAAGCTGTGCCTCGCGATTTCACTCACGATATATTTCTCCTCATCTCCTTGGGGCTGTAGTGTAAAGTTATACTACACAACAAGAAGATAAATCGCACTGGTAGTTCCTGAGACTAGCGGGTTGAAACATACGAGCTCTCCAGATTCCCAATGTTATAATATTACTGTTGGGATTATGGATATTTGACAGTGTATTCTTTATAATGATTGAAGATTTTATTCATTGGATGATTTTTATTTATTGAAATAGAGTATTCGGAACTGTGTCTTAACACCATCAAGGATCAGAGAGAACTAACTGCTTACAACTATATTTCTACAGTTGTCCTTTTTACATCGTGTAACATTTGGTGTTTAAGCAGTCTATACAATACTCGAATTCTACCTAGTTTTTATGACTCGTAGTTCGGGTGCTTTAAACTATCTTTCTCCGAAATAATAAATTAAAACCTTTTTCAAGGGTAAAAATGTGTTCACCAAATGTTACATAAAAGGAAACTTTTACTTTCAGAACAAAACAAATTTAAAACATTTAAAATATAATATTTCAAAGAGAATGATTTTTGTAGACGAACTCAATATTTCAACAATTACTATAGACATGATTTTTTTTTATAACTGACCTATACTGGTTGTTATAAGGGCGCTGACGCCTCAGACGGCTTTTACAGTTTCACCGTGACTTGGGGGCTCTTAGGCACTCAGCTGCGAAAGTAAAGATAACTTGCTCACGGATGCTAAAGTGGCCGGACCTCGGCATAGGCTGTTGCATCGATTGGAAATAATTCTCGATCTAATTCCCTATCCTTAGAATTCGAGCTAACTAACTATACATATATACATGTCCCTGCCTCCTAGGAGGAAGGAAGGAAACACGTGTATATGTATTTAGTGATCTGTAATGTTTTTTCTAACAGAACCTATTTAAATATGTGGTGTGCACGTATGTGTGAACACAGCATGTAATATTGTGTGTGGGTAGCTGATGATTACAAGTGCAGTGTAAGTTGTATCGCGCGAGGATTTATGATATAGTGTATTAAATGCTTATTATATTATTCACCGCGAAGAATGCTAATTAACATTTTTAAGTGTAAAGTTAGTGCTCAGCCAAGCGTATCCATCTCAACAAAGCGTAATATGAGGCAAGGTTCACTTTTTGCTCTATATAGTACATGAAACCGAATTTATCATTCCAGGAGACCAGATTTTACCAGAATCAAACCGGTAAGGCACGTACTCTGCGTTTAGAGCTTCTTCAAATTACTTTCGTTTTGTCAAGAGTCGTAAAGACGTAAATCGTAAGAATTGGGTAATTGGATGAATTAATTGTGATTTGCTCAAGCCTAAACCCAAACATTATTACGAAATTATCATAAGTGTAGTTGCTTTACAAAAAAAAAGAATAACTAATAATACAATAACTACACATTTTATATAAAAATATATTAAATTTTCCTTGCAATTTGTTAGTTATCCGATTCAGGCCAAATACCTACCTACTTTAAAAAACTTTTTTTATTGTTATGTCAATCGTTTAGAGTTTTGGTGACACTCTCACCTGATCTTAAGTGACGATGTGGCTCAAGCTTAGTAGAAGACTGGCTTTCAAGTGCCGCGGCCGAAACACACTTACCGGTGTTTGGTGACGGATTTTCAACATGAGAGTGGCAGCTAGCCAGGCGGGCAATAGAAAAAAGCCCTACCTCGAACCTACCTTCATCACGAATCAAATCAAAAAGTTCAGGCTTATTGCAGAGATTCGAACTCACGTCTATCAACGCGTAGTCCGTACACGCTACCAACTGAGCCATCATTGCTTCCAAACTAAATTAAAGTAAAATAAGAACTTTTATAAATACTTATTTATGTTGCCAATGTGGCCTTCCATTAATAATTAATGTATTTCGTTTTATTTATTACCTATATTCGTATGTTATTTTCCTAAATTAAATAAGGTGGGCTTTTCATGTTGTGTGGTTCAGACATTTTATATACCTACCTATTTTGTGTTTAAGGTAAATAAATTCGAAACAATAGCATTAAAAGTGATAACCATATTTTGCAATAACATGACTTGACATCTTTTAATAGTTAAGTATAAATAACTATTTAGTATTAGTTTAGAAATTGAAGAACGTAAGTATCAACAGCATAAGGCCATGAAATTAATTAAATAACAAAGATCTCGGCAATTGTACCTATACGACGTCAAATAAAAAAATAAAAAACAATATTTCCCGTCGCATATGATCCTATTCATCTTTGAACCTTAGACCTTAAACAAACATCCGGATATCACTATCAGTTTGTAGAATTTATCAGAACCAAACACGAATAAAGTATTCGCATTGACACTATAAAACGTTGCATACATAATCCTGCTATGCGGCTTTGTCTATCCTTTGTTACTACTTTAATAAACGATTACTCATTACATACCAGTACTGCAAGCTGGTAAAGAACTACTTCTCCTTGCCCCAACAATTTGTGTATCCTGTTCACTGAACGCGCCACTGAGGTTTTAGGATCAAGAAGTACCGCCTCGGTGAGATCGAGCCACTCTCGCACCGGTGCTGGCACAACTCCCGGTATGGACTGCCGTCTCACGAAATCCACAAAGTGTTTGTATTGCCCATCGATCAGTTGCGATTCCTCCGCGACTTTGTTCCACAGCCAAAACTTAACAGGCGGCCTGGGAACCACCGGCAACGACTCGATATGACTATCGAACGCAGCAAAAACTTCGTCAGCTCAACGTCACCACCCAAGTCCCCTTCCCGCCACAGCGGATTGGTAACGTTCCTCCACAGGTTCATTTCGATGCTGTAGAACTTTGCCCGTGCATTGTCGAGCGGCGTAATGTCGTCGGCCGTTGCGATTGCTAACAGCGCAATAAGCGCTGCAGTTTTCATTGCGATTCACTCGACACGTATAGTTCGTCTGAGACAGGGTTTGACGAACACTGACGGACGCGGACTGCAGTGCGGAGGGAAAATGGGGTTCGGCTCACCGCGTACGAGAGTGGGGTCGCGTACTAATGCGGCAGAATATATCGATAATAATTTATGTAATAACTGTAAATTAAAATTCATTCGGTTTCGGCGTTACCTTTGGCATACAAATTAAGTTTTTTCAAGGCCTTTGTATTTCCTGACTTTATTACTTTAATTTCAATTGTTTTAAGTGGTGACGCTTTTGTACGGCTACGAGAATATTATGTCACATAAATACGCGCAATACCAAGGTTTAATGAACTAGACAGTACATGATAGTTCCGTGTACACAATGGTCGATAGTGGCCCACTACAGGCCATCGCCATTGTGTAAATGGGGGTTATGGCATAGCATGGCGAATAATTTGTCAGTAGTGGGGGAAAATCGCGATTTTGTCGGTATTTTGAGCACACTGCAAAGAAATCGTGGCGCAGAATGGCCGGTAGTGTTCACTCAGTCGCCCATTGTTCAGAATCAGATCATTACAGTCGGCTGACTGGATAGGTTGTTTTTATCGTGTCGTGGAATTTCTCACTTTCTGATCGCCGAAATATAACTATAGTAGAATAATGAAGAAACAATTTATTGAATTGATTTGTTTATTTGCAACTTGACATGCCAGCGGTTCCACTCGCATGGACTACAGAATGTCGGTATTGGAGTGACCCCACTTCCACCCACGGAGGTCACCTGCCAGTTAGATAAAAATGCTTTTTTTTGCGAGGAACCCTCATTCTTTTTCTAAAATAAAAATAGGATATGTGACTCCTCATAACATCAGCTATCTGCTAGTGAAAGTTCCGTCAAAATCAGTCCAACCGTTTCGGAGATTGTTTGGAACAAACAGACAGACAAAAATTTTAAAGATTGGTTTTTTGTTATAAAGACTGTACCTATATATTATACTTTCATATGCATTTAGTAAAAAGCTGTTATTTTGATGATTATACTAGATAATCTATTCAATTAATAAAATTGAAGTGTTTGTTTGTAATAACAAAATACATATATTAGTGTATGTTAACTATAATACGTTAACGTTTTTTTGTATATACATAGAATAATAGGTGTGTCTGTACTATGTCTGTGATTACTTCAAAATAAAAACCTAGTAAATATCGATATCGTTTCTTTGTGTCCCTATTGACCCACACTTTGAAACCGTTAACTGGTGACAAACATCGCAATACTATTAATGTGAACTCTAACTCCTTTACGTAAAGCTCAATTACATATAAATCTCATTTGAAATGTGTTTGTTTTGGCCTTTGTTATTATTAAGTTTGTATTTGTACGCCATATCAGCTGGCGACTCCCGCGCTTTGTGTTTATCGGGCGTGCAAAACAAATGATTTTATTTACTCAAAAATATACCTATATCGTTTTTATGTTTAATTTTAACCAAGCTAACATATTGCCACTGTCGACATACCTAATATTATACTAATTGTAGCATCATCCGAGCGAGAACTAAGTGTGTTATTAATTATTGATGATTTTTTAAAGTTTATTGCTATATCGATTAGATTAATCGTGGTGGTCGCGTAGTTTACACCGGCGGAATATCGATTCGATGTCAACAGGTTCGAATTCTGGCAAGTACCAACGAATTTTTCATAGTCCGCATTTACCCACATATACCTACATTCACTAATTTAAATTGGAAAATATCGTGAGAATACCGAAATACTTAAGAAATGACTACTTTACGTGGAATAAATATTAAACTGTTGATTTCTTGTCAGAAAACGTCAATCCATAACGTCGTAAGCTGGCATGGTGATAAAGCCTTTGCCTTCCCTTGGGAAGAAGCCTTTGCCCAGCAGTAGATATTATTATTTGTACTCAATTTTGATATATAGCCCGCGGTAGAACGTTTTCTGCCCTTCCCGATAGTTAATAGTATTTATCTCTGGTTAATAGCACGACCATGGGCGCTACCTATCGGATTCTAACATAGCTATAAATGGGGTTGCCTTTCGTTCCGATATATCGAGATTGTCACCATTATTATTAACTCTACCCCGACGCGACGTCCTAACAAAGCACTATTACGTCTCGATTTTCCACGCGGTCGCGATATTTAAGAAACTTGCGTTAAACTACTTGTCTGCGTTGTGGAAGGAGGAAAATGATGTGGACCTTATGGGCAATGGTTACTTTTAAAAATAAAAATCGGGGTACAAAGTTGTCTCTGAAGAGTGGAAGGCATAATATTGTGTAGTAGAGGTATGCTTTCCTTTTTATGTGAAACAAAAAATCCTGAATATAAATGTCATATGCTCGAATTGTGCGACCCCCTTATTACGTATTTTGCAATAGCAAAGCGATAGCAGAAATCGTTACACAAGGTAAACGCTGGTAATATTGACAGTGTTCTAATACTCGTCAGATTTATCATTTAATGAATTCTAACATCTAACTAAAAGCGTAATATGGCTATCTATTTATAGTAATATATTGCACAATTATATGGGCAACAGTAATTCGTTTAAATATAATAGGGTCAGAGGGTAGCTCTATCAAAGTCGAGTCCTCCCTAATTTTGTATTTTTTAGTAAGTTTAGTTACTGAAAGTGAAATTCTGCTTACCACATTAGTTTCAAGTTTTGCTGGATCTGTCACCCGCTTTGGTAAGTGTGATTATTTTCTGCAATAGCCAAGTTAATTTTCTAACGTTTTAAAATATAAAATAGTGTTCTTTTATATCATTAGGTATATTTTTCACGTTTGATATTTAATGGTACTTTATAATCCCTAAAATATGTCCCAGTACTCGTCAGTATTAACATTGTTGTAATTATTCGTATTAATAATATTATTAATATTGACGTTATTATGCACGTAACATTGACATTGTAATTTAAATGTTTGACAGCTTATGAAATATTTTTATTTATTAATTTAATAAAATAAAAAATGTTTTTGCTTTTAACTTCAAACGTGACAAGGTTTTTCATATCCCCAGACTTATGATAGAGGATTTTAAAGCGCCGGTTCATTGCAGAGATTCGAACTCACGTCGATCGACGGTGTGTCCGTACACGCTATCACTGAGCCACATTACATAACAGCACAATAGTATAGTTGTAGGGCATTTTCAATTACCTGCCTGGCATTAACTATCACCTTAAAGTTGTAATGCACCTATAGATGTGTTCCGGTAGCTACACTTCAGAGCCAAGCTACTCACTAGGCTTAATGTGTTACTATCTTGGGACAAAGTGTTTCTTAATATCAGGTGAGATTGATGACAAACGCACTACAATGGATAAAAAAACTTTACCTGTACTGATTTACCTTTGGTTGATCTACGTAAAAGTTACGTTCATAGGAAACTATGGCCAAGAAGGTATACACGACAGATGCAATGTTAAAGACTATGGAGTCTGTAGTACGAGGGGCGTCCACTTTCTCTGCTGCATGATAATTTCAGGTGCCACGGTCAACTTTACTGGACTAAATTAATGGTTAAGGTTAGTTGACTGCTCAGAAAGACCACCTACTATTTTGGCAGAAAAACAGGAAGAATATTTAGAAAACTGAAATTGAAATAATTATTTTCCTGAAACTAATAAAACTGTTAAAGGATACGTCAGTATGCTGCTGAAAAAATTGGGTCGCAAAAATCCTTTTAAGAATGATACACGAGGTAGCCACTGGTATGAGGCATTTGTAAAATGCTATCCAAAAGTTGGGCAACGGGTTGCTAAAAATTTAACACAAATTCGTGCTCTAGTGATCCACGCACAACCCAACCCAAATTCAACATATTCCTTGACAAAAACTGCTACAACAGATACAAAAATCATATCGTACCGGAGTCAAGTATAATACTGAAGCCACACATCCACCAAAGAAATATCATGGGAATCTTATTATACCAAAGCCTTTCAAGGGTGCTTTCTTTTGGCCAGAAGCTCCTTCCTGTCCGAACCACAAACTGAGAAAAAAGATACTAAGCGTTATTACTTCTGATAGGTGGCAAATTTTTGCACAAAAAAAAACAGAACTAAGAAAAAATAATTAAAGAAACAATAAATACTGAAGAAAAGAAACTATAAAACTGTCCACCAGGGGATACAATAAAAAACTAGTACTGGAACTCAGAACAAGACTATCTTTAACAAAAATGGAAGCCAACTTTAATGATTTTGAGGAGTTCCCTGCCGTGTCTTCGAAGTCCAAGGTTCAATGGCATTAAAATTGAAATGGGACCACCGGTATTCACTTTCTAACGAAAAAAGAATCATCTAAATCGATTCATAAAGGAAGAAGTTATGATTGAAAATCCATAAATAATAAAATATATACAATCGCGTTGAAAACACTCCTCCTTTTTATGAAGTCAGTTCAAATTATATCTATGGTTAAAAAGATTCGTGCTGTCAATTCTCTCAAACGTGCTCAAAACTACACGTTATATCATCTATAGAGACTTAAAATGTCTAAGTTGTAAAGTTTGGTGTCACACTTCATGCGCAAAAGTTAAGGCAACTGAATTGTCTAATAGGAAATATGTGTAAACAAAATGTATAAACTAGGTACGTGTGTGTCTTGGAAGTATTGCATGTAGATCTTTTTTTTAAAATGTTGATCACATAATTTTGTAAACAATAAGAATATACATAATACATACATAGCCGTAATTTTTGTATAATTTGAAACGGACATGTGATTCGGTAATTTAATTTCTCTTTAAGAGACTTCATCGCGAAGGAAAAAATAAGAGCTTAAACTATAAGGCAATAGAGTTCATGTTAGTGTAAAAACTGTCGAGTTCTGGGACATCTTGACGATAACTACCACAAATCTGTCGGGTACTGGTACAAATAGCTCTCTTGATTTTTTTCAAATATTTACTTACCTTTTTATATATTATTTCTAAAAATAATATATTTACTGGAAAGAGCAATAAACTTCATCGTCATAGAGTTTAATTTTAAAATAGTTAACCAATTATGAAATGGCGGAGCTGTAAAAACAGCCAAGTTCAGAATCTGACGAGTAATGGGAAGTTTGCCTTATTTGCTTCGAAATGGCAAAATCAGATTGTGTTTGGCACATTATAGATGATACTTATTATGAATTTGCGATTTCTAAGCAAATATTCAGCGATTTCTGCTATCGCTTTGCTATTGCGAAATATGTATGAATAGCATGAGAAGAAATTTTTCCCATTTTTAAAATAAACTTACAAAAATGATATTAGTAAAACCTCGACCTGATGCTGCAGCGTCATTTGGAATATGTAGGATACCTAACTCCTCAGCAACTTACATCAGAGATATTAGTGTTTGGGCTCATTTGAACTGTCTCGATGAATAGGTACTTTCGTCGGGGCTTATTAACGTTCTGAGCACAGGCACACAAAGGGATGTTGTACAAAGGATATTTTTTTTAGTCCAGTGGTACATTTTTACTACTTAATGTCATTTGACAATAAAGTCCGTCGAAATTTGAAGGATTATTATGCAGTCTGACAATCATTTTCTTGTTATATTAATCATAAATAATAACCACTATCTATTTTTATTTTTATTTTTATAATTTTTCGACGACTACTTATACATAACTGACGGCCATTTTATCATCATATCGAGATCGACGGTTATTTTTCTTAAATTAACATTATAAATAAGCAATGTGATAATTAGTAGCATGTATATACTGCTACAATTTTGATTTTTTTTTTTGACAACTTATCAGCCTCGTGCATCTCAACTAAGGGCCTCCCAAGGGTCTGACGGTCAATTCCTTAGCAGTATGAAAACTAGGTATTTAGGGTAAAAACATTATGGTGTATTCTTTCAAGAGCCAAAAATGCCCGTAGCTCCCGGACTATTATGAGATACATGAAAATGTAATGTAATAGGAGCCAAGCCTTTTTTTTAACTGACTATACTTTTAGCCTTAGGGGCCCCGGAGCGTCTGACGGCTTTTACAGCTTCACCGGACTTGCCAAACTGCGAGCTGATATTGAGAATTTATAGAAAACCCCATTAACACTTTGCTCGAACTGAGAATCGAACCTAGGACCTCGAGCATAACAGTCGCGTTTAGGACCACTAGGCTAATGAGGCAGTTATTAAGTTATGAACTGTCAATACTAAAGAGATAACTTTAAATTAACCTATTGAAAAAATAAAATTTTCAAACAAACTAAATAATAAATTAGGTATCCAAATTCGCATCAGACTGTGCATCCGATTCTTTAATAACACCTAGTCGTAGGCTCGGAGCGGCAACGCCTCGCCACCATACGGCTATCTCTTTCCTGCATTACGCGGAAGTGTTCAATGTCTCATTCAAATAGTATTGATTACGTTTTCATTTCATTAGTGTATTCATATTGATGGGATCCTTGACCCCGACGTATGATATGTGTGCTACAGTTGTTTATGTACAGTCTGCTTAAAAAAATAATTTAGAAAATTGTAGATAATTCAATAAATAATAAAGTTATTTAATATTTAAAAAAATCTAAAATCTTAAATTGCGTAACCGTGTTTATTAAATGTCTCCATTATTGCGCCACGTTGTATATATTGTTTGTTTGTTTGTTTAAACACGCTAATCTCTGGCACTACCAGTCGGATTCCAAATATTATTTTTGTATATGAGAGTCAGATTCACGAGGATGTACTATAGGCTATCTAACATTAGGCTACAACTCGGAGATAGCATTAAGTATTGATTTTTGTTAAGTAAGTCGGAAGTGGAAGCCCTCCCGAACTGCTGTATCCGTGTGCGCTGGCATAATAGTTAATGATACTTAAATACAATGTTCTACAAAAATATTGGTTCTAAGTATATCTAAAAATAACCGCGATGGCTTATGCCTATCTCTTATACATAAACCACAATAAGGTATTTAGCGAATTTTTTTTTTTTGTTGATGATTATAAATTGCTTTATGAGCATTATTTACGAACAAAAGCTACTTCATGATAAAGACAATTGAAAATTAAAATAATTTGTACTCGTGGGGAAGTTAGAACAATATTATGATAGGATAAACGGGTGTGTTGGCAACGCGGTATTTGTCGGATAAAAACACGGGTGAAACCTTGGGGCACAACTAGTATATACATATAACAAGGTGAGCTCCGCCAACTTGCTCATCCCTTTGATAGCCTGGGTCTGGCATCGGGACTCGCTCTGAGCTCTCCCGGCTATCATCAGCTCGATCAGAACATTATTCACCGACGCTTAAATTATTGTGATTTCAAATCAGGATCGATATAATTACTTGTCGACAGATAAGTTCTAGGCAGTACAATTAAATATGCTTAGAATTATATCTCTATTACAATAATACGTTTTTTATTTTACAAGTACCACGGATAACTTAGGGGCGTTCAAGTATTACGTAGCACAATTTGGGGGAGGGATCTTATAAAACGTTACGATGCATTACAAGGGGGAAGGGGCGTTCGAACAACGCGTTACCTCAGAATACAGATTTCGTTTATGTTTTACGGGGCATCCCTCGACTGTATGTATGGCTGTAGTCCATGTTGTTAAAGTGAGTTCATACTGTAATGGCCTCAAAACAGGGAGAGTTGCATCATCAGCTGTTCTAGGCCTATAAAAGCTCTCATGTTGACTTGCTGCCTTGGGTTTTACGTAATGTTTAAGGAGCAAAATGTTACGGCACGCCACATGGGGGGAGGAAAGCTCAATAATTGCGTTAAATAATACTTGAACGCCGCTGTAAGACAGAAACACTGCTTAAAAAAATATATCTCTGCTTATAACTTCTACCTATTAATTGTTCTAAATCAATAAATACCTAAAATCTGTTCGTAGAATTATATTATCAATAAAACTACAGCTCGATTACAAAAAAATGTATTAAATCAATTAAGCTAAATTACAATGAGTACCTACATTATTGTCAGGAGTCCGTCTGATATGTCAAGTAATCAAAGTTCTATTGTCAAAAGGCTTACAACTATAAATACAAATAAATTGTTCGATGAAACATTTTAGTTAAAAATTATTAATCAAATTGCTAACTCCAAAGATAAATGCAATGGTAATTTATTTATCATTATCAGTCCTTCGCTTCCTAAAATTAAAAATGGAGTTAATAAATTAAATAATAATTTTGTAAATACAATTTTGTTTAGCACTTATAGTTAGTTATAAAATCTTAACGTCCATTAATTACATAATTACAGCGTAAGTCCATTATTTTAACAAATAATTATTAATAATATATCAAAAAATAATAAATGAGGAACCGGTACAATTTAAATTGAGTTTAAATGAATTGTTTTTTAATATACTTTTTGATATCCAACACTACCCGTCAAAACTACATTAAACTTAAAAGTAATGTTTTAATCAATTTATGTTTGTTCTATATTACATAATGACTATGCTTATAGCACAATGAAGACATCTTGACACTTGAAACTTATGTACGTCTAGGATGGTAACGATTTTATATTTATCTATTTGCACGCAGTTCAGAGTGACCTTGATAATATACCCTGTCCATAATAAAAAAGTTAGTTGAAAATCGGCATGAAGTCAATCGGCTCCGTAACCTCCTCCTCCTCAACTAACTCTTCCGGTGGTTGCTCAGCCTTCACGTGTCTCCCATACGGGTACGTGATTAGTTTAACCGCGATGAAACCGCCAGAGTTTCTAGCTCCCCTGTGGATGATGCCAGCACCGCTGACCAGCGTAGACCCTGGTTAATAAGTTATACGATGTTATTAAAAAAATCTTCAAAGATGATGTCATCAAATGGCTTAGTGCGTCCCCTTGCATCATCTTTTTTTCTTGACGTCAAATCTGCAATACATCGACGGTCGCCGTTGATGTCCTGGCTTCAACGCGACAACCCTAAGCAGTGGCGGGTTTAACATCATGTGCGTTTCAGTCGTGACCCAGTCGGAGAGTTGTTTACTTGATATACCTGCTGATCCCAGTACTCGAAACTCCTAAGCACTACAGTGAGTCTTCCATCTGTACGATGCATTCGGACACCCAATTGCCAGATCGGATTGTCCAACCCAGAAAAAGAACTAAACTAAAACTACTATAGCAAAAATATTACCGAGTTCCCAAAATAAAAGAGCGAACAAAGTTTTGTTTGGTCCGTATATGATGCTATCAACAGCGCACATTGAACGTGATTAAAAGTGGTATACTTCTCTTTTAAGCGATATCTGTTCGATAGGGAAAGGCGTCATTATCAGGTAAAGAAAGTCCTTAAGGAGCTTCCTCCTTACCTTTCCCGGGTAGTACTGGTTGCACGTCGATGAACGGAACCGTGCTCTGTGCGGCGTCGGCTTCCAAGTCCGAATGGGTGAATTCTAAATACTGGTCATGCTCTGAATCTACTGTCAGCGGTATGCTACTGGTTGTCGGGATGTCTGGCTTGTTTAGCTCAAGCTTTGACCTGAAATTCAATATTAAGTCTAAAGCAAATATTTTCACATATCAATATATATTATGGAATTTAGTAACTCTAATGATATTGTATTTACTCGATACTACAATATTTTGATATTTTATTTACAAGTATCAAATACGTTTCATTGAGTGTTCATTCAAGACAAGTCATAGAATATTTGTCCTTGTCCTTGATACCTTGGTATGGATGAACCTTCCGTGTTGTCATTGCTGATCCAATGGCTCTTTTGGGGGGGGGAGAGCCGGCCTGTCGTATAGTTAAACGGGGTTGAACGGATCTCGAAGTGTAAATGCGCACCGATCACGCTGAACCTGTTACAAGGAACGACAAAAATAAATTCAAAAGAAATAACATCAATATCTTCATATTGTTCAATCTTCAGTTCAGTCTTGAGAATAGAAGAAATGTTGCAGACATATGTACGCTTCAAAAAGTATCAAATGGTACTCTTGGTAGTGAATTGCTGGGGTAAACTCAATATAAAGGTGTCAACCTGCTCCGTAAAGGCTTGTGTAGACAGCGCCGCATGATTGCTATACACTATACCCTTTTATGTAATACAGTGATAACCACGAAAATTATACGTGTAGGAATAATGTACATGTTGAGTTTAACTAAAAATAGGTTAGTGTTTGCATATAATAGGATTATTATCTAATAATTTGTGAATGTTTTGATATTCATCCAAAGATAATCACAAAACGTACACTAATCTTTTCGTAGATCTTTATAAAGTGTATGGAATCCACGATGTTGTTCTCTTTGCAACAAAATAGGAAGAACCCATAAGCGTCTATTTGACTTCTTACTTTTAGTTAGCCATTTCTTTATATATAGTATGTAAACACTAACCCTTTTTTAGTTAAATTCATAAAATTCATTATACGTACACGTATGATGTTCGTAGCTAGCAATGTATTACATAAAAAGGTACAGTGATATAGCAATCATGCGGCCACGGCACGGCTGCGGCGCGGCGCGGCGGCGTGGCAGCGTGGCGACGTGGCGGCGCACATTGGACTGAAATCGGAGCCTCCCTTTCATACACCTTTAGAAAAATTAAATATGTTATTTTTTAGTTTTAAGTATACAGTTTTGTCAAAACAGTCATATCATTGTATAATTTAGCAATTTCAAGCTTTATTTTTACCTTCTACACCATATAATATGGACTTGTAAATTTCAAATGTATGAAAATGGATTTTCTATTCGTCATAATTTTTTTGTGTTTTGAGTTGTAAAGCTGAAACTTATACATATCGTTACTAGGGTGGTAACGAACCCTTAGAACCTTTCACCTTGACCACGGGCGTCCCCGTTCAACAGATATTTGGTGATGAACATTTCATACTTTGATGACATTGTATTGAAGTGAAATCATTAATCTGTAGGTTTATTTTCGACCTGAATGCTACAGGTATCGATTAACAAAGTTACCACTGATTTACCCTACCGCTTTGTTTTCATTATCTTTCAAAAATACGATTCAGAATTAGTTTTAAAAATTCAATATACCTATTTTTCTTTATTAAAAGTTGTACATTACCTATAAATTTGGACTATCTACTTAAATTAACACCAATTATCATTAATAAATTACCAATTTAAAAATTTCAAGCTTTATTTTTACCTTATATACCAAATAATATTGACTTGTAAATTTTATATGTATGAAAATGAACTTGCCTTTCTTCATAACTTTTTTTGTTTTCAATTATAAAGCTGAAACTTATACGTATCGTTACCGAGGTGGTAACGAACCCTTAGGCCCTTTGACATTGAGCCCAGACGTCCCCATTCAAAAGATATGAATTAATTGTTGAAAGGGGAATTGCTGCATTGCAGCCAACTGCTGTCAATGATACAAATGTGAAACACAAACTTCATATGACCATGATAGAAGGTAAGATAACTTCATATCTTTCAGATACCTCAACAGCAGTATGTAATATTTGTAAAGTGAAGCCGAAAGATATGAATGCCATCGACTTGATATCGCGAAGAACTCATTCTGAGGATATTTTTAAGTATGGCCTATCTTCCCTCCACGCCTGGATTAAATACATGGAATGCGTATTGCATATTGCGTATCGCCTAGATTTCAAAAAATGGCAAGCCAAAGGAGACGATTTAAAGCACCTAGTAGATAACAAGAAAAAATATTATTCATGAAAAGTTTCGAGATGAAATGGGACTGCTTGTAGATATAGTTAAACAAGGTGCGGGAACGACCAATGATGGGAACTGCACAGATCACTGATGTTGATGAAGAACTCATCAGGAGATTTACGGTGATTCTTCAGGTAGTCTCATGTGGAAAGTTTGTTGATGTGCAAAGTTCCGGCAATATTGTTCTAAAACAGCTCATAAATATGTCGAGTTATATCAGTGGTATTATATGCCTTCTAGCGTGCATAAATTACTCATGCATGGTGCAGACATAATTGAGCATAATAACTTTATCCCAATTGGCAAACTTTCTGAAGAGGCTTCTGAAGCACGCAATAAAGATTTTAAAAATTTTAGAGTATTCCACTCGAGCTAAATTAGTATAATTGCAACAAATGAGGATATTATCCATAGTTTGTTAATAACTTCTGACCCATACCTGTCCAGCATCAGACCTAAGATAAGTCAACTTAGCCATAAACCGCTATCAGATGAAGCTAAATTGTTATTGGTAAATTCTACATCAGATATAGAAAATATAGAGTTTGTAGATGTAATAATTTTGTGTGACTCTGAGTAATGTATGAGTGTAATTAAGTAGGTATCATCGGAACTATATGTATATCATAATTTTGTTATAAAATATTTTTATATATTTGGAATTTACATTTACATCATCTATTTAGAGGTACTGTTGAAATCGATAAGATAAAATGAATATAAGATCTCATGTTATTTACACTGCTTTTATTTAGAATCTTAATCTAGCCCCAGAAATAAATGTTTAATCTTTTATGACAAGCATCAATATCAACGAAACAAATAAATTAATTACCCTAATTAGCAAAATCAAGACATTTTGGTACAAATGTGGAACAAAAACAATCAAGAATAGTAGCAGGTAATGATAATTGGTGTTAATTTAAGTTTATAGTGCAAATTTATAGGTAATTTACAATTTTTAATAAAAAAAAATAGGTTTATTGAAATTTTAAAATGAAATCTAAATCGTATTTTTGTAAACGAAGCGGTAGGGTAAATCAGTGGTAACTTTATTAATCGATACCTGTAGCATTCAGGTCGAAAATAAACCTACAGATTGATGATTTCACCTCAATACAATGTCATCAAAGTATGAAATTTTCATCAAAAAATATCTGTTGAACGGGGATGCCCGGGGTCAAGGTGAAAGATCCTAAGGGTTCATTACCACCCCAGTAACAATATGTAAAAGTTTCAGCTTTACAACTCAAAGCACAAAAAAGTTATGACGAAAAGAATATCCACTTTCATACATTTGAAATTTACAAGTCCATATTATATGGTGTAGAAGTTAAAAATAAAGCTAGAAATTGCTAAATTATACAATGATATGACTGTTTTGACAAAACTGTATACTTAAACATATTTCATTTTTCTATGAAAGGGAGGCTCCGATTTCAGTCCAATGTGCGGCGCGGCGACTGCACGAGCCCTAAGGCTAACAGTATAGTCAGTTCTAAAAAAAGGTTAGGGTTCCTACGACACATCTGGGGGTATTTACGGAACTAAGATCGGGAGAGCGGTAATAACTCTTGTTAATAATGTGCTTCATGATAATTTAATAAAAACGTAACTCCGTACAGCCAGTGGCTAAACAAACATATTTTTAAACTCAAAAAAACCAACATAAAACACTCACCTAACACCAGTTAAAACTGATCCTTCAGGTGAATCCAGTTCATCCAGATCGATAGCGCGCCTTTCGTAAGTCAAAGTGTGGTAGTCTACACCATCCTCGAATTCCCAATCCAAAGGATCAAACTTCTGCACCGGCACCCAATCGCCAGCTTCCACGAAACCTCTCTCTTTTAACGTGCCGTCATGGACTTGAAGATGGAAAACCCTTCCGTGTTTGACCAAGCGGATTCCCGTGACGATTCTGAGAAATAATGAACACGTTGATAAGTGCGTCTAGAGTAAATGTCTTATTAATACAGAAATGTCACCCGCACACCCATGCTGTTAACGTAGGTACTATGAAAGATGTTTTTAAAGAAAGGATAAAGAAATAATAGTTAACTTAGATGATATAAATGTCTCAATTTCATTTTGATAGCAAACAAAAGACGGACAGCGAGATATCTGAAATTACACTGTAATTTCAACTGAAAAAGAAAACATAGTTGAAGCATTTCATTCCCCTCTAAACATTTTGTTTTATCATGAAAATTACAACAAAATCACTTGGCTTTAAAGAAAGCATAGAAAGACTTGAGCTATAAGAGCGATGGAGACCTTTAATTAGGTACTACAATCTGTTCAGTTTGTGCACTTTGTATAAATTGTGATTTATGAAGAAGTATAATTCAGATAAGCATTTTAACTAATAAACACCAAACCACTACTTTACACTAATACAATTAATTCAGCACGTTAATAATTCAGTAAACATATTATTACATCACGACAAAACCCCTTGTCGAGACAATTACTGACTTGTTTTTAGATATGTCAACTAATGCCTCCTTTATGCTGAAGAAACGCTCAGAGCTGTCGACTTGATCCTCGCACAAACAAAAACAGTAGGAGCAGTGGAGTAGGTTCCATTTCCACCACGAGTCTACCTTTGAATGTAAATAATTACATTTGAGTATTTTGATTATTCTATTTCATTTATATCTGCATTCACGCTGTAAGAGTCGGACTTGTGGACTCTTAAATTACATGGCTCCTAAAAGGGATGTAGTTAACACAAGTCGAGTGTGCGGGACTTCGGAATATAAAGAACTAACTTGTTATTGTTGACGTCCGAAGTTGTGTCTTTGAGGCTGAAGTAGCGGTCGGAGTCGGTCGTGTCATCGCATAGACACATACAGTACGAGCAATGCCAGAATAACCAACGCCACCACGAATCCACCTAGAGACGACTTCAGAAGTCTTAGTTTTTGAAAGCTTTACCACATTTAATACTATAAACTGCAAGGTAAATGTTAATATTTTGTATTGGATTAGTTATGACACATCAGGAATTTGCACAATAGCGGAGGAAATGCACCAAGTCAAGTGCATTTTCCTGTGTGTTCAATAACGAGCGCCGCTGCCCGCCAGTGATCATTTAGACTAGCTGTGCCCGAGGCTGCACTCGCGTGGAAAAACAGAATGCCGTCGATCTGGCACACTCGCGAATCGTACTACACCCGTTCCAGGTTATTTTAAAGATAAAAATGCTTATTGTGAGTAATTAGACTAATAATAGGCCCTCGCTGACTATTTTATAGGTCTTTTTAATGTGTACAATTATGTTGTACATTATTTTGATATATCTCGTATGGTTTACGTAAGCCATATTTGATTTGTCATGACCAGATTTTTTTTCTCGCGGAACCATTATTCTTTTTCTAAAATAAATGTTAGCCTCATTTACTCCTTCATCAGTTATCTGCCAGTGAAAGTTACGTCAAAATCGGTCCAATCGTTTCGGAGATTACCCGAAACAATAATGCAAACAACTAGACAGACAACATTTTTAAAAATTGTTTTTCCTTATATGTACCGTATATATTTACTTCCATAGATATTTAGTAAAAAGCTGTTATTTTGACATTACAAACAGACACTTTAATCTTATTTAGTTGTATAGATGTATAATATATTAGTGGAGTGTAAAACGCTTGCAAAGGTCACGCGAGTTCATCTTATGTGCTTAAGTCCCCTTGCTCTCGGGACGTAGTTGCTTCGATAAGTAACCAATTATTTATACAGTTGCACACAGCGCAATTCAGAAAAGTATATAATAACCTATATATAACCTTTTCATAAAATCGATACAGACTAAAAGAAATGTAAATCTGCATAGTGTTAACGCACGAAGGTGCAAATGTACAAAATATCACACATGTACATGGTACAGAATATCTGTTTACGTCTGTTTGATGGTGAGTGTTTTGAAGAGCTGTTCTAATTCCCTCCTCTCCTTTCCACGCAAGAACACACACGCTGGGCTTTGGAGTCACAGACGGTAAAGCTGTGGAACGACCCCGCGTCCATTGTCTCCTTATTATGATATCGGGTCCTTGATCGTAACGTGAAGAGGTATTTAAGTAGGCCGGCATCACAGTGAAGATCGGTGATCCGATTTTTCAATGGTCGCCATATTGTATCTGTTTATATTGTACTTTTTTTATCATCAACGAGAGTCAAAAAACCTCCGTCTGAATTCAACTGGATTACATGTGTCGAATATGCCATGAAGTATGAAACTATCCTAATATACTTTTGAAGAAAGTTTAAGAGACTCTTTGGCTACAGACGTGCTACAACGTAATTACTGACTACCCTAGTCTTAGCTTCATAGTTATTTTTAAATTAAATTTTAACTATGTATGAAATATATTTCAAAACATGGTTTCCTAAGGAACTTAGTAAAAAACATGTAATTAACTTATATACATTCAACAACGGGATAGGTACTCCGATAGTGTCGTACAATAATAATTAAAATGATAAGTAAGTAGTGAAATATGTATTCAGTGTGTATAAGTAGGTTATAACTGCTGACCCTTTGGTTATTTGTATATGCTGCTGACCCCCTAACGACCTCTAGATTAGATAGATTTGACGATATTGACACTTGGCTCTAAGGTTGCCAACTTTTTTTGAAAATGATAACATATCAGTGACTAAGGAAAAAATTAAGTATTTTCAAAGTAAAAAAGTACATGTAAAATTTTTAAGGAAATAAAAACATTTGGATAGGTACTTTGATGCGACCCAATTCCTATATTCGCGGCTAAACATTTCTTTATTCACGGATCTAATCGGTACATTGACTGCTTTGAATGCAAACATAGCCAAAATTGCGAATGGAATAGGACGAGATGGGTTCGAACAGATAGTTACATTCAATAATGACATTCAAAAGTTGCTTGGATCGCAAAATGAAGATTTGACTGAAACCGACAAAATCGATCCGTCTATGGAAAGAAGTCTTATTTTTAAGAGGCAAATTGCTAATGCCACTGCTAAATATCAGTCTCAATTGAAGGAGCTTTTAAAAACTGCCAAGCTAGAATAAATTACAAAATTCTTTAAACCATTGCCCAAGAAGCCTGAGGGTAATAATTAATCAATGTGGTCAAAAACTTCATATATATATATTACCTATAATCCCAAATAAATTACCATTCCATACTCACGGTTTCTGTATTCGTGGCATATTTACGGAATATATACCCCGCGAATAAAGAGCTGCTAGCAATTTTTTGTTGTCTTTCAAAGTTCCAAAGTTAGTTTTACAGAAGATATTTTTATTGAAATAAATAAATAATTCGTTTTATTACATTTATGGACGATCTGTTAGTCTCTTTAACGCCACTTCATATTCATTATCAAAAAAACTTGAGTGAAAGCTGAAGTGGCGTAATTAAGAAATATATGTATTTATATTTGGTAAATTATCAAATGCATTTTTAAGTACATTGTCAACAGGATATGTTATACAGAAAGTTATTTCATCATTATTAGTAGATTTTCTTTGGGTCTATACAACTATACATATAAGTTAAAAATGTAACAATTGTTCAGTAACTGCCCACTCATATGTATTACGTGTTATGCATAGAAGTAAAGTATTTTCGCAATACTTATGAAAAAGAATAGTACTATAAAGTTTGTTGCGATAAAATTGAAGTGTAAACATAATACTCACCTTGGTCGTGCCTCGCATGCAGCTACCGATCTTGCCCAGGGTTTCACCGTTTTCATATTGGATCCATTCGTACCGGCGTTTGCTGTTTCGGCTCTATAATATTACAATTTTACTGTTTTTAACGTAGTCCTTATTAAACCTAATTGACTTGTCGTGTTGTAAGTTAACTTCGTTATATCGCCTAAACATTCTATTAATGGGACTATTCTCCGATACATTATTGCTACAGGGGGGAAAGCTAAACAATTGTTGATGCCTAACGGAACAAGTGGGCACCTTTATATTGAGTTTACCCAACAATTCACTACCAAGAGTACCATTTGATATTTTGTGAAGCGTACATAGGTCTACAAAATTTCTTCTTTTCTCATGACTTTTGAGATTAAACTTTTTAAGCGTATCTTCATAGTCTGGTAGTTTACGTCGCAGCCCAAGTTTGCCATACAAAGACCTAAGGAATCTACGCTGTATGGATTCAATTCTATCCACATGCACCCGATATATCAGTGACCAAATTGACGAACAATACTCTAATATACTCCGCACCAAGCTAACATAGAGAATTATACATGATCTCGCTTTATTAAAGGGTTTACTGGTACGTAGTACAATACTGAGGATACGTCCAGCCTTACTAGTGATGTAATCAGAGTGTGTCCTAAAAGAAAGAGTTGAATCAAAGAAAACCTCAAGATCCCGAACACTACTCACTCTCACTATAGGAGTATTATCGATCTGGTAGTTGTAATCAATCTGGTTCTTAGTTTTTGTAAATGAAATAATCTGACACTTTATAATATTTAACGACATGTGAAATGATATGAAAAATTATATATATTTTCTGTTCTATCCATCTGTTGTTCTTTATTTATGGCTAAGGTCTGCAATACTTTCGAGCTTGGGAAGGCCTAGTAGTAAGCCTAAAATGATCCATAATACATCAAAACTAGTAAATTAGAATCAGTGACCAACTAACCCACGCTGGGCACACCGTCATGTCCGAGTCTATGTACTGACAGTCGATGATTCTCCCTTTACAAATCGTTTGCTTCGTGCAGAATTTGTCTTTGAAGCATCCATTATAATTCGTCAGCGTGTAGTATGCGCAATTCTCCATGCACGTACCCTCTGCGTTCATATCCACTTCATTTTCAATGTAACCTTGGAGAAGTCTCGTTACTTGGTCGAACGTTTCGCCTGGGAATGCGCAAATTTATAAGGAATTAAATATAATCACTACCAAAAAATACGTTGAAACCCTAAGCTCTCTTACTAAAAGAGTACCTTATACTACCAAAAATAGTGAATTATCACCAAATCTTAGCAAGCAAATTAATGCGCTACTAATACCTATCAAAAGTGGTGGTTGGGTTAGGTTAGATTATATCAATAATATATTCTATTATTCTAACTCATATGATCAGTTTGGAGTCATTTACTTTAATAGGATAGCAAAATGTAAAATTTTGTTGATCATTTACTATTTTGACAGAATAAATTCTTACTTTTTTGAGGTAATATTTTACTATATCAAATCATTAGTTAAACACAAGTCAATCTATAAACGAATCTTGGGTAAATCTTACCTTAATCTTACGTAAATAGATAAACGTCGGCGACATGACATTTATTTTGAACGACCAGAGCTATTTAGAATTTAATCAACGATATAAAAGAACACGCAGCAGAAGTTATTGCTATTACCTATACTAGAACCTATACTTTATACCTAAATAGGGGTTGAAAAAGGAAATTTATTTAAATAAGGATCCATACCTTGAACATGCTGCGATGGATCGCATTTGTAGATATCGCGATTGGCCACTGCGAGTGCATTCCTAACAACTTGAGCAGATTCACTGACCCTCTGTCCATATCTTTGCCTGGTTAAACTAGCTTCCTGGGTGAAATTTCCTGCAAAGGTAATTAACAGAAACATCTTGAATTTAGTTATAGATAAAATATAAAATTTTTAATTGTTTATCGACAAAATACAGCAGTAAAGAGAAATAATTTGAATACTGGTTAAGATTGAGACGAATGCATCACTTATACATTCATTAACGATTTATTTCACTTTATTGTACTTCATCTTCCACTATTAAAAGATAAAAAGTTCCTATAATGTTTTAATTTATGATCATTTATTTTGAATTTAGACATTATGTATATTTAACTGACATTAATTCAGCTAAGTATTTAAAATGTATTTACTATGTTATCATACTGCTCTGAATAAATGGTTATTTACCATTTTATAAAACAGTTTTGTCTTTGTTCTGGAGCTACTCCAAGTTTATTATTTATATACCTACTTGTAGCATTTATCTAAGAGTATTAAAATGTTTCAATAATGTTACATATATCCGTTGACGCATACAATGACCGCAACAATGGTGTTTGTTTATTAATAACCCCAGTTACAAACTCGCTTTAAGTATGTACTTTTCTTTTCAAGTAATTTAAATTATGATTATAGTGAACTGTAATAAAAATATTAGGTCCTTATATATGAAATTAGCGTTTTATATGGTAAAAGTAAAATGAAAAAAATATTATGAAATTATAAATTTAATCAAATAGGTATTAAATATAGGTATCATTATTATCTATGCGCTTTCGCCATTTTAAAGGTAGTTCATTGATTCCATTGATTAAAAAATTATGGGAGCAAGAATCAATAAAATCTTTGAAGGTAGTTTGGACAGACTCATCGGAATTGAATTTATTTTCCTTGCAAGAAAAGAAAGAAGAAACTTTTCCATCATGGTTTGCAATTGTTGGCAATAAAGATATGCCGTTATCGTCTGAACAGATCTTACGAAGCTGTAGTGTATGACACCAGCACTGGTCCACCAAACACTCACCAGTACCTTTTTCTGAGACGACTTTCGCTTGGGACAGGATTTGGCCGGTTCTCCTGGGTTCAACCACTGTGATGAGCGTTTCCAATTGTTGTAAAGGATCCATTTTTCGTCGCAAGTAACAATACGATTCAAAATTTCCTCGTTATTGTGACGGTTGAGTAATGTAATGCAGAACTCAATAGGCGTTTGTTGGCGTACTTTAGTCAATTCATGCGGTACCCATTTCTCGAGCTTTTTCACTTTTTCTGTTTGTTTCAAGTAAATTAATATTTTTTTATCACTCACGCCGAAGCCTGCCGCTAACTCTGATGTGGTTTGCGTATGATCCGCTTCAAGAATCATCTTTAATTCTTCATTTTCAACTAGGTTCTCCGGCCGTCCACGGGTTTTGTTTCGTAGGTCAAAATTTCCATAACGAAAACGTTAGAGCCAGAAACGTACCGTGTTTTCTTTTACAGTAGCTTTCCCATACACATTATTCATCCTTCGAGCTGATTCTGCAGCGCTGATGCCACAATGGAACTTATATTCGTAAATAAGGCGATATTTTAAATTTTCTATTTTGTGAAAAGAACGATGTCAAAGAAAAATAAAATGGTGCGAAAACAAATAAATCACTAAATTCGAAACACAAATACACAAGCCTAAATTAGAAATAAATTTTAATATGGAATTTCTAACCAGAGGCCAGATATTTGAGATCAAAATGACCAGTTCAACAAAACGCCAATTTCATATGTTAGGACCTAATATTAAATCCTTAAGATTCTCTGTGAACTTTTTGAAGTGAAAACTTCTTTAGTAGAGACCGTTGTTTTTTGGAACGAAATAGCGATACTAAAGAGGGACAACAGACATGGTTTGGCCAGCGAGGAATGAGATAACACTATACGCGGTTAATACAAATACTGATTTTCACGATTATGGCTATGACGTCGTCGAATTGGCCTAGCGATGTGATGGCCAGACTTGTACACACCGTTGTATGTATAGTACGAGTGGTCGATAGTTCGATTCCCGCTGATTTAGGATTTTTAAAAACGAGATTTTAAAGAAGATATTTTTGTATTCTGAAGGTGGTGTTTAAGGAAAAAAAATCCTTCTACTGAGTGTAAATTGCACGCGTGTTTTTCTTTTGTTATGCAACTTTTAATTTCTTGAGACTCAGTTTTTATTTTTCTACCATGTTGAATAAATGTCTACGCCGGTAATTTTTTGCATTAATGTCTTTGATTCTTTGCATTTGAAAGGATACCTAATGAGTAATGAGAAATGAAAGTGTATAAGTTACAGTTAAGTTATTCAATCGTTAGTTAAAGATAGTTTCTAGCAACAAGACTATTCTTTAGCTCATCATAAGTTAAGAGAAGTTGCTGATAAGCCAAAAATACCAATTTGGTAAGAATTTGGAAACATATAGGATAATATGAAGTTTGGCCTACCTTTCCCGTATATCCTGAGCAGCATCCAGGAGAACTGCATCATCGCGTATCCCTTGATCTCAGTGAGCGCAATGGTGTTGTATATGTCGTAAATGAGTTGGTGCGGTGACATCTGTAGCGCACAAACATCGGATCCCTCTTCCTGTAAAACAACCAAATTAAATTCAACTTGTAGCCGTAGCGTAAGCCTTATCGTTTTATTAATAACTAGCGACCAGCTTCGATGGGTGTAATTTACTGATGTGGTGTCATTTATGTTTAAAGTATCATGTTCGATCAATTTTTAGTTCCTCACTTTGGTGTTGTTATTTATAGATAGACGCAGTGCGGGTGACGAGAGACGACCTGGCGACAATATGCGCCGGCCAACCGTCTGGCTGCGAATGATTTTTTGGTTGCGCGTAATTTTGAATCTGTTATATCTTCTATGGTATTAATTTAAACAATATTATGTACAGGGCATTTTAATCCACAATAAATGTCTAAGGTAAGGGATAAGGATGAATATTGATTTGGAGAAAATAGTTTCGCAAATAACCTAATACTTTTAATCAATATTTTAAATTAAAAATGGTTACTGTGAGTCAACCTTAGAAGATACATATATGCCATCGCGGACTATTATCTAAGTTTTTTAAAGAACAACATTTCTTCAGTACATTAAATTGATGTATCTCATAAGGTTTTATCAGCGTAAGTCAAGTAAGCGCTCGAATTACTTAATTTTCTCTATAATCCTAAAAATTCAATTAGAATGTATTGGAGACCATAAGGATCGACGACACCATTAAGGGAGCTCAAGAAGAAGATGATGACTTACGACCAATACTGGACTTGAAGTGCAATGGAACCAGGCCTCTGTGGAGTGACGTCCCATCTTACGGACCGGCTAAAAAGCTATTGGGGTAAGTAGGAGAGCCTGTTCCTTGCGAATCACGTCTTGTATAGATGATGGGAATCCAGCGACGTTAAAGTGGTAATACCACGAAGCCAGGTAGCTCGGATGTTGAGGGAAGTTCACGATGGTATTTTCGGTGGGCATCTAGATGTGAAGAAAACAAGAAGGACGTTGAAGATTGGTGCCGCAAATTCACTGCTTGTAAATCAATAAAAGCCCAGCAGGCTCGAGATCGCTATGTGAACGCAATGCCACTGCCATCAAAGTAAAAGAACCATTTCCAAGGACTAAAGAAGGAAAGATGTCAGTGCTACACGACAATACGGGATCTACTCCAGCTAAGGTCAGTTTTGGACGGGAAATAACGAGTGATTCCCAAGACCGGTTGGGAAAGGGAGTCTACGGAAAAGCAGTCTGAACGCAGGTATGAGAATGAAGACCGGATACGACCGCCATGGAATACCAGTGGTTTTTAGGAAGGATCTCTCGTATGGCTTCATAACCCTCTTCGCTGAAAAGAGAAGTCTCCCAAAACTCCAAGCCCGATTGAAGAGGCTCTTTACTGTTGATATCGATAACGATGTGACTTATCGCATCAAGAATGTACTAAGAGGAAAACCGAAGGTGGATCACGTACAAAGGTTGGCGCGATATTAGAGACATGCTCGGGATGAGCATAACTAAGAGGAAGGTAATTTTACGTTCTGAGTAAAAAAATATATAACAAAAACCCCATTCACGAAATCTCTAGAATCGTCTAGATATCTAGAATGTACTCGAAACATCGAGAATCATGTCATCACGACAGTTCTGTTATTACAAGCGAAGTGAAAGCAACAAGCTATATAAAAGAAGACGTCTACAAGAGGACCATAGAATGAGAACCTCTACTACCCAATTGTACTACGCAGGGGTGTAACAATATATGTTATATTAATATAATAGTAAACATTGTGTCGCCTTTTAAGAATACAGTTCATAGGTATTTGTAATTTCACTTAAACATTTTAAACTTGTTCTGTAGCATTCGATCACATTAAACCTATCTGGTCTCTAGTCTCTCTAATCTAATTATTATACAAGACAAATTCTTTATCACCTATTTGTATTGGTACAGCGTATTTCAAAAAAGCGCGCTGGCAGTGATTTTCCGAGTTGATTTTCTATTATCATTTCTGCTTTTTCCAATATTCTCTTTTTTTGGAAAATCTATACTTACTATATTATCCACATGAACTAAGTATAACAAATATATCAAATTAATGTACTACATAATTGGAGGCATTAAAAAACCTACAAAAAAGTTAATGTCAGAAAATGTCTGAGAGTATATTATGTCTATCATCATTTTCTAAGAAACACCCACAATACGCATTTTTATCTAACCAGGAGCGGGGTCAGTATTATTCGCGCGTGTGCCCGATCGACGGCAACTTCTGTGATCCGCGCAAGCGCAGCCTCGGGCGTAGCTATTATATTATAGAAATGAGTATAGTTCTACAAATGAGAAGTTTGCGACACATAACGAAATAACATGATGGCGCTGTTCAAGAAACATTTGTTGGAATTCATAAAATTGTAAATAATATTAAATATTCTGTTGGCTGTAATTGATTACATAACAAGTCACCCAACCACAGTCGTTTATTTATAAACTGCTTCCATTTTGCTGGACTGAAGTGACGTAATACCCATTACAAATTGACTATCATATCGACGATGAAAAACAATAAGGTCGTAACCCGTTAAAAGGTCGTAACAAGACTAAATAGAAGGTAATAATCAGCTTTTTTTTCTGCGTCGATTGGTCTGGGTCTCGTTGCTCTACGACGATATTAAATTGAAAAATCAGACAGTATTTTGAAATTCGTATTCAATATTTTTGGCGTAACTTCCCATAAAACGGCAAATTTTAACTTTTTAGAGATACGTCAAGTAGAAGTTTGTGGTTTTGATAAAAATTTAGTTACTCTGTTCCTTTTTACGTGCACCACAGTTGTTACGACTTTTTTGCGGGATGCATTTCTTATACTTCATTGCTTACGACATTCTCACGGTTCGTATTTTTCTAAGGACAACGTTAACCTCTAAGATACTACAATTTCGTGGGTGACTGAAATCAACCCAAACCATGTTAAAACAATATTACCAGAATCAAGATTTTGTACTTTCGGTAGTTAAGACGAATCATAGGTTCCGTAATTTTTGGATCATTCCGGGTTTTCCTCGCTTACGCCCCAGGTAAGCTACCGTAGTCACTGCACAGACGCCGTAATGAAGGTTGTGCCTGTTTCGCCTCAGCAAATCTGTTGTGAAAACTTTAAAAATCTCTAAATCAAGGTAAGTAACGTTTTAATTAGCTAGTGATAACTTTCATAATACTTAATCAGTTAATCGTTACCTACATATATTATTATTATTTACAAGTATCCCCACTTCCAAATCGTAATCATCCCGGTTCTCAGTTAAGTTCTATGATTAAGGTGCTAGAATATTATCGTTTGGTGGCAGTGGTTCAACTGGTCTGTCCAACTAGTTGAATTACAAGCCTTTATTAGGGCGTGGTCGAACTATTTTTGTAGTTGGACAATGGCCCTATAACAAAACTCGTGGTCCAACTGATTTAATAATATTATTTAACTTTTTTAGATGTCCAAACGAAGAAAATGGATTGATGATCTCAAACACATAAATAAAGACAAAAAATAATAATAAAAATATTGATGTTTTAGTGACCAATTAATTTACTTAGATGGGAAACTGGTTAAGGAAACTAACTTTAAAGTAGAAGAAAAATACGACAGTAGTAAATACGATTCGAACTCCCAACATTCTGGTTCCAAGGATAGTGAATGCCTTCCATGCTTGCCATTGACTCCTCACCCGAGAAAACTTAACGTTAATTCATTACAGATATTAGAGCATGCCAATTCTTTCATTTATCGCTTCCTCTTTTGCCGTCACATTACAGCCGTAAGGATTCACAAAAGCTTTATTTACAGAAATATATTAAGAATATTACCAATTTATATTATTTCTATGTTGAACACTGTAAAAAAGATGAGACAAAGCCTATTTCATTTAAAGTACTTTCTGCATATTTTAAACAACATTTGTCACCTGCCAAAAAAAGATAAGTGTGTTTTATGCAGTGCTAAAACTTACGACGTCCTTACAAAAGAAGAGACTGACAAAATGAATGCACATCTTAAACAGAAAGATGATTCATATAATCGTTTTATATTTCACTAAAATTTAAATACACAAGACAAAAGTGTAATTTGGGCAAGTTTTGATCTCCAAAAGGTTTTAAATACACCTCATGGCAAAAATATGTCTCTATAGTACAGCAGAAAAATTTCCATATATACTTTTACTATTTATGAAAGTGGAACTCAGGAGGGGTTCTGTCACATTTGGAACGAAACAGATGCTCACAGAGGAGTAAATGATATTTCTACCATTTTGCTAAATTATATTAATGAAATAGACAGTAGGGGCTATGTCAAATCTCTTATATTCAGACTTAACAGATTCAGGCAGACAAAATAAAAACAAAACAGTTTTGAGTATGCTGCGTTATGCATTAGCGAATAGCTAAACTTTAGATGTGATTTTAATTAATTATATAGTTCCTGGCCATACGCATATGCCAGTAGATAGCATGCATGCTGACATTGAGCGTTCGGTCAAGGATACAATGATATGGGCACCTTCTTATTGGCCAACTGTTATTGCCCTATCACGAAAAAACCCGTTTCCATATAAAGTGAAGTTGATGAAAGGATATCAATTTATGGGATTCGAGGACATCATAAATAAAACATTTAAAAAACACAGAAACTCATGATTTCAACAATAAGCGTGGCAACTTTAAAAAAATAATTACCTCAATAAAATGTTGGTGAAACGTTCAATGTCGGCTGAGCCTGAGTATACAGAAGTGACTCTAAATGCATGTAAAACAGGACTATCGCCAAAAAAAAAATCTTTACTTAAACAAACTACCAATATCGGCACAAAAGTATGCAGACTTCAAAAAACTTACAAAAAATGTCATACCGGCAACATGCACGAGTACTTAGATCTTAAGTATAATAGTAAGACTATCGATTGCCTACCAGAGACTGATGAAGAGGATCACTGAAACTTTGCGATAGGTTAAGATTAGGATTCAGAATTGTATTTTCTAACATATTTTGTGTGAGATACATACAATAAACACAGACTAAGCTGTTTTTCTAATCAAACATTCAATTAAAGAAATTCGTGGTACATATTTCTTGTTTGATTAGAATGAACAGCTTAGTCTGTATAAGTTTCAATGTATGTGCCTATTTCGTTCGATTTTTAATAGTTACTTATGTCTTACCCAACAAATGTGTACCTTCTAAAAATGTTTAATTTTGCCAGATTTTTGTAAAATTTTGATGTCAATGTTTCGCTAGACTAATGTTTGATTTTATGTTTTTTAGCTTTATAATGTTTCCACCATGTCCAACAAATAATATTACTATAGGTAAATATAATTAATAATTTTCTAGTGAAAAGAAGATCTCGAGCTAATATTATGGTTGATCGGTTACCTATAAATGTTTTTGTTCTTATTTTAGTTGACACAAAGTATAATTATTAATCTTATGTTATTGTTGCGAATTACAAATATAAACATTGTCTAGAGATTTGAACGTGTCCCAAAAAGTACCTACCTGTTGAAATCCTAATCAGATCCCTAGACACTGTTGTATAATTATATGGTTGAGATTTGTAACTGCTAAAGTAGAAACAATGAGATTAAGATGTTTTCTAACATTGATTATTAAATTTTGCTGTGGTGTTAAGATAAAAGTTTTTCATTGTCTACCTACTTAATGAACACCTCCCTATTGAAGTCCGTTTTAAATAATTGTGTTATAGACATTGCCGAGTTAAAACACGATTTGCCACATGTAACTTTTAAAAAGTTCAATAAATTTGCGTTCAGAAAAGCTTAAGACATTTTATTAGGGTCATTGGGTTTCTAAAGGTTTAAGTTACGACAAATTTTCTAGCCATTGCATGTATTACTAACGTGCTTACACCCCGTTCCTGACAGCAAATTAAAAGAAAATGTATTAACTACCTTTTTGAAGTCAGCGAATTTGTTATAATTTTCTGTTTCAATATAAACAATATGTCAAGATACGACATTTTTGAAGTCTGTAAGTTCTGTAGACAATGGCTGTAACTCGAAAAAACCCTATTTCTAGTAATAAGAAACTATTGGTTTGTAGACCATTTCATACAGTGTTCTATTTAATACTTATGCTCTAAAAATTAAATTCATACGACTTACCGTTAAAAAGATAATGATTTAATTACCATTTTTTTTTCGTATTTTGGCTCTGGTGTAAAGTTGGGTTTGCCAGGGTTACGCCCTTATTGTTTTCTATCATCGATATATTTCTGTTTTGAAAAAGCTTTGTTCTCATAAATTAACCGCTGATAAACAAATTATAACGCAATCAATACCGTTAGGAAGAAGGGACTTGGTTAATCGAACCTAATAGGCAGAATCTCAAGATACTTTACATAATATCATTTTTTCCTGGGTCAGTAAAATGGCAACTTATCACTTTATCTGATCAAAATCAAAATAACAACTACTTTATTCAGTTTAGGCCCTAAGAAGTTACTCGTGAATATTAAAATACTAACCGTTACACTGGTTCGGAAACAGTGTTGGAATTCGTACCATAATTATAGTATTTGTACCATAATTTCGTCATGCGTACTATAAACAATCGTAAGGCCAGCTTGGTACGCGAATGTACCATAATTCAGTCGCTAGATAGTTTCGGAAATTTAAACCTATAATTTTTTTCATTTACCCTAAGTCTAAGGAATATTTGTACGATTGGCAATATAGAAACTAGTAAGTGGTATTCCTCACGATATATACCTGTTAGATTTAATTTAATAATATTTGATATTTGTTGTGATTGCATCCAGTGACCCTTTTACTTCTTTATACTGATTTCATTTTCATTTTTCTTAGTTGAATTAACCTTGCAGATAAAAAAGGTGAGATTTTAACAAAGAAGCGCAAGTTAAAATGCTCCGAATCAAGTTGTGCGAGAACAAAACCCAAGCGTTCTGACAATCGCATCCAACTTTCTCAAAGTGGTTGATATGCTAAACATAAACCACCTTCAATTACTTGACGATCAATGGCGCAGCATACCACTGCCTCACTGGTTGAATTTGATGATGAGATAAAGATGGACAAAACGGAAGATTTAGCAAACATAGAGTTTGTTTTAGTATACCCATACAGTAGTAAGTAAGATTAATAAAAGTGAACTAATTAAGGTACCTACTGATATTTATGTATTACCTGTTGTTGTTTTTCATTATCCATACAGTATTATTTACAACATCGAGGACAACCCACTACCTCCCCCCGTTGCCCAAAAACTATGTACCATAATTTTTAGCAAAGTACCATCTTTCTTCCAACCATAAACAATACTTTGTCGAGAGCCTGATTCCAACACTGGAAAATATCCCAGTCATTGAACCGACCGAGGCACCGGGAAGAACCGGCAAGAAACTTTATAAAAGAATAACTGATCGATTGACTGACTCACATATCAACGCACAGCCTAAACTAGGATTAGGAACGTCAAAATTTGCATGCGGTTTCCTTTTATAGTGTAGGTGAGCACTAAGGAAGGGTTTTTTAGAAATTCAACCCTTAGGTGATGAATGGTATAATAGGAGGGGTGAAAGTATATATGAAAATCCGTTATTTTTGAAAAATAATTATCTGTACTATTAATAAAATAAAAGTGTCTGTTTGTAATGTCAAAATAACAGTTTATACTAAATGCATATGAAAGTAATACGATACATGGAACAAAATACCAATATTTTAAAAATTGTCTTTGTTTGTCTGTTTCTCCAAATCTCCAAAACGGTTCGACCGATTTTGACAGGACTTTCACTGATAGATAGATGATGTTATAGGGAGTAACTTAGGCTAATTTCATTTTAGAAAAAGTATAAGGTCCGCACCAATAAAAAAAAAACTAGTCATGATGAATCAATTTTTGGTCTTAAATGGCTTACGCTGAATAAACCATAAGAGATATAGCAAATTAATGTAATACATAATTGTAGGCATTAAAAAGACCTACAAAAAATTCAAAGAGAGTATACGCCTATCTTCTAAGAAATACCCACAATAAGCATTATTGTCTTTAAAATAGCCGGGAGCGAGGGAGCAAGATTCGCGCGGGCATTTTGTAATCCACGTGAGCGAAGCCACGGGCACAGCTAGTATACTAATAAAATGATTGCGCACTTAACAGTATTAGATAAATATATACCTGAACATCCTCAAGGATCAACTGAATCAAACCTATCCCGAGAAGGTGCTGGTGGGGCGGAACTATCAACGAATGTATTCTTTCCAACAGCCCCGGCAAAGAGCTTGGGTTATGCGACACGGTCCACTCCGCGAAATCTTGCAACGTACTCTTCTCCAGCTTATGTTTCAGTCCAAGATATTCTCTCATGAGTCGTTCAGCTGACGTCACTCTACTTAAAAGATCTGCCATCTCGTGCAGTTTAAGCTCTAGCCTGGTCTTTTGACCGTTACTCTTGACTATCATCAAAGCCACATTACTTATCTCGTCCATGTTGATTTCCAGTTTCTCAATCGAGTGCGAGATTTGAGCGAGTCGCGTTAATACCAATGACTCTTGTATCTCGGCATTGTAGATTTTGTTTAAAAAGCTCCAAGTTGATCCGACATTTTGGCAAACATCTTTGATTAGTTGAAGAACGTGAAGAACTTCGTCGACTGGGTTGCATGAGATTTGTGTTATCGCAAGCACTAAGATGAATGTGCACGCACTGTGAATAAGCATCATGTCGGAGTGACGGACGCTCACCCACTGAACTGAAGTGGCCAATTTGCAGACGATTGAAACGTTATCGCATAGAGAGGACGCTACAACTAATAATACGGGCCGGGGCATTCGAGTAATGGGTTACAAGCTTAAAATCTATCAATTACATAGTAATGAGGAATTTTAATTACTAATAGACATCAAACTTAATTAGTACGGTGTGACAAAAATATTTGATTACAACTATATTACTAGCAGTGCGCCCGCGGCTCTGCACCGTTTATTACGCAGTACCTAATTATTTTCGTCTCATAATTTTATTTTTACAAATATCATTGACTATCTATTAATATAGCCTATCGATTAGGAAATGATGTTATATACTTTTCTGTGTATAAGAAATGCCATCAATATCGCTGATAATTGGTAAAAAGGAATTTAATTATCCAATTTCCACAACAGCCTATCAATAATTTAATAATATGCTTCCAGTTTAACAAATTTCATGATGTCGGTTAAGTTTTAGGCCTTTACATATGAAATTGACGTTTGGTTAGGAATTACAAATTGAAATGAAGACTTGTGTATTTGTGTTTCGAATTTAGTGATTTATTAGTTTTCGCCCCATTTGATTTTTCTTTGATAATATATAATAAATTATATATTTCTCCCTTTTTAAAAGTATGATTGACGTTTCTTATAGCCAACTAGTTTTCTCGCGTGTTCGCATTTTCTAGTTTTTGCGTGGACTTAAAAATTGATTCCAGAGAGAAGTATTTGTAAAAAACGGCTTCAAAAGTATCCTTTGTAAATCCATGTTATAAACTGTGTGCCAAATTTCATCCAAATCCGTTCAGGCGTTTTTGAGTGATTGAGTAACAAATATCTTAACGTATAAACTTAAAATATAACATATAATCTTTCAAATTTATAATATTATATAGTAGGATCAATTGAGCAATGACCTATGCTTGTGAAAGTACCTAGACAAAATTTCATGTAAATCGGTCAAGTCATTTTTGAGTTAAATTAATACCTGAACAAACAAAAACTTGGATAAGTTTGTACTTGTAAAAATAACAGTCACAATTTCAATACTAGAAATAAAATAAATATAAAATAGTTATCCCATCTTTAGACTTAGTAAGACAAAAGTTTTATAAGTAATTGTGTTGGATTCTATAATAAACTTCTTAAGTACTAACCAATTTGCCGGATAACATGTTCAAGAATCATATGTTAATCAAGTGTTAACGAAAGGGAAATATGGTCTTTACGTGTATGATTGTCATGTCTGGAAGTGACTTTATCTTTGTACATCCACTGAAAATGATAATAGGTGTAAATATACAAAAACTATAAAGTAAAAATAAATAAAAAATGTTGATAAGACCGATCGAAGTTCTTTGCGGCTCGTCTCAATCAAATTGAATGAAATCATTTGCAATAAAAAACATGAAAAATGTGCAAATAGGTACCTCCTTAGTCTAATCAACTAAGTTTATTAACCTCCAAGGCATAAACAGGGATGTTATAAGTTTAACGTGTATATCTGTGTGTCTGGTTGTCGAATCGCAGCTCAAAAACGGCTGAACCGATTTTGATCTTTTTTTTGTTTTGTTTGAAACGTGCCTTAATCGAGAGTGTTCTTAGCTATAATTCAAGAAAATCTGATTAGCCGTTTGAAGATTATCAGCTCTTTTCTGGTTTACAATAGATGTGAGCATCTTCAATAGGTTTGATTGAGTAAAGATTTGGTATTCTATTACTTCAATTACATTACAAAAACCTTACTTACAGCAGAAATATCGTGTTTGGGCTCTTTGGAATGCCCCCAATGAATAGGTTACTTGTTTCGGGGTTTAATATTTTTTTAATTTTGTTTTTAATATTCTTAGGACACTTAAGTTATTTTAAAATAAAAAAAAATTACAAAAGAGTTTAAGAAATACTTGTTCGTTTTATCAAAGCAAATTATTTGAATAGAGATTACAATAATATATTATATTATGATGGATAAAAAATATAACTACTTTGTTATTACATACCAGCACTATCTGACCACCCAAAACTGAGAATATTATTTTGTGTACATTTTAAAATATTTAGCTAGCAACATTATAACGTACAATTGAGGATTTTCGAGAAGTTCATCCCTTCTCTGTTTCTTTACTCCCTTGTTTCTTTGTTTTACACGCACGGAAAAACACCGTTGGTAGCCCCCGATTTTTTCCGAACCGGGAAGATACGTGACATGCTATTGGTATCCCTTCCCGCCAGCATTTGAGATTCTAGATGCGACAGGAAATCCCCTGACAGCGACATTATAGCAAACACAATATGCATGCGTTCAAAATCTATTTACGATGCGTTCCGAAATCAAATAAAAAGCGATAGCACGACACACTGTGATTTGGTTTAATTTTATTTCGCGCTTCGGTGAAAGAAGATTTATATATCAACCAAATGAATTTGAATTGACGCCCTTTAATTTGCTATCCGGGATGCTCTCCTCTAGAGCTATGAGACGACTGGGACTGAACGTTCTAAAATCAAAATAAACTTTATTTAATTTAGGCCCCAAGAAAGCACTTATGAACGTTATACCACTACTGCCGGTTCGGAAAATATCCCAGACATCGAGAAGAACCGGCAAAAAACTCGATCGGTTTTTTTTTTCAACTGTACAAATCTTAATACTCCTGGTACAATAATAATAATTTAGTGGATGCACAGAGAGGGAGTCACTTCCAGACATCACTATCATTTACATAATGATCCACCCTATAATAACTTTTTGACAGTACAACCCGCTTGACATGGTCCTTGACCTTGGACCTTGTTGTCCGGCAAATCAGTAGATGTGCTTAGGGATCTTGTTACAGAACCCAACTCTATTACCTAAAAACTTTTATTAGCCTTACTAATTCTAAAACACGGTACGACTAATTTATCTCTATTTCTAGTATTAATATTGTGCTCATGTTTAACAAAATCTAGCTTTACTAAGTTTTTGCGAATATAGATTAAGTTATCAAGCATATTTATTATATTGGGACGGCAAAGTAAATGTACCATATTCCTGGAATTTGTTCTTTAGTGATTCGCGAGGTCTCATGCTGTATATTGCTCGAATTCGTTGATCATGTCGGTCATGCCGGATTAAGTCCGTGTTAGTTTTATTTAAGTAACTACGCTCGAACATCATTGTGATGTTTATATTATGGCTTTACGTACGTGCTTGTTAGGTACAGCATTCTGATAGAATGGCAACCTTAGGAGTTTTTTAGTAACTACTAACTGTATAAAAACGCTGTCGATCTGAGGAGCTTAACAGCTTCACCGAGCTTTGAGCTTTGATGCGAGTGCAGGACGTACTCAGCCAAACTTTTGAACTGATTTGGTACAATGCACTGAAAAATCTTAACATGTCTAAAAATAACATACTCTGAACAGCGACATCTATCGTAAAATTGTAGAACTATATAGACCGTACCGTTTTGAATTAATAAATTAATATCAAAGCATGCTATTCGGTGGATAATTTTCATACATAGAGATGGCACTCTTGGTCTCAACTTTCCATAATGGATATGTAGTTAATATTCTATACTATAGACAGACAGTAGCGGATGGAAGTAAAAATAAAAAGAACATTACATTGGCTGTAATAGTTCCACGAACTTAAATGAATTTGCGTTCTCGAGTTGCATTGTAAGTACGTAACTCGAGCTTCCGGACCCGTTAATGATAGGTATATTATGTTCTGTATATCCGACTCTGCTACAGTCCTAATAGGCACTATGCACATACCGATTAGTGTTGCATTGGTACAGTTTTCTTTATACTACAAAGGTGGCAAACAAGCATACGGTCAGAATGATTGCATGCGGCTCCCATAGCTTATAGATACTTGTAATACCATAGGTATTATTAGCGCATTGCCGATCTTGAAAATATACTGAAAATAGTACAAGGGCCAAGAGTAATAACATAAGCAGTTTAATATCCCTATTTAGTACCTATGTCAATTAACACCTTATATTGGTTTAACAGAAATCGTCTAACTGTACCAAGAACAAGAGCAATAACTTATACATTTTGTATCGCAGTTTAGGTGTTAGTTGATATAGGTTATCAGTACAAGTAAATTATACGCTTTAAATATAATTATTGCAGTTTTAATATATAAACACCTATTATTGAGTAACAGTTCGACATACAAGTTCTCCTATTACAGTGATAGACTCGGCGCAATTTAAGAAAATAATAATAATTATAAGGCATCTTATTCTTACAAGATTTTATTTAATTTACTTTGCTAGTATGGGTCAAATCTTAAAAATTAATTTCAAAACTTATCCCCAACCGATTGAGCTAAAATTTTGCATCCACGTTTAGTTTAAATGACAATGCATGGTCAGCTAATTAATGTCATTCTAAATCCAATATAACAGACTACCAAAGTTGGCAGACCATTCATTTTTTATGCACCCACATGATATGGGTATCACACAAAAGGGTTTGCGGAGAAGAATACGAATAAAATATTAATTTAAAAAACTTTTAAGTATAAGCTTTTATTCAATATGTCAATATTTAATTTTAAAAGCTTTTAGCGCAATTAAAAAGGGAGAAAGGGGGATCTCAATAAAATAAATGAACTTGAATATTTAAGGCAAAATATTATTGAGGCTTTTGTTTCTAGGTCTAAAGTTTGCAATCGCATTCAGACTTCTCAAATACACCAGATGTAATACAAAGACACATTCATAATATGAATAAAAATTGTCATCCAAGGCAACAAAGAAGCTAAGTAAATGGGTATTATTGTGGAATTGGTTTGCAAGAATCAAGTTACATTGGTCCGTAATTCACAAAAAAATAGGTAATTAGACATCTATACAATTAATAAAATTGATGTAGCTGTTTGTAATGTCAAAATAACAGCTGTTTATTAAATGTGTATGAAAGTATGTATATACGACACTTAACAAAAAAAACAATTTTTAAAATTTTTGTCAGTTTGATCCGGCTAATCTCCGAAACGGTTGGACCGATTTTGACGGGACTTTTATAACTACATAGCTGATGTTGTATGGAGTAATTTAGGCTACGTTTTTTATTAGAAAAGAATTGTGTTTCCACGCAAATGAAAAAAAAACTGGTCATGATGAATCAATTCGGGCGCTTAAATGAATTACACTTAGTAAACCATAAGAGATATAGCTAATTAATGTAAAACATAATTGTAGACATTAAAAAGACCTACAAAAAAGTCAGCAAGAGTATAATAAATATGTCTGTTATCTAAGGAGCATCCAGAATACTCATTTTTGTCTTTAAAATAACCGGGAGCAGGGGACCAAGATTCGCTCGTGTGGCCGATCAATGGCATTATTGTGTAGTCCACTTGAGCGACGCGAGCACAGCTAGTTCACAATAAAACCGTCTGCGAAAAGTAGTCCAGTAAAGTTGTCACATCTCTCAATGACTCATATTATACAGATAAACCGTGTCATTGAAGCGTCGCGTTGGTTGCGTTCTTTCTGAATGTAAACTATTGTTTCTTTTGTTAGTAACCCATTGATGGGCTTGAAGCATGTTTTTTGTGACATTTTTTGCTGCTACATATGTTGTGTTTAACGCACTGGTCTGGTCAATTACTAGCTATTAAATTATACATTTATTTACATCAAGGACCTTCGTGTCCGACATGTCAGTCATAAACTATAAAATAGTCATAAAAAACAGGTACATGACAGGTAAGGCCACAGAGAAGTCTTTTTAGCGTTTTCTTTTTATGTACTCGGGGGGCAACGGGGACTATGCACAATAATACAGAAGACCGCAGCCAAATAAACTTGTGTTGTGTTCCTGCGGTGAGTAGGGTTTTCTGACTTCGTTGGAGAACTGGGTTCAAGGTAGAAAACGATCTAGTGATACAAGTACCTACCCTTGAGGTTACGGTATATAAAAGAAAATCAGTCGAGCCGTACACTTGTTTGAATTAATTGTTTGAACAATATAAATCCGCTAAACATATCGCCAAATATAATGAGTAATACTTTACCGTTACAAAATCCTTTCAAATTTGAAAGTGAGATTTAAAGCGTTCGTATCCTCTTAGTATGATTTTATCCAATTTAAACTCTAAATGCATGTAATATTAGAGTAATAAATGCAGTGCAAGGTCAAAATTTTGCACCTATTTCACCGAGTGACGCAAACAAGCGTGCTCGTGGTGTTTTGTTCAGATCCAAAGGCGTGCTTCATAACACACACCCGTGGTGGCAAATCCCGCTTTTGGAGGCGATAGCGGTTAGAGCAGAAGAGGAACGTATGATACGCAGACGTACAATAAGAGGTGGCGTGTCAATTGGACGACCTTATTTGACGTGATTACGTCTTTATATTTGCTTTCATAAAGGCAATTAAAAAAGGTAATGATTACAACATCTGGGAATACAGTATGGCACTGCAGCCACATATCTATCATCTACATCCAAGATTTAATTACACCACTCGACAGTTAAAGGATCGAAGAATTCGTTACGTAGAGTGAGGACTGTGACGCATCACGGGTAGAGAGGACGCGCCGTTATTTTGAGGTCGTTTCACCGCGTCAAGTATTTTCCATTTGGTATAAATTATGACTCGTAGAAGCTACAACGCTCGTTTTAGTTTCAATCGACAGCTCTAGTCAACATTGATCATTTACGTATACGTAACATTAGTGTGAAGTTATTGTGAATATATAGCGTTAAAATTAAAAAAAACTTAATACAATATCGGCCTTTACTTATGAAAAATTAAAAACAAAATATAGAAATCGTATACGCTTGGAAAGGGCTTCTCAACAGTAATCCAGTGATATTCATAAAACACGATATGAGAGAATGAAGTAGTGCTGGAAAGGTAAAAAGCGTCCGAGCGGACACGTATTTCACCGTTAAAGATATGGGCGTATCTCATGCCGATTTAGTGTTTTCTAAGCTACGGCCCAGGCTGCCTCAGAGAAGTCCCTCCTTTTTTTGTTTTCTACATATAAAAAACCTAGGACCTCCTAGGTTTGACAACATCTCCTACATTTTAAAAACATTGTGATGTTTTGTTCGTTTTATTTCACGTTTTTGATTGGGCGTCATGCATACGGAACTACTAGGCCTACTAATAAACTGTCATTGAATACACACGAATAATTCCATCTCAGCTTCCAGTTGGATGTTGATTAAAAAGAACAAACAACTATAGGCCGTAGTCACGACTTAACATCAACTGGATCGCGTACCGATACAGAAATGTACGTTGGCATTATTTATCTTTAACACACAATCCTACATACATACCAAGAACAATGAGTACACACAATGCAGGTATGAAATACAACTACTCAAGCCTCAAACACCCCCCCCCCCCCCCCCCCCGGATATAAAAACAGTTACTAATTAATAATTAACCACAGACGCAGCATAATTGTAATACCGTACATTTTAGTCAATAAGATATTGCGTGACCGTGACAAGTTTGTATGGCGCTTACGTTTTTTTTAACGTTGTCGTAATTTGGTAGATCAATAAGACCGCAGGGCGAAGGGGTTAAAGAACCTAAGCAATAAAACGTCGCAATCACATGTTTTCACCAACAAAAAATGTACGATAGGATAAGGTATATGATTTAAAAAAAAATGTGTGTCAGCTCTGACGCAGGACTGGAGTTTAAGAAAACTGACTCTATAAGAACGATTTTCTTGGAATCCAATGATTTTGGAATCATTGATGTCTTTATAAATAAGTCAATGCTTGGATTATATAAAATTAGTAAAGTTAAATTAGTAATATATTGCATATATCATTATTAGTCCCATTATAGAAGTGAATCCTAATATCCTACTAATATAATAAATGAGAAACTTTGTATGTTTGGATGTTTGTCTTTAAGAGACCAGACTGCAAAATAAAGTGAAAATATTGCTTTTAGGTTAGGTTAGTAAACAACCTGCCAGTTCCTTCTTCCTATTTTCAAAAATTAACGATTATTTACTCTATCAATGATTTTCAACACCAAAAGTGGCGGTCAGTGTTATCCTACAAATATAATAAATGTAAAGTTTGTATGTTTGTTGTTTGTACTGCTGTAAGTTTTATTGGGACGGTTAATGTGTTGGATTCATATTGGCATATAATTACAATACCATACAAAGAGTGATAAACCCATGTATGATTTTCTTTTGGTTTGTCGTGTTCCGAGATCTATTTGTGTATATCCAATAATACGCATACGAAGTCGCGGGTACCAGCTAGTATATAATTGAACATAGTATTTTACAAAATATTATATAAAAATAAAGTTAACTGTAAGGTAAACACAATACAACCCAAACGCTACGGCGATCACCACATTACATAGATTATACCTAGTACAGTACGTAAGCATTTATGATTGTTATTTAAATTTTTTAAATTAAAAATATTTTAAAAAATATGACACTTTTTATCAACACTCGATTTTGCTCCCCATCTAAAATACCTATTGCGAGTTATAGATATGTATATGAAAATCGATTCTTAACAAGTAAGCTCCAAAAAATCTATAGCCTAAAGTCACTTAACATGAAGTGGATCCAAGGTCATAGGTATACAATTTTCCTAACTTTATTGTAATTAAGACTCTGCTGAATAAAGTGTTTTCAGCTTCGTCATGATTACTGTAAGCACAAAAGTAGGTACAAATTATACAAAATGTGTAATCTATATTCATATTCCAGACGCTCGTTATGATATCGATGGTTGCACTCTACTCCCCTATAATGGATCCCGTTTGACCATATTCGTTAAGTGTTACCCTCGAGACTGGACATTAAAATTGGAAACGGAAGCGAGTTGATGAGTCAGTTCATTTACACTGCACGATCGGTGACAGTTGCAACAACTTACGTGTTAGTAAATAAATTTAATGATAACGAATCATTATTTATATGTGTAACATATAATGTATATTTTATCAAAATCAAATATTATATTTGAGATTATACACAAGGAAAATACTCATACTGAATCTCGCAAAAAGTTTATTCATTTATAACTACCCTCAAATACAATAAAAAAACTCACGAACCTATATACAATAAAAAAGTGTATATTTTATGACTGCGTAGGTATAAAAAATTGCTTTATATTTACATAAATAAATACCTGAACATCATCAAGGAGCAACTGCATTAAGCCTCTCCCGAGAAGGTGCTTATGAGGCGGAACCACTAACGAATGTATTCTTTCCAAGAGTCCCGGCAAGGCCCCAGGGTCGTGCGAGACGCACCACTCCGCGAAATCTTGCAATGTACTTCGCTCCAACTCTTGCTGTAACCCGACGTATTCTCTCATGTGTCGATCAGCTGACGTCACTCTACTTAAAAGATCTGCCATCTCGTGCAGCCTCAGCTCCAGCCTGGTCCCTCGACCACTATTTTTGGCTATCATCAAAACCACAGCATTTACATTCTCGATGCCGACTTGTAGTTTCTCTATGGCGTGCGAAATTCGAGCAAGTCGCGCTAAAACCAACCTCTCCTGTCGCCTGACCACAGGTAGTTGCACTCCGGATGAGGCATTGAAAGGTTTTCCTATTATATCCCAAGAAGCTAAGACTTCTTCGCCTATCTCTTTGCCAAGTCGAATAACGTCAACGACTTCGTCGACTAGCGCGCACGAAGTCTGCGTTAGCGCAAGGACCACAAATAACGTGCGCACAAACCGAACGAACATGACGACGGCCGCTCACCCACTGAAGCGAAGCGTTCGAGGTCGGTGGAGTTGCAAGCTTAAAACTTATCAGTTAGATAGTAACGACGAATTTGTTTGAGCAATAGACAAAAGACTTAAGTAGGTACGTTACGAGAAAATTATTTCAAAAAGTTTGATTTCGTATCGATAAGTGGCACATCGCGAACTTCTTGTACAACCTCTTAAGACTCAGTATGATAAAGTGCGATCCTGCCGCGACCGGTATCTTGTATAATTATCTCGAACATGCACGACACGCAGAAATTGCTAGACAACAACTGTTACATGTTTTACTCGTTATTAAACATTTCGTCAGTTAAACTTAAAATAAAAATGTATGTATAAAAAAAATTAATTACATTTAGAGACAAACTTCGTACTTTTAAAATTGATATAACTAAATATTTAGAGTGTATAATTTTTGAAGTGAATACTTCTTTAGCCGCGTTGAGCGATTTTGGTAGGGGAAAAACATATGGGTTCGCGTAACCGATGACCTCAACATGCTCGTGACATATTGCGCTTGCGTCAGACTGGCGACGCATAGTATAGCGGTGTAAACAGTAATACTAGTATACACTCGATTGTGTCATATCCATGTTTGACTTTTTTGATAGGTAAAATCTTATGTTTCGCGTCACCGACATGCTCTGCAAAAATTCAGACTATAATTGATTTAAAAACTCAAAATTGAGTTTTCACGTCTCTCGGTACATAGTCCTTATGACTGCCTGTTTTTTTTAAAGGAGCGTTAAGAAATCTTGTAATGTTTTTCTATTAAAGTAAATTGTAATACGACATTTTTACTTTTTATTGTTATATTGTATCCAAATCGCTATTGCTTTTTTGATTTAATACGATTATTGTATCAATAAATAACATATTTAAAGTAATACATTTACGAAAGGTATAAAACCACTTGATTATACATTTGAAGCGGCTTTAAAAAAATCCTATAATATTACTTACCTATTGCGATGAGTAAAATACAATAATCTGGCAACACACGGTACATGTTTGTAGGTCGCCCCCCGCTCCAACTGAGATACTTTCGTTTTCTTTACACAGATTATCCACGACATTATTGTACAATTTTAATGAATTTTTCTTTACTATTTTTTCCTTTATACTTGTTTAGACATTCCTGCATAACTTAACGATGAAATGTTATAGTCGGCACATATTTGATATCCTAAATTACTCTTTTGAGTAACTTTGAATCACTTTAATTGCCTTGTTGATTTGTTGTACCGCTAAAGAATAACTGGGTAGGCGTTACCAGAATAATTAGCCTTTTTTATACAGTAACTAGTTGTGCCCCACGGTTTCACCCAACGCTGTTGCAGCCTATCATCGTTTTCACTTCCCGCACTTGCCAGTTTGCTTGGCGTTTATGGTTATTGCTACGCTCCATAAGGTTGTCGCGTAAAGCTATAAAGCCTGTAAGAGTCCTGAATAAATAGGCGATAAAATTAGCCCGGTAAAGCTGTAAAAGCTATAAGTGGCTCTGTTTTTGGATAGGACCCCGCGACTAAAAGTAAAGTCACATCGAAAAAAAGGCGATAAAATACAAAAATAATTTTATAAATCTGACTGGCAGTTACAGGGATTAACGCGTTCAAACACACAAACGATCTCTTGAGACTAGAGGTATGTGGAAGGTACATAAATACGGGGCCGATTTTTCCGAGTGCAACAAAGATTTGGGAGAATGACCCTGGATGGGCATTTTACAAAGGACAGTGCACGTATTACATATTAGTTGCCCGTGTTACACACACGGACACATTTAACGTTTTTTGAATTGCAAAAAAGACGACATTGGCTCCCCTGTCTTCCAGCATTGAGAATTTCCAGACGCGACGGGAATTCCCTTGATACAGACAACACACACTAAACATGCGTTGAAAAATCAACTCGAAATGCATTCTGAAATTAAATGAACAATCGAAAATGCAAAACGTCCTTCATGCTCTTTGTTTCGTGACTCTAATGTTGTTGCCAGTTGTAGGAACCCAGACACAGAGTACTTTATATAAACTAAATACCCAGGTTTGCGGCGCGACGTCTCCTCCGCTTCCGCAGTTGACCGTTAATAATGTTAATAAACCGTTATTAATTGGAAATAGCGCATGCGTGTCAAATAGTGCCATTTTAAATTAAAACCATTTATTTCATAATTCTTTGTTGTCATTGATACATGTGAAATTGCTATCTCCGGGTCGTAATTACATTTCTGCGTCATCGTCAGTGGTATCATGACATTAAAAAAACTGAGACAATAGGTGATTGTGTTACAGATCGTATAGAATACTTTGGAATTTTACAAGAACTGATCGTTTTACAGCTTGTCTGAACAACATCCTGTTAGTGAGATGCGTTCACAGCAAACTGTGCGTCGGTATGCAGCGAGTGTCGTTTCTACTTATCTACCTTCTTACTCAAACACTAATTAACATCTTCATTCTACCTGGGGTTTAACTAACAAGCGATCTATATTCCTGTCACTATGTTACCTGACATAAAAAAGTTGATATTGCAATACAAAGATATATTTTTTTATAAAACTATCTAATATTGCTAACAAGCGTACAGCTAATCATTGAGTAAAGAGGCATTTCAGCAGGCTAGTATGACGTCAACGATTCTTTGAAGATCCTTGAATTTTGAAGGTCCTTTTGAACTGTGTCTTTCTTGGCGTCAGTTATTTTCGTGAGCTAGCTAGTAAATATTTAAAAAATAAATTTCGCCATGTTTGTAGAATGGTGCTAAGCGGTTACCGTAGCCTATGGACGCTTAGAATACCAGATACCTAGGTATAATTATAGCGTATTACCGAACTAGAATTCTCCCAAGTACCCGTTGCGCAAGGAGTGCAAAGTACCCGGTTGCAGAGTCCTTAAGTCTTGGATATTATTTATATACTAGCCAAAACCCCTGACTAACACCGTCGTCCACGAAAGCAGAGCTGTGAGCACAGCATATTTAATGTCAACCATGGGTCCACTGAAGATAGATTGACAAACTTGACCATTATAAGTAGGTATATAATGATAAAATTACATTAATCAAAAATATTTCAATTCATTTATCCGTTTGTATTTTAGGGAAATAATATAATTAATCATAAAAATACATTGGTTTTTAGGTTAATAGGGAAGAGGGGGGGGGGGGGCATGATGACTTTCGCAACCATTTTTTTTTCGCATTGTTCTGGCCTGAGGTCCCTATCCAAAAACAGAGCCGCTGATGACTTTTACAGCTTTACCGGGCTTGAGGGCGAGCGCTTATGGCACTCAGTCGCGAAAGCGTGGGCAACATGCGCGCAAGGGTGCCAAAGTGGCCGGACTTCGGCTTGGGCTGTTGCCGCAATTGTAACTAAGTCGGGAACTGACTGATTCCCTATCCGTAAAATTCGAGATAAACTATACAACTATATACCTATACATATATAAATGTTCCCTGCCTTCTAGGAGGAAGGAAGAGAACATGTGTATATGTATTTAGTGATCTGAAATTATTTCTATACTAGCTAGTGTAAAAAAAGATTCGCGTGATTCGACGCGGCGTCGAAAAATGATTTCGAGAGGTATTTGATGTACGATTCGACTGAGGGAAGTTTCATATTTTTATGGAGGTCTTGTTGTCGAACGTACCAAGAGGCTGAGTTAATTTTAAATAAGAATCGCGTTTCGAGAACTTGGAATGTATGGATATTGGATTTTGACATATGTGCGAATGCGGTGCAACTATATGTCATAATCGGGCGGACTTTCGCACCCCGGTGCCGAATATGCTTATACGATGGCCTTGCTCCAAGGGAGCTCTGGAAACCCTCCTACTCACCGAAGGAACTCAAAACAAGGTTATTTGAATACGATCTTTTGTAGGGTGGAGGTGTTTCATCAGTCGTGCTACCCCAAGTAGAGAGAAATTTACGTTAAGTCTTATATGTGAACTGGTTGTCAAATGCAGCTTTCGGAACACCCCTATAGGTGCTTAGCAACAGATTACCAACTTCAGGGTGGTAGCTAGCCAGACGGACATTAGAAAGAGCCCTACCACTGTGTTATGATTTTTTTTTACAACTTATAATGGCAAACACACATTCGGCTATTGTAGCCTATCCAACTTCGGAAACCCTACTCACTGTAGGAACACAACACAAGGCTGCGACCTTCTGTAGAGTAGAGGTATTCCCCAATCGGACTGCCCCAGGTAGAGAGATCTCCAAAGAAATTGCCCTGTGCGCTATCTCTCTCACGATATTTTCCTTTAGCGAAAGCTCAGGCACATTGTACGGATTCGAACTTACATCGATCGACGCAGTGTCCGCAAGCACTACCGCTCAGCTATCATTGCTTCATTTGCCAAGAACATGCCTTTTTTGCACGTAGCTATTTTTAATTTTTTTCTTATTAAAGGAACTCGTCGAGGACTTCTTGAAACTCGTTATCAACAGCAACTACTTAAAATGTTAATCTTTTCTATGTATTTTTTTTTTCAACAGAGGAATGCAAGTGCACCCTTCTACTGGCGCCCATGAGGAAAAGTGAGATCTATAAATTAGCGCGTTCAAAGAAACAAACACTGGGATTTTATATTAGGTATATTTGGTCGTTGCAAAGTGTTATTGGGTTTTTCTATGAAACTAGGTAGCAGCTCGGTGATTGGCTTTGTGCCCGATTAATGGCAATATTACAAATTACACCTAAAACATACATGGCGAACTGTCGATGTACATTAGTACACCTCTGCCTAACCCTTCGGGGATACAGGCGTGATGGTATGTTATGTAATTATTTACATCCCGAAATGTTATTTTTACTCATATTACTGGCGATTCATATACGAGTTTATCAAATGAGAAATGAAAGACGCCTAAATGTACCTATTGTTTAAGATTCTTATAAGCCTCTCAATTATGGAACGACGTATGCTTCCCGTCTACAAAATTAGATCAGAAGCAGTTGAGAATTGATGAAAATTTATTTCCTTGTGATTTCTTAAAGTAATATTAAAAATTATGGAAAAAATTAGACTTCCAATGTACAAAATTTCATTAAAATCGGTTGCTTTTTTAATTTATTTTTTGGACTTCTTTAATATTTCTAAATGTTGTATTTATTGAAAATTTTTATAGCCTATCAATAATTGACCAGTCGCTTAGGCTTACCGTACACGAAGTTTAATAAAAATCGGGCAAGCCGTTTGTTTAGAGTTAAATCCGGACATACAAACAGATAGACAAAAAAATTCAAACCATATTCATGATCAGTGTACTCTATATATTAATGCCGATGGGGAAATTTGGAACAAATATTACATGTACAGAAATATTTAATTAAAAATCTATAAATCACCACTGTTTGGGGAATGTTAGCAATAACCACGACACGTTAACAAGTACAACAAAAGTGGCACATTGAGAAAAACAGTACAAATAAAATTGAGCTATGCCAATGCATATAATTATAAACCACCGATGTCGCATCGAACGTGGTAGTTGCGGGGCGCCACGCCGCCGATCTATGAATGCCCTTGCGCATGGAGGTGTGGCATGGTCGCAAAGCTCCGCCCATTCCACCTGCACTCAATTTCCGGGACGCAAATTAATAATTCAAGTGTGAAATAAATTATGTTCCACCACAAAACTATTAATATAGGTATAGTATAGACGAGGAAGGAGATTAAATAAATAAAACATCATTTTCTGTTAAAATTTTATATTGTACATCAACTATTTAGTTAGAGGTAGAACATCCTACTCTTAAATAAAACTGCTAAATTGTTTTCAATTTATAATAGAATAGTTAAAAATTCAGTGTCGCCGCGTTAATATCATCCGGTTTGTAGGCGGAGTGAGTTAACAGAGATAGAAAAATATCTTATACAGTCAAAACTTTTGCGTCTACCAGGACGTATGTACGTTTATATGACTATTAAAATTAAATAAACGACTGCTGTAAAAATACTCACGCGTCGGATACATACACAAATTCAAAAAGGCTGACTTTTCTTCTACATTTTAACAGCCATAGATATTAGGTAAAGAATCTGTCTACTATTTAGAAAAATGTAAGAGAGTATTTAGTAAAAAAACAGAACCAACTCAAAATGATTTTGAGGAGTTCCCTCGTGTACCTTCGAAGTCGAAGTTCCAATGCCAATGAAAAGAAAATGGGAACAAACTAATATCCCCTTAAAAAAAAAAAAAAATCATATAAATCGGTGGATAAACAAATAAGTTATTCCTGAACATACAATTAAAAAAATACGTTCTAACTGAGAATCTTCTCCTTTTTTTTGAAGCCGGTTAACAAAACTAACTCAGCTAGCGAAAATCTAAAGATACGTCTTTTTTTCTTTGGACAGTGCAATAGTTCTATACTTGTATTGTGTATTCAATACAGAGGGAGGGGGGGGGGGGGGGGTTTTACGAACCTTTTAAACATCCCTATATATAGGTCGACAAAACTAAATGAAATTTAGGTCCTAAAAAGCACATAAAAACCTTAAACACTAAATTAAAATGTTAGTTTTCAACTGACTTCAATAAAAGCAGGAAGGTGGTTTTCAATTCGACTGTGAACACCTCCCTTAACGGAGCTCCCGTTTTGATCTCATTGGAATTGGACCTTCAACTTCGAAGATGCACCAGGGACCTCCCCAACAACATCGAACTTGGTTTATATAGATATTCGGAATCAGGAAGAACAGACGTATCTAATTGTTTTTTGTATGCTTATTACTTTTCGTTCTTGATTAATTACACTTTTCCTAAATCTAAAACACTTTCCTCCCTTACTACAGTTATTTCGACATTTCTCCTGTTTGTTTTATTTTGATGCGCCTTTTTCCTTCTAGAAACAAATCAAGTTTACCCTTGTGCATTTTAGGGACCCTGCGACGGCCATAGTTATGCTCGTAACCACATGAAATATTTCTTTGTATATTGGATACAAGTAGGTAGTATTTTTATCAAAAATTTGACAAAACATACTGTTAAAATGAAGTACCCGTATTGTTTATGAGTTGGTGAATTTAAATAACCACTAAAAGTTACAATTTAAATCTAGTGGTAGACGCAAAGTCGTTGTGGAAATCATAGAAAACCAAATAACGTGGCAGTGTCAAATATTTTGCTTACTACTAAAATAAAAATAATTCTCTTTTAAAATATCTACTATATATATAAATAGCTAAATTAATTAATTAAACCAACATATACATACAGACACTACAGACTATGCGTAATATACTTTAATGTTATTATAACTTTTGTTTCTTAATATTGCCAACACGAAAAATACAAATATTACTAAAGGTCATCTAATAAAATAATATACACATTTTTTTAATATAAAACAACGATCAAGTACGTCGTCAAAAATGAACCGAGTCCTATAGGACATTTTTAATAATGTATAAAAATTCTTCAAAAAACATTTTTAATTGAACATTACAATCATAAAAATAATTATGAAAATTATATACTTTATTATTATGCAAAATGCAAATTTCCAGAATTAAAATTAATCTAGTAATTTTATATTGAGTATTGAAAAAATTCATTTGGATTTTTTTTTATCTGTTTAATTTTAATTCTTCCCCCCCTTCAGGGTCGTTGCTAGTGGATGTATTGAAGAAACCGAAACATTGAATCGTATTAGCGAATCAAAAAAAAGTCACACAAAGCCACCTAAATTATTTTTCTTTTTCAGCCTAATTTTGCCACTGTAGATATTCCTAGTTTATACCATTTATAACTTACGACATAATATTGTTCATAAAAAAATTATTCCCAATAAAGCGAAATATTTGACACAAAACAAATATTTCATGTATGTATATATATATATATATATATTTAAAAAAACAACGAAATACATAATGTCGTCTTTCAAAATAAAGTACATTTTTTTATCACAGAAAATAATAAATACTATCGAACAAAAATATTTAAAAAAGATGGCAACTTTTATTTATGCACCATGTTACATGTCAAACAATATTATAGGTACCAGTTTTGAATTAATATGTTAATTAAGTAAATAAAGTGTCAAAAAACTTTAGCGCGTTGAAAAGGTTTGCCCTAGAGTTTTATAAGTAAAAGTTTCAATTTAAACCACCAGTCAAATTAACAAATTATAGGATAGGGTACAAAATAAAGAATGCTTTAATTTAACTTTATATAATATTAAAGTTATAGAATATAACAGAATTAGTTATGTCCACTTTAAAAAGTTATAACTCTTCATCTATGAAGGGACATTGCGTCACTGGCCCCGTTTAATAGCCCGTATTGGTAATTATTCTGAAAAATATTCTTTGACCCTATCTCACCGTAGCCCTCAAATTAATTTAACAAAATTAGGAAATACATTCCTATATTACCAGTATAAGTTGGCACAGCATTGCGCCACTGTGCACATAACCGGAGTTGCCACTATTTAGAATTTACCACCATAATTGGTAAAATTGAATTAAGTTCGATGAGAAATCAATACACAAGAACATTAACCAAATTTAAATAGCAAGTCATGACTTAAGAATTATCTAGAGTAAATCTCTAATATTCTGAATCAGTTTGCTGTGACATTGCAAGTTCCTTATAATTAACACGTATCGCAAAAATATGGAGAGACCTTTCTTGTCAACGTATTATATTTTTACTATAGTATTGGCTTCTTTAAATAAGTACACTCTATAGAGATGCTATAGACGTTTAGCAGACTCAGGCTAACAGTAACGTCAAATCGACAAGAAAAAAACTATAACTTGACTAATCATAATAAAAAATACTTACGATTCTAAAGGGAAAACTTTTCAACGCCCCTCTCGTCTTTACTAATATACTAACGCCATTTATCTCTAAAACAGCCACATGATATTAACTGTTCATTACAGCGATAAACTAATTTTATTAATTAAAAAGACGACGTCGAATAAAACCTAAATTTTGTACAGCAAAAAAAAAACCAGTCCACACGAAGCATCTGTCTCAAACAATGACGTCATTGTCCACATATTTTCTTCGAAGATTAACTGAATTTTCATAACTATACATATGAATAGAACTTTTTTGTCCAAGGTACTTTTTTTTAATTAATAGGTAATAGAAAATATTAGATAATAACCCATCTGGGACAATTTATAATATTTGATTTAAAAAAAAAAATATGATCCAAATATTGAAATATCACCCCAGAGGACTAAATTTACATAAGCAATATATATGTATAAAAAATACAGAAACTAAATTATATCTTATTACGTACTAACTTTTAGTAAGGAATGTAATATTCGAACAAACATTAAAATAAAAAGATTTTGGTTAACAAATCATCGATTTCCATTTCAAATAGTAGTTTCTTTTAATTATGAAAAAGAAAAGCTGAAGGGTTGTGTTTAATAGAACGTGAGAAAACCGATTTTTATGGCGGTCAACTACTGAACACCGTATACACACAATAGATATAGTAAAAAAGATACTGTCCCATAAAATGCGTTTCCAAAATCATATATTAATAATAAATAAATATTATAATATACTAATATTATATAATATATTATTATCTACATCTTGATTACAGAAATTCCAACACGCTTCAAATCGATCATTTTTAATTAACATAACAAGGGTCAGGCTCAGTTTCAGGGTCGTTTGCATTTTTAAAACAGTGCAATAAATAACTACTTAACAAAGAAGTAGCCGATTCACTAACCCATTTCTAAACGGTGATCTCTTATTTTCAAGCCGCGAAGTAAGTCCTTCATTGTCCTCCGCCCGCAATTTTTTTTTGTCCTAACGTTTATAACCTAACATATTGTACTTTTCACTTATGGGCCCGCCTTTCCAGACGACCGTTTTTCGATATCCCAGATTAAGCAAATTAATATCCCAGGTCAAGCAAACACAGATCCCAGGTCTAGCAAACACATAATCCCAGGTCGACCATCACGAGTTCGTGTTATTGCACTGTTTTTTCAAGCCCTTCACTCTTGATATCCCTTTACCAAAATCATATACGACTATTTATGTACATACGCTAAATTTATATATAATGTAGGTATAACTCCTAAAAATTTACCTTTTTTTGAACACATTTTCAATAAGATATGGAAATATTTACCTTTAAGTGTCCTACGCAATCCACCCTTATATTTTTATGGCACGAAAATAAACAAAAAGTACGTATCTGCACATTAAAATAACCTAAAAGTATACCCTCCTACCGTACTTAGTGACATCATGTGTCCGCCATCTATAATGAAAAATTGTAGAGTATTCCTTACATGAAATTGATTTCTAATACGATACTCGGGAGTATTTACACATAGTAGCCATACGCAGGCGTTCCCCTTTGTCAAAGTGTAGCTTCACGCGGTCTTAAGCGTCTAATAAAACTAGTTGCAACAGGACTGTTCACTAGATTAAATCTAATGACGTGGCCCGTGTTGCTCTGTGAGTAAATACGGTAAGAAGGTAACGCGGCGAAGCGAGAAACTTAATTCACCAATAGGCCCTAAATGTTCACGAATACCTAAAAAGCAATTTACGTATATAGTATAAATTTTACATTTAAATACAAGATAAAATTATAAATTCGTTATCAACTAACTGATATTTTAAACGTGTCCCGATATTAACACTGCGTGATACATCTATTCAGTATGTTCGTTAATACCTTTTATTTTAAATAGTTTAAAATTATTTATGATTTATGAAACAACATAAAAACCATTGCATGATAATAAAAGATTCTGCTAAAAACTTTTAATGAATTTTAGCTTAGGTATACATTTAGCTAACTCATCAGTGCTGGTGTTGCCAGTTTGTTTATCAAGTAATGTTGTAATAATAAATATGTATTGTTAACAGTATACCACGCAATGTTAAAACCGCGTATCGCAACCCTCGCCCCGCGACGACTATACTAAAACTAAATGTAACTAAGTGTTATGCACAGTTAAAAATATAAAATAGCACACTATTTATATAATATATATATATATTTATATTTCCATATACATATATATGTACTCTTTATTAATATACTGGTCTTTCTGAGATCTGTTCGTCACCAATCTGTCTCCAAATACTGCATCATTGATTTTATATTTTCCAAGTTTACCTAAATTAAATATGCTACTTGCACAGATTAAAAAAAACTATAATCATAAAACTCTATAAAAATAAATTCATTGATAACAAAAAAAATAATAATATTGCAACACAGTATATAAAACGTCAAGTGTGGCCAGTGGTAAAAATATTATTATAAATAAAGATAGATTTTTTAAAGTTTTTTAGTCTCGCTCGCGACATGTTAATTTTAAAGGAAATAAAACGAGTCATATTAACAGTGTAAAAGCTTAGCGACCAGCTTGCAAACGTTAGTCACCAATAATGGCACAGACCCCGAAGACTCGAAAGTGAACTCGTCTGAATATAAATTCGTATAACCATTTTCAGTAGCATATTTAATTGTTAGCCACGACGTGCGCTGAAACCGTTCGATGCGTGTCAATGAACACGTCCCGTACATATACCTGATGGTTTGTGAATGGAAGCTAATCAAATTTACTAAACACAAATAATAACAATTCCAAATGCAGTTTTACAACAAAAAAACCGACAGTTTTGTACTGCAAAAGAAAAATTATCGATATCGGAAACATTTTTTTTTTCTATCCCTAACAGAGGTATATTATTTTTTCTTGGTATTTAAATGAATTTCAGCTACTGCAAAAACTTTTCACATTTACTATTCATGGCAATCTACAGATTTATAAAAATATATATGGATATCGATAAAAAATATATCGAACTTTAATATAAATTATACTGCATTAGAACTATTAATTCTGTATTTTCGATATTAAAAAAAAAATTACAAGTTTCCATCCACATTCCATCGAAAAATTTCTATATATTAAGTTATCGATAAGTTCGCCCCTAAGGTAACTCTACGTCTAAACTACACAATATAAACGTTAATCTTGGCAGATATGTTAATGATTCTCTTAATATGTTTAGAAGGTGTTTAATTAATATGACAAATTGATTACGTCGACGATAGACGCGAATAAAAAAAAATTGCGATATGGTATTGATTTTTTTTTTTATAAATGTTTAGCCATTAATTATTAGGTTTACTTACTTATTTAAGCTGTGGTCCGGATTATATTTTTTCAGTCTGCAAATTAACCCTGCTTCTTATCGAAAAAAAAAAAAGTTTATAGCCAATGTTTTTAAAGTCTTGATTTCTTAATATAATTAATTATTTTTAAATCTGAGTTGGATTTATGAAATATAATTTAGTTCTTTCACCAAATACTGTCAAATTTACAATTTTTTATGCTCATATAATCAATTCACATCGACAAGATTATTAAAAGAAAAACAATCCACTTAATTGGTTACGAATCTGTACACAATTACACATACTGGTAATCCTCGCTCTTAATATACCTATCTATATTCCATATAATCTAACGACGTTCTCTAAGCAAAACCGATGTCCAAATTTTGGAGATGTTCATCCAAACTTTTGACCGATGACAGCAACACACACCCACAACAAATGGCAAATCCAACAGCACTCTTAACTTTTCAACAATGAAGAAAGTCGCCAAAAAAAAATTTACCCAATAAACACGTTCAGACGTTGATTGATTTTGGCAAGACAGGAATATGTTTACTTGACATAGATTCCAAACTTATGTTATTCGAATACCTCATTTGATATATATGGGTTTCAAAGTTGACAACGTTTAAACGGAGTAAAATCATGATTTTTTTGTGAAGAATCGAAAATAAACAAATCAGTGAAGGCAAAACTCGAATAGAAACGTGGCACGAGCTGGACCGTTGAACGAGCAGTAGGGAGTAGGAAGGTCCCGCGTTCCGGTGTTATAAAATCTCTGGGTGCCAGTCGGGCGGGGTGGCGGGATCCGAGTGGGGGTGGACGGCAGCGAGCGCAGGACAGTCGCAGTAGTCAGGCCGCTGCACGACGAAGTTGCCGTAGTCGTCCGTGAGCGAGCTGTGCCGGAGAGCGCCGCACACGTGTCTCACGCCACCGTCCAGCCACCACCGCTCTTAAAGAAAAAAAAGTAGTTTAAAATTACAATAATCTTTCTAATATTATAATTATCATTCACTCATATTTCTGTGAAATAATAATGATATATATATATTTTTAAATTAATAAATCAGATCAAATATTTCGTGCTGCTCTTCATGTTAAATGAAACACCAATAACAGCGCATGACGTCATTCGTGTGTAAGGGCACTTTACATTCAATTGGTATGTAGAGCTGACATTTGTTGTTTCCTTATAATTTCGAGTTTATTTAGTGTAATAAAGTCACGCGCGCTGTGGTATCGTTTGCGCGGCAATTTAAAAATGTATATGTTTAGACGTTATTTTTAAGACTTCAAAAAAAGAAAAGGTTACCAATTAAAATGTATATATCTTGTTCTGTATGTTCAGCCATAACTTATTTGTTTACTAGCTGTGCCCATGGCTTCGCTCACGTGGACTACAGAATGCCCGCAAGAATCTTGCTCCAGACTATTTTAAAGACAAAAATTCTTATTGTGGATGTTCCTTAGAAGATAGATATATACTCTCCCGGACTTTTTTGTAGGTCTTCTAATGCCTATTATATAGTACATTCATTTGCTATATCTTTTATGGCTTACCCAGCATGAGCCATTTAAGCGCCCGAATTGATTCACTATGACCAGTTTTTTATTATTTGTGCGGAACCCTAAATCTTTTTCTAAAATAAAAGTAGCAAAGTTACGTAACACGAAGAGATATTTATGCAAGACAGATTTTTCGGTGGTCACCGTTGTGTTTAGATTGTACTGTGCTTACCATCAGGGACACTACTGTCAATTTGCCGTGGTTCTACTATAAAAAAAGAATGTATGTTTCTAGTTATTACTTATAATTCTGTTCACTTGTACACAATAACCAAAATGTTACCGACACATATGTGGTCAAAAATTAATAACTCACCTCTACTAATGTCGACATCAGTCATAAGTTCTTCGTTCATTAGAGCGGTGAGCGCGTCGTCCGTATATTTCGAATCTGTAAACGATCAATTATATTTAAGTAATAAGGTAAGGTATACGTTCTTACCATTACTATAGGTTGCAACACCAAAACCATTCTATTAAAACTGGGATTCCGAGTCTTTCAATAATATGAATACTGGAATTTTAAATACTTTGACATTATTATGAAACGCAGAACAAAATCCTCCGAACAATCATTAATTTCTCCCTGTTATGTGACTAGTGTTGAAACCTTTGAAAACCTGGAAATACTCACAGTGAGAGAATAAATCACTAACATCAAAACTAGATACAGGAAACCGTTAGAAGCCCACCCCAATACCCTTGCACGACAGCAAACAATTGTGAGCCACGTTAAACGTCTTAAAAGACAAGATAATTTTTAACAAAAAAGAAAATCAACTTCAATGTTTTTGAAGAGTTCCCTTCTGTATCTTCGAAGTTTAAAGTACTTTTTCCAATGAAATAAAAATATCTTTTGTTGAAGTGGGTTAAAAAATACACCCTATAGTGTATAGAATTATGAGTAGATGTACTCATTGTAGAACACACTGAATGAGAGAATCATGCAACATATATGCTAAAAGCGAATGCACTAATTGCAAATGCAACCAAAAAAAATTTAATTGTTAAAGTTACATGAGAAGGGTATTTTTGTCATTGATCAGAGGCAGTACATATTAAATGAAATATACATACTAAGAACTTTAAAAAAAATTGAAATTTCTACAATACCATATGACTTTAGTGTAAATGGAATGACAGTTTAAGGCCATATTTCCTCACAAAATCGTGATGGCTGAATGGTTAGTCCGTTGGAATATTGATGTGGTCAGCAGATATGGACCCTAAGAATGTTCCGGAATTTGCGTAAGTTTACTTATTAGCTACAACGTCAAGTGGCATGGAAGTAAGAAACATCGTGAGAAAAATTGAACACCTTGAAAGATATTCTTGTAGTCGGAATAATCATAATTAACTTAATTTGACTCATCCTGTTTTTGACTATTATCATTATAATTAATACGTGAGAAGAAAACTTCGGACTCCTTTTTTAAGTGTATTGCGTGCACGGAAGTCTGTGAGATTAGGCATGGTTAAAGTTTATATGGAGAAGTGCAGAAAGCTAAAATTTATCTATAATATCTGTTACTAATATATTAAATAAAATAAATCAATACTGCGAATCCTAAACCGACACGTGCCATTGAACTTAGACCCCCAAAATATTGACATTGTCACTCAATGAAAAGTGACAGAGATGATATAAAATTCATTGTTTAGATTCATACTGCAAATGTCAAACAGAAAATAATCTATGATTAAAAGTCGCTGGTCAAATTTGGATCATTGGGTGACCACCAGTATTAGTTATTTAGATTTAGTTCTCTATTAACAATTGTTAACAACTATGTATTTCTTATTTAGTTACTGTTGTTAAATAAGTTACTTTTCTAAAAGGCACACAAATGAGGATATTATTTGAATTGACAACACCCATGTTACCAACCACCATTATCACCATTTTATATTACGAGGAGTTCAAACTATAGTAGTAAACAATGTAATAGAAAAAATATAGAAATATTGGCATAACCAGGTATGGGTATGCCCCCCCATAGCAATAACTCTTGATAACCGTGCGGAGGTAAAATAGTCTTCCTTCCGGTCAATGTTTTATCCTCCTCTCTATGATATTGAGTCCCTGAAATGAGGTGTGAAGAGGCATTTCCACAGGCCAGGATGACAACAACAACTGCCGATGGAATCTGTCACCAATTGTCTTGGTGTTCTTGGAATGTGTAACATCCTTACCGTCTGGTGCAAACACTTAACATTAGTTTTTCTTTGCCAGCCCCCTCCAGACCAAAATCCTGGCTAAGTTCATATACAACAATATATATAATATTTACGTTGTTTGGAATTGCTTCTACATCTTGGTTAATAACCTCATGCCTTCCCTCTGGAAGAGAAGCTTTCCCTAGCATTGGGACATTTACAAGTATAGCTAGCCTCATCATTATACATACTTCAAGGTATGTGAAGCATTATGCTGAAAGCAGGGTGGAATTCTGAGGTTGGATATAATATTATCTTTAGGTATAGGCATATATCCAACAATGATCAAGTATAATGGTATATAAATCATTGATTAACCTGGTTCTTCCTTAACTATGAGCTCCTCTTTAACTGGTAGCACTGCAGGCGAAGTGGGAGTTGTCGGTGTGCTGGGCGTAGTAGGCGTGGCTGGGGGCGTGGCCGCCGCCTCCCCTACAAGAAGCGCACCGCCCGCCTCGCCGCTACTATTTGAACTGCACTCCGGACTATATGGCGCCATCTGGAATTGCAACAATTTTTTGTCTCGACTCTTTGTATTCATTCACAAAAAAAAAACATCTTATCTTAAAGAAAAAAAAAATGTTATTTTTTATATATGACTAAAGTGGCAAACGAAAAACGGCAAATTTCCAAGAACACCCTATACCCTAGCTTATTTTTAAGATTGTTGGCTGTGATGTGTCAATATGTTACTAATTTAGTTTAAGGTTATTCAATCTGAAGTAAGCTAAGAGGCCTTTACATATCATCATTTACACAAACTGCTAAACGGATTTGGCTGTAATTTGGCATACATATAGCTTATAGGTCAGATTAAGCCATCCTGGTAAAAACATTTTTTTATATCATGTCCATATGTCCCAGGCCACACTTAGTTATATTATATTCATGATTTTGGCATTAATTTCTAAAGTGCTTCAATACAGTTAAAAAATATAATGATTTTATTACTTTCTCTCTAAATTCCCACTTCTAATAGGTTAACGATTATGAGATTCCCTTGTTCACTGTTACAATAAAATCTTTTGTTTGCTATTCCTGATACAATATGTATGTCTTTTCAACATTAATTTAAATATATGCACAAACCCTCAAACTCCTGCGTCTCCTAGGGGTGACCTCCGCAATTTTGTAACTGTTGTCCATCGCCCAGTATGAACCCTTGCCAGGGTCGTCTTTACTTCTCGCTACTTTCATGAAGCATTTATTTAATGATAGATTGTGCCTTATAGAATTCTGGAAATCAAATTTTTTATATTGCCTTTACAGTCTATTTTTTACTAAGTAAGTAAGTACAAACTAAGTAAAATTACTGAAGTTCATCTGATATTTATAAGGTATAGTCTTATAATAATGTTGCATTCAGAGAAGTGAAGATGTATTGACATTCACTGACAAAGTATTATCATATACCATAGGTAACCGGACCATAATCCCAAAAAAAAGTCATTGACAATAGTCTTCCTAATATTATAATCATCATCATCATCTATACAATTAATAAAATTGAAGTACCTGTTTGTAATGTAAAAATAACAGTTTTTTACTAAATATATATGAAAGTATATATATAATACCTATAACAAAAATCCCATTTTGAAATTTTTATCTGTCTTTCTGTTTGTTCCGAGTAATCTCTGAAACGGTTGAACCGATTTTGACGGGATTTTCACTGATATATAGCTGATGATACAGGAAGTAACTTAGGCTACTTTTATTTTAGAAAAAGAATTAGGGGTTGGCACAAATAAAAAAAAACTGATCATGGTGAATCAATTCAGGTGTTTAAATGACTTATGCTGAGTAAACCATAAGAGATATAGAAAATTAATGTACTACATAATTATAGGCATTAATAATACCTACAATAAAGTCCAGGAGAATATACATCTATCTTCTAAGGAACACTCACAATAAGCATTTTTATCTTTAAAATAGCTGGGTGTGGTGGAGCAAGATTTGCACGGGCATTCTGTAGTCCACAAGGCTAATATAATAATAATATTGATTTATATTTTTAAATTAATAAATGTAATCAATTATTCTGTGCTGTTCTTTATGTCAAATGAAACACCAATAACAGTCCATGACGTCATTCGTGTGTAAGGGAACATTACCCAATTGATACACTGAGCTGACTTCTGGTGTTCCTTATATTTATGTGTTTATTTAGTACTGACCCCACCCTTACACCTACTATGTGGTCTGCAGTATCCTTAGAACGGCAATTTAAAAATGTATACATGTAAAAACTTTATTTCAAGTAGGTACTTATAATGCATTATTTATGTAAAATTATATTTTTGCTAGCTTTAAAAATCTATAATGATTAATAATGAACACTTTTTTATAATGTATACATGTAAAGACTTTATTTCAAGTACTTATAATGCACTATTTATGTGAAATTATATTTTTGCTAGCTTTAAAAATCTATAATGATTAATAATGAACACTTTTTTATAATGTATACATGTAAAGACTTTATTTCAAGTACTTATAATGCATTATTTATGTGAAATTATATTTTTGCTAGGTTTAAAAATCTATAATGATTAATAATGAACACTTTTTTATAATGTATACATGTAAAGACTTTATTTCAAGTACTTATAATGCATTATTTATGTGAAATTATATTTTTGCTAGCTTTAAAAATCTATAATGATTAATAATGAACACTTTTTTATAATGTATACATGTAAAGACTTTATTTCAAGTACTTATAATGCACTATTTACGTGAAATTATATTTTTGCTAGCTTTAAAAATCTATAATGATTAATAATTAACACTTTTCATCAAGCTGCCTGGTTGCCTATTGCCAAATCCTAGACAATAGTCCAGTTCCAGTGTGGATAGCTCCAGTCCGTGGTCATGCTTTATTCTTGTTTATAGTTCAAGTAGGATGTACCCTTTGGAAATGTGGGCTGGTTTGTATACCTTGCAAATGCTATTACTCATTCATTAAACCTCAGAAAAGTGTTACCTTGACAGGTTTCCACAATAATTTCATTACTCTCCATTTCAATAAAAAAAATGTTAACTCACCATCCAACCCTTCCCAGCTTCCTTGTAATATGGGAATGCATTACATATATAAGTATATATCTCATTTAGTGTCATCTTGCCATTCGGTGAACTACTAATAGCCAACCTTATCATGCTAGCATAGCTGTAATATAAATTATTAGTTAAATTAATGAAGAGAAATAGAGCTTTATTGATTACACCTAACCAATACAATATATATATATGTATATAGTTAATGATAATTTGAAGTAATACATTTTAAATTCATTAATCATTAAAGTCAACCACAACATGCATTTAAAGTAATTATTAGAATTTAGTAATTAACTGAAAACACATAAGTTAAATAATATATGAAAAAAAACAAATGTAAAATTCATTGTTAAATAAACACAATATCATTTCATTTCAAAGATCTATGATGTTCCATGGTAACAACATTCAACAACACCAATAAACTAACAAATGTATTAATACAACAGCTTAGAGGCAAGCTTAACCACTTGCAGACAGGAATATAGTCAGTCTACATGCTGCTCTTTAGGATAAAAAATATATTTTAAATGTAGTATTCTAGTAAATAATTTAGATTTGATAGTATTACATGTATAAATATTATTTTCACAATAAAATACTGTTTTAAATAATAAAATCTTTATAAAGATAAGAGTATTAACATCGTTATTATTTTTAAAAACATGTTATGAAAATATGCAGATAGTATTGTTTTTTAAAATGACTTATACAAAGGACACAGCATTATTAGTCAATGTAGCTATAAAACGGATAATACAAACCTACTAAGTCAATATACATCAAATGTATGCAAGGGTCACCTCACAGTGACTCACCAACACCAACTGTGGAAAGGTATCAAGGAAAACATATTACCTGTAGGCTGGCTTAGCATGTTTTATTTTATTTGCGTTCTCCTTCTGATCGTCCTTGTTGTTATTTTCCTGCTGGAGCGAGAACGGCTGCACATCTTCGTATAGAAACCGAGGTATAGGGCCCAATGGACTGTGGCGCGGAGGACCAGGGCTGTAAGCAGGCAGCCATTCGACTCCTGGTGAATCGCTCATTGTTCCATCAATTTTGCTTCGTTAACGCTCTTTACGACAATAAATTACATCAATTCACATTTCATCGTATCGTAGGCGCAATGTACTCGCTACAATTTACGCCTAAATCCCTCATTGTGCATCAAAGAATCCTTGAAACTACGATCTCATTCTTATCATGGATTTTAAACACAATTCTACTCAATTAATCAACAGAAAACACAAGGTAACATAAATATATAGCGTTAGGAATAAAATAACATGAAAATTAACTTGAAATAACTAAATATGAAAGAAAATGAATAATTTTCGTGAAAATTAAAATTATTATGACATTTGAGGCAGCTACAACAAGGAAAATGGCGGAGTAAATTGTTGTATTCCGGTAGACGTAAAAGTAGTAAAATTTGTAAAACCTATTACATAGTTTCAATGCATTTCATTTTCAAATAAAACAAATAAGTTTAATGAACAATAAAAACTGTAGATAGGACTTATTTTGGTTGGTTGTAAATATGTAGTAAATTGGTTTTAATTCACTCAATATTTTCTATTCAATGAGTATAGTATCATGTATGTAGTGACTGAATGATTATTGCAATAATTTTAGTAAAGCTAATTAAAATAAAACTTGTTTGTGCCATGGTTGAGAGCTTTTTCAAACAAAGGATTGTAGTTTACACATCAAATAAACAATACCCTTGTTTTTCCTTGAAAGGAGTATTTTCCATGGTAGAAACATTTCTTAACAGCTGGCAACTCTGTTCAAAATTTTAACTGTCAGTTTGAATGAAATGCTTTGTGGGGAGGTTGTATTCAATGCTGTGTCACTTATAACGGATTGTTGACAATAATACACAAAGCCATAAAACGTGTGTGATTTCTATGTAACAGTTTTTTGTTGTTTGAACTGTGAATTATAAAGTATTACAATGGCGACACAACCCGAAGTCGGAGTATCCGACTTTGTACTTTTGGATAATCTGACTACCGACAGTTTCATAGAAAACTTGCATTTGAGGTATGAATTTTCTTATTTCCAGTTTCCACTAACAATTTAACACAAAGTGTATAATTAACGTTAATTGTCTAGATTTTTTTATCGATCGTTATTAAACTGAAGTATTCAATCTTATAAAATTGTAATCAGTTTTAATAAAAATTATTAACAGGTTCTGATTATGAATGGAGTCAAGTGCTTGACCTTGTATTAACACCTGTTTCATTATAATATTTTATATATCAATGAAATTATAATTATTCTTATAGATCCATAATAAGCAGATAATATGTATAAAGTTAAGTTATATTTTTCGAATATCTGAGCTTTTTTTAATAAAAAAATTAAATATAAAAAATGCATGTGTGTAATGATATGCCGAATCACAAAAACACGTGATAACAATATCAGTACACGAAAAAAAAACATATATAAACAATATCATAGTAAACTGGTTAGAATTTAATAAATATATATTTTAGTATGATTATCATATTAGAGTAGGCAAATTAAAATCTATAATCCATATGTTTGTGTCGCCAAATTTTAAGAGTAGACTGACTTGAAATTTTTACATAACATTGCATTTCTGTTTATGAGTGTTGTTAGGTATATACTTTTTATCCCAAAGTCTCTATGGGAATTAGAAATTTCAATGGTTTCACAATATTTAAATAAAAACAATTATGTCAAAATGTCAGATCTACTTTGAAAATAATTATTTTGCTCTTAGTAATTGGAATTATTTATATCAAACTTTACATGTTTAAATGGTTCATTTATTGGCTCTTTGGGAATAGTGGGATATCTAACATAAAGATAGATCAGCCCTGTTGAATAGGAAAAGAACACTCATATTAGTAATGAAATAGAACTAAATAGTGATATAAGTATCTATCAATAATAAACATTAACTTATGATGTCATGAATGAGTCTATGTTATGTTTATACCTATTAATGTTATGTCTTTGCTTTTGGTATTTGTGTCATGATAACTGGTTCTTATAAGGACTTTTTTAGGGTTCCTTACCAAGAAAGCAAACCCCATTGCTAAACTTATGCTCTATTAGGGTGACCAAAAGTTCCAAAATGGTTAAAAATAGTTTTTTTTTCACATTATGTAACTATGGTCTACGGTTGATGTTATAAGTATTCTGAAATTTTGTAGTTCATATTTCTTTTTATAGAGGTTTTTCATAATTTTTTCGTTATACAGTGTGTATTAAAGACCCCGTCGGATCCGGGAAGGTGTTATTAGGTATCGAGATTATATTATGTTTATGTTATCTATCTCATATTATAAGTAAAAAAAGTTACCCCTAATAAAATGTAAAAAAAATTAGTTAAATGAGGAAACTTACATGGCAATACAGGCGGCGCGGCGCAGTACCACCATAGGATCAAACGTACCGCTGCGTCGCGCCGGGATTGGCGACAGTGTTATCACATTTTAAAATTTGCTAAATTTTAGGGAAACTAAATATGTATGTTAATTTTAAATTGCAATAACATTTTTAATTTCATAATAAATAAAATTTTGATATTTTTTTGGTAATGTTATTGTGGTACCTTTATACCCTTTTCGGATTCGATGGGGTTTTTAATATACATTGTATATGTAGCGTCTTTAGAAGTTTTGAGTGACCTGTAAATGTAAATATTACACAACTCCTGTCCTTTGCCCCCTTTAAAATCTCGTATGTTCTTATTCAAGTGTTGTTTTAGGTTTGCTCTATTGTAAAAATGTAATACCCAAGTGTCAAAATTGGCGTGATTTTAATCCAGACTTGAAACCGTACAGTACAACAACAAGTAATAAAAACCGGCCAAGAGTATGTGGGCTTTAAACGTTAAACTAGATAAAAGAAAACACTATATTTTTTTGGGAAACACATAACTCTCGATGTATATCGTGGCGCGGAACCCGCGATGCGCGAGCCCTGATTGAACTAGGCCGATTTTTTACTCCATAATTATAGGTATATAAAATACTATTGGAAAATTAACGTTTACATTAAGATTTGTAATTTATATTTTATGATAAGTACTGACCAAGAACTAGGAGTTTCCATGAATATTTGAATCGGCCGCTGTCGTCAAATCAGCATACGCATACAATAGCGAGATCCGCTCGGTAGATGGAAACAACTTATCCCGAAATACGACACGTCAAACCGAAGTAATATGATAAGTTTTTACTATGTGCATAGTGATCGTAATTTCCTAATTTGGTGTTCAAATGTTGAGTCTCTCGTAAGACGCCGTGGTTGCCTCAGCACATTATTCTAATTTGCCCCACTATTTTATACTAATTTGCTCCAGCATATTATCCTTATTTGCCCCTAGGTACGTCGTGGTTACGGAACCACTAAATATATTTTCAATAGTATGTTACGAAACCGCAAGTTGATAAACGTCATTGACGAATGATGTCACTCACCAAGTTGTTAATCGTAAGTTTTATGCATCATTTTCCTCGTGTTATTGTTTTGAGTAATATATTCTCTGCACTTGTAGCAATAACTATGATTCCGTTTAAAAAGTGATGTTTTTATCTAACATTTTAGCTGCAACTGATGTAGTCATAATCCTAGCTAGAGCCAAGCTTAAGTCTATCCGAAGCATAACCCAAAGTTTTCGCACTTTTCACCGCAGCATTCTGAGGCGTCGCGCCGTGGAGAGTAAGCAAGGGCGCTGCAAGGCTATCCAGTTTACTCTTAGAACAAAAGACAGGAGCTACAAAATTCTAAAATTTAAGTTTGAAGTGAATGTTGTGTGGTTAACCTAAAAAGTTATTTTCATTTCTGTGCCTGATTTTAAACATGTAACTTCCGTGAATTGAAAATTTTCGGAACACTTGGCCTAGCCACATTAGAAGATAGGCTAGAAGACTCGAAAAACTTATAGTTTGTGACGTCACTACGAGCCCGTCGCATCGTGTCACCACAGCTCGCATCATGTGGGAGATGAGCTTTTAAATAGTCCAATGTGGTCATTCTCATTATGTCATTGCTTGAAGTAGATATTTTGATCAGTGCTTTTTTTTAAAGATTATTTTTCACATTGTGTAGTCATCTCTTCAGAATGTTTCATAATATAAAAACTTACGTAGAAATAACTAAATGTCATAAAATTATTCGTGGTCGATTTATGAAGCTCGTCGAATACGTTTGAAGAAAGTCACGTATAAGTATCTCAGATAAGTAATCTATTCATTCACCTGAGAGCGTAATGAGATATTTAAATACATCGTAAATTTCTAAATAACAATGATTTCAGCAATCATTCCTATTTTCTAAAAAGTACAACAAATTCACCAAAGACTCAATTGCCAGTTTTATAAATTACTAGCTGATGTCTGCTCGCTTCGCTGGGCCATATAACAATAAATAAAGTTTCCTATTCCACGAGATATTATTTCTATGCCAAATTTCATTACAGTCTGTCCAACCGTTATAGCGTGATTGAAGGACTAACATTCAAACATACTTACACGTTCGTTTATAGTATTATATTTCCACTTATTCCCGCTATTTTAATAACGTTGTTTACAAAATGAAACGACTTGTGCGCCACCTGTTGTAAATTTGTTGCATTAATTCAGAATTTTCGCGTGTATATGCACAAGAACTCTGCAAAGTTTCATCGCGCCAACTGCGATGTTCATCCGAGATGAACGGCTTAGGAACTCATAGAGGTTACAAACAAACAAAGAAACGTTCATTTTTAACACGCTTTTATTAACTTTACTAACAAACAATGTAATCAAATCTTCGAAGTCAATTTTAACCTAATTCTGATAATGGAGCCAAGAGGTTGATAGAGGAACTCTTCAGTGGCTACCAGCAGACCCCTCGATTTTAGGCTCATATGATTTGTTTCATATGTTAATTGGGCTTGGTAACGGAGGTCTGGTGATGGAGCCACGAGATGTTTTATAATTTTTAGTGCGTGATAATAGCGTTTTTTTTAAACTGCATACTTTTTACGTTTTATTTTCTCGTTTGTAACACGGCTTATGAGCCATGGAATATAACTGAAAACAAAAAGACAAAAGAATATTACATACAGTCGGTATGATAATTGAATATGTCGCATCTGATTTGTTAATCTGTGAGAATTATAACCCTCCCCTATCGTAAGCACAGCACAATCCAAACACAATGGTGATCAGGGAGAAATGAAAATCCATAGGCGGTCGCCGCTGTTATGCCCTTGCATAAATATCTCTTCACGTTACGCTTGTAGGAGTCGATGTCGTAAGAAGGAGGGAACACACTGGCCGGGAGAAGGTTTGACAATTTCACGGTACGATAAAGATAAAAGACAGAAAACTTTTTAGTACGTGCCGAGATTGAGGTAACCATAAAACGTGTGGTTTTGTTGTGGAAAGGAGAGGAGGGGATTATATTGAACAGCTTTTCAGAACATTCACCATGATACAGACGATAGAATACGCTCCGCGAGGCGTTGTTCCTGTTCAGCTGAAGCAGCTCGATATATTTGGTAACGTCTGCATCAATAACAATGCGAACAGCCCGTCTCCACAACCTGTAAAAACTTAATTGCGTTATTAAAATCCTACGTGGTTTAAACGTCATTATATTTTTAATAACTAATCAGCATTTAAGATTATTCTTTAATATCAGGAATCATTTAAAAATGGCTTTAATCTTCTATACGTAAGTAACAGAAAGAGATATGAACCTTAAGCAAATAAAGCAATTTATGTAAATGACTTTATATGTATTTTCTTGTTACCGCATAATGGAACTGCTACGAGCACTACACTTTATTGCTATGGAGAAGTTTTACGGGGCCGTCTTTGTGTTCGCTCGAGCCGCTTCGATTTGCGGTGTCTTTTGTTTCGATTTTATGTACATTCCTTGATAGTATGTTTCTATTAAACTGAATTGAAAGTTTACATAATGCGACCCGGGAATCCGAGTTTCGTATTTCCGTGTACAAGGACTCTTGTATGATTATTTCAATTTACAAAAATGCTACAATAGATGGCGCTGAAATATAATCACAATGTTTTAAACACTACATCGCGTCGCACGCGTGGAATTCGCAAAACTCTATAATATTTTTCAGTAATAAATTACTTGAATATTATAAAATTTTGCACTTTTTAATGGTGCCAGGGTCTTAATTTTCTATAGCTTACGTGGCTAGTTTCGAACCTCTGGTTGAAATCTGTCGTCAACTACTTCTCGGTGTGTTCAGGCAGATTAATTTGAGAGCCAGCTCTCTAAGTTTTGCGTGTTAGTATCATCGGCTTCATCGATTCGACCATAAGATTGATCGCCGTTTCACACTGCTAGTTAATCCATTTAAAACAAAATGTGTAACGTTATTAAGTTAGTGTTAGCCTTGACCTGACATAGAATTAGGTACCGTGACCTTTCATAATGGATAATCCAGGACTGTAAGCTAATTGTTCTAAGTTTCACACCACTGATATTTTGTTTAGGTTTATACTAAGCTGTGAGTGGAGTTTGACAATACTAAACATGACAATTTTTACAAAAAAAAAAAAGAAAACCAAATTCAAGGATTTTGAGTTCCCGGGTGTATCCTTGAAGTCGAAGGTCCGATACCAATGAAATTAATATGGACCACCCTTTAGGTATCCCCTTTCCAACGAAAAAAGAAGTTATGGCTGAACATTCATCCAAAAAATACATTCGAATTGAGAAGCTACTCATTTTTTGGAGTCGATTAAAAATATTTAGAAGTCATGCATCTAGCTAGTATTGATAAAATATCGTTTTTTTTTGCAAATACGATTGTAATCGATTGTTTCATATTACGGAATATATTTAAGCCCACAGAACTTACTCTTTATTCCGTGTGCAAGCCCATCGTGTCGAACGACGACAGCGAAAAAAAAGGTCATCGTGAATTCTGAAGGTTACGTGCCTACTTTAGTAACTTAACAAACTAAAAAAAACGGGTAATTCGCGCAAATCTTCCTAGTAATCACAAAAATCCCCGTATTATGTGTAGGAAATCAACTATCGATAGTTTTATTTCAACAATCGATTCTTCAATATTGATAATGACAATCGATTAATTGATAATCAATCGATGTTTTACCAATCGTTACGGGATTTCGTTCGGTTTTATATAATTATGGAATAATAATAACTTTACTTAATTATAGTAAATTATAATAATATATAAGCTTATTTCTACGAAATACAATTATCGTATTGTCTTCTCAAATTTTGTTTATGGTATGTATTAGGTCCTAACATATGAAATTAGCGTTTTGTCGTACTGACCACTTTGATTTGAAACATCTCCTCTTTGGTTAAGGATTCCAAATTCAAATTTATAATTTCATTTAGCTGGTACATTTGAGTTTTGAAAACAGTCATTCGTTTTTTCCTCATTATTTTTTTCTTTGGCGTCACTTATTACCGCACAATGGAAACCATGAAATATCGGTATATTTACGAGTACGAGTTCTACCGTGGCACCAGTGCTGCAGAAACAGCTCGAAGGATCAACGATGTGTACGGCACTGGTGTCGCAAAAGAAAGCACGGCACGTTTTTAGTTTCAACGTTTTCCTTCTGGAAATTTCGACCTTCAGAACCAACCCCGTGGACGGCCAGAGACCAAAGTGGAAAATGAAGAATTAAAGGCTATTGTGGAAGTGGATCCATCACAAAGCACTTCAGAGATAGCTGCAAGCTTCGGGGTAAGTGATAAAACTGTATTAATCCACTTGAAGTAAATCGGTAAAGTAAAGATACCTGAACTATGGGTACCTCATGAATTGAGTGAATGGAACTTGCAAACACACGTCGACTGCTGTGTTACTTTGCTCAACCGACACAATAATGAAGGGATTTTAAATCGAATCATTACTTGTGATGAAAAGTGGATATTGTACGATAATCGGAAGCGCTCGTCACAATGGCTGCTGAACTCTGGAGACCCAGCCAAACCCTGCCCTAAACGAAAATTGACTCAGAAAAAGTTACTTGTGAGTGTTTAAACTAGGTGGACTAGCGCCGGTGTCGTTCACTACAGCTTTCTAAAATCTGGCCAAACGATTACGGCAGATATCTATTGTCAGCAACTAAACAACCAAGATTGGTCAATCGCTCTAGGCCACTGCTGCTTCACGACAACGCAAGACCACATACTGCATAACAAACAACCACTAAGATAGTTTGAGCTACAATTTGAGCGACATCCACCGTACTCCCCGGACCTCGCTCCAACAGATTACCATTTTTTCCGGAATTTGAACAACTTCTTACAAGGAAAAAAAAACAACTCCGATGCGGCAGTCCAAACCGCCTTCAAAGAGTTTATTGATTCTCGCCCCCATGGTTTTTTTAGTAAAGGGAATAATGAACTACATATAAGATAGCAAAAGTGCGTAGATAACAACGGTGCATACTTTGATTAATTAAATTTATATTTTACAAAAAAAAAACTTTTTATTCCTCCATTACAAAACGCCGATTTTATATGTAAAGACCTAATATATTGTATGTCATTAAAAGTGAGATTATTTGCAGTGGGGTGACTTTTGAAAGAACGGATAATACTTTGGTAGAATTAGTTGTACCGTTCGAAGACAAATATGTATATGTCGGACACAGTATAAGTTTAATTAGGTGGGGCTCAACTTAACATAAGGCAATAATAATACATCTCATATTTACTCTTGACCAAAACGTCCCGCAAATAAATAGACGGCCACGTAATATATTCACTGATCCCGATGACGAAATCATCGTAACGAACGCGAACCAAGCGTACTCACGCCTGCGCCCACGAAACCACTGTTTTCGCCACCTGGTACGAGTGGTTAACTTCGCTTTTGCAAAGTCACCGTATCCACTCCCCGCGCACCGTGGTGACTCCAGAGCCTAGGTCCGTTCCTCCGGAATGGAACCTTCGAAGACGCTGTTTGTGTGACACAATGACTCGTTTATTCACTAGCTGAACATCTGTAAGGGATCTACTTTTCTTTTTTTTTAATAATCAGTCTTAGAAAGCAATTGACAGATAAACTAAATACATATCATATGTATATTTTTCAATGTGAATAAATGTATAGTTCGATAGATTGAATGAATAGTTAGATTTACTTTGCAGAATTGCCTGTACGTCAACAGTCCAAGCCGAGGTTGCGCTTGTTGCCATTTGGGCTAAGTGCTTTCTGCGCTTGCCACAAAGTCCGTTGGAGCTGTAAACGTATTACATGTCAATTGTATATACACATATATATATTTATTTAAAAAAAAAACAACAAGGAAACGAGGACATTCAGTATCGAGTAACTTAGAGAACCGGTGAACGTTATGCCCGCGACCACTTAAAATTTCACCTAATTTTGATTTGGTATCCTAACGGATTCCGATCCGTGATTGATTAAGGTTAAAATCTTTGGCCGACTTCCATGTCCTTGACGGACCACATATATAGTAATATTTTGTTAATATTCCTAGTAATAAAAATAACTACGTGCGAGATAACGTGCGCTTTATCGTGTCGGTTATAATGGCTTTAACTGTCTGTTATCACTCTGTAAGGTACATGTTAATATGAAGTTAATAGACAGAACAATAGTAATATTGGGTTGTAGGTAGTTTAATGAGAAAGGAATTTCTCAATTTTTTAAATGGTATATTATATTTATTTATGGAGTTCTCTGGGACATGTACGCCAATTATCAGCTGTCCACATTAGACTGTTGGACTGACTGGTACAAAAATGCATCATAACCTGGAATATCGCCTTTGGTGGTCTATCCCCTACATTTTGGTGAATGTGCGCAAAAGAATCACCAACTAATTCCACCTACACCATTCCATCACAGGAATACCAGACGCCGTATGGGTCTCCAATGTTTCATTTATCCTCAAGAAAATTCGTATTTTCTTTCATTATGCGAACCGTAAATGAATGTAACTCAATATCCGCGTCTCTTTTTCCTGATTCATATAATGTAGTGGTCTTCAAAAGAAGAGAGAATCAGTTTTACTCGTTTTCGCTTTCTATACGGTGTGTTAAAGGCGTCAAGCAGCAATTAATTGGATTTAGGCGTTTTAAAATAATCACGTTGTAAGGTAACGATGTCTAAGCCCAAAGAGCCTCATGCTTTGGAGTGCAGTTGCTGCAACACACCTGTTAGGCACCTGTTTGTGGTTTATGCTTTACTAGCAACCTCTGACTTTGTATGGTTAGCGAGTAATACATCTAACTCTATTGGTTTATGTGGCGTCAGTAAAGCTTCCAGTCGTCATGGTTTTTCCCAATATCTTCAACAAACATCGTCATATTTCAGTCAATTGACACAAACTATATCACTAACACTAAAACCTTTCTCATGAGTCACTCCGTTCATTGATGAAATCCGTATGCAAATCCGTTCGGTAATATTTGAGTTTATCGCGTTCAGACAGACAGACATACTCGGATTGGGGACTTTGTTTTATATTAAAGTATGATTTTATTTGTATGGGAATCATGATTATTATATTAATACGTGAAGCAAAAACTTTCTACCCCTTTTTAAGCGTATTGCGTGCACGGAAGACAGATTTGGCATGGTTATTGTTTATATGGAGGAGTGCAGAAAGCTAGAATTTATCTATAATATTTATTACTAATATATTACATTAAATAAATTAATACTGCGAATCCTAAAATGACCAGTGCCATTGAACTTAGACCCTCCCAAAATAGTGACACTATCACTCAATGAAAAGTGACAGCAAGTGATATAATATTCATTGTTTAGGTTCATACTGCAAATGTCAAACAGAAAATAGTCTATGATTAAAAAGTCGCTGGTCAAATTTCGATCATTGGGCGAACGCTAGTTTTAATAAATTTTAATAGGTTTTCTTCGTAAATGCGAATACCGAAAACTTTTTATGTAGTAGGTACCTACATATACGCTGGTGCTCGAACCAGCGGAAATTCCGCCGGTGTTATCCATTCGACTATCATGAAAATATGAAGATAAAAATGCTGATAAATTATTTGAATATACGTTTACCTCTAACAAGAAATATAATTGTAATTTTCAGTGTGAATCTTTAGTCTGTATCTTTAGAGTGAGATATGCAAAATAGTCGAAATAAAATTTGAAATATGTTAGAGTAGCGTATAATACATTTTTTGCAGGCTATTTGTCTACGCGCCTTATACTTCACGCTCTAATTTATCTAGAAAGGTCATCATATGGCTGTCGCGAACTATGGTAAATGCTCTGTCCCTAAATTACGGTCGTTCAGGTGCTTTGTACCGTGCCCTTTTTAAACAACTTTGCGTGACGTGTCTTTTCTACGCATCTTTTTAAAGGTTAAGTCGTGTTTTGAATGTTATTTTTACTTTATACTAGCTTTTGCCAGCTGATATATATATATATGATATATATTAATTACTAGATATCCAGTAATTAAGAGGTTGGTAGGGATCTGTACCAGGCTAGTTTGCGATCATCGTAAACACTTCCCAGTATTACTCTTTTTTCGTTTGTCGTATTTCAAGATCAGCCCAGAGTCTTGACTGCAATAACCGGCGATGGAATCTCGATCACTCGGTAGTCGCTGCTGTTTTTGGATTCTACTGTCCTTACTGTCAGACACAGTCCTGTCTATTTGCCTACTATAGAAAAATTATTCAAAAAATAACATTCTTTGACCGAGAATAAGTTCCTATCTATATTGTTTATCAAACTTATCAATTGAATACGCTACTAGATATAATATATGAATCCAAATAATAATTATGTGGCAACTCGTTATCATGATATCGATGGGAGTTGATAATGTTGATAGGTTGAGAGGCAATTGTATATTTCGTAACTTATTTGGACACGTCATACCTACACTACATCAATGTCGAACCAATCGAACACACCTGCTTTGTTTAAATTCCTATCTAGCTTTTTTCGTCCTGTAGGACTTGTGGAAGAATGTTTTTGTAGCGAAAACTTCTTTGGTACCGTTGCTATTTGAAATGCGAAACGAAAATGCGACACTAAAAAGAGATAAACACAAACATGTATAGTTGCGAGAGAACGAGATAGAATACATTATACACGATTAATGCAAGTCCTGATTTTCACGACTCTTATCGTCGTCGAATTGGCCTAATAGTCTGACGACCAAACTTGTACGCACTGTTGTATATAGTAATGTACAAGTAAAGATTTTTTTTAAAAGGAATTTTAAAGAAGATATTTTTATGTTTTCTAAAGGTTTTACTTTTACCGCGTGTGAACTGCCTCCACGTTTTCTTTTGCTAACCAAATTCTTGATTGAAGATTGCATTGCAGCCGTTATGAAGAGGAATTGTTTCGCATGACGGTACTGGTACCCTAGAGGATACGCAGAGGAACTAGAAACTCATCGATTCATGATATTTGGAAAGCGTCCAAACTCGCATAGACTCCGTAGAATCGATTTCATTGTAGGGGTTGTTTAGGCATCATACTTCACTTTGGACATGGAAAAAATATCGAGTAATAATTATGAAGTTGGTTTCATCAGGTTACCGTATGCTCGTGGCACGTCATCCGCGACCTACGTTCCACTGGACGCATCTGGACACAGTCATTACTGAGGGGTCATCGACCGCGCCAGCTCGCTTTTCAACCGTGCCAAATTGTCAACTTCCTTGTGTTGTTACTCGACTGCGAAAAAGGAGGGTTATGTCTTTCAAGCGTATATATGTATGTCTACTTCTTTGGCACGCTCCATAGCCTAAACGGTTTGATGGATTTTAGCATACGAGGTATCGTTAGATTCGTCTCAATTGTGGGAGTGACATAGGCTATATAGACGACGTCTGAGATTGAAATTAAAAAAAAACAACAGTTTTTTGTCGTATTTTTGTTGTATTTTTGTTTTTTGTCTCCTTTTAAATAATTTTGCTTGTTATACAATGTTTTGTTCTATAGCCCTGACATTTATCGGATGTTTACTGTGCTCATGAAAAGAGATCTTTAGGCGTACCTGAGCATTGGCTTAGACCAGAAGTCCCTAACTTCTGTGTCTCATAGATCACTTCTAATTTTTGGGCAGATCTCAAACAGCTGCTACTCAATTTGAAACATTTCAATTTCTAACTCTATTGAAAGTCGCAACACTATGTGCATTATGTTGACAACCTTGGAGACCTGAAATATGACCTGACGGATGGAAATATCCGTTTTTGAAGATCCCCAACCCCATGTCAAAGCCCTGGGAAAAAACTGTGCTGGGTGACTATTTTCATAACACTAACGTATTCGACAGGACGGTTCTATAGAACTGTAGAGTTGTTACGACTCAGCAATGTTTATGCTACATGCATATTTCTGGCTTAGATTTTGAATTAGCAGAAATTGATGGATACAAAAAATTAAGAGAAATTTCCTTCAACCAAATTCCAAATAGAAATTTCCTAATCCTAAAATAATAAAACTGTTGTTTAAGGAATGCAATGATGACTTTGATGGTCGTCGGAAGAGCGATAGGAACTCTGTTGTTGACTGTTTTATAAATAGTTTTGATGTACTTGAATTGGTCATTTACTCACCTTTACGAGAATCGCTTGTGACTTGTGACGCAACACTGTATGTGTGTGTCATCGATATAAATTTAACTAGAATAGCAAAGATTCAAAAACAATGTGCCACAGCCAAATAGGGTCTCGTGGATTTTTTTAAACATATTTATTTTTGCCACGTGGTTGTTTTTTTTTTGTAATAGCAGCATGGTAAAGTGTCGTCACTGGTCCTGATGTTAAGAAGATGTCACAGTATAATCTAAAACAGTGGCAACCACCGAGAAATCCACAATCTATCAACGGTCGTCGCTATCATAACATAAGATAACCTGTCTCATAAGCCTAGTGGTCCTAAGCGCAAGTGACTGCTACTCTTGAGGTCGTAGGTTCGATTCCCAGGTCGAGTAAAGTGTTATTGGGTTTTTCTATGAAATTCTAAGTAACAGCTCGGAGTTTGGCTTTGTGCCCGATTAACGGCAATATGCTCGCCCCTATTACATGGGACCTAAAAAACGTACCCGGCGAACTGTGGGTGTACATTAGTGCGCCTCTGCCTAACCCTTGCGTATGTCGCTATCATGCTTGCTAGTAACTTTATATTATATAGTGCCCCGGAACTTGACAAACCAAAAGGGAGTCACTGTATCAGGTTTATTACCATGTGTATGGTGGTCACGACCAACTCAAGTACAGATACACTACCACCCCGCTTGATTCCTGGATATATAGGGGCTGATCCCAGAAGGCGACATGAAGCGAGTCACTTTGGCTGGTTATTATACATAGTGTATGTTATTCGCGACCAAGACGGGCACAATTGTCATGTCCTACCAGCATCGCGGTTAGGTAGTTAGTTTTATTAATAACAATAAAACAACATGAAATGATTTTATTGCACTCTATACTATCAGGCTATATTGATTGTCCCGATCTTTTGGGCTCTGTGTCACTGCGAGTACCAAAATACTGTACACGCAAAGCACCGTTGCTTGCTGTCCCATATGCTAAATCTAACTATGCTCAAAATTCAATACTGTGTCGCATTGCCCGATCCTATAATGAAGTATACGATACGGTAGACATATTTCGATATTCACAGAATACATTTAAAAGTGAAATAATAAAGTTACAACGCGGAATTATACAATTATAATATAAAAAAGATAAAGCACACAAGTCAGAAATACAGACACACGCTCACACACACACACACGCGCACACTATACTAAACGCCAGTGTGGTAGGTAGCTTACTTTAGCAAAATTAAAATCAAGACAAAAGACACACAAGAGTTTATTTGCTAACACAAAAGATTACAGCACAGTATGTATTGAAATATGAAGGAGTACAGTTTATAGTGGATAACGGAGAACACGAACATAAACTTTTACGACAACCGTATGTATGAGCCGCAACGTTTACGTAACAGTAGGGTCGCGGCGGCGCGTGATGCGATATAATTATGCAGCGAGTGTAACTAGCCCGGTGCGCGGGCGGACTGCCTTATCCGAGGCGCGAGCGCCGTCCATTGTCCTCCGGCCTCCCACTCCGGCGACGAGAGTCAGCTGCATGAAACAATGGACAGTCCGATGCCGTGCGCCGGCCTGTTCGTAAAAGTAAATGTATTTATTTGTACGGGCGGCAGTTAATGAAAACATGCGAAGTATTACACGCTACATCACCCCCCCCTTGAGACCGTCACTACGGGCGATAATAGTCAGGGAAATGAACCCTTCGGCCTGAACGAGTAGTTCTGATGCTGTCTCCTTTAGCTTCAGGTAACTTGGTGGTGGATGGTAATTTTTGTGGTTCAAATGTGTTTGTATGTGTTTTGGTTTGCATGTTGTTGCCGCTTTCAATTTTAGCGTCGTTTAGGATATAGGCTGGCTTGAGTCGATCTATCGAGACTGTGACGGACTTCCCATTTATAAGTAGTTTAAAATTTTTATCCCCCCTTTGGAGGACTTTGTGTGGTCCCGTATAAGCGGGCTTGAAAGTTCCAGACGTTTCATCCCTAAGAAATACGTGACTGGTTAATTTTAGGTCCTTAAATACGAATATCGTCCTGCTGCCATGTCGAGACGCTGGAGATGGTTTGAGTCGTTTCGCGAACTTCTTCAAGCGTGCTACATAATCAGTCATTTCGATGGTATCATTGATGCTCGGTTGTAGTATGTCTCCTGGTAGCCTGAGAGTTTCTCCGTATAGTAATTCGGCTGGAGTAGCTCCCAAGTCTTCCTTGTACGCGTTCCTAATCCCTAAGAGTACTAAGGGAAGTGCTTCTACCCAGTTCTCTTTTGCATGGCAAGTGATGGCGGTTTTTAAATGCCTGTGAAATCTTTCTACAAGGCCGTTGCATGCAGGGTGATATGCAGTTGTGCGTTTGTGGTGGAAACCAATAATTTCTGCCAGATGTTTAAAGAGCGTCGACTCAAACTGCCGACCACGATCGGTCACGATATCGATGGGACATCCGAATCGAGAAATCCATCCTGTTAATAAGCTTTTGGCCACCGTTTCAGCCGTAATATCCTCTAGAGGTATAGCTTCAGGCCAACGTGAGAATCGATCGATGGCAGTGAGGCAGTATCGATATCCTTGATTCAATGGCAAAGGGCCTATGAGATCGATGTGGATATACATAAATCTGGCTTTAGGGATATTGAATATTCCCGGTGGAGAGTAGACATGCCGAGTAACTTTAGATCGTTGGCATGCCACGCAAGAGCGACTCCATTGTCGGCAATCTTTTTTTATTCCGGGCCAAACGTATCTCTCTGCAACCAGTTTGATCGTAGCGTTCGCACCAGGGTGGCTTAGTGAATGGAGACTATGAAATATTTGATGGCGAAACTCCTTGGGTACATACGGTCGTAATATCTTGCTACTTTCATCACAATACAGTTCAATTTGCGATTCCGGCAGCTTTACCTTAGTCAAATGCAACGACGTTTCGCCAGCGAGTAGTTGGCTGAGCTCGATATCATCCTTTTGGCTTTGTGCCAATTTATCCAAGTCTATCGGTTGAACTATTTCCTCGATTCGTGAAAGGGTGTCGGCTACAATGTTGTCTCTGCCAGAAATATGCCGAATATCTGTAGTGAACTGCGAGATATAATCCAAATGTCTGAATTGTCTTGGTGAGCAGTTCTCCTTTCGCGAGTAAAAAGCAAAACAAATAGGCTTGTGATCTGTGTAGACTACAAAATTCCGAGCTTCCACCATGTGCCTGAAATGTTTTATTGCCTCATAGATTGCGAGTAGCTCCCTGTCATAGGGAGAGTATTTCTTTTGTGAAGGGCTCAATGAGCGGGAGTAGAATGCCAGTGGTTGCCAAGGTTCTCCATTTCTGCATTGCTGCAAAACCGCACCTATTGCCGAGTCTGAGGCGTCCGTTACTAACGCAAGCTTAGCCTCGCAGTCGGGATGTGCGATCATCGCGGCCCCACATAGGCTTTCCTTGCAAGCTGTGAAAGCTTCTGTTTCTTGTCTTGTAAAGTGCACTGGGTGGGAACCTTTTACTGAGCCGGATAGTAGAGCGTTTAGAGGCGCTTGGTGTTGGGCTGCTTTAGGTATAAACCGCCTGTAAAAGTTCACCATACCTAGGAATCTTCTAAGCTCTCGAACGGTTTTCGGTATCGGATACCTAGCTATTGCTTCCACTTTCTCGGGCAATGGCTTAGTACCTTCGGCTGAGATGTGGTAGCCAAGGAACGTGACCTCACTTGCGCCAAAGACGCACTTACCGGTATTGATTACCATACCATAGTTTTGAAGTCGTGTAAAGAGCTGGTGTAAATGGTCCTCATGGGATTTACGATCCTTGGAAAATACCAGGAAGTCATCCAAATAAGGGTAGCAGAAATCTAAGCCTCGAACCACTTCGTCGACAAATCGTTGAAAGGTCTGTCCTGCGTTACGAAGCCCAAACGTCATGTAAGGGAATTCGTAGAGGCCAAATGGGGTGGTGATTGCGGTTTTTGGGATATCTTCGGGACTAACAGGTACCTGGTTGTACGCTTTAACTAAGTCGATTGTACTAAACACTGAACACTTGGATAGACTGTGTGCAAAGTCATGAATATGCTTAATAGGATATTTATCTGGCACCGTTCGGGCGTTCAACATGCGATAGTCGCCGCAGGGACGCCATCCGTTCTTCTTAGGGGCTAGATGCAATGGTGATGCCCATGGGGATTTAGAGGGTCTAGCTGTTCCATTTTTCAGCATAGCGTGAAACTCTTCTTTCGCAATTTTCAATTTATCAGGAGCCAACCTGCGTGGTGTGCATGAAACTGGCGGGCCAGGTGTAGTATGTATGTAATGGACTGTATTATGTTTAGGCGCACGGTGTATACCAGGTGGACGAGTGATATCAGAGTATTCGCGTAGTATGTGATGGTATGTGGACTCACCCAGAATTACCTTAACCGAGGAGATGGCATCAGACGGTCGCGCGAGTGAAGCCGGGGTCGTGAGCGTTGTACTTTTGTCAATGAGACGTTTGTTTCTGCAATCAACAACTAAATCGTAAAATACTAAAAAATCTACGCCTATTATTGCCTTTGTGACATCTGCTATGACAAACTGCCAAATGAAGTCACGGCGCAACCCTAAATTTAGAGTTATGTTAATATAACCGTAAGTATTGATCGTCGTACCGTTGGCTGCACATAGTTCGTAGTTTGTTCTCGAACGTCGTTGTCCTGTCACCGCTGATCGGGGGAAAACGCAGAGGTCACTACCTGTGTCCACTAAGAACTGCATTTTTGACGTAAAATCGGTGACGAATAAGCGACCGGTATTCGGACAATCATCGGTCGCCATCACAGATTGCCCCTTGGGTTTTCCACCATGCGGTAAT